>OU343224.1:191134345-191257032 GCA_910596185.1 Chrysanthemum makinoi | reverse complement strand
GTGGATCCTAGTGGGCGGCGTATTGGCACAAAATCGAGCTGATGAGAACAATGCTGAATCATTAATCAATCATTGTGGCATTGAAATTGAAAAAGTAAGTAAGGTCAGCGCGAAGTTAAAGGCGAATGTTAAATTGACCACGAGCTTGAGAGTTACAAGGAACGCGCCAGCTTTTGAATTTCATACTAACAAAATGTCGAATTAGAAATTGGTTGCGAGATTACGTTTTAAGAGAAAAACAATTGCAACTCAAATGGATACACTTGATGAATCGAATTTGAAAATAAAATCTTTAACAAAATTTATGATCTAAATGACCAACTTTCTAAACAAAAAGCAGCATTTTCGATCTTGAAAAGAGAGAAAGCGGAGTTGATTCTTGTTGCAAAACGAGAAGGTCTCTTCTTGATGAAATTCTTGATAAAACGGAAAAACTCAAAACATTGGACAATTTGAGCTTCTTAGCGAGGTCATTCAGCTAAATCAACAAAGATGCTTTCTAACCAAGTAAATCCACGTTTTCATGCACATAAGATGGCACTTGGTAACGACCCTTCTTCGTTTCTCAAAAAAGCTCAGAAATCTCAGAATGTGTTGCACAATGGAAAACCTTTGCATGAACCCATAATTGTGCATGATTCTATTGAAACGTTGGAACCTAGAGAGTAGATCAAAATGAAACAAAAACATTAGGAATCAAACCAATTGATTATAACAAATGGAACAAAATTAATGGTATTTCGTTTGTTTCTCGATCAACGTTTTCACCGCAAACCAGTGTTTCAAACAAAGTGTCAACACCTGTTTCAAAATCAGTTTCAAAACCAGTTGTTGTCTCCAAATATCTTTTGAACATTGAACAAATGTCTTCAAACAATCCTTTTAACACAGTGATGCCGAAGTATTTTGGAAAATGTGAAAATGAGAATGCAGTCTTCAAGAGACCGTTAAACTAAAACCAATATTACAACAAATGCTGGTTTAATAGAGACCTTCTTCCTTGTGGTAGATAGTGATTGTTGACCATGTTGTTGAGCCAGGCGAGATTCTTAGCTGGATTTTTGGTCACATTCCGTGTACTAATCCTAGAGATGTCAGGTGTAAGCACTTTTGGTTTTTCAAAAACCGCTTTTCTTTTCAAAAACTTTTAAAATTCTCTTTTTGAAGGGCGGGGAATTTGAGGTGGGATTTTTTGACAAATCATTTTCTCATTGACTATTGGAGGAGCTGAGAAATAGACATTTTGTTTAACCGGTTTGGAACATTTGTTTTCTCCTCGGTCAATGGTTTTACAAACTTGTATCCACGACACTTTCCTTTTAGACTTCCCAGTTGAGCACTCAAAAGATCATTTTGCTCTTTCATGTCCTTTGTAAATACAGCTCATATGACAGTTTGTCATACTTGCATTCTCAGATTTTGATCAAGTTGTTTAAAATAGGACACCCGTTTTCTTTTCAAGTTTTGCAAGAGCATTTTCATATTTTGAAACAATTCGGAGGTCTCGACTGGAGAGTCTTTCATGATCTTCAACAGAATATGTTTGTAAGATAATGGACATGATATCGGTAGTCATAACATCTTCGAGGAGAGAATCATTGAGTTTTTCCAAAACTTTGATGTGTTCAATACTTTCATTAGCTTGCTTTACCAGGGATTTATGGTCCTTGACAAAGTCACTCGTTTCTTTCAACAGTGCTTGTTCAACATGAATTACCCTACGATGATATGGCGATTAACGGAGGGCAATTTGGGTTTTAAAAAACTCTTTTGTTTCGTCATCATATTGAGTAAACCGAGATATTGTTGTAATATTGGTTTTAGACTTGCGATCTCTTGAAGATACCCAATTCTAGTTTTAACGTCATCTAAAATGCTTCTAGTATCACTTGTGTTTAAAGGATTGTTTGAAGACATTTGTTCGATTTTCGAAAGAGATTTGGAAACTAAAAGCTGGTTTTTGCGGTGTTGACACTTTGTTTGAAACACTTGGTGTGTGGAAGACGTTGATTGTTCTTTTGATTAACAAAAGTAATTCCATTAATTTTGTTCCATTTGTTATAATCAATCGGTTTAAGATACGGATTCTTTGTTTCATTTTGATCTACTCTCCTCAGATAGTTCCAGCGTTTCAAGAGAATCACGAACAATTATGGGTTCATGCAAAGGTTTTCCATTGTTCAACACATTAGAGATTTACGAGAATTTTGAGCTTTCTTGAGGACGAAGAAGGTGTTACCAAGTGCCATTTTATGTGAAGTATGAAAGCAGCTGATTTACTTGGTTTGAAAGCATCTTGTTTGTTTTATCTGAATGACCCGTTGTGAGAAGCAAATTGTCCAAAGCTTTATTTTTCTCATTTTTATCCAGAATTTCATCAAGAGAGAATCTTCTCGTTTTACGAAAAATCGACAATCAACTTTTTCTTCTCTTTTCAAGATCGAGAAAGCAGTGTTTTGTTTTAGAAAGTTGGTCATTTAGATCTGAAATTTCCTTGTTTAAAGATTTAATTTTCAAGTGAGAATTCACATCAAATGTGTTATACTTGATTTGCAATTCCTTTTTCTCTTCAAACAGAATCTCGATAACCAATTTCTAATTGGACATTTTGTTTGTATGAAATTCATGAGGCTTTGGCGTTACTCCTTGTACTCTCAAGCTTCAGCGGTCAATTTCTTATTTGCGACCTTAACCTCGCGATTGACCTTACTAACTTTCTCAATTTCAATGCCACACTGATTAATTAATGATTCAAAAAGCAGCGTGTTTCCTCATCGATCTCAGTATTTTGCCACCAGCCGCCACTAGGATCCCGATCTGGAGTTTCAAAGTTTGTATTGCTACTTCGGATGTCCAGGTATGTATCATAAGTAGGTGTGGCGTCAGGAATCGCGTTCGTCATGAGTAAACACATCAGATATGACATTGTTATAGCATGGATCAATGATTGGTACCTCAGATACTGCGTTGGCGTCATAGACGGGGAGGTCGTCGAGTGATTCGTACCAGTCTCGAAGATTTGCCATGAATATGCAGTTCATTGTGAGTTCCTCGAGGTCTTCCAATCATCCACAATGCGAAAAATCATTTTCCTCGACTGTTGTATCCTGCTTCTTGCTTCTTGCTAACGCAGCTTTAGAAGAAACTCGGCATTCTTCTTGTGCGGCTTAGTGGGACAGTTTCGTGCCATGTGACCATTCGCTTGACGGTTATAACGCTTAACACGATTACCGATTCATATTTCCATAATTCCCCAACGGCTGGGCTGCAACATTGCCATTACGATTACCCACGCTCTATTCCCGACATTACATCCCATCGATTTCCAACATCTTTGCGGCCCGGCGATTACCGATGCGGAACAGCCCTAATTACCGTCGCGGCTGTTAAATGCTTTATCCAATAAAGAAAATATCTTTGCAGGTCGCCTGGCGGTCGGTTTCAGGATCGATGATTCCTTGTTCCTGGTATTGTGGATCACGGTTGTTGAATGACTTGTTGTGATTCGGTGGATAGAATTGTTGTTGAGGGATAGCGACTTGTGGTTGTGGAATGTATTGCTGCAAGTTGTTGTTAGTGGAAGATGATAAAGCTTGTTGTTGTGTATACAGCATGGTTTGAGTCTTAACTTAAGGTGCCAATGGATCATGATTCTTTGCGATCTTTCTTTCGACTTCGGATTCACTTCACTTGGTTTGTTTGGAGAAAATCGTTGAGTTGATCAAAGTTCACGATGTAAGTCTTTGTTTGGTTGACAATGGTGACATATCGTCCCCATTCTTCCGGAAGATTATTCAGGAACTTGATGTTTTGAACGATTGTTCTGGGTGCCAACGTGTTTCTGATAAGCTCATTCATCAAAGTGCAAAACCTTCCATAGTAGGATTTAATGGATTCTCCTGGTGTAGATGTAAACTTTTCCCATTCAGTTAGCAGCTTGTTCTCCATGTCTTATTTACCAATTTCGTTTCCATAACATAATCGTCTAACACGTTCCCATATCAAAGCAGTTTCACAGCTGTCTATTGCAAAAATGTCTATTGGTAATCCCAGTTGGACAATATGAATTGCCATGTCATCTGCATCGACTTGTTTTACGATCCTCTTGATTATTCGATTCAGTTTGAAGATGAAGGATGGTGGGATGGGAGGTGTTGCATCAGCATTTCGAGGGATGGACTTGTCGAGGCTTGAAGGGTCCATCCTGGATGGTTTAATCATGAGTTCCCATTAGGTTTGGTCTTGATGTGGCGGAGCATTCATTGTCATTGAAGATAACCACCTTTTGCCAACATAGGAGGTCGGTTTTAGACATTTGCATGAATGTCTTGTTGAGTTGCCATTGATGAAGGTATGATATGATAAAGTTGATGTAGGATCGATTCAGCGATAAAGGAGTTGTGGTTGATGAAGATTAAGCTAGGTTGAGGTTTTTCTGAAAGTCGTACTCGTAACCTTGGTTCTTAGTCGAAAAAATTTTATTGAAATTCACTTTAAAAATCAATTCTAAAGTCGTATGAAAAATTTGAGTTAAGACAATTTGTATAAATTTGACCCGAAATTTTGAATTTAGGCCCAATTTGAAATTTTGACCAAAATTTTCTGAGTTAAACCAAAATTTGAATCTCGCGTAAAAATTGACCGTTTAGTCTCCTCAAAAAATTTAATTTGACTCAAGTTTTCCCGCCAAAAACTCTTTAAAAAAAAACTTTATGCATTAGAAAGAGCTTAGGCATGAAACAGAATTGAGTAGAGTTGGTGCTTATGCGTAGGATCTTATGCGTAGATCTTATCGTAGGATCTTAGGTGTAGGATTCCTTAAGTAGAAAGTATCTTCTGCGCGTAAACCTTAGGCTTATCGCATGACAAAAAACAGTGAAATGGTAAACCTTACGCGTAAGTGTGATCTTATGCGTAGAGTTCTACTCGTAAGAGTTTATGCTTATGCGTAAACTTAGGTTAATAACCAAAAATCCTTTACTTGTCACGGCGTAAGGGATATCCATGAGTCGAAGTATTCCACACACTTATCCAGTGAGGAAGCGAGTAACCTTTGAAGCTCGAGATTCTTCACCAAAAAGTTATGAGTAGAAAACTAGGTTTTGACTTTTTGACTTCTACTAAATGAAATTTCCAATGATTCAAACGATGTCTCTTGCACAGATATCCTTAAAAACACTCCAATAACACAAATCTGTTGACCTTTTTCACCCAAGTGCATAAAAGTTACGAGTAGAAATGACCAATGGTTTAAACCAAAAGCGTAAAGCTTGGGCACGAAAGCAACTTTAGCACCAAATAAACCTTAAAACACAAGAATCTTGAAGATTTAAGTGCAAAAATTAAAGCTTCATGACAACGTTTATAACAAAAGCTCTGCGTATAGTACCAACCTTCAAAAGCAAACACAAACACTCCTAAACCATTGTTAGGCGATTGATACCAATTGTAAAGCCCCTTTATCACTTATACCTTATCTTTATCACAAGTACCACACGAACCAAACACAAATACGATATGCGTATGAATAAGAGGAAAGAACTTGGTGACTTGAATGATAAGTGTATGTATGTTTAGAGAGATAGAGAGAAGAAAGATGAAAACAATAAGTTGTATATTGCTTCAAGGAAAAAAACCACACCACTCGAAACACCCCTCAAATGACCATTTGAGGTATTGAATCCAAACGATGCCCTAAAGGCTTTCTATGAGCTCGGTTTGGACTTGGATTGGGCTTGGATCGTTTGAGGTTATACAAGGCTATCTTAACTAAACTAATACCATTTAGCAGCCTCCACGAGCCCTTTGACTATTCTATCACGATATCTAACATACGTTACAAAGTTCCTAAACGTGAATGACCATCACTTCTAATAAAAACTATTAAGGCTAACAGTACATCTGGAGGAGCACAATTTTTGGGTGAAAAGTTAGTAAGCTGGTCTTCAAAGAAACAAGATTGTATTGCACTTTCAACCGCTGGCTGTATGTGTCTCTATCTGCGTGTTGTGCTCAAGTTCTATGGATGAGAACACAACTCACAGATTATGGCTTTACTTTCGATAAAATACCTATGTATTGTGACTCGAAAGTGCCATAGCCATATCATGCAATCCTGTTCATCACTCAAAGACTAAGCACAATTAAAGCTATCACTTCATCAAAGTGCATTCGAAAATGGTCTTGTTGAATTTTTCGATGAAGGCAGTTATAACTTCGCCGATCTATGCTAAAGCCTTCAAAAGGTTTGACTATTTAGTTCGACGAATTGGAATCTTGAAGCCTAACCCCTGAGGGAGTTAGAAGTCTTCCTCGTCTTCTTGAAAATCGTTTTCCAAAAGCTTTGTAAATATTTTTGAAAAAAAAAATATAAAATTTGAAAAACCAACAAAAGCAAAATATAAAAATATAAAATTTTCAAAAATACAAAAACAATATAAAATCAAAAATCCAAAAATATTCTTCTCACGACATGTCTCGTATAATCGATATTCTGTACGTTTCTAGAAATGTCATTCAACAATGATACGGTATGTAAGATGCTTGGCGAGAGTTCTTTATTGTTTTCTAAAACATGGTTTCTCAAAATTTCTTCATAAAATGGCTTTTCGTATACTTGATACGAAACCGGACTAAATGATGACTTTTGATTATTTTTTTTCAAATCAAAACTCGTGCTTTTATAGAAAAAATCAAGTGCTGCAGCTTCATTGCCATACATAAAAATGGTGAGAAATCATCATCATCTTGAGCACCTTTTCAAGATTGTTCAAAAAGATTTTTCAAAATCTTTCAAAATATTTTGTGCTCAAGATAACTCCCTCTAAAACCCTTTAATTGATTATGCTTTATTAAAGGGGGGGTATAAATCTAAAATGTTCCAAATTCATGCTTAAATCAAATCCGTTTGTCTCCCCAATAGATTCTAAAATGTTGTTTTTCCGTTGATATCAAAATATCACGGATATGCTATTACGAGGGAGGAGACGTGATTAAAATGTGATCAAAATGTTTAATGATCGTTGTTTGAATCTCAAAATGAGCTCGACTCAGACGAAACCAATGAATTGACAGGAATCAAAGTCAATAAATGTACCATCTCGAGAAACTTGTGATAGATATGCACCTTCATGGGTCTAACCTCCTTTTCAAGGTGTTTACAACTTCAAGTTAGTTATTAGAGCTAGTTGTCACCTAAAAGCTGACAATGGAACTCTTTAACTAGGCAACGTAACCGTGTCCCGTGAGGAATTGTCTATCATGAGCCGATCAATTCAAAAAGTGCAAACTCTACCCTCTATGGGATTTACTGTCAAACTTATAAGCACATGTGAAGGGGAGTGTTTCTGAAAATATAAAACTCGCGGAGTGTCTCAAACATGTTTTTCTATCATAAACACTCTGTGAGATTTTCAAGAAAAATGGTTTAATGGCAACAATAGGACAGTCACGGAGTTATAAGGTATCTAAGGATAGGAAATCCGTCCTATGATCCGCCAGAGCCGGAGGGATCTACCCAAGGACAATACCTATAGTTAGTATTAGAAGTCCTTAGGTATGATTGAAAAAAAGAGAAATGAGAAAGGAGAAAGAAGGGGTTGAAGAATTAAAAGAAATGTAATGAAAAAGGGTGAAAAGAAATAGCCCTCCATATTCAACCTTAGGGCAGAATCCGGGTTCAATACATATACTCTTGTTGTCACTAGATGACGGTATTGAAGACAAAGGCGTCATGGATGACGCCTTTAACTAAACCTTCTAGCCACTCAATTCCTCTTAAAAGGATTTGTTTCATTCTCTCTGGGAACCCTACATAATCTATTGACCTTCACTTAGAGATCGTTGATATTGAAGAAGGAGACCCTCTCCTAGTCTCATTTCGGAAAAATCATAATGCACTTATTGAGTCTAGAGCCACGAGATTCATCAAAAGATCTCATAGGACCACATGACATGACATCGCTTGTTGTTCATCGTGGGGACACAAGTGATATATTCTAGAGTCCCTACGCAGATCTTAGCAATTTGCCAGAACATTTATGAAGTTTCACATTTGTGATCTTCATGATTGAATGGAAACTCCTGCCGGTCAACATCAAGCACCCACGGCAGAGTCACTTCGGTAACTCCCGTGGATTACGCTTGTGTGTCTCAAACGGTCTGATCGTGGGGTGATGCTTGGTGTACCTCGGTGACTCATCTGAGTAGATGTACTTGGTATATCGCGTTATCTCACTTGTGGACTCAGGTTCAGAGCGGCCTTAGTGAGAATTAGAGACGTGTTTTCACACTATGCTGTTAACACCCTCGAATTTCAAACTTGTAAGTGCCGGAATCCGCTTAGTACTAACCTGTTTTTATGTTTTCTTCTTATGGAAGCTCCGGAGCGGATGGTTCGTGCAGACTCGCCCATGCCACTCATACAACGACACATGAAAGTTCTCATCACAATCAAAGGCTACACAAAGTTTAAAAACTCGAGAACTACATCATTGGTAACCAAAAGACAAATAGAAGTGTGAGCATGGTGGAGAAAGGCGTGGAGACACCTATCCAACGAAGTTGACAACGGCAGGAACAACCACATTAATTGATCACAAAGCATGAAGGAACAAAGAATCAAGACTATTCTATATCTACGCACAAAGTTCGAGCTCGAAAAAAGTAAAGACCTAATCAAATGGAGCATCATTTGAATGACCACCCCCCAGGGGTTGTTAGCCTTAATAGTTTTATTAGAAGTGATGGTCATTCACGTTTAGGAACTTTGTATCGTGTGTTAGATATAGTGATAGAATAGTCAACGGGCTCGTGGATTGGACTAAGCTAAATGGCTAGGCGTTATGATTATGCTAGCCGTTTGAAGCTTAAGTATCCAAAGCCCAATCCATGTCCAACCCACGAAAAGCCCATAGGAAAGCCTTTTAGGTTTTCATGTATTCCACCTATAAATACCCCTCAAATGGTCATTTGAGGGGTGTGCTTGAAAGTGTGTGTGTGTGTGTTTTTCCTTTGAAATAAACATCATATTGTTTCATCATTCTCTCACAACATACACGGTTTTGTTTAAAACATCAAGTCACCATCTTTCTCATCTTATTTCTAAGCTTTGTTTGTGTTTGTGTTTCACGTTTTATACGCGTAACTTGGGTTACGTGTGTTGGGTTTGATTGGTTTGTGATAAGGTTGATAGATATAAGGTCCTACAATTAAACACAACTTCACTTACTTTCTGACCATCATGACAATCTATCTGGGTAACATTGCAATCAACAATGTTATTTTGATTACCTTGAACCGCCCCTCCAGATTTCTCATCAACATTTAACACTACCTCATGATACGCGTACAATGCGCGTTCGGGGTCAAAGGAACTTCCTTTTCGTCGAGCAAGTTTTTCAACACACTAGGCAGTGAACCTAATAAAATTAGTAGTGTAGGGTAAGCCTCGAAATTGATATCGGTCTCTAGGGGAATAGGAATGCTAGTGAGAAATTACTACGCTAAGGTTGGGGTTGAGGAAGATTATTTTTTTATCTTTTTTTTTATATTTTTAGAAAGTGGAAGGTGAGAATCTTGGGGTATGGATTTGGGGGTTGGTATTTCTACCGATTACTCTACTTATCTAATTATCTAAACTAAGGTGAGTGTAGTTTATGTCTATTGTTGTGTGCTTTTATGATGATTTAAAGATGTGTTTACTTAGATGCTATTACTCCCTAGTTATCTCCTATTGATGGTTGAATTGTCACGTCCTTATTCTTAACGCGTTGTGTCTTCTAAGGTCGTAGGGTATGCATTCTTCCCTTGTTAGGAATTAGAAAATTCCATGTTAAAGTGTCGGTCACCCCAATTATGGTCTAGCATATGTTAGCTCGTAGACGTATCTTTATTTACGTTATTTAGTAGTTAATTAGTTAGTTTGTAGCGTAGTTTAGTTTAGAGCAACACCGTGGAGGAAGGACGGGTCTTTACCCATTGTATACCTGATCCACAGGCCGTTAGGAGGTCGTTATGTCTGTAACTATAAATACCCCTTCCATCCATGGAAGGGGCGGAGCTTTTCAATCTAACCTTTTATATTTTACAAAGAAACTCTCTAGCAAGAAACTCCCTCTCTTTACTTTCTCTCTCTAACTATGGCAAACATGTATTTTTATCATCCAAGACCACCCGAATCATCAACACAATAAATATAGGATCCTAACAATTGGTACCAGAGCCAAGGTTATTGTGTTGTGTTGATTTGTTGTGGTTTTTGTATCTCGTTAAATCTGTTTTGGTACTTGTATTGGCGGAAAATTTTTGGTTTTTGAGTATTGTGGTTAACAGTTCTTTAACATGTATATGTATCTTTTGTTTTGGTCATTAAGTCATGTGGTCTATTCATGTTTTAAACATCTGTAGTATGTCAGTTTTGGTTCAAGCATTCTGTTTGCAAAATCTTTATTGACTTTGGTTGTTACCAATTCTATGAATGTCTTGTGGTTATATCATGTCAAAGTGGTCAAGCAACATACTTTTGTGACATCTTTTTGGTATCATACGTGATGTAAATGTGGTCAAACTGTGGTCTTTACTGGTCAGCATATTTTCTGCAGTTTTTGGGTCTTTATGAACATGGTCGAATATGGCGAACTTCATGGCAATAAAGTCATGCTTTCTAGCGACTTGTCAAATTCGTTCAGATTCAGTGTACCCGTTTCCTTAGCGATTTGGCATTTTAAAACGTGTTGACCTGGTCAATGGCGAGTTGTTTCCAATAATGTAGCGACTTGGCAAAAATCAGACCTAGCTACTTGTTATTTAACAAGTAGCAACTTGTCAAATGGTTAGCAACTTGACTCCATCTAGCAATTTGACTCAAAAGAAGTAGCAACTGGTTCTTGAAAAAAAATCTAGCGACTTGCTATTCACTTTTGGTAGCGACTTGATATTTATCAAGTAGCGAGTTGACACTTAAAGGCTAGCGACTTGTTTATATCTAGCGACTTGTGTGTTTTAACCTATCAAAGTGATGTAGCGACTTGACTCAAGACTTCTGACTTAGCGACTTATGCATTAACTGTAACAAGACTTTTGACCACATACCTTAAACCAAAACAAAAGGACTAGCAGCTGAAGCATCATATCCGACCAAAACAAATACCTATACCTACATCTAGACTCACCAAAGGACCCTCACAATCACTCCCCAACTCTCATTTATTCTCAAGATTCAAAGCAATCATATCTAATTGATCTCAGTTTGATTCGTGTATTATACAAGATATCAAGACTCATAAGGTCCCTACACACGAATTTGTTTTAACATCATCGATCTATGTACGAATTGACAAAGATTTCGAATCAAATATCCTCATATATCTAACTCTGTCACTATACGAAATAAAGAAATGGGTGAAATAATATTGTTTACCCAATATCTTTGACTCGAAGATGACTCTAACACAACGAACATAAAGACTAAACCTACCTTTTCTTGGTCTGAGTTTATGGCTGCCTCTAATCCTTTGCCATCCTTGTGGCCATGTGATGACTCTCATGCCATCCCTGTGGCGAGGTCATATTGAACTATGATCAAAATAAGAAGATTGAAGTGATGATATGTGATGATCTGTCTTTGGTAGGCTACGTATAATGGGAGCAGTGAACAGGAATGTGATTTTTAATGGGAGGCAACTTATTATGTGTTAGGGTTTGGAGATGGAAGTGTTACAGAGAGAGGCGGATGAAAGCAATTAGGTTTAGTCTAATTGTCAGAATATTTAGGGCTAAGTGTGAGATAGTGAGAAGTGTGTGTTATATATTCACCGATTATTAGGGTATGTTGGGTGTTAATTGTAACACCTCCAAAATTTCACAGCGGAAGCGTTCGGGTCATGGGGTGCTACTAAATCAATAGTCATAACACAAGGTAATAAAGAATGGAAAATTTATTCCAATTTCAAAATATAGATTTAATTTAAGAAATAGTTTTACACCATTGTTTCAAAGTGCGGAAGTAAAGCCCATAAAAATATATGTTGTCCCATTAAAATTTGTATTAGAATGTTTGGAAACACTTGGATCAGGCTTCAATGAATGCCTTTGCCATTGCCCACGCAAGAAGTAAACACCGAAAAACATGTTAAAATGTCAACACAAAGGTTGGTGAGTTCATAGGTTTAATTTAAAACATTCAAGTTGGACCATGGTTGTACATATAAGCATCTCCGTGAATGATAATATATGCGGTAAAATCTATTATGCCGGTACCAAGCTCATGCAACCCAGAAACTACGACAGTGTGCATGCATCTAGAAGCATGATATGGGGCCGGCAAGTGTATTTCTAGTACACTTGTAATCGATATGATATACGTTTGACGTTTGCCTATCCGGTCAAACTCGAACGGGGTGTCATCCCCAATAGATCTATTCATAACAATCGCGCCTCCCCAAAGGAAACTAACGGTAGCATAGTTGGGATTCAAGGTTGTTTCATGTAATAGTGTTTTCAGTTTCAGGTCTGAAAAGAGTTTTGCATGTTTCTCACCCCATAGTTTTATAAAGCAAGTAATAAAAGTAAAAGTGGGGCTTTAAACTCACCTCAGTAGTTCGGTGAATAAAGCACAAAGGGAACAAGTAACAAGTAGCTCCAACACGCAACCTAAATTAGTGCGTCAAATCTCAGTTTTCGATTCCAAGTTAAATAAAGTCTATCTTCTCTATTTAATTTATATGTGGTGTTGTTGTTGCCGTTGTTGTTGTTCGCGTGCCATTTCATTTTCAAGATAATAGAGTATATTTTGGTTTATAAAACTTGTTTTGAAAACAATAACGAAATTTCGGCTAAAAGACGGATAAATATAGTGTACGGAAAAAAAATTAAGGAGACGTTTGTTGATAAGAAGAGTTCACTTATATATATTTATATGTAAAGCATATATAAAAATATATACTTTTAAAGTTTTGATTTTCGAAAATATAATAAAGTGTTTTTATAAAATTCAAGACGAGTTTTAAAAATATATCGGGTTAAGTTTATTTGGAAAAATAGGTTTAGATATATACACGTTAAAACTTGGTTCCCGATAAATGTATACATATATATTTATGAAAATCCTGAGTTTTCTCATTAAAAGAATTGGTTTATTTGTATATTTAGTTTTTTGGAAAAGAGTGTCATCTGTTTTTCGTGACTTCGAAATCTATATTATAAATTTTGCTTTTCAAAAACATTCTAATATAGAGGTCATTATATTTATAAATTTGTATTGTGATGAAGAGTATATGTCGAATAGTGTCGTAAAATATATAAAGTCGTGCATGTCGGATCGAACAAGTCGTAAAAGGTTGTTTGGCGAGTGGGCTGAAAAGGAATGGGCCTAGTAGCCCATTTTCTACCAAATGGACTCTTTTATTTGTGGCCTAAGGCGGCTAAAAAAAGAAGTGAGAGAACACCGAACGGGACGAATGGCCCAACAAGCAAATTCAACACACAAGTAATACTTTGGCAGTTAACTAGGTAAAATTTTTTGAAGGTAACACGACTAGAAAATAAACCGAGTCGGGATATCTCGTTCTATGTTCGGAAAGGCATTTTAGTGACTCGAAAATTTAATCATGAGGAGAAGCGACAAAAAAGGAGAAAGACTAATGTATGTCGAACTAGTATACCTATCCGAACCTAGGTGCTAAAGATTTTTTCCAAATGAACCGAAAATTATATAGATGACTAATAGTAATTTCATCCTAAGCCGAAAAAGAATTAAGAGTATTTTGAGGAAATTCTTATTAAGTGAAACATAAACATTACAATTCAGGACAAACCGTGCGACAATCTATACAAGCGGAACCTTATGTTTTAAGCAAAAATTACTCTAAGTTAAAGAATACATTTTAAACCACAATTAAAATTCAAGAAAATATTTTGTTTCATCTTTTCTTTGGCTCACGTGAGGCACCAACAACAAGCAATAGACATTTTCTTTTTTCTTTAACTCAACTTAACCAAATTACAATATTATTAACATTAATAATCGCAATAATATTAATTAATCCAAATCAAGAACATAAGGTGAAATATTTAACAAATTCGAATTAAAATTAATTGTAATTACAAGAAATGTATAATAAAAATATTGACAAGATTTTGTTTCTTACAATCAAATTCGTGGGTGAATGGGATTAAGAACCGAACACCAAAAGCTCAATTGGAGGGCAGGGATGAATTAGAACAATTAACCACTTGGGATCTCTTTCTTGTGCATCCAATACACAAAACCCCAAGTTAATTTTAAAACCTTTGTTTTGAAGAACCTAATTTTTCGAATTGGTTTGTGAGATGAATGAATCTGTGGTTAATTTCTCCCCTTTTATAGATGGGATTGTGGAAAAAGGAACCTAGCCCTTATTGACCTTGTTTGTAGGTAGTAACCATCCTTGGCATAAGTCTTTTCTCCACAACCACGCCTCAATCTTTCGCATTAACTACGAAGGTAGGTTTACTCTTGAAGGGTGGTGTTGAATTGCTTTCGATTAAGAAGAAGAAGAGTTTGCTATTTTGGTCTTTTTGTGGGAGGTAGCGGAGGCAGTAGAATGAAAAAGATGAATTGGGTTGGGTTGTGAGGGTAAAGGTTATTATTTTGTTTTATTATTAGACACATTATAATTTGTACCCGTGTGTTGGTCCGGGTCTCGTAAGCGTACTCTCGGTGTCGAAAAATATAAAAATTATATTTTTGGAAGCGTCGAAATACAGTTATAAAATATTATGCGTCGGCTTTGCTAGTTTATTTTTATATTTTAACATGGCAGTGTTATAGATTGAAAAGGAAGAAAAAAAATCTAGCCGCGAAAAATCAGTAGAAAAATTTATGAGTTGTTATAGTACCCACCCCTTAAAAGAAACCACGTCCTCGTGGTTTAAGATGCGAGAATCGTCGAGGTCGATATAGTGAAGGGATGTGAGCATTTATACTCTTAAAATGTGACGTGGAAAAGGGCGAGTCGTTCAAAAAGATTTAGTGACAAGAGACGATAAGTAAACAAAAGATAAAAGATTCATTAAGCGGAATACAACACGGTTTCATGAAGAGTACGATCGTTGGGTTCAAAACAGAAAGAGCAGAGTCATATGAGGTTACGAAGGATGGAGCAAAAGAGTGAAATAAGAGATCGTGACCAGTGACAGAGGTGGTTTAACTATATGTGTGAGAATAATATAAAGCAAGTAGTTGTATGTTAAATAAAAATATACATAGAAGTAGTTAGGGCATATCATAGTGCGATATTGTAATAGTGGGCATGTTACACGTTTAACATAGAGGGTAACAAGTATAAGCATTCGTAGTCTACTACGCTATCCTTAAATTAATTACCTAATTTATTCAGTTTGTTACATCAACATTATTCTCATTTAAACTTCGCGACCCAATCAAACAAGAACAGCCTTAAAGTTTAAATGAGAGTAAGCATATACACATTTTAAATTCGCAACCCAATCAAACAAGAACAGTCTTAAAGTTTAAATGTGAGTTAATTAAGAAACTTAATGATTTTGAGAAATAATTAATTTAATTCAAATAAGAGTTTATACAAACCTAAAATACAATAGTAACACATAGCATGAACAACATGGGTAACAACAGTAGACAAGGCATGGCGGACATGGCAGCTATTGGCGTTGAGTGTTTTTAAGGAAATGTGGTTATAGTTTAGGTTTTGAAAAATACCTAATTCTCTATAACGCGGCTCTGAATACCAATCATGCACCAAATTGAAGCGTTCGGGTCATGGGGTTCTACTAAATCAATAGTCATAACACAAGGTAATAAAGAATGGAAAATTTATTCCATTTTCAAAGATTTAATTTAAGATAGTTTTACATTGTTTCTGAAGTAAAGCCATAAAAATATATGTTGTCCCATTAAAATTTGTATTAGAATGTTTGGAAACACTTCGGATGCCAGTCTTCAATGAATGTCTTTGCCATTGCCCACGAAAGTAAAACGAGAAAAACATGCTAAAATGTCAACACAAAGGTTGGTGAGTTCATAGGTTTAATTTAAAACATTCAAGTTGGACCATGGTTGTACATATAAGCATCTCCGTGAATGATATTATATGCAGTAAAAATCTATTATGCTATACCAGTTAATGCAGCAAACTACGGTGTGCAGTGCATCTAGAAGCATGATATATAAGGGCCCGGCAAGTGTATTTCCAGTACACTTGTAATCGATATGATATACGTTCGACTTTTGCCTATCGGTCAAACTCGAACTGGGGTGTCATCCCCAAGATCCTATTCATAACAATCGCGCCTCCCAAAGAACTACGTAGCATAGTTGGGATTCAAGGTTGTTTCACGTAATAGTGTTTTCAATTTCGAGTCGAAAAGAGTTTTGCATGTTTCTCACCCCCATAGTTTTATAAAGCAAGTAATAAAAGTAAAAGTGGGGCTATAAACTCACCTCAGTAGTTCGGTGAATAAAGCACAAAGGGAACAAGTAACAAGTAGCTCCAACACGCAACCTAAATTAGTGCGTCAAATCTCAGTTTTCGATTCCAAGTTAAATAAAGTCTATCTTCTCTATTTTAATTTATATGTGGTTGTTGTTTGTTGCATTTGTTGTTGTTCGCGTCCATTTCATTTCAAGATAATAGAGTATATTTTGGTTTATAAAACCTGTTTTGAAAACAATAACGAAATTTCGGCTAAAAGACGGATAAATATAGTGTACGAAAAAAAAATGAAGGAGACATTTGTTGATAAGAAGAGTTCACTTATATATATTTATATGTAAAGCGTATATAAAAATATATACTTTTAAAGTTTTGATTTTCGAAAATATAATAAAGTGTTTTTATAAAATTCAAGACGAGTTTTAAAAATATATCGGGTTAAGTGTATTTGGAAAAATAGGTTTAGATATATACACGTTAAAACTTGGTTCCCGATAAATGTATACATATATATATTTATGAAAATCCTGAGTTTTCTCATTAAATGAATTGGTTTATTTGTATATATTTAGTTTTTTGGAAAAGAGTGTCATCTGTTTTTCGTGACTTCGAAATCTATATTATAAATTTTGTTTTTCAAAAACATTCTAATATAGAGGTCATTATATTTATAAATTTGTATTGTGATGAAGAGTATATGTCGAATAGTGTCGTAAAATATATAAAGTCGTGCATGTCGGATCGAACAAGTCGTAAAGGTTGTTTGGGATGAGTGGGCTGAAAAGGAATGGGCCTAGTAGCCCAGTTTTCTACCAAATGGACTCCTTTTATTTGTGGACTAAGCGGGCTAAAAAAAGAAACAGGCTGAGAGAACACCGAACGGGCCGAATGGCCCAATAAGCAAATTCAACACACAAGTAATACTTTGGCAGTTAACTAGGTAAAAAAATTTGAAGGTAACACGACTAGAAAATAAAGCGGAGTCGGGATATGCATTCTATGTTCGGAAAGGCATTTTAGTGACTCGAAAATTTAATCATGAGACGACGACAAGCAAAAGGGAGAAAGACTAATGTATGTCGAACTAGTATACCTATCCGAACCTAGGTGCTAAAGAGTTTTTCCAAATGAACCGAAAATTATATAGATGACTAATAGTAATTTCATCCTAAGCCAAAAAAGAATTAAGAGTATTTTGAGGAAATTCTTATTAAGGCGAAACATAAACATTGACAATTCCAGACAAACCGTACGACAATCTATAACAAACCGGAACCTTATGTTTTAGCAAAAGATTACTCTAAGTTAAAGAATACATTTTAAACCACAATTAAAATTCAAGAAAATATTTTGTTTCATCTTTTCTTTGGCTCACGGCAGTCGAGCACCAACAACAAGCAATAGACATTTTTCTTTTTTTCTTTAACTCAACTTAACCAAATTACAATATTGCCATATTAACATTAATCCAATATTAATTAAATCCAAATCAAGAACATAAGGTGAAATATTTAACAAATTCGAATTAAAATTAATTGTAATTACAAGAAATGTATAATAAAAATATTGACAAGATTTTGTTTCTTACAATCAAAATTCTGTGGGTCGAATGGGATTAAGAACCGAACACCAAAAGCTCCAATTGGAGAGACCCGGGATGAATTAGAACAATTGACCACTTGGGATCTCTTTCTTGTGCATCCAATAACAAAACCCCCAAGTTAATTTTAAAAACCCCTTTGTTTTGAAGAACCCTAATTTTCGAATTGGTTTGTGAGATGAATGAATCTGTGGTTAATTGCTCCCCTTTTATAGATGGGATTGTGGAAAAAGGAACCTAGCCCTTCTTGACCTTGTTTGTAGGTAGTAACCATCCTGGCATAATCTTTCTCCACAACCACGCCTCAATCCTTCACGTGATAACTACGAAGGTAGGTTTACTCTTGAAGGGTGGTGTTGAATTGCTTTCGATTAAGAAGAAGAAGAGTTTGCTATTTTGGTCTTTTTGTGGGAGGTAGCGAAGGAGAGAGGGAGACAGAGACTGGAAAGATGAAAAAGATGGTCGGTTGGGTTGTGAGGTAAAGGTTATTATTTTGTTTTATTATTAGACACAGTATATAATTTGTGCCCCGTGTGTTGTCGGGTCTGCATAAGCACGTACTCCCGGTGTTGAAAAATATAAAATTATATTTTTAGGCGTCTTGAGAAATACTGTTATAAAAACTATTGTCGTCTTTGTTATTTTTATATTTGCTTTATGGCGGTCGCGATTATAGATTTAAAAGGAAGAAAAAAAAATCTAGCCGCGAAAAATCAGTAGAAATATTTACGAGTTGTTATATTAATGGACTGGATCGTGCATTCCTATGGTTGGGCTCTATCTGGATCGCCATATGGGCCAGTGATTTATGGTTGATGTGTCATGGTCCTAAGTAGTGTGAGTGAATGGAGCCTGAGAATGAGATTACCGTTGGGTGAAGTGTTATGCAATTTTCTTTCTCGTTGGGTGAAGTCACAATTATTTATGAGTTGGACGCATAAGTGAGTTGGACGCATAAAGTTAATTGGGATTTTGCTACAAATAAGTTAGTTGGACGCATAAGTGTGTTGAAGTTGGGATTTCTGTTGTACTAATTTATGAACAAGTGACAAATGGTGCTAATTTAGGGTCGAGTTATGTGGTGATTTTTGGGCCTTAGGTTTTAATCATTTAAATCGGATATCCGCATACTCGTACTCTTAACGGTAATTAATGTTGTGTAATGGGCTTTATAATTCGGATATACAACATGAGTTAGTGCCATGTCTTTGTATTTTAAGAAAACTTGAACTTTAAGAGTAATTAATTCCGGATGTGCTTTTGATATCGGATGGACTAATTTTAAAGTGGGATTAAGTTGAATCCAGTATAAGTTTTATATGACAATGAGAATTGTGATAATTTGATTCGATAATATGGGATTTTCAAGAATTGGATTATATGAGACTTGAGCTTGACTGATGTGCTTCTCTAAATTGGATCGTATTGATGAGACTTGTTGATGAGTTTTTGATGACGAGATTTGTGAAAATGAGATTTGCTTATGTGATATGGGCT
This sequence comes from Chrysanthemum makinoi, assembly GCA_910596185.1. Lineage (NCBI taxonomy): Eukaryota > Viridiplantae > Streptophyta > Magnoliopsida > Asterales > Asteraceae > Chrysanthemum > Chrysanthemum makinoi. Next base: position 191,237,484 of record OU343224.1, on the reverse strand, counting down.
TTGATATTTGATGACTTGAGTTTTGATGTTAAGAGTCGTTGTGTTATGAGATTGGTACTTTGGTTTATACATTTTCATGAAGAATATTATGACAAGGCTTGAATTGATGGATGAACAAAGCTGACTTTGGGGTTGCATATATTCGGTATTTCTTATTTGGAATTGAAGTGAGGTTTTCCAGGCGTGTTTCCCTTCCGCGAAGATGACTTGTTTGGGCATTTATAGAGTGTGATAAAGACTTGGCTATTTAGTTTCGTTTGTGATTCTTTCTCGCTTAACCCACAACGTAACTATCACTTAGGTGTCTCAGCATTGATGGGATACATCAAGAGGTTTTGTACATTAGATACGTTTCTTTTTCACAACGATTAGTACAAGCTTAAGTAACAAATCTGGGGAACTTTTCGTCATGTTCAAGTTTGGTATATCGGGCTTATTTCTCCATGTGATCTTTACTATAGCCAACTGAATGCGTGAATGATGTGTATACCAATGTATTTACTGGATGGTTGAGGATATTGTTGATGTTTGAGTAAGAATCATTGATGAACTGCTGCATGTTCCCCTAAAACAGATATTCACCGAAACCAAAGTTGTCATAAAACATTCAAACTGATATTGTTTACGGTTTTGTCTTGATTTTGTAAAATCCCGCGAAAGAATTTATTTCTCGGTTTAAATCATAGACTTGTAAAATCCCGTGACAATGGAAACATCCTTGTAAAGTGCATTTCCGGATCTATCTTACGGTTTATTCTTGGTTTTGTAAAATCCCGCGAAAGAAACTATTTCTCGATTTAAACCATAGAATTGTAAAATCCCGTAATGATGGAACCATCCTGGAGAAAGGAAAGCTTATTTCGGGATCTTCTTTGATGCTGGTGCTATGGTTTCTACTTCGAAGAATGGATAAAAGGGTGTGCTTCATGAATTCGATGTGTGTTTGGATATTCGTCATGACAGCTTGGGTATTACAAAGTTTTACGGGGTTATGTGCTTTTAACCATGGTCGGGATGAAACTATTATCAAAGTTCACTTTTAAATGTCAAAGAAGGCTAGATTTGAGCAAAGTTAACTGAAGATGTGACAACGACATTAATTCACTATTATTTATTTGAGGTTGAAGTGAAATATCACGGGTGAGTGTACTTAGTATCTGAAGGTATCGGGGATGGTTGGATGAAGATTCTTCAAGTTCCTTGTTCAAGCTTATCAAAACGGAAGACTTGGAAATCTAGTTATTGTTGGGTGTCTTTTACCTTTTCTTTTACCACTTGGGGGAATTGGGCTCTTACCACCACAAAATAACTATCACTTTAAGGAGTTACGTTGTAGTGCTCAGTGTCACATTCAATTGTGGATTTTCAAGAGGTGATGTACGTCTTATACTTGATGGTTGGTTGGTTGAAGAGTATAGAGTACTTAGAGATTCAAATGGGCATGAAGTCTCGGCACCGCTCTTTGTTACATATGTGCAAGTTTAAGTCACGAGTTCGGGATAGTTTACTTTAGGGTCAAATTCATCATATTGGGTTTTCTCCATCAGCTGTCACGACAAAGAGCCTACTAAATGATAATGGGGTGATTACATGTTTTGCCAAGAGATGATGAAAAGAGAGAGATTATGACGTATGTTCACAACAGTTCAGGCCTCGTACTTCATCATAATGACGTTTGAATACTTCAGTTCAAGCCTCATACTCTAAAGAAAAGAAAAGTGTACGTCTCAGTGCGCTTTATCTTAGAAAGAAGAGAAATCTTCTTATGACGTATGAACACAACAGTTCATGCCTCGTTCCTAAAGAAAAGAAAAGTGTACGCTTGATTAGCTTTATCTTCTGAATAAGAGAAATCTTCTTACTATGACCATTCTCATTAACATGCTTCATACTTTTTCCATGCGCCTTCAGTCATCAAGTGAACCGGGCTACCATTGATTGTTTTTCTTATTCCACTTTCTCAACTATAATGACGATGGCGACATCATGTATTACTAATTTTGGGAGAAGTGTGAATAGAATACTTTTGGATGATTTCACTTATTTTGTCAAGAATGGCAACTTTGTGCGCAATTCTTGAGGGGAGAAGGCGTGATAATACTGCATAGATGATTGATATATGTTAATAAATGGTCAAACGGCTCCAAACTCATGTAAGAACCGAGCTTCTTCTTATCGGATCATCTTTACATGGAGTTTCTTGTAAGAGCCGTTGGTTGACATCTTCACTCAGATTGATGAGTTTATCGACAAAGTGCTTCCGGTTAATGCTTCACGTATACATCAACATGATGATTCGAACAATCTCTCTGTTCTTGTTTGATGTGATTGGTAGTTTGGTGTTACCATCTTGTTATTGTTGCGGCGATTGCTGATTTCCTTGATGAACATCTTTCTGTTCTTGTTTGATTGGGAGGGATTTTAGTTAAGGGACTTGCAAGATGTAAGTTAATTGGGATGCTTTTGGTGATGTTCTTATTTTTTGGTGAGTTGAAGATGTTAACTATCTATTCCCCAACTGCACAATCTTGAAGAAGGTCGAGTCTACTGATGCTGTTCTACATTTTGGCATGTTAGAAGACTAAAGACGAGTTGCATTTGATTATCCAAAGACTTCTTCATATTAGGGCATTGTCAGGTTTAGGGAGAAAGCACTAATTGGGGAGGGTGAAATGTCGATTTAATCCCCAATTAGACTTACTCACATTATTGACATGTTGATTCTCACAAAGACTTCAAGCGTTCTTCTCAACAGATTTATAGTATTTGGGCTTTCAAAGTTCTGATTCGAAGTATCAAAACCAGCAAGGGGGAAGGAGACACGCATCTAGCGCGAGTAAACTTTGATGAACTTAATACTAAGCGATTGAAGATATCCCGGAAGGCGATTGTCATTACAGCGTTGAGAAACTCAAGGTTTGACTCATGGCTTAGTGTTCTTATTCCAACTACGTGGGGAAGTGATGGAAGAGAAAGTTTCTAAAGATAAAGAGTACACAAGTATGACATATCAGGAGATAAATGTGTAACATGATGGAGGTGTTATTCTCTCGTTTGGAATGTGTGTACTTTGGATTCTTGAGCTTCATACACATTCATCGGGGGACGAAAGATGTGAACATAGGGGAGTGTTCTTCATTACCCTCATGATGTGTATTCGGAAGTTCTTGGATATTGGTGTACTTCTGATTCTTGAGCTTCATACACATTCATCTGGGACGAAAGATGTGAACATAGGGGAGGTGTTCTTCATTACCCTCATGATGTGTATTCGGGAGAGTTCTTGAGCGTTATACAAAGAGACTGACTGCATCAATTCAACTACTTGGGGGAATTGTTCTCTTGACGCCTTTTGGTGTAGGATCGTTATTTATTGTGTTTGATGATTCGGGTGGTCTTGGGAGATCAAAATACATGTTAGCCATTAGAGAGAGAAAGTTAGAGAGTTGGGTGTTCAAGCTAGAGACTAGGTTTACAAATTATGGAATATTAGATTGAAAGCACCACCCCTTCCATGGATGGAAGGGGTATTTATAGTTACATGAAATACGACCTCCTATCGGCCTGTGGATCAGGTATACAGTGGGTAAAGACCCGTCCTTCCTCCACGGTGTTGCACTAAGCTATATTACGCTACAAACTAATAAATAAACTACTAAATAACGTAAATAACGATATGTCTACGAGCTAACTTATGCTAGATAATAATTGGGGTGACCGACTCTTCACTATGGAATTTTCTAATTCCTAACAATCTCCCCTAAGGGAGGTCACCCCATGTTATACATTTCGAATCCTAGCATTCTATTCTTGTCTTTGTTCTTGAGCTCGTAGACTTCAATTCTTCATTTCAACAATCTTTGTGCTTTTGTAGCGATTCTTCAAAGTCCGCATTGATTTGTACTTTTAGTGGAGGCCTTTAAGTGATCCACATCTTTGATGATCTTCGAGCTTTCTTTGAGATCATCACCACAGATAAATCTACGGATCACCCTTTATTGTGTTGCCATCATGTGAAGTTGTGACTTTGGACCAACATGCTCACACTTTTGAATCATGACATCTTTCCATCAGAGTAGCGGAAGCCTTATAGGTTCATGATATTTGGCGGTGAAGCAGAAGCATAGTATGAAATATCAGAGCCGGGTTATGTAGATATGCACCAGTCATGATTTCTTCAATTAAGTGTGGAATCTTTGTGAGCATGCGGCTTTGGATTGACCGCTCAATTTTGATCATTTGTATGTCGTCAAATGTACCGCATACGACAGTTAGCAATAAAGTGCACGAAAGTGTCTTTGATCACTTTCGTTGAATTGAGGTATACGACCCACGGTTCCCCGTTGATCAGTACAAGTATTGCCTGTGATCAGGTAGGATTCCGAGAATCTCCTTGACAGGTTTCAGCGTTGTTCTAGCTAAATTTGTTCTCAAACGGAACGTCTCAAAGAAGACAACACGGAGTGAGTGAACCGGCCGAATTGAGATTCACGATTGATGAAAAATGATTTGAAAAACAATCGCGTAATGCTTGAAGAAAAAGTTTTGCAATACGACGAAGGTTTTATGAGAAGATCAATTTTCAAACAAAATACTTTTTGTATTAGAGAATGAGTACACATTCGACGTGCTAGCAAAAAGAAGAGATTCGCACATCGAACGGTTTTTCTAAAAGTATTTTTCAATCAGAGATACTTTTTGAATTTGAAAACATGAGTACACATTCGATGTGCTAGAGAAAAGAAGATTTGCACATCGAAAGGTTTTTCCAAAAGTATTCGTCAATTCCATTCCTGGACCAAGGTTGATTCACGAGTGAATCTCCCCATTGTTTCTATCCAGTTGTCACAAGTTTGATCTTACGAGAAGATCTCACATGTCACCCACCAAGAGCTTGTTTGATGTTGGCTCTAGAAGGATTTCCATCTTCATCGTGAATATTTTTACATATCACTCGGATGTTCTGGTAATACCACAAGGATAATGCGTAGGACTCTTAATATATACTTACTTTCTACATTGTGTGAAAAAGCAAGTCTTCAAGAATTTAGTGTCCTAATGAGATATTGTGGATGATCTCTTGGCTCTAGACTCAATCGTGCATATTTGGTTCCTGTGCCGGAGACTAGGAGAGGGTCTCCTTCTTCAATATCAACAATCTCTAAGAGAAAGTCGATAGATAATGTCGGTTCCCCGTGAGAATGAAACAAGCCCTTTTAAGAGGAACTTGAGTAGTTTGGGAAGTTTAGTGCAGTGCGTCACTGGGTCCATGACGTCTTGTCTTCAATACCAGTGTTACCTTAGTAACCACCAGTAGCATATGAATTGAACCCGGTTTCTGCCCTAAGGTTGAATTGATGGAGGGCTATTTCTTTTCACCCTTTTATCATTCATTTCTTTTTCATTCTTCAACCCCTTCAGTGCTTACCGAGACTTCATAACTAGAACATTATTGGGTTTATTCCAGATACTAGCTCAGGTCTCAGTCTGCACTCTTCCCATTCCTCACTTTTCTCCTTTTTCAATATACCTAAGGACTCTACACTATCTAGTGGATTGTCCCTGGTAGATCCCTCCGGTTCTGGCGGATCGTGGGAACTAATACCTAACCTAACCATCCTTATATCACCATACATAAAGTAAATTTGGTCGGTCTATTGGTACGTTCATTCTTCCTTGAAACCAATTGAAAAATCATTTGGAAAAACAATCAAGGTACTTGTGATACGAGATCAAAGCATTTTGTACCTTAATAGTTTTGATCATTTAGAAAACCTCCCCCTCAACATGTGCGTATGATTTAGAAATTGTTTAGCACAAGGAGGCAAGAGGACTTTGAAATATTTTCTTTGATCACAATTTTCATAGAAAAAGCCATTTGATTTTCTTGGTAAAATTCTCCCCTCAATATGTGCATAGGATAAGAGAAATCATTTTATCACATAGAGGCAAGAGTTAATTTGAAGCACATCCACAATCACAAGCGCCATTAAGAAACCATTTTAAAACTCAATCAAGGTACTTAAATCACTTTAAAAAGCTTTCGTACCTCGATAGTTTGTTTGCTCCCCTCAATATGTGCTTCAAGATTCGGCGTTTAGCTTACATATGAGAGAGCAGCCTGCACAATTAAATCAAAACGATCACCTTTTATCAAATTTCATTATTAAATCACAAATTCTCCCCCGATCAAAATATCAAACCCTTTGAGATTTTGGATCCCAAGTGATTTAATTAGGTTTAGAAAACATGGGAGAAAATGTGGCCTTGTTTAAATACTCATCTGGTTTTTGGATAAATCCTCCTCCTCAACATGTGCATTATGTATATTGAAATCGTTTGGCACATGGAGGCAGGAGTGCCTTTAAGGACTAAAACCAATTCCATTTAAAACAGATTTGAGATTTAAATCACGATCTCTACCCCGATCAAAGTTTCAAACCTTTTGAGATTTGTGATCCCAATTGATTTAAATCATTTAAAAGATTTTGGGGAAAGGCGTGGCTTGATTTAACTTTGAAAAATGACAGATAAGGACCATTTTAAGACATTAAAGATTGTTAGTGTCAGGTATGATTGTTTTAAGAGATCTTTTAGGTAAAATAAAACAATTTCACAATCAAACAAGAACAGAAAAATTTCATTTTGAAAGACCTTGATTCTAAAAGAAAATCATACCATGACATAACATTAAATCTTTAGATCACCACTTTAATTTCATACAAACGGACTCTTTTGAAGATATATTGTTTGAAAATATTTTAAATTAAATCACTCTGCCCCTCAATCCATGACGAAGTCAATAATTGAGTGACTTAGGTTTTGATAACATGAAGTCCGGTGATTTTCAAAAATTAGTCCAATATATTTTCAAAACAATATTTTTCCATTTTCAAAACAATATTTTTCAAAGTTTTAGAAAAATGGTATCATCACGATTATCCTGCACAAAGATATGTTAGATGGTTGAGAAGCTTCGTTGATTGTAGGGCTTGGAAGAAAAACCGTCTGTGATGCGTGGAGACTTCTTCTTACGTTGCATTTTGTATGCCCGAGGTCAAATTAAGCTCCGTTTCTTCAATCACTTAGAAGAAAACCATCTGGTGATGCAGTGAGACCTCTTATGTTGCATTAATGCCAACTCTCCATAGAAGTCCAATTAAGCTCCGTTTCTTCATTTGTCAACCCAAGATATTGTTACCCTTTCCTTTCGGCATCCAATCATCTTCAATTGTGGGATCCGGATCGGGAACATTCTTATATACCAATATACCTGCATTCGTTAGTGAACACACATACAAATATATGGTGGTCGACATCACCCAAACAACAATCGACTAATAAAAGTCAATGCAACATATCAATCAGATCATATAAATGTATATGGGAATAATGTGTTTATCAAACACTAATCATCTAATCCTAGCAATCATATCCTAGGCACCTAGTCCTTCAACATAGGTTAACATCATTTTAATTAAGCATATTAGGATAATTAAGAAAGCCCGTTAGATGATGTAGATTTGAAAACATTATCCCCCTCAATCCATGACTCATTTTATGAAAAGTTTAAAAGCTCTGAAGTCATTGATTGAGTTTTCAATTTTACAAGAACTCTGAATCTGATTGTTTTAAAGCAACTCATTTACCACCATTTTTGAAAACACCAAATATTTTTCTGAAGAATTTTAGACGGAAAAACATTTGTGTAGGAACAGCAGTCCTTCGACATACTTTCCTTGTTTTGTTTTTAGGATAAGTGCACGAAATATTTGAAAAATGGTTTAGCGCAGCACTTTCCTTTCTTGAAGAGCGGGTTGCTATCTGAAATGATAGCAAGCCACAAGTTTAAGCACGGGTCACAGTCTGAAGTAACTGCAAGCCATATTTTGAAGCGCGGGTTACAGTCTGAAATAACTGTAAGCCATCATTTGAAGCCCGGGTTACAGTCAGAAATAACGGTAAGCCATAGTATTATGACATGTTTAGAAAGAAATATTTACACCTCCTGCTCGAACTTCATCTAAAGTCCCGTGCCATTATTGAATGACATTTCTAAGACCGTAGATGTTATCGATACCAGAAGACATGTCTTGAGAAAACATATTTTTTGGTATTTTTCAATTTTCTGATTTTTATGGGCTTTTGTTAATTTTATATTTTTCTATTTTCTTTTGTTGGTTTTATATTTTTGTATTTTGTTTTTTGAAAAATATATACAATGATAGAGTAGATGATATAGTTAAAGAGGATGATGATACGAGTACCGAGATAAGGATATCAAGCAGCCCCGTTGTAGAAGATAGAAGTCATCATCTCTTAAACATTCACCACCAAAGCTTCCAAGACTCTTGAATCGAAGAGAGAAATTGAGCCACTTGAAAGTGAGACTTTGGCAGCTTCCCCCCAAACCGAAAATCCTTTAGCTGAGCAGATTCGAAGCTCTATTTCAAGCTTGCCTTAGCCAGGTGCACAGAGAAGCACACCATTATCATAAATCTCGCTGCTCCATTTAAGAACGATAATCGAGGATCTCCATTCGGGGTTATATCATCCAATAGAAGAACAGCAACGTATCATCCCACTCATAAATAATCTTCTCAAATTTCATAGCCACTGAAGTCTGACGCTATCCATTCCAAAAGGTGTCAAGAGACCACTTCCCCCACGTAGTTGAATTGATGTAGTCAGTCTCTTAGACTAGAGCTCACGAACCCGAATACACATACCCGAAGACAAAGAAACTTATACCATCGAAGTAGCAGATTAAGTCCAATAGCCAAAGAATAACCCTGATGTATACTTTTCTCCCTCGAAGAAAGTGTATGAAGCTCAAGAACCCAGTACCGAATGCCCAAGAGAAAAACCGATAACATTGAAGAAGCGGGCCGAATCACGATTATCTCTGCGGGTGACAATCTCTGGGATGTCAACTCGGAATAAGTGATTATATCTCTGAATCACGATTAAGCCCTCAAGTGAGACAATTTGAGCGTCCCCAATGTACACAATCTCTCTCCTCTGATGAATGCGATAGCATCATCACACACTTGTGTACCTCTTTTATCATCAGAAACTAACTCTTCCATCTCTTCCCCCACATAGTTGGAATAAAAAAACACTGAACGCCATGAGTCAAATCTTGAGTTTCTCTGCGGTAATGACGATAGTCTTCCCGGGATATCTTCAATCACTTAGAAGTATTAAGCTCTTCAAGATTACTCGCGTATAGATGTGTGTCTCCTTCCCCCTTGCTGGTTTAGACACTTGAGTCAAAGACAAATCATTATAAGCCCGTATACTAGAAATTTGTTGAGAAGATCGCTTGAAGTCTTGTGAGAATCAACTTGCTGAAGACTCTCTCTGACTATTTTTATCAACCCTTATGTAGACGATTTGTAGTGACTACTGAAGAAGAAAACCCGATATACCCTACTTGAAACTGAAGTCAACTTCCCCACATTTGTATCTTAAGCTTGCACCTAATGATGGAAGAACGATGTCGAGAATTTATGCTTCAAGCAAATCTCTAAGTACTCACTACCCAAACAAAGTATGAGACATTAACACCTCTTGAGAATATCCACACCGTCATATGCGTGTGACACTGAGTAAAACAAAGTAACTCCTAATAGTGATAGTTAGCCAGGTCTTCAACCATCCACCTCGACTACTGGTAACTAGATAAACCAAGTCTTCACCTCAAATTCTTAAGCCCGAGCAAGTTATCAAATAAGAACACGCCTTTGTGAAAGTCAACTTCAATCTCAAATAAGTGATAAATGATTAACTTCGAAGTAATCACCTTGTGTCAAATGTCCAACAATAGTCAATATCAACGTCTCGAGGAGTCACTGCTAAAAATATGAGCAAGTCTAATTGGGAATTGAATCGACTTATAACTTTCTCCCATTAGTGCTCCCCTAAACCGACAATCTGTTTGATAAATGCCCAGATAAAGAAGAAGTCTTTAGATCGTTAAATGCAACTCGTCTTTAGTCTTCTAACATGTAGCCGAAAATGTAGAACCGACTGTAGACTCGACCTTCTTCAAGATTGTCCAGTTGGGAATAGATAGTTAACATCTTCATTTCACCAAAAACACAAGAACATCACCAAAAGCATCCCAATTAACTTACATCTTGCAAATCCCCTTAATTAAGATCCTCCCAATCAAACAAGAACGGAAAGATGTTCATCAAGGAAATCAGCAATCGGACCCGGCGAACACACAAAATGGTAACACCAAGCAAACAATCACATCAAACAAGAACAGAAGGTTGTTCGGAATCATCATGTTAATGTGCACGTGAAGCATTAACCAGAAGCACTTTGTCAATAAACTCATATCAGCTTGTGAAGATGTCAACCAACGGCTCTTAGAAGAGAAAAACTCCATGTGAAGATGACCCAATAACAAGAAGCTCGGTTCTTACATGAGTTTAGAGCCGTATGACCATTTATTCTCAAATTTCAATCAACAATGCAAAAAATTCACACTTCTTCTCCCCCTCAAGAATTGCATACGTAGTTGCCATTCTTGATTAAACAAGTGAACTCATCCATGTGTAGTCTATTTCCACTTCTCCCCCGCAAAAATTGCATATGATGTCGCCATCGCCATTTTAATTGAGCTATTGAAAAGTAGAAAAACCATCAACATGTAAGTAGATCACCATTGAGAAAAAACATGAGAAGAAGATCCACTTGATGGTAGCGCATGGAAAAAGCATGAAGCATGTTGGTGAGAATGGTCATAATAAGAAGATTTCTCTGCTTCCGAAGATAAAGCGCCTTGAAAGCGTACACTTTTCTTTTCTTTAAAGAACGAGGCTTGAACTGATATGTTCAAACGTCATAAGAAGATTTCTCTTCTTTTGAAGATAAAGCGCACTGAGACGTACACTTTTCTTTTCTTTAGAGTACGAGGCCTGAACTGAAGTGAACAGACGTCATTATCTCTCTCTTTTCTGCTCTCTTAGCAAAACATGTAATCAGCCCCATTATCATTCAGTAGGCTCTTTGTCGTGACAACTGATGGAGAAAACCCAATATGATGAGTTTGACCCTGAAGTAGACTACCCCGAACTCGTGACTTAAACTTGCACATATGTAACAAAGAGCGGTGCTGAGACTTCATGCCCATTTGAATCTCTAAGTACTCTATACTCTTCAACCAACCAACCATCGAGTATAAGACGTATATCACCTCTTGAAAGTCCACAATTTAATGTGACACTGAGCACTACAACGTAACTCCTTTAAGTGATAGTTATTTTGAGGTGGTAAGAGCCCAATTCCCCCAAGTGGTAAAAGAAAAAGTAAAAGCCACCCAACAATAACTAGATTTCCAAGTCTTCGTTTTTGAAAATAAGCTCGAACAAGGATCATGAAGAATCTTCATCCATCCATCCCCGATACCTTCAGATACTAAGTACACTTGCTCGTGTTATTTCACTTCAACCTCAAATAAATAATAGTGAATTAACCCCGTTGTCACATCTTCTGATTAAAAGCTCAAATCTAGCCTCTTTTGACATTTTAATTGAAATCTGATAATGGTTTCATCCCGACCATGGTTTAATGAGCATAACCCCGCAAAACTTTGAAATAACCAAACTGCCATGACGAATATCCAAACACACATCCAATTCATGAAGTACTCCCTTTTTTCCCTTCTTCGAAGCAGAAACCGTAGCAGCAGCATCAGATAAGATCCCGAAATACACTTTCCTTTCTCCAGGATGAATCCATCATTACGGGATTTTACAATTCTATAGTTTAAACCGAGAAATAGTTACTTTCGCGGGATTTTACAAAACCAAGAATAAACCGTAAGATAGATCCAGAAATGCACTTTACTAATACTAGGATGTTTCCATTGTCACGGGATTTTACAAGTCTATGATTTAAACCGAGAAATAGGTTCTTTCACGGGATTTTACAAAATCAAGACAAAACCGTAAACAATGTCAGCTTGAATATGTTATGACAACTTTAGTTTCGGTGAATATCTGTTTTAGGGGAACATGCAGCGGTTCATCAACGGTTCATTATCCAACATCATCAACATCATCAACCATCCAATATAAAATATGGTAAACACATCATTCACGCATTCTGTCGGCTATTGCAGTGACCACATGGTGAAGTAAACCCGATATGCCGAACTTGATTATGAAGTAAAATTCCCCGGATTTGTTACTTAAACTTGTACTAATCTTTGTGAAGAAGAAACGGTGTACCCAATGTACAAAACCTCTTGACATATCCTCAACTGCGTGAGGCACCGAAGTGATAGTTATGTTGGGAGTTAAGTGAGAAAGAATCACAAAAGTAACTAAATATCCAAGTCTTTATCACACTCTATAAACGCCCAAACAAGTCATCTTCGCGGAAGAGTAGAAAGAAAGAAGACGAAATAAGTAAACGCGCCCGGAAAACCTCACTTCAAATCCAAATAAGAGATATCGTCCAAACACCCTTGTAATCAACATTTACCAATAAACACTTCAAGCCGTGACAAAATATTATCCTTTGTGAAGATGTATATACCGAAGTCCAAACCTCATATCATAATGGTTCCCATCATCATACCAAATCTCATTATCAGAACTCATCATCACACATCTTATGATTTTCAAACAAAACTTTCCAAAGACATGGCACCAACTTATGTAGAATATCCGAATTATAGAGCCCATCTTACAACATTAGTTTCTGTTAAGATTACGAGTCTATGGGTATCCGATTCAAACAATTAAAACCGAGGCCCAAAAGTTACCACATACCCCGTTCCAAGATTAATACCATTTTTCATATGGTTCATTAAAACCAATGTAATATCCGAATTGATTCAAGGCCTAAACTACATTTGTAGGAGACACCAATCCGGCCATGTGATTGAATAACTTGTCCAATGAGATTAGAGTAGTACACGGCCCATTCAAGATCATACCACGTCCAACAAATATTAAAGTGATAGGCCCATTCAATAAAAACCCGATCCATCAAACTAACCTTATAACAGGTTATAAAGAGACTCACCCTAACTTTTAGGACATTAACCCTAAAACACATTATCACAATACGCTCCTCTCCTAAACATCCTCCTCAAACCCTAATACCTCACCCTTCGCCTCCCCATCATATCACTCAAACCCAAATCACTCATTCGCCTAAACATACGCCTCCATCTCACAATAATCTCATCTCAGATTAAAAATTAATCCATTATACAAGTTCAGCTCGCCACAGGGATGGCTCGAGATACTTGTGACAGCCACAGGGATGGTTTCATTTTCAGCTCATCAAAAACTCATCATCAAGATCTGAAAGATGGTCTCGGGTAGGTTACTTTGCGTTTGTGTTTTCATTTGATCGATTTCTTTTTCTTTTGAGGTCATGAACGAGTCTAAGATAAGATATAACATAATTGTTATAATCTTTCTTGTTGATTCGGATATTGTTGAAGCTTTGTCTTCGAATATAATCTATGAAGAAACGGTTCTATTAACAGATCTTTTAAAGATTCACAAACAATTTGAACCAAATCTGAGATTAGAGTTGATTGTATATTTGTTTTCGTTTTGTGATTCGAGTCTAGGTTAGTTTGAGAAAAGATTTGAGTTGGATAACAGATACGGATAGTTTGTGAGAGTTTTGTGACAACTTGGAACTCGTTAGAACTTTTCACGAGGAGTTATGATAGTTAACACTGAGGTCGAATGAGTTATGGTTATTATGAGGTGGTGTTGTGTTGTTGCAAGTGTTTTTGGAAATGGATTACTGCTTCTTCTCTTTTTGATCTTTTTACAGTAATGGACCTGAGGTTCATGGTGTGGTTAGGTAATTGGTATAGTGGTCGAGGTCAATTTAGATCTTCTTCTTCCTTTCTGTCCAAGTCGCTAGTGAGTCATGAACCAAGTTGCTAGCGAGTTAAGATAAGTCGCTACCTTTTACAGATTCAAGTCGCTAGCAGTTTTAAGGCACATAAGTCGCTAACTTGTTAAAAAAACAAGTCGCTAGGTCACTTTTGTTATACAACTCGCTAAGCACTTTCAAAACAACTCGCTAGCAAATTTATAACAAGTCGCTAGTTACAAGTCTTCTTGCAAGTCGCTACCATGAGTCAGCACTCATGGTAAGTCGCTACCAGTAAAAGACAGAAACACTCAAAAGTGTTTTGACCAACTCGCTATATAGAAACAGGTTTGACAACTCGCTAGCATGAAATATGACTTTTCCGATGAGTTTTTCCGACGACTTTTCCGACCATATTCATACATAACCCAGAAAAATGTATATGAAAAAGCATTGAATGACCCATATGACCACGTATATACCAAGCAGAAAAGATCATTAGACCAAAATCTTTAGACCAAAATATATTTAGACCATTTTGACCACTGTAACAACCATTTGACCATCATAACATACACAGTGTTTGGTACAAAATACTGTATGGACAAGAAACTGTTAACAAAAGTCATGTAACCATATAACTGTTTGGACAAACAAAACCCAAGACAAGCATGTATGGACCAAAACGTTTATTTGTTGACCAAACAAGAGGATAGTGAAACATGTAAAAACATTTAACCACACGTATACTCTAAAAAATAGTTTTCCGACCAACATAAAGTACCAAAAAAAACAGCATACAAACATGAATCGAAACCATAGTAAATCATCAAAACACAACAACCTGGCTCTGATACCAATTGTAGGATCGTTATTTATTGTGTTTGATGATTCGGGTGGTCTTGGGAGATCAAAATACATGTTAGCCATTAGAGAGAGAAAGTTAGAGAGTTGGGTGTTCAAGCTAGAGACTAGGTTTACAAATTATGGAATATTAGATTGAAAGCACCACCCCTTCCATGGATGGAAGGGGTATTTATAGTTACATGAAATACGACCTCCTATCGGCCTGTGGATCAGGTATACAGTGGGTAAAGACCCGTCCTTCCTCCACGGTGTTGCACTAAGCTATACTACGCTACAAACTAATAAATAAACTACTAAATAACGTAAATAACGATATGTTTACGAGCTAACTTATGCTAGATAATATTAGGGGTGACCGACTCTTCACTATGGAATTTTCTAATTCCTAACAATTGGAATGGATCGCTTCAGACTTCAGTGGAAAAGGAATTTGAGAAGATTATTTAAGTGTGGGATGAAACATTGTTGTTCTTCTATTGGATGATATACCCTCGAATGGAGAATCTCGATTATCGTTCTTAAAATGAGCAGCGGGATTTATGATAATGATGTGCTTCTATGTGCACCTGGCTAAAGCAAGCTTGAAATAGAGCTTCGAATCTGCTCATCTAATGGATTTTCGTTTTGGGGGGAAGCTGCCAAAGTCTCTCTTTCTCAAAGGCTCATGTTCTATCTCCTATTCTGGAGCCTCGGAAGCTTTGGTGGTGGAAGTTTAAGAGATGACGAATTCTATCTTCTACGACGTGTTGCTCGATATCCTTATCTCGGTACTCGTATCATCATCTCCTTAAACTATATCATCTATTCTATCTGTAAAAAATTATAAAAACCAACAAAAAGAAAATAGAAAATTATAAAACCTTTAAAAACCCATAAAAATCAAAAAAATTCAAAAATACCAAAAATATGTTTTTCTATGACATGTCTTCTGGTATCGATAACATCTGCGGTCTTAGAAATGTCATTCAATAATGGCACGGGACCATAGATGAAGTTCGATCAGGAGGTGTAAATATTATTTTTCCAAAACATGTCTAAAAATATGGCTTGCAGTTATTTCAGACTGTAACCCGCGCTTCAAAAATGGCTTGTTATTATTTCAGATAGCAACCCGTTCTTTAAGAAATGAAAGTGCTGCGCTAAACCTATTTTCAAAATTATCGTGCACTTATCCTAAATCATAATGAGGAAAGTATGTCGAAGGACTGTTGTTCCTACACAAATGTTTTTCCGTCTAAAATTCTTCAGAAAAATATTTGTTGTTTTAAAAAATGGTGGTAAATGAGTTGCTTGAGAATCAATCTAATTCAGAGTTTTCGAAATAAATTGTAAACTCAATCAATGACTTCAGCGCTTTTAAACTTTTCAAAAATTGAGTGATTGATTGAGGGGGATAATGTTTTCAAATCTATATCTTCTAACGGGCTTTCTTTATTATCCTAAATGCTTAACTGAAAAATAATGTTAACCTACGTTGAAGGACTAGGTGCCTAGGATATGATTATTAGGATTGGATGATTAGAGTTTGATGAACACATTATTCCCATACCTTATATGATCTGATTGATATGTTGAATTGACTTTTATTATTCGATTGCTGTTTGGGTGATGTCGACCACCATATATTTGTATGTGTGTTCACTAACATATGTAGGTATATTGGTATATAAGAATGTTCCCGATCCGGATCCCACAAATGATGATGATTGGATGCCGAAAGGAAAGGGTAACTATATCTTGGGTTGACAAATGAAGAAACGGAGCTTAACTGGACTTCTATGGAGAGTTGGCATAAATGCAATGTAAGAGGTCTCACTGCATCAGCAGATGGTTTTCTTCATCAGCAAATGAAGAAACGGAGCTTAATTTGACCTTAGTTGGCATTAAAATGCAACGTATGAAGTCTCACTGCATCGGCAGACGGTTTTTCTTCCAAACCCTCAGCAACAACAACAAAAGCAACTCAACCACCTAACGAATCTTGTGCAGGAAAAAGTAGTGGATGATACCATTTTTCTTTAAACAATTTTTGAATAATATTGTTTTGAAAATAAATCGGATTCAAAGTTTTGAAATCAACCGGACTCTATTTTGTCAAATCATAAGTGATTTCAAATTAAATATTTTCAAACGATATTTCTTCATAAATGTCCGGTCTGTACAAAATCAAATTGGTGATCTAAAGATTTAATGTTATGTCATGGTATGATTTTCTTTGAAACTTAAAGATCTTACAAAATGAAATTTTTTCTGTTCTTGTTTGATTGTGAAATTTTTTTATTTTACTTAAAGATCTTTTAAAAACTATCATACCTGACACTAACAATCTTTAATGCCTAAAATTGATCCGTATCAATCATCTTTCAAAATTAAATCAAGCCACGTCTTTCCCCAAAATCTTTTAAATGATTTAAATCAATTGGGATCATAAATCTCAAAAGGTTTGAAATTTTTGATCGGGGTAGAGATCGTGATTTAAATCTCAAATTTGTTTAAATGGAATTGGTTTTAGTCCTTTAAAGGCACTCCTGCCTCCATGTGCCAAACGATTTCTAATACATAATGCACATGTTGAGGGGGAGCAGTTATCCAAAAACAAGATGAGTATTTAAACCTGGCCACATTTTCTCCTATGTTTTTCTAAACCTTATTAAATCACTTGGGATCCAAAATCTCAAAGGGTTTGATATTTTTGATCGGGGGAGAATTTGTGATTTAATAGTGAAACTCGATTAAAGATGATCATTTTTTTTATTCAAATGTGCATACTGCTCTCCCATATGTGCTAAACGCTTTCGAATCTCGAATCACATATTGAGGGGGAGCATTTCAAAAGAAAACAAACTTTCAAGGTACAAAACAAAATTTCTTAAGTTTCAATAAAAAGTACCTTGATTGATTTTCTAATGGTTTCAGTATGGCTATATGATCGTGAATGTGCTTCTAAGAACTCTTTCCTCTTCGTGCAAAACAATTTCAAAAGTCACATGCACAAGTTGAGGGGGAGCAACTTATTGAAAACCACATCCTTTCCCATAAAATATCTTTAACAAAGTATGAAAAAAGCCATAAAATAACAACGTACTTTTCAAATTTTGCCGACTTGAAACTCTTACTTTTTTATTACCTTAGTTCACCAACGAACTTTCAAAATTTGTTTCGAAATCACCCATATGACCAGTTTATATTAAAATAATAACAGAAATGACTATATTACCCTCGGCATATGGGTGAAGTCAGAACAAATTTTGAAAGTTTGTTGGTGAAGTCGGAACAAATTTTAAAGAATAATAGGGTAATATAGTTATTTCAGTTATTATTTTAATATAAACTGGTCATATGGGTGAATTCGAAACAAATTTTAAAAGTTCGTTGGTGAACTAAGGTAATAAAAAAGTAAGTGTTTCAAGTCGGCAAAATTTGAAAAGTACGTTGTTATTTTATGGCTTTTACCCTATGAAAAATACTAATTTTGATCGGGAAAGTGATGTTGATAACTTTTAGAAATTGTTGATCAAAGAATCGAATCTTTCATTCTTAAATCTGAGATTTTCAAGTCCTCTTGCTTCCATGTGCTAAAACCATTTCAAATATATGATGCATATGTTGAGGGGGAGCTTTTCTAAAATTATCAAAAACAATTCAGGTACAAAATATTTTGATCATGTATCACAAGTACTTGGATTGATTTTCAAATGGTTTTCAATTGGTTCCAATGGAAGAAGAACAATACCAAAAGACCGACCAAATTTACTTTATGTACGGTGTTATAAGGATGGTTGGGTTAGGTATTCGTTCCCACGATCCGCCAGAACCGGAGGGATCTACCCAGGGAAAATCCACTAGATAGTGTAGAGTCCTTAGGTATATTGAAAAAAGGAGAAAAATGAGAATATGGGAAGAGTGTGGACTGAGACAGAGCTAGTACTGGAATAAACCCAACAAGGTTCTAGTTATGAAGTCTCGGTAAGCACTGAAGGGGTTGAAGAATGAAAAAGAATTGAATGTGAAAAGGGGTGAAAAGAAATAGCCCTCCAATAATTCAACCTTAGGGCAGAAACCGGGTTCAATACATATGCTACTGGTGGTTACCAAGGTAACGCCGGTATTGAAGACAAGACGTCATGGACCCAGTGACGATTTGCACTTAATTTTCCAAGCTACTCAAGTTCCTCTTAAAAGGGCTTGTTTCATTCTCACGGGGAACCGACATAATCTATCGACTTTCTCTTAGAGATGGTTGATATTGAAGTAGGAGACCCTCTCCCTAGTCTTCGGCATAGGAACCAAATGTGCACAATTGATTCTAGAGCCAAGATATCATCCACAATATCTCATTAGGACACAAAATTCATGAAGACTTGCTGTTTCACACAATGTGGAAAGTAAGTATATATTAAGAGTCCTACGCATTATCCTTGTCGTATTGCCAGAACATCCGAGTGATATGAAAATATTCACGATGAAGATGGAAATCCTTCTAGAGCCAACATCAAACAAGCTCTTGGTGGGTAACATGTGAGATCTCCTCGTAAGATCAAGCTTGTGACAACTGGACAGAAACGATGGGGCGATTCACTCTTGAATCAACCTTGGTCCAGGATTGGAATTGACGAATACTTTTGTAAAAACCGTTCGATGTGAAAATCTTCTTTTCTCTAGCACGTCGAATGTGTATTCTCATTCAAATACAAAAGGTATTTTTGATTGAAAATTGATCTTTCTCATAAAACCTTCGTCGTATTGCAAAACTCTTTCTTCAAGCAATGCGCGATTGTTTTCAAATCAATCTTTCATCAATCAGTGAATCTCAATTCGCTGGTTCACTCACTTCGTGTTGTCTTCTTTGAGACGTTCCGGTTTGAGAACAGCTAGAACAGCTGCGAAACCCTGTCAAGGAGATTCTTAGGAATACTACCTGATCACAGCAGTAAAGACAGTAATGATCAACGGGGAACCGTGGGCCGTGTAACTCAATTCGACGAAAGTGATCAAAGACACTTTCGTGTGTTTTATTGCTAACTGTTGTTTGCAAGTACATCTGGACGGTTGCAGCTGATCAGAATTGAGGAGTCAATCCAAAGCCGCATGCTTACAACATCCACACTTATTTGAAGAAATCATGACTTGTGCATATCTACAGAACCTGTCTCAGATATTTTTATATTATGCTTCTGCTACGCTGCTGCAAATATCTTGAACCAGTAAAAGCTTCCGCTACTCTGATGGAAAGATGTCATGATCCTGAAAGTGTGAGCATGTCGGTCCAAAAGTTACAACATCACATGAAGGCAACACAATAAAGGGTGATCCAGAGATTTACTGTGGCTTATGGTCTCCATAATTCTCGAAGATCATCAAAGATGTGGATCAGTTCAAAGACCTCCACTGAAAGTACAAAATAATCGGACTTGAAGAGTCACTTCAAATGCACAAAGAATGAGGACATTGAAGAATTGAAGTCTACGAGCTCAGAACAGAAGACAAAATAGAATGCTAGGATTCGAAATGTAAATCATGGGGTGACCTCCCTTAGGGGGAGATTGTTAGGAATTAGAAAATTCCATGTTAAAGTGTCGGTCACCCCAATTATGGTCTAGCATATGTTAGCTCGTAGACGTATCTTTATTTACGTTATTTAGTAGTTAATTAGTTAGTTTGTAGCGTAGTTTAGTTTAGAGCAACACCGTGGAGGAAGGACGGGTATTTACCCACTGTATACCTAATCCACAGGCCGTCAGGAGGTCGTTATGTCTGTAACTATAAATACCCCTTCCATCCATGGAAGGGGTGGAGCTTTTCAATCTAACCTTTTACATTTTACAAAGCAACTCTCTAGCAAGAAACTCCCTCTCTCTACTTTCTCTCTCTAACTATGGCAAACATGTATTTTGATCATCCAAGACCACCCGAATCATCAACACAATAAATATAGGATCCTAACATCCCTAAGTCTTTGAGACTATCTTAAGGTTATTGCCTACGAAATCTCTAGGATTCATAAACTAACTCTAAGGTTATCTTTGGATGTTTAGACTACAATAACTCTAAGTGATTATAAACTAATGTTCACAAAGATTACTCAAGCATTAAAAACACAACGAATGACCTATCGCAATACTAGGTCAATCACAATTAAGATAAGAGACAACCAATCAATATTCAATACCTAGGTTTCATAGATCTAAGCAAACACATAAGTAAATTAGCCGGACATAGAAAACATGCAAGCATACACACAAACAATTGAAGACATAATTGAATTAATGAAGTAAATCACTTATCTTGTTGTAAAATAGGGTATGGAACCCTAAGATACTGCCCAAGACATCCTATGTTCGGTTTAGGTTTTACTCCACAAAACTACCTCTCTTAAATACTGAAAATTCGAATTCTATATATAGAGTTACAATATGCGACGGCGTCACTCTTTAATTGTGACGTCGTCGGGTTTCCGCCATTAACTTTTCGTCTTGGCCACGTCAACTCTGTGACGGCGTCACCTTATGCTTGTGACGTCGTCGGCTTCAACCTCTGACGTTGTCGGGATCCAAATCTAGGCCGTCTGAGTTGTGATGCCCTACTCTTTTAAACCTGATGCCGTCACTTGTAAAATAGCAATTTGCTCTCTGAGTCGTCTCAAGGTGTGTCGCGATGGCGTCGCAATTAGGCCGTGACGCCGTCCCCTTCAGTTCCAGTAGCTTGAGTGTCTCGATTCTTGACTTTGGCCATTTTCTTCATATATTCGCGCCTTTTCGTCCGAATAAGTGTCATTCCAGCAATTTGCCTTCAAGAGACCTAAAAAGTTAAAAGGAACGAAATTAAGTAGTAACGGATACAAAAGTGATCAATTAAGGGCTTAAATGACCCCTCAAAAGTGTACCTTTTAAATCCTTATCAAATATCCCTACACTTGGTATTTGCTTGTCCTCAAGCAAATGTGCTTTTAACCAATTAATTTATAAGTTATGGGTCATGAAGCATTAGTTTAGAACAATTCACAACGCGTATAAGCCCCGCAAAAGTCATAACAAGCACATAAATTACATACTAGCACCTCACAAGTGGTGTTTGGATACTCTCATCTCTCGGGTGTATATGAAATATATCAAGTTGGAAATGGAAGATAAACACTCATTAACCGGTCCTAGTACATAGATTACCATAGGCTTGAGACTAGATCAAACCTTCATCGCTTTTGGCGTAAGCACCTAGGAAAAACTATCCAAGAGGTCTTTTAAAGGGTTGTAACGTTAGGCTTATGGTAGGGAAACAAAGGTTTTGGTGGGATTGGCGATTTAGTGGTGGCAAGTCAAAAATCTTTATGTTACAAGCATGAGAAGAATGACGTTGCTAAACCAATACTCGACACTCTAAAATCTAGATAACTTGAAATAAACAAACATAAATTTAAAGATAGATGTAGGATGGTAGCCCGTATGTGTTTTTTTTTTCATTTTTTTTAGCACTCTATTTTTTTTTCTTTTTCTCATTTTTCTATTTTTTCGATTTTTTTTTTCTTTTTATACACTTTTACTCTACCATCCTCTATGATAACATCAAAATAATAGGGATTTATAGGCACATCCCTACACTTGAGTTTTTATTACTCTAACACTAATTTGACCCGAATTGAAAAGATCAAAACACTTGGAGTACATTATTACGCAAATAAAGGGAATTTGAATTTAACGTTCCTTCCCGTCACTTCATAAAATTTAACTTTTCCCATGAGTCTCAATCGTCCCAAAACTGTGTACAAAGGATATGACTCGACTTAGCAACTTATGCAAGTAACTAGATAATTGAACTAAGGGTTTAGTATGATAACAATAATGCACTAAAAGTGAGTGCATACAAGGTAGACTAAGGCGATTTGGGTGTATATTTGGGGGTGGATTGTAAACAATGCTCTTCATTGATATTCCGGAAAACCGAAACATTACTAGAACCGCGAAAAGGATAGGCGCTGAGGGGTTAACTAGGGGTATCGTGTACTAAAGATGAGTACAACGCAAGGGTGTGGGGGAATTACTCAACCGATGTGGAAGAATTAATTATAATACGGGTATCAAACAAGGGTTATCCTAATGCCTCTTATCATTTAGTTATTCCTAACTACACGAGTGTAGTCTTACTAGCGATCTCGGAATGCATCACAAAACAAGTTCTATAATCTATTAAACTACCGGTACACACTCGAAGCATTAAAGTGGAATGCTTTAATTCCTACTAATCTAAGGGCGATCCTCACATTTTGGGTGGAATTTAAGTGGTAAAGGATTTTTGTGCTAGTCATATAACTTCCAATCCATGAGACGCTTTATTAAGACTAATGGCCCACTCCTACATTTCATGAAAATTTTAAATTTGCTGCCAAAATTACCCTAACCGATATTTCTCATGGTTTATTACACAAATGAAATTGGACAAGACAAATAGTCAAGGATAAGCATAGTTTCAAAGTTCCCATTTTATTTTCCCTCCCTACACTTAAACTGAACATTGTCCCCAATGTTCCCCGAAAGTATCAAAGTTATGATAATGGAAGGTAATTAAAAACAAAAAAAACTAGTACTCCCCTGATTAGCTCGGTAGGATCCGTGTGAAGTAATGGTTAAATCTTTCTTCAAGAAGAATGTTTGCGTGAAAAGCTCCATCCAATCTTGTGTATCTTCTTCTTGATAAATAAAACCTGCATACTTGAAGAAAACAGACGAAATCTTCGCGTAAAATCGGCGGTAACAATATATATACGACTCTACTAAACTAGGATATAATGCTTGTGGAATGGATGTTTGCAAATTTTCTGGAAAATTAAGGCCTGGAAAATTCCAAAAATTTATAAGTAGCTCAAAAAACGAGAAAAAGTAGTAAGCTGTTTCTACTCCTCCTGACGCCGTCAGGTTACGATCCTGACGCCGTCAGGTTATCCTGACAGAAACTGGTATGCGATTTTCTGGAAAATATTCTGGAAAATTTATATCTTTAGAATCTGGAAAAGTGTCCTTCAAAACATCCATTATGACTCGATACAAGCATTTGACTCGAACAAACACACATGTATATCTTTTTAATAATCGTAATTCTCATGTTCACGTTCTTTTGAAAACGTGTGTAATCCTCCCTACACTTATCCCTTTTGTAAAATACCTTTATATGTAATTAAGACGAAGTTAAAGACAAAATAAAGCATTTTTACAAATTCAAACATGAGAATAAACAATCAATAAAAGATATACGACACACAAACAAGCAAACAATTAAGCATGGGTTACCTCCCACGAAGCGCTTTTCTTTATTTATGAGTCTTGTAGCTAGACTCGAAGTCGTGCCCCTACGTGGTCTCATTTTTCATTCTCAATGAGAATTCTATCATATTGACAAAAGTTTCATCGACTCTATACCTAGGCCCTGGGGTCAACCAATCCTTATAATAAAGTCTCCTTTTCTCCCACATGAAGTTCAAACCTTTTTCAACATCGTCTTCGCTTTTTTCCTTAAAAGCTCTAATGTTGTCTCGTTCAAAAAGTGATAAAGGGTCATATCCATTCGTCTTCCAAGGCATCCTATAAGTGATCTCATCGTCCCCTTCCTTGAACCTAATCATTCCTTCATACTTGTTATGGCTCATTTTAGATTTTTCAACAAACGGTTTTCCTAGCACTACTTGGGATAAGCTATAGTCAATGACACATCCGATGTCTTCTAGGACCACAAAATCAACTAAATAGGTGAAATTCCCTATAAAAATGTGTACATCTTTGACTCTTCCCACAAAGTTGCAAACCCCACAAGGATATTTAGGGTCTCTCCGAATCTTACGTCGCTCATTCATAATGTCATTGTAAACAGCTGATGACATCACATTAATGGGAGATTCCGTATCTATGTAAGCATGCTCAACATTCCTATATCCGATCATACAAGGGATTTTGAGGTTCCAAGGATTTCCTCTCCTAATCTTTGGACATATCCTAATGATGGGTGATCGGGGATTATCAATTATGTATTGATGGTAAGTAACCTCTTCCTTAGTGGGGTAAAGATTGAAATAAGCACTATCCTCCTCATTCACGTTTTTATCCACTAAGCCATTATCTAAACTGCTGCTGATCATGGAGCCAACAACAGAGGCGCTAACCACTTTCTCAACAGCATCCCTAATTGTACTATCAAATACCTTTTTCAAATCTTGAAGGTCATTGTTTCTAATCACATAACGGCTTCGGCGGTTGTGTTGGTCATTGGACTGGGGTTTGAGTGAAAGTGATTTATTTGGTGGTGGGTTGTTGAGTGGTGGTTGATTATCACCTTCCATGATGAAAATTGATGGAATTACTAACAAAGGTCACGAAGAAGGGGGATAGACTACGAGGAAGCTAAAAATGTGAAAAAATCTTACTTGATAGGAATCAAGCAAGGAAACCTAAACGAGGTGAAAATCTAACTAGCTATTCTATTCCCGGCGTGGCGTAAAAACTTGATACGCTGTACAGCGTTCGGGGTCAAATGAACTTCCTTTTCGTCGAGCAAGTTTTTCAACACCCTAGGCAGTGAACCTAATCATTGTAGTGTAGTATTAGGGTAAGCCTCGGGAATTGATATCGTTCTCTAGGGGAATAGGAATGCTAGTGAGAAATTACTACGCTAAGGTTGGGGTTGAGGAAGATTATTTTTTATCTTTTTTATATTTTTTAGAAAATGGAAAGGTACAAATCTCGGGGTATTGGATTTGGGGGGTTGGTATTTCTACCGATTACTCTACTTATCTAATTATCTAATTATCTAAACTAAGGTTAGTGTAGTTTATGTCTATTGTTGTGTGCTCTTATGATGATTTAAAGATGTGTTTACTTAGATGCTATTACTCCTTAGTTATCTCATATTGATGGTTGAATTGTCACTTCCTTATTCTTAACGCGTTGTGTCTTCTAAGGTCGTAGGGTATGCGTTCTTCCCTAACTCTTTGAGACTACCTTAAGGTTATTGCCTACGAAATCTCTAGGATTCATAAACTAACTCTAAGGTTATCCTTGGATGTTTAGACTACAATAACTCTAAGTGATTATAAACTAATGTTCACAAAGATTACTCAAGCATTAAAACACAGAATGACCTATCGTAATACTAGGTCAATCACAATTAAGATAAGAGACAACCAATCAATATTCAATACCTAGGTTTCATAGATCTAAGCAAACACATAAGTAAATTAGTCGGACATGGAAAACATGCAAGCATACACACAAACAATTGAAGACATAATTGAATTAATGAAGTAAATCACTTATCTTGTTGTAAAATAGGTACTACCCAAGATATTTAGGTTTTACTCCACAAAACTACCTCTCTAAAATACTGAAAATTCGAATTCTATATATAGAGTAACAATATGCGACGAGTCACTCTTTATTGTGATGCCGTCGGATCGCCCGCCATTAAGTTTTCGTCTTGGCCACGTCAACTCTGTGGCGTCACCTTATGCTTGTGGCCGTCGGCTTCAACCTCGGCCGTTGGGATCCAAATCTAGGCGTCTGAGGTTGTGGCCCTACTCTTTTAAACTGATGCCGTCACTTAGAGTAAAATAGCAATTTGCTCTCGCCGAAAGTCGTCTCAAGGTGTGTCAGCGACGGCGGTATCATTAGGCCGTGATGCTGTCCCCTTCAGTTCCAGCAGCTTGAGTGTCTCGATTCTTGACTTTGGCCATTTTCTTCATATATTCGCGCCTTTTCGTCCGAATAAGTATCATTCAGCAATTTGACTTCAAGAGACCTAAAAAGTGAAAAGGAACGAAATTAAGTAATAACGGATACAAAAGTGATCAATTAAAGGCTTAAATGACCCCTCAAAAGTGTACCTTTTAAATCCTTATCACCTCACTTGCTTTCTGACCATCATGAGAATCTATCTCAGTAGCATTCCAATCAACAATGTTATTTTGATTACCTTGAACCGCCTCTCCAGATATCTCATCAACATTTACCACTACCTCACTTGGTGTTTCGCCATCGCCTCTCTTGTTTTCAGCAGCCTTTTGTTCATCTTCCTTTGACTCTTGAATATGTAACCCAGGCTCGTTGAATTTCATAGCACCATAAACAGTGTAATCATCATCAAAGTTATTGCCCTGTAATTATACAAGAAAAACACAACTATAATAGATGACCAAATGTAGCAAACAACTGTAGATAGTGCAGGTGAAATTATTATATACATACGTCAACAGCCGATTAAGAAAATTGTTGATTCAAATTAGGTAAATTCATATGACTGGGATCATCATCTGGCATGTGATCAACTACCGGGAATGGTTCAACTGGAAGACATAAAACCTCAAGCTGGGGTCTAGATAATTAAGCCTAACTTGTTCGCTATCAGCAATAACACATGTCGATTTCTCGCATGATACATCTTGTTCTGGGCTTAAGGTCTGTAGTTAACAAAGCAGATTTAGGTATGTAACAAAATAACGATAAACAAAAGTAATATTACGAAGAACATAACCTTTTTATCATCAGCTATCATTCCGAGTTTCATTATGAATTGGACTTGAAGTCTAAATTTCCATGGCATTTTTGGCAAAACAATCTTCATCAGATTTGTCGTGCATATGAGTTGAAGTCTGAAATTTAAAATATACAATCAAGTATAGTACTAAAAAAAGGAGACCTAAATGATAAACAAATATTAAAGGACATTACCATGCCATATTTGGAAGCTAAAGATTCATCAACACATTGCCTTATTTGCGATGGTTCATGAATAACCAGTGAAGTCTGTACATAAATATATATAATCCATTAGTTGGTGAAAAAAATATTGCTATCTCTCTCTAATGATGTTGATTAAAAATGAATGTAAAGAGCATCTTCACCTTTGGACGTTGTATCTTTAGAGCTTCCTCAACAACGGCAATTTTATTTTTAATATCATTAAGGACCTCCACATTGGCTCCGAGTTTATTGATCATAAATACTATTGCCTTCAATGCCGCAAACTCGGCATGTATGTCAGTTTGATTGGAACTTTGATCTTTAGCAGTTACCGGCACATCATTATCAGCTAACGCCACCTCTTTATCAGTTACCGCGACCTCTTTATCAACTGCAACTTCATGTACCTACGAAGCAAGATCGAAATAGAATGTGCATTGGTCAATTGTCAACGTGAATAGTCGCATAAACGATGTAGTTGATATGGATGAAATGAAATGATACAAAATGTACAATTTACCTCATTAGTGGCATCATCCACATGTAATTGTCTTTCTACACGATCCAACTCTCTAAAATAAGCATTACTAGGTGTAAACCATGGTTGTAACCTTTCTGCATTAGTTGGAACAAGATCCAATACTGGATTCGAACCCAAGTAAACAAATAATTATAAAGTCAAAAGCAAATATAAAGAAGTCGTTACTTATTTGACAAATACAAACAAAAGGAAATGCTTACCGGACCAAAAAGTCTACTATAATCACGTTTGGCGAATGTTTTACCCTTTGAACAAGAAAGACAACGTGATATCTTTGTCGGGTCTTTGGTTTACCATGAACTGCTATTGGGATAACTCTCAAGAATCCATATCTAAAATGAACGAAAACAATCAAAGTAATGTATAATGAAAAGCAGTATAACAAATTTATATCCAAAAATAGTTAACAAAAACTGATATGGTCATAAAATGTCTACAAATCTAACCTTAAAAGCCAAGAGAAAGCCACAAATATTATATGTTGCAGCTTTAGAAGGGTTTTCTTCCGATTTCTCTTTGTAGTAAGCGTGGTAATGCCGGAGTACCATATTGGCTAAATTTTTGTAAAAACCTCTCCACAAGAACTCTCCCCATGGATAGGCATTCCATGCCCCATAATCCTCAGCTAATTCCAACAAATGATTGTCAACAATGTACCAAGGTCCACGACCTATGAACACGACCTCAGCGACTATCAACAGACATACTCTTACCGCATCCTCATTTGATAACTTTGAAAATAGTGTGTCGTTCTCAAACAACTGTAAAAGCTCACTCCCTTTTACAGTAACCTTTCTTAGAAACTGTTTTTCAGGAAAGACACGCAAACCAAAGGGACTACACTCAATTTCTACAGTGGAAGGCAAAGGACCAAAACGAAATCCGGTCATCAATAGAAACTCTCCACGACCGAATTGCAATAAATTATTCCCAATTTTGTACAAAATGGGGGGACAAGAATCAAGCAGTTGAGGGATATATACCTGGTGTTGTAAAACAAAATTCACCAAATGATTGTCATTGCCTTGTTTAGGAATATCTAACCATGTCCCAAAAACAGTTGCTCTAAACAACCTCATTCGATCTAGATTGCTTAACAACTTAGACTTAATCTTTGAAAGCAACTTAACCTGGGAACGAACCGTTACCTTAGCATCAAAGAATCCGAATAAGTTTGTCATTTGGGACTTTAATTGACTAATTAATTAGGGTTTGAGTTAGGGTTTCAGTTAGGGTTCGAGTATATTAAAGGTTTAGGATTTTGATTTCAATCTTTGATTTGTGTTTTGGGGTAGTAGAGTGTTGGTGTGTGTGTTTATGTGTGTGTGTAAATATTTTAAAAATGTTTAAAATTCTAATTTTGAAAAGTTATGTAAAAAAGTACAAAAGTATAAAGTAAAAAAAGTCGCTAACATTATTTCGCTTAATTCGCTCAGCATTGGGAAGACGCTAAAAGTATAAAATAATATTTTAGGAAGTTTGACTTTTTTTACTAAAGGACAAAAAAGAATTTCGTTAGAATCTTAAAAAGTCGTTCAGTCTAGGTCGCTTTAAAAGTATGGCTGGTAAAAGTCGGAAAACAATCATTGGGTTCACAAATGTCGAGGGACACTTGGCACTCTGAGATTAAAAGTAAAAAAGTCGCAAGTCTCAAAGTCTATTTGAGGAATACGCCAACTTTATGCCTAAAAAATGTTGCCACCCCGAGCGAAAAATGCGTTGCCATAATTGCCCCTATTTTTAAAACCCATAATACCCTAATATGATTATGTACAGTACACTTTAAAGTAATAAGCTAATACTGTTAGACAAAAACGTGATAAGACTTACAAGTTCTACTTTATCACTCATACTCAATTTAAAATTCTTTTAAAATAACTCAAGCTCCGGTTACTAGGGCTGAGCATCGGGCCGAAACCGACCCGTCCCAACCCGATCCCGGCCCATTCCGAAACCGACAAGGTTGAAAATTCTAACCGAATCCCGACCCGAGTCCTGAAACAAACCGCTTTGTATGGTTTTCTTTGTGTTATTCCGAAAAATCTCGACTCCTGACCCGACCCGAGTCCCGACAAGGCTAAAAACCCATCCCGAGTCCCGACCCGAGTTAAGGTCGGTTTGTGTCGGTCGTTGTCGGTCGGAGTCGGGCGTCGGTCGGTCGTCGGTTGTCGGTCGGGATTGCTCAGCCCTACCGGTTACCACCGACTTAATATAAAGTTAAAATGTAGAATTTTATTTTTCTTTTTCTTAAACAAAGTTAGAGTACTTCTTAAGTTTTTATATAAGTAAATAGACTATGTCACATTAAACGCTTGATTTAAAAAAAAGGGCGAATAATTACCCTGAAATAAATAATTGTTCCAATGAAACCTTCTCTGCTACCGTAGATTGGTGTAGATACACTGATCAAGCCATTTTTTTTATTACTATTACCAACAACAAATCCTTTTAAAAGAGAAAAGAAATGGGTTAATTTGCTCCTATGAATCATTAAATCCTAAAATAAAAAAAGATTGTTTTTGTGTATCATGGAAATTCTTTGAAAGGTAAGAATCTAATAATTTTCTGTGGTAAAACAAAATATCTTTCATTTCCCCTTCGAATAGATTCTTTTTTGAGCATTTATTGTGATGACTAACTCATATGCTTAATAATATGCCTAAACAAAAGTGTCAGCATCTTATTGGGGACAGTAGGGAGACCCACTTCTTCACAAACCAATAATTTATTGTCACATCTATTAGGCACACAATTAGTCACATATTTTAGGCCTCCCAATCATTTTTCTTCTTTTTTTAGGGGTTCAAAGGCAATGCTCTAAACTCTATTATGATCATCCCTCATCGGTTGTCCGCAGATTCCATTATCAAGAAGTGCATCCACGGCTTCTTGCAGCAATTTTTCCTGAGATATTATTAATTCTTCTGGCGTAGCTATACTTGTTGTTAATAGATCTGTAAGAGTATTATTCCGATAGATAATTCTTCTATAGATTTCATTAATATCCGAGGTCACTAGTTTATCCTCATCTATATGATAGATTGGTCTCAACTCAGGAGGAAGAACTGGTAATAGACGCAAAACCATCCATTTTGGTTCTATATTTGTTTGAATAAATACTTTGGGTTTCCGAAGCTACTACCGCATCCGTTTCATTACGAATTGATGATCTTTTAACAATACCTTCTAAAAGATGGCTAGTTCAAGACGCTTAATAACAAAGTTTTATTTTGGAAAAACACCATCATTATGGGAATGTACACGTGGTAGAAAATCTACAGCAATCGATCGAGATCTGGTATGCCACAAGTGAATATTTGCGTCAAGAAATGAATCCTAATTTTCAGATGACCGATCCTTTTAATCCAGTCGATATAATGTCTTTTTGGGGAGCCAGAGGAAATGCATCTCAGGTACATCAATTATTATGCGAGAAGAAGTGAGATAGGGTGACAAAATGATACATAAATAAAAAATGAGATAGTTTCATATATATATCCGACACAAACATGTATATATGATATATACTCAAAATACAAATTTTGAATGTATGATATATAATGTGGTCAAAACATTTGTTAGTTAAATTTAACATTTTGATGTTTAAATTGGTATATATGAAATCACTTTGTAGGTGCAACTTGAAATTGATTGAATATTATTTGAGTAGTGAATAGATAAGGAATAGGGGAATTTGAAGAAGACAAGCAAATATAGATGCCCATTTTAAGTAGATGGTGACTTATGTTGGGTACAACCGTCCAAGTGGTGGGTATTTGATGTTCAAGCATAACGTGACCAACTTTTTATATTAATAACTTTACAACTCGTTTTGAATATATTCGATGTATTTTTCAAAAAACTTTATTTAGGGATACTTATTTCGTTGAATAGCTAAGGACTAATTTTTATCATTCAAATCATTTGATTTAATTGACAAGATCAAACATTCAAAACATTAATTTCCACTCCTTCCACCTCATTTTTTTTTTTAATTACACTCACTTTCATCCATTTTTAAAAAAAATTATATATCTCAAAAACCGTAAATCATTAACCTACAAAAATTACACTATCGTGATGAGTATTTAAATATCTTTCAATAGAGAGACACTTTCATATACTTTCAACAAACTTTTTTTTTCTTGCTGCAGTATTTTGCATGATATATCACTTGTGTATAACACTAATCTGTAAGTTCAAACACTCAACATGCTATTTTAAAATAAGTATTTGTATAGAACTCCAAATGATTCACCATATTTTGCATTTAAAATTTTAAATTTTTAGCTTTACAACCATATATTAATCATAATTTTTGAGCTTTCAAATCATTACATTTTATTCATAGTAGTTGGGAAAATGTATGATTTTTTTTATATTCAAACACATTTGATATATCGCATGTGATATAACACTAATTTTGAGATTTGAAGACAGAAGATATTGACATAAATGCAAAAGATGATGAATCTTTTAGAGTTGTACACAAATATTTATGCTCGTTTTAAGATAATATGTTTAGTGTTCGAATTTACATATTAGTGTTATATCACAAGTGATATATTAAACCAGTTTGAATATCAATTTTTTTTCTTCCTATTTTTAACAACAACTATGAATTAACCGTATTAATTTAGAGGTTTAAATATATGTTTGATATATGGTTGGAAAGCTTACAATGTGGATTTTTCAATACAAAAAAATAGTTGATTTTTTGAGTTATGTACTATTACTTTTGCTCATTTTACGACAACATATTGAGCGTTCGAACTTACAGGTTAGTGTTATATCATATGTGATACGTCAAGCGAGTTTTACTTCCAAAAGATTGAACTTTTTAAGTTTTACACAAATACTTATGCTCTTTTTACGACATCATGTTGAGTATTCAAAGTTACAGATTAATATTGTATTCCATGTGATAAATCAAGTAGATTTGACTATAAAAAAATTTATTCTATTTTCTCCAATTTCTATGAATAACCTGTATTGATTTAGAGGTTCAAAAATTATGTGTGCTACATGGTTGAAAAGCTAAGGATGCGTATTCTTCAATGCCAAAAAAGATGAATCATTTTAAGTTCTATAAAAATATTTATGCCCATTTTACGAAAGCATGTTGATTGTTCAAACTTACATATTAGTGTTATATCACAAGTAATATATCAAGCAAAATACTGCACTGAGAAAAACACAACAACAAAAAAAACAAAAAAAAATGTTTTTCAAAAGTATATGAAAGTGCCCTTGTATTGAAGGATAATTAAATGTTCGTCAGATAGTGTAATTTTTGTAGGTTAACAGTTTACGATTTTTAAGATATGTAATCTTTAAAAAGAGATGTGAAAGTGGGTTCTAATGAAGAAAGATGAAGGGTGGAAGGGGTGGAAGTTGATGTTTTTTAATGTTTGATTTGATCCTTTGGATAAAGTGTTTTGAATGGTTGATATTAGGGGTGTTCAAAAAACGCGAGAAATCGACAAACCGAGCCAAACTGCTCAATCCGAATCCGAAAAAACCCGCTTATGGAGGTTCGGTTTCGGTTTTCTTTTTTACTGATTCGTGGTTAACCGAATCGAATCGTGTATAATGTGCATGAATGTTTTTAACTAAATATTCAATAATTATACAAGTATTGTTTATATTATTGCACTACTTTTATTGTATAACGACTTTTTTGCTTTTAATGTAACATTTATGTGTGAAAATTGATTAATGTGATCGTAGCCTATAAACATCGGAATAAATATTTTTGTTAATATGTTATGCATATTATTTGAATGCAAGTATTTTAACGAAATAACTATAATATGAATTTAACATATTCATTGTTATTTAATTAATTTTACAAAAATGACATTTTACGTTTAGATCATGTTATTCTTCATACGGTTAAACTCGATTAAACATCTAAAATAGTTAACCGTGACCCGAACAGCGGGTAAGCGCTCATTTCGGGCACTTGCATGTCCGGTTACCCGTCCAGTACGGTTAGATTTTAGGTAGTAAAATGAATTACCCGCCCCGAGATGAATATTTTAAGTCTAAGAACTAACCGAACGACTCCGTAAACACCCCTGGTTTCTCAGAATATAGAGAAATAAGTTTATCCAAAATAACTCAACTCAGACGAGAGTTGACTTATTTTGGATACACTTATTTCCTACATTCTTAGGGACTCACCTCAATGATCTAAAATATTTAATCCAATGGACCACATCAAACATTAACTTCCACCCTTTCCACCCTCATCTTTTTTTAATAAAAACCTATTTGCACCCATCTTTTTTTAAAAATTACATATCTCAAAAATCATAAACCGTTAACCTACAAAAATTACACAATCATAACAAGCATTTAATTATATTTCAATAAAAGAGTACTTTCATATACTTTCGACAAACATTTTTTTTTTTTGTATTTTTTGTTTTTTCTCAGTGCATTATTTTGCTTGATATATCACTTGTGATATAATACTAATCTGTAAGTTCGAACAATCAACATGTTTTCGTAAAACGGGTATAAATATTTTAGTAACAATCCAAATGATTCATCATTTTGACATTGAAAAATACTCCTTAGTTTTCCAACCATGTATCACACATAGTTTTTTAACCTCCAATTTAATACATTTATAGAAATTAGAGAAAAACAGAATAAATATTTTTTGGTAGTCAAATCCACTTGATTTATCACATGTGATATAATATTTATCTATATGTTTGAACAATCAACATGATGTCGTGAAAAGAGCATAAGTATTTGTATAAAACTTAAAGTGATTAATCTTTTGGCATTAAAAAATATACATCCTTAGCTTTTCAACCATATATCAAACATAATTCGTGAACATAATACAGTTTATTCAAAAAAGTTGGTAGAAATAAAAGATTTTTTTGAAGTAAAAAAACTCGCTTGACGACATGTGATATAACACTAATCTGTAAGTTCGAACGCTCAATATGCTCTCATAAGATGAGCATAAGTATTAGTATAGAACTCAAAAAGATTCACCATTTTTTGTATTAAAAAATACACATTCTAAGCTTTCCAACCATATACCACCATAATATTTGACCTCTGAAAAAATTCAAACTCGTTTTATATATCATTTGTGATAGAACACTAATATGTAAGTTTGAATACAAAACATGTTGTCGTAAAATGGGCATAAGTATTTATATGCAACTCTAAAAGATTCACCATTTTTTGCATCTATGTCAATATCTCCTATGTTCGAATCTAAAAATTAGTGTAATATCACATGTGATATATCAAACGTGTTTGAATATAAAAAAAATCATATATTTCTCCAACTTTTATAAATAAACTGTAATTATTTGAAAGTTCAAATACTATGTATGATATATGGTTTGAAAACTAAAAATTTGAATTTTAAATGCAAAAAACGATGAATCATTTGAAGTTTCACACAAATATTTATGCTAATTTTAAAACAACTTGGTTAGTGTTCTAACTTATAGAGTTGTGTTATATCACAAGTGATATATGAAGCAAAATACTGCACCGAGAAAAAACAAAAAATACCAAAAAAAAAAAATAACTTTTTTAAAGTATATGAAAGTGCCTCACTATTAAAAGATAATTAAATGTTCGTCACGATGGTGTAATTTATGTAGGTTGACGGTTATTGAGACATGTAATTTAAAAAAAAAAAAAAAGGTAGAAGGGGTGTTAGTGAATGTTTTTTAATGTATGATCTTTTCTATTAGATCACATGGTTTCAAGGGTAAAGATTGGTCTCTCGGTATGTAACAAAATAAGTACCCCTAAATGAACTTTTCTCAATAAGAGTCTCGCCGAAATAATGTCTTATGCATTATATCTTAACTACTAATTAATATATTAATTTTGTTCTATACATATTCTACCCTTGAAAACTTTAAAAACTTTCCAAAACAAAAAAATACGGTTAAATACTTTCCAGCATTGTTTACATGCATACTTTAAAATGAAAACTTAAATGGCGCTTAACATAAACACACATTTGTCAACTCTATTCATTTGGAAACTAGAAAGCACAAAACGAAAACTTAAATGTAAACTTAACACATACCCGTTTGAATATTTGGTTTGTCAATTGGCTTTTCAACTACATAAAAAACATATTTGATACTTTGATTTGTCAACTTAAATAATATATTAAATACATATTTGATATTTTGGTTTGTCAACTATATAAAAACATATTTGATACTTTGGTTTGTCAAATATATATAATAGACGGCTATCCATGCAAAGTAACGAGATTTTCTAGCGTCAAACAGATATTGTTACACAAAACGTTACACAAAACTTTTAAACAAAATATCATTATAATTATCTGTCGTTATAAATCCCGTTGCAATACTCGTCTAGTTTTATTATAAAGCATGAATGATAAAGTTAGTTAGCAAATTTCTAATTTCTTTTTTTGCATCAATGGGGCCATTTCGCATCTTTTTAGCCACCTAATATGACTATAACAACGACTTTATCATTCACTATTAGCGCAGGCTGAAATTATTCTAATTATTGAGATTTTCTTTTCTTACCAATCTCTGCTTCTGAAACCTCGCAATAAACCAAAAATGGCTGAACTCGTTCTTTCTGCCTTGCTCCCAGTCGTTTTTGAGAAGCTAACATCTGTACTCGAGAACAAGATCACTCGTTCCAAAGGAATTCACTCCGAGCTGAAGAAATGGGAGAGGAAGTTACTCCTGATCCGAGCTCTTCTTAGTGATGCTTCTCAGAAAGAAATCAAAGATGAAGCTGTTAAACACTGGTTAAATGGTCTCCAACATTTGGTTTACGACATAGATGATATACTAGATGCTTTAGCAACGGATGCTATGCATCGTGAGTTTATCAACGAGTCTCAACCCATTACCAACAAAGTAAGAAAGTTTATCCCATCTTGTTGCACTAGTTTCTCATTAAGGACTAGGGTGGGCAGCAAGTTAGATAATATTTCCACCAGGTTACAGGAACTAATGGATGAAAAGGACAAACTTGGTTTGAGTGTGAAAAATGAAGGTTCAAAAGATAAAAACAGAGGTTACCAGACCTCTTTGATAGATGCATCGAGTATTGTCGGACGTGAAACTGATAAGAAGGAATTAGTCCAGAAACTTTTAACTGATGAATCATGTAATAAAAACTTTGGCATCGTTCCCATCGTTGGTATGGGAGGGATAGGCAAAACAACTCTTGCTAAACTTTTGTACAATGATCAGTTAGTAAAGGATCACTTTGAACTCAAGGCATGGGTTTGTGTTTCCGAAGACTTTGATAGCTTCAATATAAGCAAAGTTATATACCAATCTGTAGGGGGGGAACAAAAGGATTTCATAGATTTAAATCTGCTTCAAGTAGCTCTTAGAGATCAACTTATGGGGAAACGATTTCTGCTAGTTTTAGATGACGTTTGGAGCGATAAATGGGAAGATTGGAAGACCTTAGAGGGCCCATTTTTTTCAGGGGCTTCTGGAAGCAAAATTATCATCACAACTCGAAAGAAAGAATTGCTCAGAAAGCTGCTGAACCACGATCATCCATACATTCTACAAAAGTTGTCACCGGATGATGCTCTGTCTCTATTTGCTCAAAATGCTTTGGGTGAAAATAACTTTGATTTATTTCCAGATCTAAGACAACATGGTGAAGGCATCGTTCAAAAATGCGATGGCTTGCCTTTGGCTCTAGAAGCACTTGGACGTTTATTGAGAAATAGGACCGATGAAGAAGAATGGAAGCGGTTGTTGGCTAATGAGATATGGATGTTAGAAGATGATGGTGGTATTCTTCCGGCGCTTAGAGTAAGCTACCATGATCTTTCTGCTTGTCTTAAGCAACTGTTTGCATACTGTTGCCTGATCCCCAAGGACTACGTGTTTGAGAAGAAGGACTTAATTCTGTGGTGGATGGCTGAAGGGTTTTTGCACGATTCAGCTACAAATAAAACAATGGAATGCTTGGGTGAGGAATATTTTCAAGAGCTGGTGTCAAGGTCATTTTTTCAACGTGTCCCTGATGATGAATCATTGTTTGTGATGCACGACCTCATGAATGATTTAGCGACATTTGTAGCTGGAGAATTTTTTTCAAGGTTAGACTTAGAGGTGAAGAAGAATGTTAGGAAGACAGATTTTGAAAAGTTCCGCCATATGTCATTTGTTTGTGAGAAATATAATACTTACAACAAGTTTAAGGCATTTGAAAGAGCTAATCATTTGAGAACGTTTTTAGCTATGCCCAGTGCGGTGAGAAATAGCTGGCAGATATTCTACTTATCAAGTAAGATTCTAGTTGACATACTTCCCCAATTACCATTGTTGAGGGTTCTAAGTTTGAGTAGATTAGATATAGATGAGGTACCAGAGTGTGTTGGCAATATGAAGCACTTGCGGTATCTTAATTTATCTCGAACTAGAATCACACATTTGCCAGAAAGTGTCTGAAATCTTTACAACTTACAAACATTGATTGTTTCCGGCTGTGGTAGATTGACTAAGTTGCCTGACAACTTCTTAAATCTTAAAAATTTGCGCCATTTTGACATTCGGGATACATTGCTTTGGAATAAGATGCCGTTAGGGATTAGTGAGATGAAAAGCCTACAAACCCTTTCCAACAAAGTTGCTGTTGTTGAAGACAACAACTTTTTTATATCTTGGCTTAGGAACTTAAAGAATCTCCAAGCGGAGATTTATATTGATAAGCTGCAAAAAGTGCAAAGTGCAAGGGATATACAGGAAGTGAACTTATCACAAATGAGGGTTAGTAAGTTACATATGGGATGGAGTAATGTCTTTGATGATTCTCGAAATGAAAAACTTGAAAAGGAAGTCCTCGATGCGCTCAAGCCTCATAGTGATAACTTGAAAGATCTTGCGGTTGTGTCATTCGGAGGTAAGTTTTTTCCAAACTGGATCGGAGATCCCTCATTTCTCCATTTGACTTATGTGCAGATTGAAAAATGTGGAAATTGTATGTTTCTACCATCACTTGGGGAACTGCCATCACTTGAGAAGCTGGGTATTGAAGACCTTAATGAGGTGAAAGTCGCGGGATCAGAGTTTCTTGGGATTCCTAAGCTTGAAATTCTGAGAATTACAACTATGAGGAGGTGGGAGGTTTGGTCAACTAAGAGTGGTGCAGTAATGTTTCCATGCCTTGAAGAGCTGTATATACGAAATTGTCCTAATTTAACTAAAATATCACTTGAAGCACTACCTTCGCTGAGGGAATTAGAAATCAGTTACTGTGGTGATGGTGTATTGACAAGTCTAATTCATGTAGCTTCATCAGTCACCAAGTTGCGTATATGTCGTATTACAGGACTTAGTGATGAGGTGTGGAGAGGTGTAATGGACTATCTTGGGGCAGTTGAGGAAGTTCATATCAGTGGTTGTAATGAAATAAGATACCTGTGGGAGTCAGAAGCAGAGGCAAGTAAGGTTCTTGTGAATTTAAGGAAGTTGGAAGTATGGGATTGTTCAAAATTGGTGAGTTTAGGAGAGAAAGAGGAGGAGGAGGAGGTTGGATGCAATAAACTAACATCTCTTAGGATGTTGGATTTACGTTCATGTTATAGTTTGGAACGTTGCAATCTGCCAAACAACATTGAAGAATTGACTATCTATAGTTGTCCTTTAATTGCATCCGTCTCCTTCCCAACAGGAGAAGGGCACAAGCTCAAATCACTCAAAATTGACAGTTTTGAACAACTACTGGAAAAGGAGGTGCTTCTCAACACAAGCATGCCAGCTATGCTTGAGGTTGTATCTATAGGCGGGTGGAAAAATGTGAAATTAATCAATGAATTGACTTGTTTCATTCGCCTTACCGAATTAAGAATAGCAAATTGTTCGAGTATAGAGTCATTTCCTGCTGCCGACTTGCCGAATCTCACCTCGTTAGTACATCTGACAATAAGAGATTGTAAAAGTATGGATGTTGATTCTTTTGGGGTTTGGCCTCCTAAGTTGGGTTTCTTAGAAATAGGGAGTTTGAAGAAGCCCATATCAAAGTTGCGCCCACAGAATTTCCCATCCCCGCTTGTTGACCTACGGCTAAGGGGTGGATCGGCAGAAGAAGATGATGTGACTGGCGGAAGTCAATTGTCGCATATGCTTCCTTCATCTCTTACTAAACTTTACTTATGGGATTTTGAGAATTTGGTAACAGTTTCAAAGGGACTCCAACACCTCACCTCCCTCCAACATCTCTTCATTGATAACTGCCCAAAGATGAAAGATCTACCAGAAGAGTTGTTGCCTTCACTTTTGAGTTTGAAAATATGGTTTTGCCCGGATGAAATGAAAGAAAAGACAAGTAGAAGAGGCTCCTATTGGCCCCTTATCTCCTATATCCCACATGTCTACATACGGTAAAGGTATGTCCCACTTTTGAAAGCGGTGTTTGGCATTGCATTTTGAAATTAGTTGTATCAGTTATCAGGTCGCCCATAATCAATTGCACCAAAACTGATTATTTGATTAAAGTCAACAACAATACCCAATTCCGCTTAATGCGGGTACAGGGTGATTACTTTTTTTTGGGTGCAAAGGGTGAAATTATATTAATATCAACACATGTTTACAAACAATAACATAGGCCTGAATTGAACATGCCCAAAACAGACACAAATTGCATACTACCTCTTATCAGATATCGGACTAAACCAGACACACTATATCTGATAAAACTAAACAAACTGAGATGATAAAGCATAACAGCACTGCTTCAACCATCAATCCAACCAACACAGCAGCTCTTTGGACTTCTACAGGGTGATTACTTGTTATGGTCATTTAAATGAAACTCGTGATAATACTAATCCTCCATAACAAGTTGAAATATTTTGAAGAAATAATGAAATGTTTTAGTTAAGTAAAGGTATTAGCCATATCAGCAGCCACATGTGTTAACTACTTTACTTTTTCTACTTTCTGTTAGAGGTAGTTTGTTCGTGTTTGCATTGAATTGCATAGTAAGGCTAAAACTCGGATCCAATAAAAGTAACATGTTCATGTTCGGTAAAGCGTATTAATCTAAGTAACAAAGATTCAGCTCAACTTGAACAATTGTCTTGGTTTCTAATCTACCCTGATTTTTCTTCACAGAGCTTTTCAAAGTTCTTGATGGGATTCGCGGTAAGAATACTAGCCTTTCAAAGCGGAGCTCAAGGGTTCGAATCCAACGGGAGAAATTAATCCCTTTGTGCCCGGGAGGTTCACCTGACTCCGGCTATCCAAAAGGGATTGGTTTAAGCCATTAGAGTCGAATTTGACCTAGGTAAAAAATAAAAGGAAACGCAAGATGCCATTGTGAATGCCTCTATAAAAAATTTCAGAGAAGGCGGATCTTTTGTTTGAGTCAATATGAACCTTCCGTGTTCTTCAATTAATGCAGCTGTATTGCTTTAGGCCGTGTAGGAGTTTAACTTTATTGGTTTTGATAATGATTGTTGTTCTACTTGACATTATGTACCTTTTTTCGTCATCCGAAAGGTTTTATACAAAGAATCTGATATATTTTGTAAGCTCTTTGTTTTATTGTTTAACTATAAATCCATTATTATAATCATTACCACTGATATGTCAATAAGCTCAAACCTACGGCTTCCGCTAACAAGTAAATCATGAAATTTTACTATGACAGACCTATTTAGATGGATTTATCTGACCCATTTGACATGTTTCTATTTCATTTTCAGTCAAATCTTGTATCCCAAACCATTATTTAACCCATCATAGGTTAAAAATAACCTAATAGACCCATTAATAAATACCCGAGTATGTACAAGTGTACAACCACATCTTTAACGAACACAAATACGAAATCACATAGCTTTAGAAATACATGGATGTACGAGACTATTACCTTCTTTATTAAGTTTTACTGGTTCTAAATTCAAAAAACAAATTGGCTATTAAAATATTTTTATCACAATTACTGACTGAGAATTAAGCAGCCCTTCTTGATTTGATAAACCCTTTAGTGTCACTTAATATCACATACGAAGGTGACTTTAAAAGCGACTCCCGATAGTAGTTTTAGAAGATATATATATTATCCTTCATAGAACCACCTTCATAGCTGGAACCCGGTGAAGACTCATTTAAATTAAGAAAACGTCTTTTTCATGTACCATTTTTAAAGTTAATGAGTATTATTGAAAAACATAGAGTCAGCTGAACATAACTTATATTTGGTGGAGCTGGGACCCGAACGTAGCCTCAGCTCAGCTCACATTCGATATGCAAATGCTGCATTCCGTTTTCAATGCTGTTGTACCGATTCCAATGTTGATATGACAGGTCTTGAGCTTTTATGCTGAGATCCAGATGCCTTGCAACCAGAAGATCAACAATATCTCTCTACATATGTTTGCCTATTATGGCAAAGAATAAGAAAATTTGTTGAATCTTGAATTTAGGTTGATGGCTGCATAAAACAAATGTGATGAATAAATTTTGTTACCATACTGGTTTGAAGCTAGATCCACTCCGAAAAGAACACCCGTATCACAATAGGTGGTTGGTTGTATACATACGTGCATGTGTGTAAAGACATACAGAGATTTATATTGATGAGCTGCAAAAAGTGCAAAGTGCAAGGGATATACAGGGTGTGAACTTATCACAAAAGAGGGTTAGTAAGTTACACATGGGATGGAGTGATGTGTATGATTCTCGTAATGAAAAACTTGAAAAGGAAGTCCTCGATGCGCTCAAGCCTCATAGTGATAACTTGAAAAATCTTACAATTGTGTCATACGGAGGTAATTAGTTGTTTCCAAACTGGATCGGAGATCCCACATTTCTCAGTTTGACTTATGTGCAGATTGAAAAATGTGGAAATTGTATGTTTCTATCACCACTTGGGGAACTGCCATCACTTATGATGCTGGCTATTGAAGAACTAAATGAGGTGAAAGTCGCGGAGTCAGAGTTTCTTGGGACAGGTATTGCATTTTCTAAGATTGAAAGTCTGAGAATTACAA
The DNA here is from genome assembly GCA_910596185.1 of Chrysanthemum makinoi. Lineage (NCBI taxonomy): Eukaryota > Viridiplantae > Streptophyta > Magnoliopsida > Asterales > Asteraceae > Chrysanthemum > Chrysanthemum makinoi. Next base: position 191,194,484 of record OU343224.1, on the reverse strand, counting down.
ATATGATGGGGTGGGAGGTTTGGTCAACCAAGAGTGGTGTTGTAGGTGCAGTAATATTTCCATGCCTTGAAGAGCTGTATATAGAAAATTGTCCTAATTTGGCTAAAATATCACTTGAGGCACTACCTTCGTTGAGGGAATTAGAAATAACTTACTGTGGTAATGGTTTATTGACAAGTCTAATTCACGCAGCTTCATCAGTCACCAAGCTGAGTATAAGTCGTATTACAGGACTTAGCGATGAGGTGTGGAGAGGTGTTATGGACTATCTTGGGGCAGTTGAAGTTGTTAGTTATGGGGTGTAGAAAGATGGTGTTGTAAAACGAAGTTTTATGGTTCCACCCAAATTTCCTATATCCTCCAAAAATATCACAAGATAAAAAAGGATGTCTAATAATTAAAAGTTCTTAAGACTTTCGAATCTCTTAATATCTAATTTGAGATTGTTAACTTCAATTCTTCATCATTATTTTCACAAAATAGGACAAATTTTGTTTTTTGTATTTTTTAATGAACTAAAAAATAAGACATCAATTTGGACCACCCACTTCAAGTTGGTTGGACATATAACATCAATTAGTTTTTATGGCTTTATTTTCCATATTTCGAGACTTTGTAGTAGCAATTAGTCAAGTGCCAAAGCATGTATAATCTGGTAATGGATCGCTAACATTGCCTAAGAGGTGGTCTTTGAGGAAAGGTCATATGTTGGTGATTTTAGTGTCATCAATCATCTTGTGTAATGGTGATTTTCCCGAGACCAAATGGATTCCTAGTTAAAGTTCTAATATGAGTTTGGTGGTGTTGAGTGGACGCTTGTATAAACTAATTAACTTTATTTCAAAGACGGTTTGAATATAAGTCAAATGGTGCGTTAGTGACAGAATTCGTGGTGGCCACTAAACGATCGCCGATGGACATGCATGTAGGGCTGATCATCGGGCGAAAACCGGATCGGACCGAGAAAAACCGGACCGGACCGGTGACCAACGCAAAACCCTAGACCGAGCACCGAGAGCTAATGTGGACGGTCCGGTCAACAAGGCTAATTCTCCGGTTGTGGTCCGGACGGTAGGACCGACGGACGACGAAGGCACCGAATTTGCCAAAAATGGTAGACCGAGACCGGACCTCCGGTCCATCGGTCCGGTCGGTTTCGATTCGGTCCGGTCGGTTTTGTCGGTCGGTCTGGTCCATCCGGTCCGTTTGCTCACCCTTACATGCGTGTATCTTTGATGACTTTAGTTCGCGACGGTATGAATTGTGGCAAAACTATTGTTGGACGCATTTAAAGGAAGTGTTCTATTTTCATCAAAGGTCTGACTTTTATCTAATTTTTCCGGCAACTACTAATAAGTTTATATACATGTAAACATAATTTGGTCTTCCACATGAAAATATTAATACAAAAAACAAATACAACAAATTCATTATGTTTTGCACTTTTTCTTCTGCCTAGAATTTGAGTGTTTATTCTTGTCTTATTTATATACAAATTTCTTATAACTCAAGACAATTAAATGGATAGAATAAAGGTGGAAAAATAGGTGGGTCGGCCGTGTTTGGGTCACGGGTCTAGATAGGTTTGGTTCTATACGCGTCCGGGTCTAGATGGGTCTTCTAAAAACATTGGATTAAATGGGTCGGTTCTAGATGGGTTGGGTCCGGGTCTAGATATGTTTTGATCCGGTAGACAAAAAAAATTATTTGTTTTTTTTTGTGTGTAAAAGATGAACAAAAAAAAAGACCCGCTAGAACCGTCCAAACTCATTGGGTAGTTATTATGTAATTACACTTTCTATCAAAATACCTAATTAAACCATTTATAATATTTGAAGAGACCCAACTAGACTCATTCTCTACTAGATATTTACCTAACTAGACCCATTTTTAACCAATGGGTCTCAAATTGTCACCTCTAGGGTAGAAATATTGTATTAGGAAAACGAATTGTTAAACGATTCAAAAATTATCCAAGTAATCTTTGATTATCATTGTAACACAACGATTTTAAGTGGTTTCATAAACAGACTTTTATATTGTTATTAGAAAAGTAGAAAAGTCTTTATGTTAGTATTTTATAGAGAAATGGATCTAGAATGCAAATAGTTAACAGAAAAGGACTAACGATGCAAAAGATTTAACGATATGGACTAACCTTGCCAGATTATAAAACTTACTTGATAAGCTTTATGTATCTTTTCTTGTGATGAAGAAAACCCATAATTTACCAAAGACATACACGTATGTATGTTTGTGTTGTGGAAGTGGCACCTCAAGAAGAAAAGGAGGGAAAATGCTAGTAGTTAGCTTATTATCATAAAGATTGACAAAGAGAATTAAGAAAGTAGTACAAGGTATCAAGAACAAAGCAAGAAATTAAGTGGTGACTTGGAGTGATTTTAGAAGTAATCAAGTTTTAATAATCATATTATCTTTAAGGTAAGATCATGTTAAGAATTATGTTAAGTTTCATATTAATGCCTTTTTAAGTGTTTTTTGCTTATTTGAGGTTATGAAAACCTAGATATGAATTATGATAAATCTTGATGTTATAAGTTTTGTTATGATAGAATCAAGTCAATAATTAAGTGGGTGAATTATGACTAATTGTGCATTAGAAATCATGTTTATGATTTTCATGTTATGTCTAGTTTAATTTATAAAGATTGTTTGGTACAAGCTTATGAAGTGCTTATATCAGTAGATTGCTTATAGAATTATTTTAAAATGATCTTAATATGTTAAATAAGGTGTAATATAAGTTCGGTAAAGATTATAATAGTTTATCATGTGTTTTGGGTCATCTTGGACACGTTTTAAGGTAAGATCAACATGTGCTGAATTAAGATTTGTGCAGACTTTAAAAGGCCGTAGAAAATAGACTTTTTATTATATTGACATGAGGTAAAAGCCAACTCTTAGCCCTCTGAGTCATTTTTCTAACCCAAGATGTCTCAAGGTCTAACTCCATGTTTAAGTGGATCAAAGTTGCAAATTACAGCAGATACCCAGAAATCCTACACAAAAAAGTTTTTTTTTTTTGTAAAATAGTGTTTAATGATGATATAGCACCTTATGTGATCATTTTTAAGTTTTTTAGACCCAATACATGTTAGATAAGTGTATTAGTAAGTTCTAATAGCATTAGAATGGTTAGCATGTGATTAGGTGCTCGTGGAAAGCTTATGGAAGGCTAAACACGATTTAGAGGTGAGTAACGGATTATTAGCTTCATGATGTTAGATTAAACATATTGTAATATATGCAAGGTTTCGAATATATCCGAAACAAACCATGTTTAGGATGCTCACAAGAAGCATCATTGTCAAGTTTAGGATGCCCAAGAGACGCACCAAAAGTCATAAAGTGTGCCTAGGAAATGCACGGTGTAGAATTCCTACAGAAGCATACTTTGTGGATGACCTGCATATAGATAAGCAGGTGCCCAAAAATTATGTAGAGATTATGAAATTCATAACCGAAATCATGTTCACGTCATGTACAAGTAACAAGACGACTACAAGCCGTACCATTCATGCCATGTACAAGTACCAAGACGACTTCAAGACGTACCATTCATGCCATGTTGTAGTTTATCATGTTCAAGTTATATTTGCAAGTGTTACTTTATATATGTTCCGTTCACTCACTAAGTCGCAAGGACTAACTGTTCTTAGTTCATGTTTTATGTAGGTATAAGAAGATTGATGCTGGGGGCTTGTAGATAGCAAGTCGGAATGCATTTTGGGAGAAAAACGGCTACTCTCGGGTATAGGTTGTTTCTCTTTACTGTGCTACGACTCGTGTTCGCCGACCAAAAATTTGACTTTCACGCGGAATCAACCCAACTTTAATGAACATTCCTATACTCTTTTTACCATCGCCAAAAATCCATCAACATATAGACCTTGAAACCATTTTTAAACTAAACTAGACCTAATTACCTTTTAATTGACAGGTGGCACGACTTGTGACGACTTACAGATTTAAAGATAGGAAATTGAAAAACCGACGTGAAACTGTCGCCGAACATCCAATCGCGTCGCGAGCCTTTGGCCATACAGAGATCATTGGAGCCGTCTCTGCCGGTCCGATCCTTAACAAAACCTCTTCCCGAAAATCCTACTTCCCGAACTCGTTAATTCATGAAACTTTCCAGATTTCATTAGTATGTTATAAATATCATTTCCATGTAAAAACATCTGCCATTTGACCCTCGAAAATGTACTTTTCAAAATGAAAGGGTTTTGTACCAAAACCCATTTTGACCCATTTTCATGACATACGACTTGTACGACTTCCATAACACATCAAACTTACCCAAAACCATTAACATAACATGTTAAATCATTTACATAACCAATCAACTTATTTGCTACCCAAAATAGGTATAAATGTGTGACTAAGAGTGGCCTAGTGGCAAAAGGGCTTGTGACTATCACTCTAAAATGTGTGAGGTCTCAAGTTCAATTTCTGCAAGGTTCAAACGACCTTAAGTGGTCATGCCAACTTCCTGAAAAAGGTGGGCTTTACCTGGGTTGAGTCTGTATGGCGGCGGGGTCAAACCCGATGATTAGTAGGCTAAAAGTTCAGAAATCATGGTTACAAGATAAATAATAATTTTTTAAAAAAAAAGTATAAATACACTTATCCCAAACACCCCTTTAACCATGACTATAAACACTTAAACCGTATATATGACGAACCGTTATACGAACTTGACTCTAACGTAACACAACATAACTTTGACACTTGACTATGACCATAAAACCTTTAAACAACTCACGGGGGCATCAACATTGACTTTGAGCTCGCTAATCTACCTAGCTCCTACTTCCTTAATGAACCTTCTAATCTTCGCATAACAAGCCATGCCATATCGCAAGAACCTACAAAACATTGAAACATTAACCGGTAAGCTTTCGCTTAGTAAGTAAAACAATTATAACATAATATCATACATCATTCACGCATTATACATCATAACTCATTAATCCATTACAACATTAACACCAACACATACCTTAGCCACTTAAGCGTTATGTCCTATCTTAATAACACCTAAACACACTTTAATTAACACATCCTTGTGAACTAAGTCATATTAACCTTAAATCCACTTCCACATAAGCACATACTTTCCAGGCCACTCTTAAACCTTAACATATAAACAAGTAACACATAATATAATGAAATCAATATAACATCATCTTATAACCGATTTATTTACCTTAGCTCCAAGCTAAGATACCACTCATAAATCATCACCATCATCATCCTCATCAGCATTATTCTTCACCATTAAAATCAATACCTAATGATACATCAAATCAACACCATCAACAAGGGTTTATATAAACCATTATAAACTTACCCATCTTCTTTTCTTAATCATCGTATAATCATATCTTGATCATATGATGAATTTCCACTTACTCATAAACCTTAATCTCATGAATCAAGATAGAAAGATTACTTACTTGTGGGAAAGGTCATTATTAAGGCTTAACCCTTGATATGAAATACTGCTTATTCTTCCAAGTTCATCAAGCTTAGTTCTTTTTCCTTCCTTTCTCTCTAAAACCGACACCCACGTACACCTCTAGAAAATGATGGAAACTTGTGGAAACTTATGGATAAATAGATATTTGTTTAGTTAGTTTACTAGTTTGGTCCCATAGCAACATTAGTCCCTCAATTCTTTTTCTTTATACTTTGGCCACACTTAACCTTATATCACATTTAGCACCTATCATCTTAAGCCCTTAACTATTAGATTGGCTATAATGCTTTGTCATTCTAGTTGTGGCACAACATATTTCTATAACCTCGTTATACATTCGTTAACTATTAGATTGGCTATCGGGTTCGACTAGTCATTCACATTAAGTCCTTAGTCAATTTCATCTAGGGTAGGGCCTATTTGTATCCGGGATACGGGTCTAACAATTCTACCCCCTTATTCAGATTTCGTCCCCGAAATCTCTCGTCTAATACAAACCAACATCAGTCACATCTTACTCCATTTCTTAGCACTTACAATTTCTTAACTACTTCATTGCAACGATCTAAGTGATCTTGCAACTCAAAGCACACTATAACACAACACATGCCCTTAATCAATTCTATTACTCGCTTATTCCTATCACATTTCACTTTTTACTTAAGTCATTATGTTATCCGAGACATATTTACCTTATCCAATATCATTTTTAACCATCCCTATTACTATTTCACGACGTTCAAACTTACTCCATATTAACTTTTCCGTCAAAGACTACATGTCACTCGAGTAAATCACACCATCCTTACTATTATTTCCACGTTTACCGTAGCTTTTCCGCTATCCCATTCACATTCTTACTATAATGCTTTGTCATCCCTACTTCTTTCCTCATGCATTTATTAACTTTTACAACCGACAGGGTCATTATTCATATAAAGTACTAACACCTCTTTAGCATACATTACATCACATTTTCATCATTCCACATTACATACTATGGTATCATTACAAGTTTTAATCCTCTCAACTTATACTTGACGCCTAAAACGTAGGTTTTCTTATTATTCGTGTTTAATTGTTTAATGTTGGTTCAAAACTGCTTATATATCTTCAATTAGTCTTATAAAGTAGTTTTTAACAAAAGTTTACAAGCCTTATGGCTTAATTTAGTTTTAAAAAGCCATTTTCAGTTTTTAAGAGGGTGTTTGGCACAACAGCCTTTAAGCTAACTTAAGTTAGCTTTAAGTTAGCCTTAAAAGTAGTTTTTAAAGTTGTTTCAAGCATGGTTACTGAGTTAAGTAGTTTTAGATTAGTTTTCAAAAAGTTCAAGTTTCACGTCTGTCCTAATCTGCCTATTTTTAAAATCTGTCAAAAGTTCTTAAAAGTTGTTGTTTTTGGTTCTAACTCAGCCTAGAATACATGTTTACAAGTTTGGTTATAGCATCACAAGGTTTAGTTTGTTACATCTGTTTTTACAAGTTTTGCCAAAAAACAAAAAAAAAATGTCTCAACTGCCCATTTTCAATAGCTTATTTTTCAGTTTAAAACTTGTCCAAAATCTTTTAAAGTTTTTTTTTTATTGTTCATTAGATGCCCAACTCCATCTGTTTTAGCTTTCTTTCGGTTTTTGAGCTTATTGGCTAGCTTATTTTTGTTCTTGAAGATAGCAGATGAGATTGCAGTCAATTTTTGAAAAACCAAGTTTTGTCCTAACAGCCCTTCTTATCAGCTACTTTTTAGGCTTAAAATAAGCTTTAAAATGTTTGATTTTAGTTTTATAAGCTCTTTACCATACAAACTATGCTGTTTTGTAGTTTTCACGTATTAGTTTAATGCCTAAGTAGCTTATTTATAAGCTCAAAGTGCCCCACTTAGGCTGTTTGGATCTGCATTTATCACAACAGCTTATTTGAAGTTTTAGAGCTTTTACCCTTTTGATCTTTGCTTATTCTTGTTTCCTGAGAACTTATTAAGTATTATAGATTAAGTTTAGTTAGTTCGTAACTTATTAGTAGTGCTTTTTAGCTCTTTAGCCCCCTTAGCAGCTTATTTTTAAAGTATAAGCAGTACTAACTCTAAAGTTAGTACTGCCGAGTCTTTTCAGTTTTTTCTGGCTTAATTAGGATTTAGAAGTGCTTATTTAGGTTCCCCTTAGTTGCTTTAGCTTATTGTATCAGCTGAAAGCTTTTAACAGCTTATTGCATCCCTTTTGTTCATAACAGTTAGAGTGTGTTTGCTTTAAGCTTAGTTTTCTAAGTCTGTTGTGCTTCTCAGCTTCTTCCCAGCTTATTAAGTTTGCTAATTTAGGTTAGTAATGCTTATTTGAGACTTGTCCTGGTAGTGTGATGCACCATTTATTATTTAAGCACCACTTTAGCAGTTTAGCTTAATTTCACCTTTTAGCTTATTTACAGCTTAATTTGATAAGCTGTGTCCTCATCTTTATTTTTCTTACAAACCTCTTTGCTTAAACTACTTTTCCTAAAATTTTCAGATTTTTCTAATTTCGTTGAGTATTTTTTATAATTTAATTAGTTTAAAATAGTTTTTAAATCATAAAAAATAAAATAAAAGTCATAAAAATACCCATCTTTTTTCTAAAATTATTTTAGTCAATTAGGACTTAGGAAAATTAGAATTGCACTTTTAGGGTTAAATTTGCATCATTTTGATTTTTAGAGCTCGGGACGTTCCCGCTTATGCCCGTTTTTGTTTTATAATGCATTAAGACTTAATTGCACTTCGTTTTCTCAACTTTTATGCTTATTAATTGTTTATTTAAGTTTTCCTTTCATTTCTTGCCTTAAATGCTTTCCCGTATCTTAATTTGAATTTAGAAAACAAACAAAAAAAACGTAAAAACCCGAATTTCAAGCATTTTAATAACAAACCTCAAACGAAATCTTCGATTCATACATCGTTGGGAAACGACCCGTGTATCACTTTCCCGGTATCATTTATCGTATTTGCAGGTTTTGCAGGTTTTGCGTGTTGACCTTTTTCCTAAAAGGTTGACTCGGCGATTCGCGCACGTATTTTATTTGATATTATTTATTATATATACTTACAAAACGAATCAAACATCACTTAGTTTTTATGGCTTTATTTTCCATATTTCGATACTTTTTAGTATCAATTAGTCAAGTGCCAAAGCATGTATAGTCTGGTAATGAATCGCAAACATTGCCTAAGAGGTGGTCTTTGACTAAATGGATTTCAGGTTAAACTTCTAATATGAGTTTGAAGGTGTGGAGTGCACGTTTGTATAAACTAATTAACTTGATTTCGGATATGGTTCTGAATATAAGTCAAAGGGCGCGTTAGTGACATAATTCATGTGGTCACTAAACGTCGCTCATGGACATGCATATATCTTTGATGACTTCAGTTAGCGACGGTCTAAATTGTTGCAAAACTGTTGCCGAACACATTTAAAGGAAGTGTTATGATTTTTCAGCAAAAGGCGTGACTTTTTATCTAGAGTCACAATTTTTTCCAACAACCACTAATAAGTTTATATATATATAAACATAATTCAGTCTTCCACATGAAAATATTAATATCAATAACAAATACAACAAATTCCTTATGGAAAATATAATTTGGTCTTCCGCCCTTTTAGAAAATGCACCCGATACTACATTTGCCCATCTATCAACCAATGTAATATCACTAAAGGCATTCACCCAGTCGAGAGGACGAAAATAGGTTATAAAAAATCACAACCCTAACTCCAAATTTTTACTAGTCTATTATCTAACAACCATATTCCATTTTCGTAACTAATATAAAAAGTTTTATACAAATTCGGCGTCCAAGTTTATCGGTTTAGTTCGGTTTGTGATTTCAAACGGAAACCAAACCAAAAACAGAATATAAAATTCTTCGGTCGGTTCATAACTAAACCGAGAACCATTCTAAAAATTCGCAAAATGAAACACATATATGAAATTTCATAATGGTCCATCAAGGCCCAATATAAACTCAAAAATGTCACCCTAAAAGCAACAATAATAAAAAGACAAAAGAGAGGCAACAGGAGTACTGCCCCCTCATTGGGAACTAAAAAAAATTGTCTGAAATTTGTTGTTGGATCTAAAAAAATTCCTTCAAAATGGATCACCCACTTGGTATTTTTTTATTCCTACTTGTTTTTTGATTTAACTTACTTGATGGTTATTATAGTTTGCTTATTTCTCACGAGGGTTTTTTTTTTTTTTTTTAACGGGGTGATGTAAGTTTATCATGTTAATATTGTTTGCTTATGTTTCATGAGGAAAGTTTTAAAATAAGCCCAAAAACAGGGAAGCTCATAAAACCATGAATAAACTTAAACAAACTCACCCTAGTGTTGTTGAGGTATTTGTATTTTGAGGGTCATTATGGTTTCATGGTCGTTTTGGTTTAAGGGACGTTGTAGTTTGCAGATCGTTGTGGTTTAAGGGTAGTTGTAGTTTGTGGGTCGCTGTAGTTTAAGGGTCATTGTGGTTTAAGCCTCTAAGGGTCGTTTTAGTTTAAGGGTCATTGTGGTATAAGCCTTTAAGGGTCCTTTTAGTTTAAGGGTCGTTGTAGTTTGTAGGTTGCTGAAGTTTAAGGGTCGTTGTGGTTTACGGGTAGTTGTTGTTTAAGGGTTAAACCACAATGACCCTTAAACTACAGCAACCTACAAACCACAATGACCCTTCATACTCTTAGTAATAATAGGACTAAAACAACCCTTTAAGGGTCGTTGTAGTTTGAGGGTTGTTGTAGCTGAGGGTCGTTGTAGCCGAGGGTTGTTGAGGTCGTAGTCTAGAGTTGTTAATCGGGTAGTGTGGCTGTAATTCTTAGTATCTTGCTAGTTTTTAATTATCAATATAATTATTGCCTTTCAAAAATAAAATCGTTTCATGTGATCTTTTTATAAAATAAAATTAATAATAATTGAGTTATGTGAGAATGCGTGTAAAAAAGTATGAGTTGTTTTTATATAAATGTAATTCATGGGAAAACCCGCGGGCTATATAAATGTAATTCAGTTGTTTTTATATAAATGTTTTGAATCAATATGTTATTCAAACTACCAACATTGTTTGAGATCTTTATTCATCGTTGTATCCTACCAAACTTTGTAAGAACATTATTTATATGCTAGTTCTTTTTGTGCGTGTTCGGTTGTGACGTAGAAACTGATTTGGATGTGCTACCACTTTCATTTGCTTAAGAAATGGACTGCTACTTTCAAGGGTTTCGATATATTAGCTTTTTGTGGGGAAAAAAAGTGTTACGAATTAATACAAACACTTTAGCTACTTGAGCTAACCAAACTTTTAACTGTATCAGCTTATTAAAGATAACCAATCCAAACACACATCATTGGCAAATAAGCTTATGATTAATAGGTCAGAAGCTGCTTATATAAAATAAGCTTAAGCCCAAATCTTAATCTTAGATAAATCATCCCCTTAGTTTAGGCTGTGGATAATTCTGTCATTAGTTAAATATGTTCCAGATAAAACCAGGCCACATTTTATATCCTTCTTTGTCTATTCTCTTCATGAATATAAGTTAATCAAATAGTTTTTGATATACACTTTGCATTCGTCTGTTCTACGCATAACAATGACAGTTTGGTGTTATTCCACATTTCAGATGTAAAGGTGGAAAAAGAGGATGTCAAGAGTACTGGTATATTGTTTGAACTCTACTTACGGTTGATTCAGTTTTTGGATCATACTATATATTTAAGTTTATAACTGACTCGTATGTTCTGTTTTGTGTTACTTCAGGAGCAAAAGTAAAGGGGAGAGAGAGTGATCCGACTATAGAGGTACATTCAGATATCTTGTGCGTTACTAAATTTAGAGTACACTTCGATGATAATAGGGTTTTATCCGTTGAAATGCGCAAATTTGTTTACTTGTTCAGTTATGTATTTGATGATTGTTATGATTTAAGTTTACTAATGACTTGCTTTTTTATAGGAGGATTGTCCTAGACCAGATGTGATGGATTTCATCAGCAAAATGCCGGATATGGTTCTTGTTAACATACTCTCTCGTCTGCCTTTAAAACAAGCGGTGACCACCGGCGTTCTCTCCCCAAGATGGAGGTTTGTGTGGTGTTCTCTAAACAAACTGGACTTCGTTGGTTCCACAACTCTAGATAAGATGGATCAGAAACTTTGTGATTTGGAGCGGGCGAAGTACATCAATCAGGTGAACAGTGTCATACGAAGTCTTAAAAGTCACAGCAGCCCAATGGTTAAGTTTTCCAGGATTTGTTTTGATTTGGATAAGACTTATTCCAAAGATATTGATGACTGGCTCCGGTTTGCTCTTGACAAGAAAGCTGAGGTTCTTGAACTGGATTTATCTGAAAATGTTCCCAAAGCTCGTCGTGATACCAAGGAAAACTATGATTTCCCTTTACCTTTGTCAGATGGAAACATGGTACACCTTCCTGATTGCTCGTCATCTAGCTCAATGGTTGTTGAGACTTTGTCTTTTAAGGAGCTCTCCTTGTTGTTTGTCAACATGAGTGATCAAACCTTAACATTACTACTGAAAAATTCTCCAAATCTTGAAATGCTCTACATTCATGGATCTGGTTTGTTGACTGATATTGATGTTGGTGGACGAGACATTAACATGAAACACTTAACATTAACAGGCAATTCCGAGCTCCAATCCATTTCTTTACATGATTTTGATCTTGAAAAGTTTCACTATTTCGGTTCAGATGTAGTTATGCGTCTAAGGAATCTTCCGAAGATTAAAGAAGTTTGTATTGGCATAGTAAGTGTGGGGTTGAAGAATAAGGTGTTGAGAGCGATCTCGTCTGTTGCTTCCAACCTTGAGGTTCTTAACTTGACCATAGATCGTAGAATGGTTAGTAGTTCTTCTCTAAATTATTTGTGTGTTTTTAATCCTTAATGATCAGATGATGAGATTGTTTTCTTGTTTTTCCAGGAAGATTTGAATGTTGAAGCAATACCAGGACTACCAAATGTTAAGACATTGAAACTGACAATTCCAACTCAAGAACGAGATAGTCTAATAGCGTTCATTGAAATTGCTAAGAGGTGTCCGAAGTTGGAATATTTCGTAGTATCGGTATGTTTTCAGTAGCTACTTGTAATTAACATACATTATTAAAATCGATGTTGATATTCTGTTTATTAATAAGGATGTCGTTTCTGACTTCATCTAATTCATAAACTATGCTGATATGATCTTTTTGCAGCTATATTGGTGTGCACCAATCACAAGAAAGAAAACTTCGTGTACTGCTATTGGTCACTCCTTTCCACACCTCAAGTATCTTGAGATTGATGGTTATCTAGGTCTAGTTAGTGACTTTCAGATTGCTTTGTACATGATAGGCAATGCTGCTGGTACACTCAAGAAAATTATAATAGATCCTTCCAGCAGTCCTTTTGACAAATATGTATTAACTGCAGAGGAGTCTTTGAAGAGAGAGGAAGTCGGTCGATCACATGCCAAATCCGAGTTGTCACAATGTTTGCCTCCATGGGTGGAGTTGGTCATACTCTGATCCACCTTTTAGATGCTCTGATTTCTTCCTTCTCAGGAACTTTCTAGTTGTTTTTAGGAACTGCTTTTGGATCATGTTAATGCTTTGCATCATGTTAAAATGCTTTTGGATCAATATGTTACATGGTGTTGGCACTTGGGAGCATTCAATAGGAACATCATGTGTGTTCGTTGAATGGTTAAATAACATAGCAATGCTTAACTTCTTTGTGACCTTGATGGATGCTTATATACTAGCAATGGGTCAAATACCATGATTTCCATGTTTGATTTAACTGCATTCATTCTTATACGTAATGCATGAGTTGAAAGGAGACTGCAATTCAGTTTAGGGTCAACCTGAATAACCAGTTTTGACATGTTGCCAAACCTTGCGATTTTCCTGTGTTATCGTTTCTTTGTAAGTCAAGCGGAGTATTTGATTTACCTTGTAGACTTATTTCTTGTAGGTATTGTCTATGGGCTTGACATCTTTTTCATCTTTGAATTTGACTTAGTTTTGTGCTCAATTTCGCTTCTGGTGATGAAATTATTCAAGGTGTCTTTGTTTACTATGTCATCCAAGGTGAACAGATTCTTTCCACATTCCTCGCATCCTAGTAATTGATTTCATCCATAATTTGGTAACGAGGCCATGCTCGTTTTCATCCCTAACATTGGTAATGTGACCTTGACCTTTGCTTTGATCATCCGCCACCACCTATTTCTCGCCCATAAGCATGAACTCGTGTGCTTTTTTGCAAATGAGCCAGAATATACAATATGAGTTGCCCGGACTCGTCAAGTCTGAAGAGACAATATCTCAAATAATATAGTTGGAATGTGGTAAGAATCAGCATAATGAAAATAAGAAAATACCACTTCATATCTGGGAATGTGATATTGATTTTGGCTTTTGTGTTTGACTTTTTACTTCAAGAAAATGGATAGAGTTGTGCCTATTTCCCTGAGTGTACTACTTTCATGTATGTTATTGTTGCCACTTGTAAAATATGGGTTTAGACTTGTATCTTCCTAGTGGTATATTTGATCTTTTACTCAAATATCGGGTTATTGAGTATCGTTTTATTGACGTCTAGCGAGAGTTGTGAGCCGACGTGACATTTCTTGACTGATTTTAGGTTGAGAATTTTTCGTAATTGACAAAAAGTTTTTATATATGTATTTGGTATTTGGGTTACAAGATTTAGTTTAGTTTGTGAACTGCAAGCCGAAACCTAACCCAAAACCGATTATACAAATCAGTCTAGGTTTATAACGAAACCTGGAACCGTCCTCCAAATTCGGTTTATTTTGTTTCAGTTCGATTCGGCTAGTTAATGAGTTCCAAGCCGAATGATGGAAACCCCTACATATTACGGGTAACCGGATGAAATTTTCCTATTCTAAGTTACTCGGGGAAGGCAAGCTTTTTTGACTCAGATGTAAACGGCCTCGTCATGTTAACCACAGAACCTTTTTTTTACCCTCCCTTAGTCCTTCTCAAATGTACAACGACTTGTTTGAACCTTTTAAGCAAAAACCTTTGAGCCAAACATATTACACAAGCAAACATATCATCTTAAAAGTCTACTAGCCCATTAAGGCCCATTATTAACAAACTAAGCCCACTAAACCAAATTACCAATAGCATCACCCATAGCCCTAAACTCAACAATATAATAATAATAAAAAAACAAATCGGAGGCAACCGAATACTATAAAACACAGAGTTTGGTTCATTGAAGATCATATTTTTTTCAAAGATCAAATGGTAAGATCCTCACCATCTATCCTACCAAATCTAATGGCTGAGATTAAAAAAGACATTTTAATAAAATATATACGGAGGGGCAGGCAAGTCATTTCTTAACATTGAATAAATCACATGCCAGTCACATTTATTTCATTATCACACTTCTCTCAACCTCCTCTCACCTCATTCAGTCCTTCATCCAATCTTCTCATTCACCTCATGTTAACACACACACTCTCACATAACTATTTCAACCACGTTACTCTCGGTTTTTCTCCAAAATCAACATACACATTCGGTTAAATCATAATAAAGATCAATATTATGGATATTAGAAGTGAAATCGCGAAAGATAAGAACGTTTCTGGTAAAAAAAATGATTATTTTATATATTGTGCCAATTTGATATTGATGTAGTCCTTTTCTGATTGTGTTATTTTGTGATTGTCTAATTTTGTGTTATTTTGTGATTTTATGATAAGATGTTCTGTTATTTGGTGTTATTAGCGTTACTGAATTTATTGATGTAGTCATTTTGTTGTTGTTACCGATTTGATACAGATGTAGTCATTTTCTGATCGTGTTAGTGAATTTTTTGAGGTAGTCATTTTGTGCTATTGATGTAGCCATTATTGTTACTTTTTAATTTTGTGCGAGTTATAATGTTATTGAATTAAACTTTGGCTTAGAGCGATTATCATTGTAAGACTAATTTAGGTTACATCCAGTTTGACATGTGTTAATAAAAAGGCGATTGATTACAGGTTTGGTTCCAAGTAATAATATGTCCATGAAATTAGATTTCAGTTGAGAGTGATCCATGACTGTCACTATGATAGATAATACGTTAGAGGAAGAGCCGAAGGTCTTTTCAGAATCGACGAAACTTTCTGGTAACACATCAAAGTGGAAGCTTGTTAACATCCGGTTTAAAATATATGTAGATTAAGATAGGTTGACGAGTAACAACTGAAAATAGTTTACCTTGACTATTTTAATCGATTGACTTAATTTAGGTACTTGTTCTTCTGAAAGGAACTTATGGACTTAAATTACATTATGTTTAATATATCAAAAAGAATTCTCCAAGTCCTTTTGGCGGGAAATTATTTAAAGATTGCGTTCATTAAGGACATTATTAATATACATTTGTTTGTAACCAAATTTTCATTAAACAGTTTGCGACCATTTTGTTTGCTTGTAGAAATACAATATCTTTACCAATGATGCTTTAGTCCATTTGTAACACCCCAACCCGACAAGGGTCCGAATGTCACATTATGGAGTCATATAAGAACATACTGATAAAATTTTGCAAGCGGAAGTCTTATAAAATAAAATACCAAGTCATATAAACAAATGACTTACAAGGAAAAATACAAAATCCAATATGTCAAAAATGTAATATCAAAACAATGATCTTCAAAAAGAGTCCAATAAGATAAGGAAACTAGGATCGGTTCACTCAAATGCTCCTACTCTCAGCCCATCAAAGCCCATCATCCTACTAGGTACCTGCCGCATGGAAAAGAAAGTGCGGCTAAGCTTAAAAAGCCCAGTGAATAGATATGACAAAATAAAGATATGAAGGGAATCAAAGGAAATTGATATCAAGGTCATAGCAATGAACAAAATGAGTCAATGAGGAACCTGCAGAACACAATATCAACATATAACAAGAAGAACAACAATCAGAGGAGACCAAAACAAAGCAGCACATCAGCGAACATAACATACATAAGTACACATAAAATAACCAAACATATAAATACTGGACATAAACGAATAGGAATTAATAAACAACATCATAAGCAAAACAAGTAACCAAACAATGTACAAGCATAGCAGTCAACATATCAATTAAACATAAATATGGCACACAAATAAATCAAATAATCAGAATACATATAAGCCAAGCTGAATTCTATAAGCAGGCGGAAGCAACTAAATTGAATGTAAGCATGGCAATCACACAAGTCAGATAACCCACAGTTAATAAACAGAACAAGTATCATAACCAGCGAAAATACTAACAGCAGTATAAGCATGATAGTCACATGTATCAGGTGAGAATAGCATGTGAACATCATAATTGAATGAATTAACTAAACAAGGACATAACATGGCAAGCTAAACAAGTCAACTAGACAGATAACATAAGTTGAACCATTTCTATCATCAAACAGTAGCATAAACAGAAGTGTAAACATGGCAGATCAACAAGTCAGGTAAACATCAATTAATATGTCGAACTAACAACATACGCATCAGAAAATACCAAACATAAGTACAAGCATAGTAGTCACAAATAGCAAATAGGAATACTAAATGATAATCATAGCCCACGAAAATTATTGAACGAAGGTATAACATGATAAATGGATAAATCAAATGATTACATACTAGCATGGCAACCAACCGAATCAAATGGTCACATAATAGCATGGTAAGCGGATAATCAGATATTAGCATAATAACAGATGAATCAGATAATCACATATTAACATAGTAAACAGAGGAATTATGTAATCATATACCAGCATGGTAAACAGATGGATCAAATAATCATATAATAGAATAGTCACCACATGAATCTAATAATCATATAATGGCTCGGTAAACGGATGAAGTGATAGTCTGAAGTATAAGCTTAGCAGTCAACCAAAATGGAATGAGAGTATGACAAATCAAATGAACTGGAGTATAGTATGGTAGTCGGATGAATCACATAAGGATAATGAATGAATGAGTAATCAACGGAAAACAAAAAACGAGAAATATAGAATATGGTGCATTATGGAATAACATGAGGCATAACAAAGATGAAAGGTCATGAAAGGAAAATATCAGTAATCTACAGCGAGCCCAAACAAATCAAATCATATCATACCATAAGTAACCATGGAGTAGCTAGCTCCCAAAATGTGAAAGACGTGTATTGCACACAAGCGTCAGTCACCAAATAAATCATATCATATCCAAATCAAATACAAATCAAATCTAGGATGCATCCATACGTCCCTGCGAAGATATTAGTGGCCAAACATATATAATAATCTTGAGCTCATAATATATAAAAAAGGACGGGATGGTTCATCACTCGACCACCCTGGAGTCATGCCATTGGTGCATCAATGACATGGCCATGTTACCTTCATGGCTAGGAAAATGGCTCAGGTATCAAACTGAAGGGTCAAAGGCAAAGTCAAAGTTTGGCAAATGTCTAAGTCATCAGAATAGCATAATCAAAGGTTCATAGCAAAGGTTCATGACAAAGAGTCATGGCAAAGGCTCAATTCAAAGGTTCACATCAAATGGTTCAAGGTTCATAATCAAAATAGCTAAAAATCAACAGATGGGTAAGAGATCTTGAGAAACCTTTAGAGAAAGGTCAGAATATATGTACCTTATTCAAAGCAAGTAAACAGTAAAAGAAAGGTCACAAGATGATCGTTCCCGCTTCACAGAACCTATACGAATTAAATAACGTTTATTATAATCAGATTACCCATTTTAGACGGCTTTCCATTTTTAGTAGGTTTCCACCTTTGCAGGTTTCCCGTTTTAGTAACTTTTCGAATTGAATAAGTTAAGGTATAACTCATAATTCTTCAAATTGGGATCAAATATGACAACTTATCATATTTTTGGGTTTTAAGTGTCATTTAACAAATTTTAGGGTTTAATGTGCAATCATGTTATTATTTGCAATACACGTAAACTTTACCCATATTGGTAATTAATTAGGGTTCATAAACCATAAATCATACAAAGGTCCAAATGTACATTAGAGGTCACCAAATATTATTTTAGTGGTTTAGTAGTCGTTTACACAAGTTCGTAAGGTTACACGCATCCCGGGTTAATTTACAAACACTTATGCATACCAAAAGTTAAAACATGTATTCAAGTCATATTCAGATTTATTTACTCACATCAGACTTGTTTTGTAACAATTTAAATAAAATAGCTAGGCATCAATTCAGGTCCCCCAATTTGACACAGAACTACCTATATGTCTCTAGTATTTATGTGAATTTTCTCAGAATTTATAGACATGTCTAAATATTTTATAAAAATTCACTTTCACAAACAGTCCCAGATTTCTCAACTTTTGACACTTTATAAGTTTACATTTTTAAACCTTATTTAGACTATTCCAAAAATTCCCTAGAAATTCCAGAAATTAGTTAAGACCTTAATGAACATCATATAAAAATTAGGGCTTCCCATACCTCACCAATAATTTATGAAAAATCCCACAAATTGGCAGAATTCCCAGACCCGTATAGCAGTTTTGGCATGTTAACTTTGAAAAATCAAACACGTGTCTTCTCGACCACCAATGACCCCGAAACTTGACTCACAAGTAGTACAGAGGTTAAATTCAATTCTAGAATCAAAAAACACCCAAATATGTGTCGTTAACAATTTATTATATAGCTTTCAAAACACTAAAATTCTAGGACAGCTTACATGAAATCACAGTTTTGACCCACGATACATAAAAATTCATAACGACTCTAATTCAATACCAATAATTAAACCGATCATCTTGTATATGTATTAAGGTCCCCTAAACACCCTAAAATTGGTCTCATTCGTTTTTGCCCACTGAATAACAAATTAAAAATGTAAAACCACACCGAAAACCCTAATTGACCCTAAAACCCTAATTAGACTTCCACAATTTTTATAAGTTGATCCGAGTGCTATGAAATTAATACAAATTCGTTTTTATTATCATAATAGGTTAGGGTTTTCATAAAAATTAACCACATAACTTTCTCATGAGTCGAATCAATTAAAATAAATAGGAAAACAATACCTAGTTTGCGGTTAAGGGAAATTCGATCGCAAAAAGACCTAAACGATTTTTCTTCCGACCTTGGGCACCCTCTCCTTGGATCCACAGCCTCCAAAACGTGTATATGGGTGGGTGGGTGTGAGTGTGTGGGTCTAATGGGAGAAGGGGGAAAAAGATAACCGGTTTATAGGAGATAACGTGTATTGTTTTAGGTAACTAATAAATACCAAATCATAATATTTGATAGGGGGATTATTTTTTAATTAATTTGATCGGTCAAAAGGAGGGGATATGGATGGGCCGAAATTTGGGTAATTATTTTAGGGATATTATATAATTTTTTGTATTTAAATTAGTTATAGAATTAGTTTAGGTAATTATTTAATTAGATTTAATCTTATTATTAATTTATCAAATGTCACTAAATTAAAAGTATTATTTCAAATGTCTATTCAATAATTTAGGTCAATTTCATAATTAGTACCTCAAGTTAATAAATTTTAAATTAGACGCAAATATAATTTACGCGATTTTTCCGGGTTTTACACCATTGGTAAGAGCTCTTGGGCTTGGGTCAATAGACCTAGGTTCAAACCTCTTCCATGGCACTAAAGATCATTTGGTACCATCCCTCCATCGCAAATGCTCAGATTGACTGGTCAATGAGGGGCTTATTAGAGAAAATGGCCAGGGTTCAAAACCCACCTCCTGATAAGTACAGTCACTGGGACAGGTGCTCATTGCCTGGGGCCGGGTCCTTGGGGAGGGTCCGGTTGGCATATATAGGATGCATTGGACCAGAGTGATCCCACCGATTTTCACCTTTTGGAGAAATACAATATCTTTTCCAATGTTTAAGAAAATAAACTCAGTATTTGGTTTCTATTTTAACTCTTTTATGCATTGTTCTGATAAATATTAAAGGGATAAGTTGTACATACTTCCTCTTTTTTATGCCTTATTATGTATGACCAACTTGTATCATATCAATACTAACAAGCTGAATTCATGGTTCTTGATATCGGTATAGGCCAACATAGCTGACACATAACCTTGACAAGTTTAATAAAAGTCTCTCTGTGTGTGAGATAGTTTTGCAATATCTCATGTTAGTTGATTTATGGTGTCCTTATGCGAGATTTGAATGCTATTGTGAGGTCTTACTCTAAATATGGCTTATTTTGTATGTTTAGATTGCTACATTGCAAGCTGAAGGTCTGAATAGTGTAGGTGGTCTATAGATTATTGTGATTGTTATTTAGTCTTTATCTTATTGATTTTTAACCTTTCATGTTGATATTTTGTAGAAGATGATGTTGAAGTAATTACACTTCTGAAAACATTGTTGTTGTTTAAAGACAAAGCTTCAGGAGCACCTACGGATAGGAAGTTTGATGGGGAGTTGTAGTACCAAACTATTTTCTACTTTTGTCATTTTAAGTTCTTTTGTGCGTTTGAATTCTTGAATTTGTCGGGTCGTTTGTAATTATGCACAAGTTTCTTTGTGGTCTCGTGTAGTCATGGACAAATATTGGATTTGTAATCAATGTAAATATGGTATGTATTTTGTTAATTTTAGCATCTATCATCAATGTAATTGTGTTTGTATTTTGTTTCTAATTGTGTATGAATGTCACTTTAGATAATAATTATGTGAATCATTTTTGTTAAATCACTTTTGATTTGTGCTAAATCACTTGTGATTTAGCCCAAATCATTTATAAGCGATTCGTCACAAATCACTTTGATAAATCACAAGTGATTTGTGACGAATCACACACGTGATTTGGCCTAAATCATTTGTACTTTGGCACAAATCACTTGTGACTATTTGTGATTAGCCCGAAACTATCACATAATATTTAAGAAACTTGTAACTATATTGTAATTATATAAAACAACCTAATAAAAAGTGAAAATTAAAATCCAACTAAGGATTTTATTCAAGTATTAATCCACATATCATTGTTTTATCTCAAGTAACAATCCAGAAATATGTAAAATAAACAAAACTTCAAAAGTATTGCCATTGGTATGTGTATTAGTAGTCACGCCACATTCTACGCATTTCTAATTTGGCTTCGAACTATCATCTATTGCTTTCTCTCTTTAACTCTTCCTACGTACTGCTCTTGTAATACCTTTGCTTTTGTATCACCTTAGCTGGAACCTTTTGGGTGATATACCACATGCATAACTTGTGTTTTAACTCTGGGAGAATGGATGTAATAGCTTTCTTCATCGTCCCAACTTGATCTGTTACGACCATTGTAGGTTGCTTCTTAAATATCGTCATGAACGACTCGAGTAACCAAATGTAGGATTTGGTGTCTTCACATTTAAGCATTCGAGCAGCAATTGTCACACTCTTTCTGTGGTTATCAATTGCAGTGAATGGAACAAATATCAAATTGTACCTGAACGCATATTAAAACACATGGTCTTAGTGAGCAAATTTATACTTAAAAAACATACACCAGTTTGTGCTAAATCACAAGTGATTTGAGATAAATCACAGGTGATTTAGCCTGAATCACAGGTGATTTAGCTTGAATCACAAGTGATTTGAAGCACCAGTAAATCACAGGTGATTTGAAGCACCGGTAATCACAAGTGATTTAGCATAAATCACATGTGGTTTAGGCTAAATCACATGTGATTTGTGCCTAAATCACATGTGATTTGTATTTAATTGTAAAAGCCAAATAGTCTAAACTTACTTTTAGTTCTGAAAGTTGCATAAAGGAAATGATGTCTTCAAGCTCTTCATAATTTAGGTATTGTCACAGCATGTGAAAGATATACAAATTTGAAGTTCGTTTCAATCATATTTGTTAAAAATGACATGTTATTTTTTAAAATTGCAAATGGGCAAATCATAAAATCACTAGTGATTTATGCCAAATCACTAGTGATTTAGGCCAAATTAGGCTAAATCACTAGTGATTAGCATAAATCACTAGAGCTTTAGGCCAAATCACTAGTGATTTAGAATAAATCACTTGTGATTTAGCCCAAATCACATCTGAGTTACCCGAAATCACTTGGGATTAAATCCCAAGTGATTTCAGGTAGATTAAATGTGATTTGCAATTTAATCTTGTGATTTACTTCAAATCAAATAAGATTTTGCAAATCACTTGTGATTTAGGCCAGATCATAAGTGATTTCTTCTAAATCACAAATGATTTCAGGTAAATCAAATGTGATAATTTGTAGTTTACTCATGTGATTTACTTCAAAACAAATGTGATGCAAATTCTAGCCTTAAAACATATCTAAATCACATGTGATTGACTGTATGTATACCTCAAAACTAAACTATGTTAATAAAATCACTAATTATTTACACTTACCAGGTGCGTTTGCATCACTTCTGATATCATCTTCAACAATAAACTCGTTCAACATCACCAACAACATTCATAGCGAGTATACCTTCTTCGACTATCCGAACTCGTTAAGTATCATGATCACTCCTAACCTTGCTACCTCCTTCAACAGAATCCACAACCATACCTACACTACTTATGCTACCTAATTCAACGATCTGAACATCAATAACACTACCTGCAATACCTTCAACACTCTGTACAATTTCTCTAATATTATCCATGGATGATTTTGATGATTTTTTTAATCAAATTTTTATGAATATGATGATTTTTGACAACGTTTGATGACTAAATCTAAAATAAGTAAATGATACTCGGCCTAATTTAATGATTAATGATGAATTTAACGGATGATTTTGATGAGTTTTGAACAGATTGATGACTAAATCTAATGTACCGAATGAAAAGCATCCTAATTTGATGAATTAATCTTGAATTTAATTGATGATTTTATGATTTTTGGATCTCTCATATGTGTGTCTTTTGTGTGTGTGGAGAGAGTGATTTCAATGAATCGTGTTTGTGATAACTCAGGGAAAAGGGAAAATAAGGGAAAAAAATAATTTTATATTAGACTAAAATGCCCCTTAAGTGTAATTTTCAGATTTAATTTCGAACCTTAGATGAAAGTGAAATGAATGGTGAGGATCTTACCATATGATCTTTGAAAATTATGTGCACTATATGGATCCCACCCCATAATACTCATTGGCACCATTCCTAAGTCCATTGGTAACATGAGTGAGTTAACTTCTCTTAACCTTACTAGGAATAAGTTTATTGGAACCATTCCCATGTTCATTAGTTTGTTGACCAAATTAACAAACCTTGACCTTGCAAACAACTCTCTCTATGGAACCATTCTTAAGTTCATTAGTAATATGACTTATTTAACTTACCTTTGCCTCGTTTGAACTAGTTTATTGGCATCATCCTTATGCCCACTGATAACATGACCAAATTGACAATGTTTTCTCTTAGTTGGAATAACTTCAGTGGAATCATTCCCACGTTTATTGATTCCTTGAGCAAATTAAGAAGCCTTCAATTTAGTGGGAATAAGTTTACTGGAACCATTCCCAGGTCCGTTGGTAACATAAGATGTTTTGGGTCTGAATCTGAGGTGGTTAGAAAGTCTAAATCTGAACGAAATAATGTTGTTTGTTTTTGTTTAATTGTCCGAATGATTTTAAGTGCTCGTTTTTGCAATTTGTTTATCAAACAAACATAATGCGATAATAAATAACTTATGTAAATATGAAACAATACTTTTTATCATAAATATAATATAGTTAATAAACAATCAAATATATTATATAAATTTTACAAAACGAGTAAAAGGCAGTAAGACAAATCCCCCACCTCTTACTGAGTAAGATGTTATATGTCTAACTGGGTCTTACTCAAAAGAAAAAAACAAACAAGCAAAACGTCTGTCCTCCTCTTACTGATAAGAGTAAGAGAGAGTAAGAGGGCTAGTAAGACTTTTTTTTAAAAAAACAAACACACCCTAAATTAATAATACTTTCGTTTGATATTAATAATTTTTCTCACACCATTCCCGAATCTATTAGTTCTTTGACCAATTTAACCTTTCATTTCCTTGGTGAGAATAATTTAGTGGAATTCGAGATCCATTGGTTCCTTCACCAGATTAGAAAACCTTTACTTTTCAGACAACTCTCTCTATGGAACCATTCTTACAAAATTTAGGTGCCTCACCAATTTGGTATACCTTCATCTAGATTCCCTCGGAAGTTGTACAATTGAAAACTTAGATCGGTTGTCTTCTCTATCTTATTTACGTTCCTTTAGATTAATAGTAATGATGACCAAACATTTGACCAAACCAATCAACCATCTCAGTGACACATCAGCTTCTTTCTCTAAGACAAAACACATGACCAAATGCCCGTAATGGTGACCTTACAGATGACCCAACACTTTTTTTTAAATTAAAATTTCATTATTAATTAAAAAAACATTACATAATAATTCAAATAAAAAAAAAATTTCAATAAACATTAATAACTTAAACTAATAGTCTAAATTCTAAACTATAATTTTGAGCTATCTTCTGTTTCATCGCCAATAACGTCTCTAGTTGTTTTTCGGTTAAATGGTCATGGGGTTCATTGAGAACATGAGGTCTTTGACTTTTCTCTCACTCTGATCGTTCCGCCCGCTGCCTGTTGGGATAGAGGCCTTCGGGTCCCACTTTTTTTCTTGCTTAAATAGAAACATTTAACGTTGCGGCTCAAGTCTTGCCTTTGTGCAAGCTTTTTTTGTTCCAATTCTTTCTCATGTGCAAGCTTTTGTCACTCCAATTCCACTAGATCTCGACGTGCATGCTCTTCCAGTTCCATTTGTCGCTCCTTTATTTCATATACTAAACCGAGTCTTCCGCCTTTTTGGAAATATACCCGATGTGACGTTTACCCATCTATCGACCAACAAGAGTAGGTGCACCAACAGTTGAAGATCCAAACGAGCATGTAAGGATAACACTTTCTTCTTGGACTTGTCTCGGCCCATTGGTTGAACCTCATGAACCTCTACCTTCTCTGAATCCCCTGCTTCTTCGTTTAGATTAAAACCACCGTGTGCTGAGTCGGAATGTGAGGTGGTTTACGATGTACACGATTTCTTTGAACCTTTACCTTCTTTGGGTTGCTGGTAAAACCTTGGCATTTTGACCAATGGAATATCACTAAAGGCGTTCACCCGGTCGAAAGTATGAAAATGAAAATGGGTTACAAAAAACCACAATCCTAACTTCAAATTTTAACTAGTTATGTCGTCTAACAACCAGATTCAATTTTCGTAACTAATATAAAAAGCTGTATACAAATTCGGCATCCATGTCTATCGGTTTAGTTCGGTTTGTAATTTTTAAACGGAAACCAAACCAAAAACGAAATATAAAAATCGGTCTCGGTTCATAACTGAACCGAAAACCATTCTACAAATTCGCAAAATGGAACACATAAATAAAACGGGCCATTGAGCAACTACAATATCTATCTAATGGGTCACATAAATAAAACGGTCCATCAAGGCCCAATATAAACTCAAAAATGTCACCCTAAAAGCAACAATACTAAAAAGACAAAAGAGGGGCAACGGGAATAGAGTGCTGCTCCCTCATAGGGAACTAAAAAATTAAAAAATTGTTGTTGGATCCAAATGGCTGATAATTCCTTCAAAATGGAACAATCACTTGGTATTATTTTTTATTCTTACATGTTTTTTGCTTTAATTTACTTGATGGTTATAATTTTTTTTTTTTTAATTTTAACGGGCTTATGTAAGTTTATCATGTGATAACTAACTTTAAGTAAGTTCATAAAACCATGAATAAACTTTAAAAAAAAAACTCACCCAAGTGTTGTTGAGGTAGTTGTATTTTGAGGGTCATTTGGTTTCACGGTCGTTGTAGTTTTAAGGGTAGTTGTAGTTTGTGGGTCGCTGTAGTTTAAGGGTCATTGTGGTTTAAGCCTTTAAGGGTCGTTTTGGTTTAAGGGTCGTTGTGGTTCACGGGTAGTTGTTGTTTAGGGGTCGTTATCCTTTAAGGGTCGTTTTAGTCCTATTATTAGTAAAAGTATGAAGGTTGTTGTAATTTGAGGGTCGTCGAAGTCGTTGTAGTATGATCAGGGACGGACCCAGAATTTTTAAGAGGGTGTTGCACAAAAGAAATGTTGAGCTTACTAAAGTTACATCGAAAGAAACGAAAGTAGCAAAAAAAAATTTTGGGGTTGCACATACCACAAAACGGCGGTTTGAAATCTTTTTGCACTTCGTCACCTAAAATCGGGTGTAGCCCGTGCCCGTGCCACACCTGGCATACATGTGAGTCCGTCCATGAGTATGATGGTCGTTGAGGGCGTTGGGTCGTTGTAGTTTGAGGGTCGTTGTAGCTGAGGGTTGTTGAAATCGTAGTCTAGAGTTGTTAATCTTGTGGTGCGGCTGTAATTCTTAGCATCTTGCTAATTTTTAATTATCAATATAATTATTGCCTTCCAAAAATAAAATCATGTTGTGTGATATTTTTATGAAAAAATGTGTAAAAGTATGAGTTGTTTTTATGCAAATGTATGTTGTGTTCTTAAATTTATAAAATCAGGCTACATTTTATATCCTTCTACAAATTTGTGAAAACTATATTTGCGTGTTCGGTTGTGACGTAGAAACTGATTTGGATGAGCTGCTACTTTCATTTGCTTAAGAAATGTACTGATGTTTAATGTTTTGTATGTGCTGCTATTTTCATATGCTTAACAAATGTACTGCTACTTTCATTAGTTTTGATATATTAGCTTTTTGGAAAGAAAAAAAAAAAAAGTGTTATGAACTAATTCAAACACTTTAGCGTATGAGCTTATTTAGTCATGTTCTTTTTGGTCATTTACCTTATTAAGCTAACCAAACTCCTGAGCGTATCAGCTTATTAAAGATAACCAATCCAAACACTCATTATCGGCTTATAAGCTTATGATTAATGAGTCATTGGCTGTGTTGCCCAGCGGGGTTTTATACTCGAATGAAATTAAGTAACACGAAACAATAAACTAATAACGACTTGTATTATAAACGATTTGGTTTTTACAATTGTGTTTTTGTACAAAATCTGGAATATCTACTGCTGGGATTTCGACCCCTATTTATACTATGTGAAGAGACACCATCGAAGGTTTTCATGCCTCTTCCTGCTTCTCCAAACGGTGTGACGTTTCTGTTTGTGTCGCTTCCCCCAGCAAATAACCGTTATATGGTTATTAGGTTTAATATATCCATAACTGGTCCTTGTGTCTCTATATATGTACACGTAGACCCTTGAAGTTTGCTTTAGGGGCGAGATTATGCCAACAATCACCCCCTAATCTCGTGCCTAATCCTTTCAGATCTTTTACGCCTAATAGCTCTCTCATTTCTGCGTACTTGGTCCTTGCCAATGCCTTGGTAAGTATGTCCGCCTTTTGTAAGTCTCCACTTACGTGTTCGACTTCGATCTGATTCTTTTCAACACATTCTCTGATAAAGTGATAGCGTATATCAATGTGTTTACTTCTGCCATGAAACACGGGGTTCTTCATAAGTGCCATAGCCGATTTGTTGTCGACTTTGATCGTAATCTTCTCTTCTTCCCAGCCTGTTAAAGCGTTTAATAGTCTTTGTAGCCATACGCTTGACAAGCTTGCTGTTGCCATGAACTCGACTCGCATGATGATAATGCAACAATAGGTTGTTTTTGAGAAACCCAACTTATAGGTGAGTTTCCGAAGTAAAATACGATCCATGTTGTTCCTTTGCCTTCTTCTATGTTGATGCCATAACTGCTGTCACTATATCCAAGTAACTTGCATCCTCCGGTCTTGTGATAAGTTATACCAAAGTTTGAAGTGCCTTTGATATAACGTAACACTTGTCTAATTGCCTTCATGTGTTGCTCCCTTGTATGAAGTAGGTACCTCAAACATCCAATTCGACTTCTATATTCTGTAGCATCAACTAGTTCTCCTCCTTCCGTTTTTACTAGCTTTGTTCCTGGGTCCATGGGAATCTTGGTTTCATTGCAATCTTCCATTCTTGCGTCTTTAAGAATCTTGTTTGCATATCCTGATTGCTTTATTGAGATTTCATCCTCTGTTTGGATAACCTCTATTCCCAAATAGTAAGCTAATAAGCCTAAGTCACTCATCTCAAATTTTTCTTCCATTTGTGACTTAAACTGTTGAAGGTCTTTCTTGTTACTTCCAGTAACTATTAGATCATCCACATAAACTCCAACAAGCACATAGAGTCATTTCGACTCTTGTGTAGATTGCTTGTTCTAATGTACATTTCTTGAAACCTAGTGATTTCAAGGTTTGATCTAACTTCATGTTCCAAGCGCGTGGTGCTTGCTTCAAACCATAAAGTGCTTTGTCAAGTTTATATACTTTATTTTCGTTTCCTAGTTTCTTGAAGCCTTCTGGTTGTGTAACATACACTTCTTCTTTAAGTTCGCCATGTAAAAATGCTGATTTTACATTTAAGTGGTGAACTTCCCATCCATGATAAGTTGCCAATGCAAGAATCAACCTGATTGTTTCCATTCTTGCTACAGGAGCAAAGACTTCGTCGTAGTCTATTCCATGCTCTTGTACGTATCCTTTAGCCACTAAACGAGCCTTGTGTTTTATAATTCTTCCATCTGCATCTCGTTTAGTCTTAAATACCCATTTTAGACCAATAGCCTTCTGGTTGTCTGGTAGGGTAGCTAGCTTCCATGTCTTGTTTTTGTTGATTGAGTCAATTTCTATCTGCATTGCCTCAATCCACTTCTTATCTTGTGCGGCTTCCTTATAATTTCTAGGTTCTTCCTCAAATAGCATTAGTTCATCAGGTTGAACTCTTCGTGCACGATCATATATGTTAGATAAATTTCTGTATCCTTTAACTGGAGTATGATCATATGGTCTTGCTATAGATGAAGTTTGTCTAGTAGATTCTTCTGAGTTTGGTTCATAGTTATATGGTGTAGGTGTTGATGGATAGTCCATTTGTTCCATCTCATCATCAGATACACTATGAGCAGTATTTTGTATGGGACTTTGAGCATTATCTTCATTACTTTCTACCGGATCTTGTGTGCTCTCTACATCAATGATACTTGATGTTTGGTTTTCATTTATAATGAAATCCGTCCATTCTGGTTCAGTTGGATTGTGATTATCCAAATAACCTTTCCAGTCCCATCCTTCATTCTCTTAGAACTTTACATCTCTATTGACAATCATAACCTTACTTACAGGATCAAACAATCGATAAGCCTTTGATCCTGGTTCACTTCCTAGGTAAACCAATTCCTTGCTTCTATCATCTAATTTCTTTAGATGTGGTTTGGTTACCTTTGCATATGCTTTGCATCCAAACACTCTAAGGTGTTTCAGGTTTGGTTTTCTACCCTTTAGCGTTTCATAGGGAGTAGAATCCTTCAGGGCTTTTGTAGGTACTCTATTTAAGATATAAATAGCATGCCTAATTGCTTCAGCCCAAAAATTTTGTGGCATATGCATAGCCTTTAACATACTTCTCGTTGTGCTCATTACAGACCTATTCCGTTTCTCCACAATACCATTTTGTTGTGGGGAATATGGTGCTGTAAGTTGCCTAAGTATGCCTTTCTCCTTACAGTAGCTTGTGAATTCTTTTGATGTGAATTCACCTCCTCTATCTGTTCTAAATGCCTTTAAGTTTTTCCCGACCTCATTTTCCACCTTTAACTTGAATTCCTTAAAGGTCTCAAACGCCTCATCCTTTGATTTTAAGAAGTATACCCACATGTATCTAGTACAATCGTCTACTAGTAAAAACATGTACTTCTTTTCTGATTCTGTTTCTAGGGAAATAGGTCCGCATAAGTCTCCAAATACTAAGTTTAAAGGTTCCAAAGACTTAGTGTTTGTTTGATTTGGAAACGGAGCTCTACTGTGCTTTCCTAGTAAGCATGCATTGCATACTTGACTCTTGTGATTAATCCTGGGTATTCCTTCCACTAATTTCTTCCGAGTCATTTGTTTGATGGAATCAAAATTCAAATGACCCAACCTAGCATGCCAGAGCCATGCATGGTTTTCTAAATTAGTCAATAAACACATAGGCATACCAACGTTCAAGTTTATCTTGTAAAGTCGGTTTATTGATCTTTCAACTCTCATGAGGAGTTTTTGATCCTGACCATATAGCAATAGTATGTTGTCTTGCATAATGATCTTACAGCCATTCTCTGTTAATTGTCCTAGGCTCAATATATTGCTTTTTAAACTGGGAATGTAATAAACACTAGGAATCACCTTTTGTTCCTTGTTTTTACATTCCAGCAATATGGAGCCTCTACCCTTAATCTCTACATATGACCCATCTCCAAAACGGACTCTTCCTGAAATTTTCTCATTAATTTCCTTAAAGTGTGTCCTAACTCCGGTCATATGGTTACTAGCACCATTATCTAAGTACCATAAGCTTTTATCTGAGCTTATGTACTTCTTGGGTTCAATCTCCTTTTCATTTAAGAAGATTTTCTCTCCCACGTCTCCTTTTCCTTCAACTGCCATTAAGAGCGTTGGTTCAATGTCTTCTTGAACCAAGTTTGATTGCTCTTGTCTCCTATTCTTTTCTTTGCAGTTACTCTTGAAATGTCCAAGCTTGTTACAGTTGTAACACTTTACTTTACTTAAGTCCTTTTTCTGAAAATTATTTTTCTTGAACTTATGTGAAGTTTTCCTATCATTGTTGTATTGCTTGGGCTTTCCATCTTGGTTATCTTCCGATGATCTAAACTTCTCTTGTCCACCATTCTTATGACTTGTACTCTTGTCATAATTTGTGAACAGAAGTTTGTCCTGATTGTCACTAGGGTTTTCATCAAAGAGTTTTACTCTTTCTTCAAAGGCTTTTAACCTTCCAATTGTCTCATCTAGGGTTGTGTTTTCTAGATCAGAAAATTGTTCTATGGCTGCCACGATTTGTATAAACCTTCTAGGTACTGAACTTAATAGTTTTCGCACTAAGGTTTGTTGATCAAAAGTTGATCCTAAGCCACTAGCCCTTGTGACAATACTATTGAGTTTTGCTGAGAAAACGTCAATACTATCATCTTCTTTCATTTTCAACATCTCAAATTCAGTTTTGAGAGTTTGTAGCCGTGCTTTCTGCACTCTATCTACACCTATGTGCCTAGTTTGTAGTGCTTCCCAAATTTCTTTTGCACTCTTACAACTAGCCACTTGCAAAATCATATCCTCTGGTAATGCCTGGTAAAGATATGCCGTAGTAGTCATATCCTTTTTTGTATCCAGTTCTACATTATCCGTAGGTTCTATCAATTCCCACAGCCCATTTGCTTTTAGTATGGTCTTTATACGAAGAGCCCATACTGTATAATTTGTAGTTTTTAAAACGGGACATTGAAATTGGGAAAATGATGTAACCTCTTTGTGAATTACAATTTCCTTGTTTGTTTCCTTACTTGAGTCTCCGGTCATTTTGTCTAGAAACTATTTCTAATCCTAATAGGGATTATATATTTAGGAATCTAGGAAATTTTTATAAATTCTACTAGGAATCAAAAGCAAAAAAATTCTAATCTTACAAGACTAAAATTATAAAATTCAGATTTTAGTTTAGAAAGTAAAACCCGAATTTGTGATTCCTCCACGATATGATTTTCCTTCCTTGTACAAATAACCAAACACTCCTTGATGTTTCTTCCTTTTTTTTTCTTGATCGAACCAGAAGCAAAAACAAAAGCTACCTTTTCTTTTGTATTCCCTTTTTTATGTAGTCAACAAAGTTTCCTTTGTTTTTCAAACAAGAATACACAAAGAAAAAATGTGTTCACTTTGTCTTCTTCTTTTTCGAACCAGTAAACTAAACACCAAACAAAATATACTTTGTTTTTCTTCTGCCTTCGAATCAGCACAAAAAAAACAGCACCAGTATATCCTTCTTTTCGCCTTTAACTTCTTCGCCAAGGAACGGTGTTCCTTTTCTGGTTTCTGCCTGAACCAACAGCAAGGCTGTTGCGTTTCTTCACTTCCAGCGATTTGCAGAAAAACCTCAACCCAACTCTTGATCTTGTGTCGTCAAAACAAACGTAGGCTCTGATGCCAATTAGTTGCCCAGCGGGGTTTTATACTCGAATGAAATTAAGTAACACGAAACAATAAACTAATAACGACTTGTATTATAAACGATTTGGTTTTTACAATTGTGTTTTTGTACAAAATCTGGAATATCTACTGCTGGGATTTCGACCCCTATTTATACTATGTGAAGAGACACCATCGAAGGTTTTCATGCCTCTTCCTGCTTCTCCAAACGGTGTGACGTTTCTGTTTGTGTCGCTTCCCCCAGCAAATAACCGTTATATGGTTATTAGGTTTAATATATCCATAACTGGTCCTTGTGTCTCTATATATGTACACGTAGACCCTTAAAGTTTGCTTTAGGGGCGAGATTATGCCAACAGGCTGCGTATATAGCATAAACTTAAGCCCAAGTCATAAGCTTAGATAAATCACCCCCTTAGTTTAGCTGTGGATAATTCTGTCATATGTTCCAGATAAAACCAGGCCTCATTTTACATCCTTCTTTTTATCACTAATCAAATATTTTTGATATACACTCTGCATTTGTCTGTTCTATGCATAACAATGACAGTTTCATGTTATTCAACATTTCAGATGTAAAGGTGGAAAAAGAGGATGACAAGAGTCTTGGTATATTGTTTGAACTCTACTTACGGTTGATTCAGTTTTTGGATCATACTATATATTTAAGTTTTAACCGCCTTGTATATATGTTTCTGTTTTGTGTTACTTCAGGAGCAAAAGTAAAGGGGAGAGAGAGTGATCCGACTATAGAGGTACATTCAGATATCTTGTGCATTACTAAATTCAGAGTACACTTCGATGATAATAGGGTTTTATCCGTTGAAATGCGTAAATTTGTTTACTTGTTCATTTATGTATTTGATGATTTGTTATTGTTTAAGTTTACTAATGACTTGCTTTTTTATAGGAGGATGTGATGGATTTCATCAGCAAAATGCCGGATATGGTTCTTGTTAACATACTCTCTACTGCTTTAAAACAAGCGGTGACCACCGGCGTTCTCTCCCCAAGATGGAGGTTTGTGTGGTGTTCTCTAAACGAATTGGACTTCGTTGGTTCCACAACTCTAGATAAGATGGAACAGAAACTTTGTGATTTGGAGAGGGCTAAGTACATCAATCAGGTGAACAGTGTCATAGGAAGTCATAAAAGTCACAACAGCTCAATGGTTAAGTTTTCTAGGATTTGTTTTGATTTGGATAAGACTTATTCCAAAGATATTGATAACGGCTCGGTTTGCTCTCGACAAGAAAGCTGAGGTTCTTGAACTGGATTTAATCGAAAACGATCTCGAAGCTCGTCGTGATACCAAGGAAAACTATAATTTCCTTTACCTTTGTCGATGGAAACATGGTACGCCTTTCAATGCTCGTCATCCACTCAATGGTTGTTGAGACTTTGTCTTTTAAGGAGCTCTCCTTGTCGTTTGTCAATGTGAGTGATCAAACCTTAATATTACTACTGAAAAATTCTCCAAATCTTGAAATGCTCTACATTCATGGATCTGGTTTGTTGACTGATATTGATGTTGGTGGTCGAGACATTAACATGAAACACTTAACATTGACGGGCAATCTCGAGGTCCAATTCGTTTCTTTACATGATTTTGATCTTGAAAAGTTTCACTATTTCGGTTCAGATATAGTTATGTGTCTAAGGAATCTTCCGAAGATTAAAGAAGTTTGTATTGGCATAGTAAGTGTGGGGTTGAAGAATAAGGTGTTGACAATGATCTCGTCTGTTGCTTCCAACCTTGAGGTTCTTAACTTGACCATAGATCGTAGAATGGTTAGTAGTTCTTCTCCAATTTATTTGTGTGTTTTTAATCCTTAATGATCAGATGATGAGATTGTTTTCTTGTTTTTCCAGGAAGATTTGAATGTTGAAGCAATACCAGGACTACCAAATATTAAGACATTGAAACTGACAATTCCAACTGAAGAACGTGATAGTCTAATAGCGTTCATTGAAATAGCTAAGAAGTGTCCGAAGTTGGAATTTTTCATAGTAGCGGTATGTTTTCAGTAGCTACTTGTAATTAAAATACATAAATAAAATCGATGTTGATATTCTGTTTATTAATAAGGATGTTGTTTCTGACTTCATCTAGTTCATAAACTATGCTGATATGATCTTTTTGCAGCTATATTGGTGTTCACAAATCACAAGAAAGAAAACTTCGTGTACTGCTATTGGTCACTCCTTTCCACACCTCAAGTATCTTGAGATTGAAGGTTATCGTGGTCTAGTTAGTGACTTTCAGATTGCTTTGTACATGATAGGCAATGCTGCTGGTACACTCAAGAAAATTGTAATAGATCCTTGCATCCATCCTTTTGACGAATCTGTATCAACTGCAGAGGAGTCTTTGAAGAGAGAGGAAGTCGGTCGATCACATGCCAAATCCGAGTTGTCACAATGTTTGCCTCCATGGGTGGAGTTGGTTATACTCTGATCCACCTTTTAGATGCTCTGATTTCTTCCTTCTTACGAACTATCTAGTTGTTTTAGGACCGCTTTTGGACCGTGTTAATGCTTTGCATCATGTTAAAATGCTTTTGGATCAATATGTTACATGGTGTTGGCACTTGGCAGCATTCAGTAGGGATCATCATTTGTGTTCGTTGAATGGTTAAATTCCTTTCACATAGCAATGCTTAGCATCTTTGTGACCTTAATGGATGCTTATATACTAGCAATGGGTCAAATACCACCAAGCTAATGCTTGATGGAATGAACGCAAGTATGTTATGATTTCCATGTTTGATTTAACTGCATTCATTCTTATACGTAATGCATGAGTAAATTAGGTATAACTGTTGATACAAAAGTTGGACGTTCCTTGTTTGGAGCTCCGACTCTCGTACCAATTGAGAATCGTTGCTTGAGACCTGCGCACTAAGAGACAGAAAACACCGTTAGGCTTACCGTGGGATTGTCTCCCACGATTATCCTCCGGCGTGAGAGTAAGTAATCGATTTAGGGTTTAAGGAGAGTAGGGTTTGTAGATTGTACCTTAAACGAGGGATGGGATTCCCTTTATATACACACGGAATCCTTATTGGTTCCTTGTTCCTCAACCTTCGGCGTATCCCGCTTTAGTCAGTTGGGAATGATTATCTCCATAATTAGGAGATATCCGATATCGTGTTCCGTAATTAACATTGGGCTTTGGCATTCGTGGCCCAAACACTTATCGGCATAGCCCAGTTCGTGCTGGGCCTATTAGTATTGGGCTTTGGTCGGGTTCGTGACCCGAGTATAGACTATACGTCATCATGTCCCCCCAGTCTAGTATGCGCAGTGCCTAACTGCGGATGCTAGACTAAGAACCGTAGTTAATGAAAAAACTCTGAAGCGTAGCCAAGAAGCCATAGAAAATATACCCACCGGTACATCGTATCGAGACATGGGATTAAAAAATGAACACCTCGGAAGTCGAGGGAAAGTAACTGCACCCATGTCTCATCAAGGAATCTCAACCACACAATGAGAGTTGGTGGAGTCCACGTGTCACTCATCGCGTGGATGAGGGAAGTTATATAACCCCCCAATTCACTTTCACAGCAATTCTTACAGTAAAAAGAAAACATAATCCGCCATTGTTCAAGAACACTTGCAGTTGCAATTCAGAAACAAACATACGTCAAAGGTAGCCGCACGTGCGCGTTCGTAACAAATAACAACACAATGGTTAAACAATTGTCTGACTTCACCTCCCACCTTACCGAGAACGATCTCTTAGAGTTCACCTCAAATTACTTTATACCCCTTGACGTGCATCCGGTTGTTCCGGATGCGCATGCATCTATCGCGGACTTCCCCGAAGGTGGGGTATATACACGGTTTTCGAATTCGCGAATCAACGTGTGCCCCTGTCCCGCTTCCTATGCGATGTATTAAACTATTACAATCTACACATATCCCGTTGCACCGCATCGGGCGCCAAAATAACCAATTTTGAAGTGAATTGTCGGCGGCCATTAACCCAACCATCCACTTATTACGCGCCTTCTATCACACGACCTGGGCGCATGGGTGGGTATCCTTTGCTAAGCGCGCAGTTAGACTTCAGTGTTACACCGAGAAACTAGACTCGCTTAGGAATTGGAGGGAGTTCTTTTTCTGGGTGGATGATACATGCTTTACATGGCATTATGATTTTTATACCCACCGTACATTAGAGAGGGATGAGTGTCCCTTGCCTGGATCTTATGTCGCTGAGGATGCGGAACTGATAAATGCTAACCGCATCCCCATTAGTTCCTACCCCGAGGAATTTTTGGTGCATATGGGCATCAGCCGTAATTTCTTTAGTATGCCGGATGAGATGCCAATCTTCTTGGGCGCCAATGGCCAGGGTGGGTACTCATTCTTCTGCACCCCTTTTGCAATTAATGTAAGAGCTTTCTTCTTTTGTCCGCGCATTGTATAACTTGTGTGTATTTGTTGTCTTGTATTGCGCAGAGATGGATCTATTCACCGTAGTGCAGCTAGCAAAGCCCGTGGAGGTAAAGACAGGGGTACGGCCCTTGAAGGATGATGAAGAGCCGATACTAGACGCTACCGCAGGGCATACGCTGGAGCTGAATGTGGGAGAGGCAAGGACAAGTTCCTCCGTTGCTGTGGAAGCGACGCCGCTACAAAGCGTGCCAAACCCTCGGGTGCCTTCCCCAATAGCGCAGCCATCGCCCACAACGGTGGCGCAGCCTATGGATGAGGAAGTAGAGGAGCAAGAGTCTGGGCTAAAGCGTAAAAGGACACCTGGAAGTGATGGCGCGAGCACCTCGAGGAAGAAACGCCCAGTGGTCGTCAATGTGGAGTCATCTGCTAGTGAGGCTGCATCCTCGCACCCATCGGCGAACGTATCTGGCCCACAGTTAACAATCTTGAGAATACTTGCTTCCTTTCTGTTTGCTTATTTTTTTTTATCTGCGTATATGGGAAACTAATAATTCGATGTCTGTGTACGCAGGTTTGAACAGTGCAGTCGCCCCTCCATAATAGTCCTGTGCCTTCCTTGCACTCTGCTCATTCTGAACCGCACAGCCAAAAGGATGCGGATATGTCTGCTGGGGATGCATCAGTGGGGCAGCTGGTAGAAGAGTTGGCGCAAGTATCTGCGCATCAAACTTCGTTGGTGGAGAAGCTGAGGGCTCAGATTTCTGGTGAGAGCAGCCAAGTCGCTCGGAAGGATCAGGCTATTGCGTTCTTTGGAGGCGCAATTAGCCTGCCCGGCCGAGGTAGAAGCAGCAAATGCGTATGTGGAGAAACTTGCGGAGAGAAGATGTCGTGCTATCCCAAATAAATCAGGAGCGTGTTGAGGCAGTGCAGTATAGAAATCCTGTGAGTGGGCCCTCAAGTATCTTGAGCAGGGTAAGAAGGAGTTGGTTGCTCAATTAGAAGATCTTGGCGCTCATGTAGGCAGTCGTTGAAGGTGCAAGAGGCAAAACTGCGTAAACTCAGCATTGATTACGACGAGGAGTTGTATCCTCAACTGATGTCTACCATAGCTGAGCGGAGATGGCTCATAGGACATGGCCTTCGTCTTGCTGCACTTAATACCCTGGAGTCGCCAGAAGTGGTTAATGCCTTTGGGGAGGTAGTTCATGCGCTATGGAGCGGCAAAGGCGAGAAGCCGTGGAGAAGCTACATGAGGCGAACCGCTAAAAGTGCCCGTTGACAAGGTGCCGAATTATGATGCTAAGACTTATGATCACCTAGTCGCTGCTATGAAAAGGATGAAGGATTTAGAGCTCCCCATGATTGGTGAACTGGAGCGCGATCAAGATTATCCTATAAATGTTATCATGGCGGGGTTGATTCTAGCGCGTCATCATGCCGAGGGTGCGGAAGCAGTCGGACTACTTTTGAAGCCCCATGACTCACAGCTTCAAGTACCTATCTTCGCTCGTCCCAGGGATATTCAATCCTTTGCCTTAGAGAAAAAGTGCCTTTGAAGGAGGTCTTTGGAAGCATGCGGCAGACTTGCTAAAAAGCAGGGTATTAAAGGGAAGGCGATTTTGTGTGGGGTTGGTGCAGCTCACCAGCCGAGGTCTGATGGGGTGCCGGTGAGTGTTGCTACTGTGTCTCGGCAGGATTCAGACTTGTTGAAGAAGCTTAGCGAGGCCAAAGATGCCTCAAACCGCGTGGGTAGCTCAGCTATTGAGCGTTGTAATAGTTGGTAGGTTTGTACGTTGTAAGGTAACAATCCTTTTGTAATAACTCGTAGTTATTAATAAAATCTTCTTTTGTTAAGTTCGTATGGATATTGTTGCAACTTGTAATATGTATGCTTATCTGTTTGTCTTTGCGTAAAAGATATATTCGTTACACAAGCGCGAGTGACATAGGAGATTTGTAGTCATGTATGAAAATCATAGTATACTTAAAAAAAAGTTCTAAGTATGTTTATATCACAGTCGTGTATGTTGTGATATGCAGCGTACTGTAAATACCACATTAAGGAATCAAGTGTCTTGGTTCCCAAAATTGTTAAACGTGCACATGTGCGTTGTTGCGCATTCATCGTGGGATGCGCACAAAACTTATTCCAACGTCTTGAGAATAAGGTGTTTAACAAGGATACGTGATCCAGTGTTGATGGGTTTGCAACCCTCTTACTCAACAAGTTGTTTAGTAGGTTAACTTATCCTTTTACCATCGTGGGTGTATTTAGTGCATGCACGCCATGTAGGCAAGAAATAGAAAATTGTTAAGACATACAGTATATGGAAATAACAAGTTAAAAAGTGTCACGGAGTTAGCTAGAAACCGTGACGTTTTTATTAATACTTGCAAGTGTTTATGAGAAACAAATAAGACATTACATTAAGGAAATAAAAATTAAATACATAGGTATTTATTGGGTACTTCAGTAAAGTGCCTGAGCGCTTGTGCGCTGGGCCTTAGCCATTCCTATAGTTAGCACCGTTTGAGGTTGCAGATATTCCATGTGCGCGGCAGTTCGCGACCATCCAAGCCTCGCAGCTTGTACGCGCCTGTTCCTAGTGCTTCAGTAACCTCATAGGGTCCTTCCCACTTTGGTCCGAGCTTGCCCGTGTCTTTTGCGTGCCTCGCGTTATTGGCGCGGTAGACGAAGTCACCTGGTCTGAATGAAACATTGCGCAATTTAGCGTCATAGTATCCTTTCATCCTTGACTTTGATTTTGCCTCTCGTATAGCTGCGCGTTCGCGCCTTTCTTCTAGCAGGTCTAAGTCGACCCGTCTCTCGTCGTCATTGGTTGCCTCATTGATTTCAGCGGTGCGGATAGTTGGCATGCCAATCTCGGCTGGTATAACGGCTTATGTCCGTAGACTAGAGAGAAGGGAGTGTCTCCCGTGCTGGTTTTGATTGAGGTTCGATACGCCCATAAGACATGTGATAGCTCTTCCACCCACCTTCCTTTGTGCTTTTCTAGGCGTGCCTTAATTCCTTCACCTAAGCTTCTATTCGCCCGTTCGACTAAGCCGTTGGTTTGTGGGTGTTTAACTGACGCATAAAGTGTCGTGGTGATGTTCAACTTCTCGCACCGTCTTTGAAAGGGTTGTCGCAGAATTGTTTCCGTTGTCCGAGATGATTTCCCAGGCAGTCCGAGCGGCATACTATACTTTCCCGACAAAGCGCTTGCACTGGTTGCCCGTGATTGTTACTACTGCCTTTGCTTCGAACCACTTAGTGAAGTAGTCGATAGCTACTATGAGGAACTTTAACCCTCCTGCTGCGACTGGAAAAGGTCCTGCAATATCGATACCCCACTTGTAGAATGGCCATGGTGATGTAATTGGCGTTAGCTCGTGCTGTGGTTGGCGCGGGACGGGTCTATGAACTTGGCAATCGTTGCACTTCCTTATTAAGTCCCGCGCATCGCGGTGCATGGTTGGCCAGTAGTATCCTGATCTCATGGCGCGTGCCACCACGGACCGTGGTCCTGAGTGCATGCTGCATGAACCTTCGTGGATTTCTCGCAGCACGTAATTTGCTTGTAGGGGCCAACACAGCGGAGCCATGGTTGGAGGAAGGAGCGTCGGTACAGTATGTTGTCTCGAAGTTCAAATATCTGTGATGTGCGTCGTATCCTACGAGCTTCCTGCTGCTCTTGGGGTAACGTTCCTTTGCTTAGAAATTCCGTTATCGGTGTCATCCAGGTAGGACCTTCCTCCTTTATTATTGTGGAGATTTCCATCTCCGATATGGACTTGCTTTTCAGTGTTTCCACCAGCACTTGCTTTGATAGGTGTGCGAAACTTGTCGAGGCGATCTTGCTTAGTGCATCTGCTTTGCGATTTTCTCCTCTAGGAACTTGATTGATGGTGAATCTGTCAAAGCCTTTGATCAGTGTCTTGATCTTGTCGAGATATTGAATCATATTTTCTTCTTTAGCCACGTATTCGCCCAACACGTGGTTGGCCACTAGTCGGGAGTCCACATTAGCTTCTAGGTTACGTACTCCCATCCGAAGCCGCAATGCGTAGCCCAATGAGTAGAGCTTCATATTCTGCCTCATTGTTTGTCGCCAGTAAATTCAAAACGCAGGCGTAAGTGAATTCCATTCCTCTGGTTTGTGAGAATGAGGCCGCTCTGAGCCATCCACGCATGAGGATCCATCTGTAAACAAGATCCATGGGTCATGCAGTTCCGTCCTACTTGGTGCGGATACCTCATCGGTGTCTGGCTTCTCGACGAGGAAGTCGCCAGAATCGTCCTTTGATTGCGACGTGGCCGTAAGATATGTTGTGCTCACCTAGCAACACACTCCACTTCTGCAGTCGGCCTGATGCGTCAGGTTTGGAGATGATCTGCTTGATTGGTTGGTCTGTGATTACTGCTATTGGATGCGCTTGGAAGTACCTGCGTAGCCGTTTAGCAACAAACACCAACGCCAGAACTAATTTCTCCATGGCGCTATAGTTCATCTCCGCTCTTCTTGAGGCCTTGCTTACAAAGTAGACAGGGGTTTGTACTGAATCCCTATCTGTTAGTAGCATTGCGCTGACTGCTCCATCGTTCGCGGATAGATACATAATTAACTCTTCCCCGGTCGAGGTCGACAAGTGTGGGGAGCATTGCCAGGTGTTGTTTAAGTTGTGCGAAGGCTGCTTCTGCCTCCGTAGTCCACCGAAAATCTCCCTTTTTGATACACTTCTTGAGTGTTTTGAAGAGAGGTAGAGACTTATCTGCTGACTTAGACAGGAACCTATTAAGACCGGCCAACTTTCCATTGAGAGATTGGACCTCCTTCAACGTCTTGCGGTGAAGGAAGTTCAATAACAACTTTGTCTTTTCGGGCATGGTTTTATACCGTCGGGTTCTATTAGGTATCCGAGGAACATGCCTTCGGCGGCGCCGAAGGTACATTTTTGGGATTTAGCTTCATATTGATCTCGTAGAGTTCGAACGTTTCCTCAATATCGCGCATTAACTCATCTTCAGTGTGGCTTTTTATGACCAGGTCATCAACATAGACCTCCAGGTTGCGGCCCACCTATTTTTTGAAAGCATTTTCTACTAACCGCTGGTAGGTGGCGCCTGCATTCTTCAAGCCAAAAGGCATTTTTGTGTAACAAGAGACGTTGGCTTGTGTGAAAGGCCGTTTTTTCCTCATCCTCCTTTGCCATCCGGATTTGATGGTATCCTTTGTACGCATCGAGGAAACACTTCAATGGGTACCCACACAGACTCTATTTTCCAGTCTATCTCGGTAATGGGTAGCGTCTTGTGGACACGCTTTGTTAAGATCGGTGAAGTCCACGCACATTCGCCAGCTACCGTCGCTCTTTTTGACCATTACTGGGTTAGAAAGCCAGTCGTGGTAGTAGACTTCACACATGATTCCCGCATCCACCGTTTGTAT
Source organism: Chrysanthemum makinoi (assembly GCA_910596185.1). Lineage (NCBI taxonomy): Eukaryota > Viridiplantae > Streptophyta > Magnoliopsida > Asterales > Asteraceae > Chrysanthemum > Chrysanthemum makinoi. The sequence goes on along the minus strand of OU343224.1, from coordinate 191,151,993 downwards.
ACCTGCCAAAATTGCTTGCGGCGCTCTGGGGCTTGGCGCTTCTTCTGCGTATTGGTGAGTACCCTTGTCGGATTCTCGGTCTATGCTCGTGATTGAGCGTAGTAGCCCGATCATGTGTTTTGGCTCCCATGCAAAAATGTCTAAGTTCTTTTGCAAGAGCGCCGCACACACTGCTTTGCCGTTGTCCGACAGTGACCCTCCAATGGATATTTCCTGTTAGGTAGTTCGGGTGAATCGCAACCTTCAGATGAACTTTGGTTGCTTGCTGTTCGGGATTGGTGCCGTTTCGCATGTAATCGTGTTACATTCTCTATGAGGTACAGTGGTATTGTATAGTGTAACAATGCCCCCTTCTACTGGGAATTTCATCCCGTATGCTGTTGATGGCTGCTACGCATAGCGGATATCCCAGGCCTACCGATAATGCCATTGTATGACGAGGGAGATTTGATCACCATAAATTCCATCCAAGCCGTCGCAGAGTGTTTTTCGTTTCCAATGCTGATGGTAATATTTGCCCCATAGGCCATATCTTTTCTCCCGTAAAACCAGTCAACGCCGTTCGACCGGGCTTAAACTGCGTATTTCAGGGCAGTTGCTTGAAGCGGTGCTCATACATGATGTTCGCCGATGCTCCGCCGTCAACATACATGCGATGGATGTCATGACCCCCCGCACTAATCTCAATGGTGAGTGGCTCAACCACTGCGTTGTCCGCAGTTAAGGTGGGGAAAGAAATTTTGTTTCCTCGGGAAAACTCCTGGCTGACCTTCTGTTTATCCTTCCCCTCCTTAATATTTTTGACCAAATGGTCCAATCTGCCTTCTTTAACCAGTTTCTCAATGAGTTGGCGCAGTTGGACACATTCATTAGTGGTGTGGCCCTTCGTGCATGGTAGTCACAGAGCCACTCCCCACTCGCCGATCCTCAGGAGTGCGCATTTGTGGCGGTCTTGGAAAGTTTGGCGCCCTCTGTTGCAGTATTTCCTTCGGCGTTTTTGTCGGGGGTGTACTTGTCATTGTCGCCCACTCCCTTGGTTGCGATAGTTCCTGTTACGGTTACTATTCCGGTCCGTGGATTGTCTCCCAGGTTGTTCCTGTGCCTGGTAGTTTGAATAGCTTTTCTTGCTATCCGCCGCAGCAGCTTCTCCTTGGACGAAGGACCGGTATGCGTTTCATGACTTCATCAAAAGATTGGGGAATCTTGTCATTCAATCTTTTGATAAGTTCTTGGTTGCTGATCCCATTCATAAACCCGAAATTTTGAGTATTTCAGGACATGCTTTAACTTGCATACATTCGTCCTTGAAGTGCTCCATAAAAGCGCGTGGATTCCCTTGGTGCTGTTTGACCCTAGCGAGTTCAATGGGGTTTTTCGCACACTTTTTCGTTGAGTGAAATTTAGGCGGAACGCCTTTCTCAATTCTTCAAAACCATTGATGCTTCTACGTGGAAGCTTGTTGAACTAGTTACGCGCTTCCCACTAGTGTGGAATTAAACATGTGGCACCACACTGCTTGTGGCCAGTTTTCGATAGTTGCGGCTGATTCGAAAATTTTTAGGTGATCGTCGTGGTCACCTATTCCGTCATAGGTTTTGACATTAGCGGCATGCGCCTCTTCTTGTTTTCGAGAAATCACGATGCGTTTAGTGAACACATTCACCTTCTGACGGCGCCATGGGAGAGACATGTCTTCCTCCTCTTGGTCACGGTATTTCCTTCTGGACTTCCAGTGTCCAATCTCGCTATCCTCGTTGTCCGAGGAATTATCAGAGGATGAATCTTCCCTCCTTTGGCGAAACTTGCGGGCTGTCCTCGAATTTGTACTTGAGGGACTCTCACTTGGGGAGTATCGTTGCCAAGTCATCCGGATTCTCGGCTACCAAGTCTGGCATGGACGTTGTTGCGCCGTTCATCTTCCTCACTTTCTTCCGAATGCTGTGAGTTAGGTGTCTCTTCACCCTCAACTCTCCTCCCAACTCTGTTGAATACTAGGGGTCGGCGACTATCCCTCCCACGCTTTTCTTCTAGCGGTGGAGGCGCCTCAAACTCGGTCCAAAGTTGAGTCGAGCATGCAGACTCCGTCCGACCTTTCTTTGCTTCCTCTTCCATGAGAGTGGCTAAGGCTTCGTAGTTTTGAGAGACAAAACTACTTGGCTCTAGTTCCGCACGACTCCTCTAGAACAGGGTGTCCGTTTCCACCAGATGCTCTTGTTCTTATCGGGTGCGTCGGGTGCTTTTGTGAAGTTAGTTTCTAGCACCGATTGGAGAGGAGTAAAAGGAGTGCGCAGTGGATCTCTGGCAATGGTGGTGGTTGTAGTGGCCTGGGTTGTCCCCGAGAGCGGTTCCACTAGAGGGAAGGCCATGTCCCGCCTCGCTCCCCGATTTTTAGCAATGGTTGTCCTAGAAGTCTGCTTAGGAGTTGATCCACTGTGCCTTTTTCCCCGTAAGATCCGGGTTGCGATCGCGATTTCCATGCTTCGTCATTCTAGTTCTTGGTTCTTAGTGAATGGTCCCACGGATGGCACCACTTGTTGATACAAAAGTTGGACGTTCCTTGTTTGGAGCTCCGGCTCTCGTACCAATGAGAATCGCTTGCTTGAGACCTGCGCACTAAGAGACAGAAAACACCGTTAGGCTTACCGTGGGATTGTCTCCCACGATTATCCTCCGGCGTGAGAGTAAGTAATCGATTTAGGGTTTAAGGAGAGTAGGGTTTGTAGATCGTACCTTAAACGAGGGATGGGATTCCCTTTATATACACACGGAATCCTTATTGGTTCCTTGTTCCTCAACCTTCGGCGTATCCCGCTTTAGTCGGTTGGGAATGATTATCTCCATAATTAGGAGATATCCGATATCGTGTTCCGTAATTAACATTGGGCTTTGGCATTCGTGGCCCAAACACTTATCGGCGTAGCCCAGTTCGTGCTGGGCCTATTAGTATTGGGCTTTGGTCGGGTTCGTGACCCGAGTATAGACTATACGTCATCAATAACCATCAGAAGTCAGATGGTTGAAAGGTGACTGCAATTCAGTTTAGGGTCAACCTGAATAACCAGTTTTGACATGTTGCCAAACCTTGTGATTTTCCTGTGTTATCGTTTCTTTGTGGGTCAAGTGGAGTATTTGATTTACCTTGTAGACTTATTTCTTGTAGGTATTGTCTATGGGCTTGACATCTTTTTCATCTTTGAATTTGACTTAGTTTTGTGTTCAATTTCGCTTCTGGTGACAAAATTATTCAAGGTGTCTTTGTTTACCATGTCATCCAAGGTGAACAGATTCTTTTCACATTCCTCGTATCCTAGTAATTGATTTCATCCATAATTTGGTAACGAGGCCATGTTCGTTTTTATCCCTAACATTGGTAATGTGGCCTTGACCTTTGCTTTGATCATCCGCCACTACCTATTTCTAAGCCCATAAGCATGAACTCGTGTGCTTTTTTGCTAATGAGCCAGAATATACAAATGAGTTGCCCGGACTCGTCAAGTCTGATGAGACAATATCTCAAACAATATAGTTGGAATGTGGTAAGAATCAGCATAATGAAAATTAGAAAATACCACTTCATATCTGGGAATGTGATATTGATTTTGACTTTTGTGTTTGGCTTTTCACTTCAAGATAATGGATCGAGTTGTGCCTATTTCAGTGAGTGTACTACTTTCATGTATGTTATTGTTACCACTTGTAAAATATGGGTCGAGACTTGTATCTTCCTAGTGGTTTACTAGTTATAACACCCGTGCACGCACGGGGTTTTTTCTAAAATTTTGATTTGAAGATGATTATTGATTAGAAAAGCGAATATTCATGAAGCATAACAAAGTTTTTATAGACGTATTTCCAAAAAGAACGTTTCTAGATTATAGAACTTCCAAAATCCAACTGCATCTTTCTCCTAAAGCAATTGCATAACCAAGGCAAAAACGTATCTTCAGCTGTGTAGAACCTTATTAGTTTGATCTCGCCCTTGAGAAGTCCATTTCCGTGTGCTGCACTAATTTAAATTTTGGAATCAGAAACCAAAGCGACTAATTCAAATTTTCAGTAATTGCAAGAGGTAACAATTTCTTTGAAATTAGCACATTGATTAGCTGATTTGGGTAAAAATCCCTAGCAAGTCATGAGATTCAAATGGGTTAAAAGTAGCCAAAAGTGCATCTTAATTCTTAATGCTAACGTAGTTATTGTAGTCAAATTACTTTTAAACACACCAAAAAATTAGAGACTAAACCGTCCTGTTTGACTTAGTAATGGAACTAAAGCCTAGCCAACCCACTCATGTTTCCACCTCTAGAATTGTTTGTATTAGAAGGAGATATTTCCCTCAAACATGAAATTTTTTAAAATGTCTTCTTTCTGCATCTCATCACTTGCTGGTTTGCCCACCTGCTTCTCGCGTTGATAAAACTAATAAGACACATTTGAGGAACATCAGTCACGTTTCATTGAATTGTAAAAGTGAAGTTTATAACACTAATATAAGGTGCAGTAGATGCTTACCATCATCTTTTCAGCAGTAGATCGTGTTTCTGGTCCAGGTCACTTCTGAGTGTCAATTTCAGGTTCACCCTTGACACGGATACATCTCTAGAATTCCATAACCCAACTAATAATTTTCGGGCAAGACGTAATGGCACCATGAACTATTGGTGGATGTCTAACTCTGAGAAAGGAATCCACATCAACTGAACAAAAGTTGGAATATCCGAGGCGAGCATCTTTAGATACAACCCGTCAACTCTTCACAAATCTTCAAAAAGCATGTCAAACTCCTAAAATAAGAATCATTTATCATAATAAAATTTAAAACTTTGCACGGAAGATTCATAATGGTTCCGATTTCATTTAATTATAAATGTGTAAAACTGGGGCTTATGAATTAGTCGGTTTAAGAATGCATGATCTCTGATGGGTGTCAAGAGAGTAAAATCTTTTAAAAAGCATCTTTAAAAGAAACGGTTCAAAAGTTACCAAAATTGTATTTTCCGTACACAAACCCTCCAATTTCTTCAAAAAATTATACTATCAACCTTTTAGCCACACCAAATTGAACAACATTAGATAGTTCGATATCCAAATAGATGAGTAGAGTTTACATCTTCTCAATAACCAAAATTCCACCGTATATAACCACTTAGAGAATCATGTAAACCACATAAATTTTGCATCTTTAAAAATAAGAGCATAAAGGAATACGACAGAAATCTAAACAAATGAACTTGATATTTAATAATTTGTAAGCGTGAGAAAATTTTTATTTGTGATGATAATTTTAGAACCGAATGATATCAGGATAATATACTTACTGAACTTTTGGTGATTTCTGCTGTATTTTAATTTAAATATCACATATAGGTTTCTCATATATTATTTAGAGCTATTAGCCCAATCAAAAAATATTAAATAAGAAGAATTGCCAAGCACCCAAATAACAGCTTATGATTATTATGCTTTGTGACAGTAGAAACAACACACTGTTTCCTATATTCAGATAAACAGTTTTTGTAAGCATTACCAAACATCCCTATCTCATTAACTAAGTCAAAAGGTGTTTTGCTTTTGTTGGGGAAAGTATGAATTAATGAGGTTGTGCCAAGAAACGTTCGCAACAAAGAAGCTTAAAATGCATAAAGAGAACCACTAAATGCATCAGACATATTATGTATTTCTGTAGTTAAATAAACAAATACTACTTTGACCCGATTGCAGATATATAATTCATTGACTAAATTAAGAATAAAACTGTCTACTTAGTTATGGTTTTTTCCTTCAACTATGCCAATCTACTTAATGCTTTTCAGGAATACAACAAAAACCGGCCCATTCACAATGCCCATCTATACGGCATGTTGTGTGAAGCCTCAAAATGAGTCATCTTTAGTACAACTAAAAAGAGTTCGATGTCCATTTTCCATCTCGGCTTATCATCATACCACTCTATTGTATTTCACAATATTTATTCGGCTACCACTTCACATGGTTTAAGTGAAATAATCAATGAGCTAAAACTATTTTCAATATATTTACTTACCCATATTTTTCCATGGAAGATTACGATTGCAGCTTGTTATAGTGTGAAGGAAGGGCTGAGCCCCTAGAATTAGTTGAACAGAAGTAGGCGGGTCAATTAATGTGCAAGCATGTAAGTATGAAATGTTGGGGCTTCAACGCATAAACTATTAGTAATACGAGGAGGCTCACCCTGCCAATTATGAATAATGCTTGCATGTGTCAAACCAAAAACATCATCTCGACTAACACAATTAGACTGCAATATACAAAAAAATAATAATAAAAAAAACTTTTACCAATTTATGATGTAAAAGTGAGATTATGGAAGAAAACATCAATGTTACACTTTTAACATGCTTAATGCCATTTGATGTTTATATCTTCCGGTGTGATGTCTAAAATCTTATGATAGAGGTGGTAATTTACGATCATTTACTTATACCCGAGTTGGGTCAAGTGGGTCAAACATAATTTAGAATTTAGAAGCAATCCAACTCCAAAGAGTAATTCTTATTTTTGACTAAGATTCCTCCATATTTTTCATCGATTGGCTTTATAATAGTAAATAAAGTCAGAACAAATTTGTAAATAATGCACTACTTTATTAATTAGTGCAGCTTCTAATTGACCTCAAAGTTAAATCTACTAAATATGGATTTGTATTTACTCTAAAGAGGTACTCCAGTGTGCATGTTTTCTATGTTTATGACAATATTTTCTTTTAAATAGTTTTCAAATCTTATCATATGTATGCAATGTTTAATTCATTTTATGCTACTGCATTCTCATGCCTTTCAATTACTTATACATATTACCATACTTCAAAGCAAACACCACCTAAATGTTCTAAAGTTTAATTACAGGTAATATTTTTTTATTAAATCATTAACCAAGAACTCAACTTGATCAAAATCATACATATAATCATCATTATCTCCTTATGAAAATCACAACACAATCAACATAACAAAAACTCAAAAAAACTAACAAATCCAAACACTAAATCACATTCTAGTCATTTAATTATGGGTAATCTTTATTATCCTAATAATACACAAAATTTAAACGTAATACGATAAAATAAAATAAAATTAAACCTAATCTCACTTGTTCTTACGTTTTAAATCTAATAACCCGATTATACATATGAACAACAGTTAACATACTAACATATCAAATCAACACTTTACACATCTTCATTATAAAAAAACCATACCTTGGTTAGAATCGGAATCGAAATCGAAATCATCTTCATCATCTTCATCATCTTGATCAAGGTCGTTTATGTTTAATAGGTTGATTTACGCTCAGTTCTCGAGTTTTTAAGGAAGGGAAATGGAAAAGAATAGGAAAGGGAAAAGAAAGGGAAAAGGAAAGTAAGTGTTAGTTGTTGGAGATGCTATCGTCGTGCCCGCCATTCTCGCAAACCAATTTGAGATTAAAATCGGCTTGTTAAATCTGATAACAAGCATCTCATTCCATGGTTTTGAGAATGATGATCCACACTCACACATCAAAAGATTCACCAAAATCACACAAACTTTAAAGATTAATCAAGTTCCTCATAATGTGATAAAATTGATTCTCTTCCCCTTTTCTCTTGAGGGAGCTGTCCGGACTTGGCTTGAAAAGGAACCTCCTGGCTCCATCACAACTTGGGAGGACTTAGTCTCCAAGTTCGTGAATTGTTTCTTTCCTCCCTCAAAAACAACAAATCTTCGAAATGCCATCACAAATTTTCATCAAAACTTCGGGGAGACATTTAGTGAGGCTTGGGAACGTTTCAAGGAGCTTCTAGCTAAATGTCCTCATCACGGATTTTCACCCCTTCATCAAATTGATACTTTCTACAATGGGTTGAATCAAAGTGATCAAGATTCACTCAATTCAGCTAGAAGAAAGGAAAATGAAAGTAATCATAATCATGTTCTTGAGTGAGAGGAAAAGGAAAATAACTTGGTCAAATTACATATATGCCCTTTAATTGTTAATGTCAAATGTTTTAAAAAGGGTATATTAGTCTTTATACAACCTACACTTCCGTTTCCTTTCCCTTTCCTCCCAAAAGTGGGAGGAAGATTTACTTAACAAATCTTCCTCCCTATTTCCTTTCCCTTTCCCTTTCCTCCTTTAAAAAAGACTCAAGAACACAAAAACCTTTCCATTTCCTTTACTTTCCTCTTCCATTTAAACTCGAGAACTGAGCATTAGGGTATGAGAAGGAACCAATGAGTTAATTTAGAGTTGCGGTTTTTTTTTTTTTTCTTTTAATTTTGCAATCTGATCCGTAACTATGAGAAAATAACCCGTCAGTACATGCGTATTTTTTATATTTTTCTGAATTCGAGTATAGAAACGATTTTTATAGATTTTTTTTACAAATAAAGAAATATTTATATTTTTTTAATTCAAAATCCTTTAAAAAATAACAATAGTTCAATTATTACCAAATAAGGTATGGTTTGATTTTTTTTTAAATGAAAAATTCCCACTAAAGGTTTTGTTTTATTATATAAAAGATTTGATCTTTTACTCAATCTAGTTGTGAGCCGACGTGACATTTCTTGACTGATTATAGGTTTAGAATTTTTCGGAATTGACCGAAATTTTTTATATATGTATTCGGTATTCGGGTTTCTAGATTAAGTTCAGTTTGTGATCGCAAGCGAAACCTAACCCAAAACCGATTATACAAACCAGTATAGGCTTATAACCAAACATGGAACCGTCCTCCAAATTCGGTTTATATTGTTTCGATTCGATTTGGCTAGTTAATGAGTTCCAAGCCAAATGATGGAAACCCTACATATTACTGGTAACCGGATGAAATTTTCATGTTCAAGTTACTCGAGGAAGGCAAGCTTTTTTGACTCAGATGTAAGCGGTCTCGTCATGGTAGCCCCGAAACCTTTTTTGACCCTTCCTTGGTGCACAAAAACCGGTTTTTACCGGTTTTCGGTTTTTGGAAAACCGGTTTTTAAAAAACCGGTTTTTCCAAAAATCAGTTTTGGTTTTTTCGGTTTTAAAAGTTCGGAATCGGATTTTTTCTGTTTTAAATGTTCGGAATCGGTTTTTTACCGGTTCGGTTTTTTTTGTTTTAAATGTTCGGATCCGTTTTTTTATCGGTATTTTACCGGTTCGGTTTTTTTCGAAATTTAAAACATTTAATACTAATACATTTCGAATACAATGATAACTTTTATTTAAACAATACAATTATATAACTAAAACAATAAAATACTAATACATTTCGAATACAATTATAACTTTTATTTAAACAATACAATTATAGAACTAAAAATACATAAATACTAATACATTTCGAGCCGCATGGCCATCACCCAAAACATATTAGTGTACTCAAGTATATCGAGCTTCGGCATTGCCATCACCCGTGTATACTCAAGAAATTAAATCGTCCCAAACTTCTTCTACATCTAACTCTTCAACATCAAATGCTTCAAATTCACTTTCATCTAATTCGGTAGTCGGAGGTGATATCCCTATTTCATCTTCTTCAATTGCTATAGTTTCTTCAACTTCTTCAATCGAACCTTCCAACGATCTTACATGTTGTACCCTATCAACTCCGTCCATATAATCTTTCAAACATACACATACTTCCACGTTCGGGCTTAGTTTTGTCCTTTTTTCCGATATAATTCTACCACTATGAGAAAAGGCCGATTCGGAAGCTACCGTCGAAGCTTGGACCGCTAATAAGTCACGAGCCATAAAATTGGAAATTATATTTCCCTTTCTTTCCACCAAGTTAAAATGTCAAAGTTTGCAAACTCTTCGGCACTTAAAGTTGTTAAAATGTTTGTAGCCATATATTGTCCCAACTCGCCTGTTGGGGCTGATGATCGTTGACGCTTTGTAGCGTCTTCACGTAAAGTATTATAAAGGTTTATGTTAATGTCCCTTGTCATTCGAGACGAACCGGCCCGCATTGGGTCGAGAATTGGGTTTGGTTGTTGACCATATTTTGTTGTATAAATTTCAAATAATTTTTTAAAATAATCACTAAATTTAAAAATTTGAGATTCTATATAGTTGGGATCTTCACCGTCTAAGCCAAATGATAAGTCTAAATTTTCCATCATTCTTCTTATTAAAAGTTATACGCCTCCAACATTTAAACATGGATTAAGTGCAGCGGAACAAGTAAAAACCAAAGGTAAATTAGCAAAATACTTTATAAATTTCTTTTTTATAACTTTAATCATTTTTCTAAACATTTGAGTATGTGAGTCTTTTAATTGCCTAATTTTTCCGTCATAGCATAAATTTGATTAAAAACTAATGGGCTAGTTGGGTAATAAACACCCGATACTATAGTTGTTGCCTCTCTAAAAACTTGTAAAAAAATAGTTAAAGCATTTAGTCGATCCCAATCTTGGTCATCTATCGAAGTGGAATGGTTTTTTTCAACAAGTAATTCATTAAAAGCATGTAAAGTATTACGTTGTTGTAATATATTTTCAAACATAATGCAAGTAGAATTCCACCTAGTATTATTATCAAAGGCCCGTCCTAGGGGTGCTTCACCACATTGTTTACGAAAACATTTATAGTTCATTTGTCGTTCATTGCTCGCGGTATATATAGTTGTTAACATAGCCCTAAATCTCAAATGTAAACTCTCACATATTTTAATGCCGCTTGCACGGATAAATTTATAACATGAGCAACACAACGGGAATGAAAAAAAGCACCATCTAAAATGGGTTTTATACGTAATTTTAACAATTTCATAGCTCTAATATTATTAGATGTATTATCTAGTGAAATCATAAAAACTTTATCATCTAAATTATATTCAATTAAAGTGTCATGTAAAATTTTTCTTAAATTAGATCCCGTATGAGAATAACCAAATAGTTTAAAAGCAATTGTCCGTTTCATTAATAACCAAGATTCGAGATTAAACCAATGAGCCGTACGGCGAGATAAAATTTGCCGAACCATGTGGTGCGGTCCAAACATCCGTAGTTATAGAAACACCATATTTATAATCACGAAAACCATCAATAATATCTTTTTAGCCGTTTCCCATAATTTAAAAGCTTCACTTCTAAGTTTAGTACGACTTACTTGTTTATACCGCGAGTGTAGCCTCTTTTTGATGATGGCCGTAAGCTTGGCGTTGTCGAAGATGTTGAATGGATAAGTATGTTGAATGACCCACCCCGCAAAATCTCTTTGAAGCGCATCATTATCATATATACAAATTTGACCATCCTCACCAATAGTACCATCCGCCGTTTGAGGTACCGCGGTACATTTGGTTATATGACCCCTTAGTGTAGTGTTAGCCCCGAAGCAAAAAGCCCCACATTTTTGCAACTCGCCTTTTCCGTCCTATCCTTCATAATACACAAATCCATATTAGACCAAACATCGCCTTTTCGTGTAGTTGGTTTAACAACCGCAACATCATCATTTGTGTAATGTTTTCGTGACCGGGAATATCCAACGGAGAGATTAGTGGAAGCTTGTAATTGTGATTGTTAGTTTTCCATTATAAAGAAATTAGAGAGATTAAAGAGAGATTTGATAATTTTTAATGTGTTTTAAACCTCAACCCAATACACATATTTATACTACAAGTTTATGCTTCAAAAAACTCAAAAATTCAAAAACAAAACAAAAAAACGCTCACATTTTGGTATGCAACGATAACAGTGGGCAAATTCAAGAAAAAGTGGTTTTAAAAACCGGTTAAAACCGGTCAAAATCAGTTTTTCAATTCCAACGGTAACTCGTTGACTTGCGCTGACCGGTTTTCAAAACCGGTTAAAATCGGGTTTCAAATACAACGGTAATTGTTGACTTGCGCTGACCTTCGTTGACCGGTTTTCGACCCAAAAAAAAAAGGTTTTAAAATAAAACCCGGTTTAACCCGGGTTTAAGAATTAAAAACCGGTCGGATGAAAAAACTGAAAACCGATAACGCCCATTACTAACAAACTAAGCCCAGTAAACCATAAAGGCCTATAACTTCACCGTAGCCCTAACACCAACAATATAAATAAAAAAACAAATCATTGGGAACTAATATTCTCTCAAATTACTCAATCTCATTAAATTCTGGTACGATTTTCTTTCAATTAAATCAAATCCAATGTTGAGTATCAATTTTTAGTTTCTAATTTGATGTATTGAAGAAACCCCTAATTTAGATCTTGTTATTGTTTTGCAGTTAATTGTGATCGATATGGCTAAGAGTTCGTTCAAATTGGAACACCCACTTGGTAAATTTTATTATTTTTATATATAAAAAAGGCTAATTTGATTGGTTAAGATCTTGGTGGTTATTACTTTTTTTTTAATTTTAATTGTTTGTGTTGATCAAGACTAAATTGTGCTTTTTTGCTATAAGTTTTGATATGGATTTGGAAAATAAATGTTCTAGAATAATGTTTTCATTTTTAGGGAGTGTTTGTTTATGCGTATTTGTGGGCTTACGAGCTTATATGATTTCGGCTTAGTTTTCGTAAGCTCAAATTTTCCTGGCTTATTTTGAGACATATAGGAAAATAATTGAGTAATATGTTTTATTGGTTTTGTGGTAGTGGATGATGATACTTTTTTAATATAATAAAATAATGTATTAGCTTAGAGCGAGGAAGATTCTGTTATTAATTATATATTTTGCAGATAAGATCAGGCCACATTTTCTATTCGGGAAAAAACTGGGATCATGATGTGTAGAATGTTTTCTGCTTCGTTTTTTTTGGATTAAATATCGTCCAGTTTAGTTTAGGGTAGATGTAGTGCTTGGTTTGTTTACAGATAGTATTGAGCGTTTATACGTATGGACCGTATTTTGTATAGTGACAACCACTATATGCGTGTGTACCTTTAAATTGATCTAATCTCGAAAACTAAATGCGGTCCTTGCAAGTGTTAAGTGATGGTTGAAGTTGCATTGTTATACATTTTGCACTATACAGTTGATTGCACGTGACTCGAGTAGTATTTAATCTGTACTGAATATTTCAGAGAGGCGCCAAGCTGAAGCTGCTCGTATCAGGGAGAAGTATCCTGACAGAATTCCGGTATTGTAGATATTTTATTGTGTTTTCTTACTTTGTTTATAGCTCTTTTGTCATTTGCCAATTAATGTTCTGTTTTACTCTTTTACAGGTTATTGTTGAGAAAGCTGAAAGAAGCGACATTCCTGACATTGACAAGAAAAAGTTAGTCACTTCTTTATATTGACACTTAAATTAATTTGTTAACTTGGTTTTCATTACTGATTAATTCTTACTTGATTGATGTATGTAGGTACTTGGTTCCTGCTGATCTTACAGTTGGACAGTTTGTCTATGTAGTTAGAAAGAGAATCAAGCTCAGTGCCGAAAAGGCCATCTTTATCTTTGTTAAGAACATCCTCCCACCGACTGGTTAGTACAAATTCTTTAAGATGCTATTTTTGAGGTGGCAACCGGCTGTTTGAATCGTTTTAGGTCTGGTTGACCAACTAATCCATCTTTTGTTGTTTTTCAAAAATATATATCAATCTAAATATGGTTAGATAGCTATATTTTTACCATAATCTGGTTTTTTTTATAAAATGATATATGATATAAAAGGTTTAAATGGTTTTGTGCATTTTCAATTTTTAAAGATTTTTATGCTACCATTATTAACTGCGCTTAGCACTTTGTATGTCTTTGAGTCGTTAGACAAGTAGAACATGTTTATCCTCAAGCTTTCCAAGTCTGCTAGTGTTTATGTTCTTTTATTTACCTAATAATAATGTATAACGTGATTACAGCTGCAATGATGTCTGCTATCTACGAGGAAAACAAAGACGAGGATGGTTTCCTCTACATGACATACAGTGGTGAGAACACGTTTGGATTGCTCTGAAGCTCTGCAGTTTCAATGATGAATCAATGTAAATAGGCTTCAAGACGACGATGAATGTGTACATCCTTTTATTAACGGTTCCTGCTTTGTTTAGTTTTTGCATGTTGGACTTTCTGTGAACGGTTTTATAATATAGAAACTAGTGGTATCTGCGTGGTATTGACTTGAGACGATTGAATATTCGTGCTACACGTCTATTGTCGTTTGTCTTTACTTTGATCATGATAATTGTTAACATCTTGTTGGAGACAAATAAAAGTCATCTAGATGGTACTTGAAATTGCATTTCGGTTTGGCTTTATCGCTTCATTTTTGTTAATTTGGTATTGGGGCATTTTAAATTGAAATTACACATAAAAAGCTTTGTTTGCAAGTAATAATTGATCATGATAATTCTTATGATGTTTGACCAAATGATTAAAGGTGAAGATAATGATTTCGATTTGATTTACACATCAGTGTAATTGAAGTTCACTTTTTGATCATTTGGTCATAAAAGAATCAGGAAAGCATAATTGTATTTGACACATCGCAAAACTACTTGCCGCGAACATCCTCTAAAACCTTTTTGATCATTCACCTGTATCTGATCACAAAAAACTTGTTTCGGTCCAAATATTTTTACCTTGCTACGCGTAGCAAGTTAAATTATTTCCTGCGGTTAAATTATTGTAGAAGTAGTGCCTTACCGTATACGTGAGAATATTTTCATAATCGAAAGGAGTGACCTAATAATTCAATCAATCCAAAACATACAACCATAAATTGCTATAACAACATTATAATTACTACCAACACTGCATTTGCATCAATGCAGCCCGTGGTTTTCTTACAAACTCTACCCAAAACTTCCAACCACAACAACATGAACTCGCCCGACTTGCTTCTTCTACGGCCACTTCGCTGTCGGTCGATAGAGATGTTTGCTTGATTCAGACTGTAAGTACTAGAGTTGCAAAGCTAAATCTGGTTGCTGAGAATCAACCATCATACCAGTAGACTGTTTACAGGGAGACCCTAATGATTGGTATCCGATATTTAAATCAGGAGGACGCGAATCTTGTTGCTTTGGTCTGGATTGCAGCTGCATTTGAGGTGGGACCCTCTCCATTCGACTGTGCCTGAAACCGCGACAGATCTGTTGTCATCAACTGAGGGAAACCGACATTATTTCTGTTTTGGAGATGAGCCTGAGCCTGAGCCTGAGCCTCATTGACGCTTCTAGAAGGTTGAGGAACAAACCCATGGACTGGTTGTTGGTAGTGAACCCCGGGAACTGGAAACTCACCACGAAACCGTGAAACTTGAGGTTGTTGTCGGTCACGGGCCAAGTTATAGTCCGAGGATATTTGCTTGTGGGGGTTTGGGTTTTCTGTTTGTGGTGGCTTAAGGAACCCTCCGGTTCCTCCTAATGACATCCAAGCCTGGGCAGCAGTTAAAGCAACATTGCTTGAATCGTCTCTGTTTGAACCAAAACCAAAATCATTTGAGTTATTCTGCTGTTGTTGGTGTTGAGCTTTCTCAGCTAACATTTTCATCATCTGAACTGGGTCACTAAGGCCATGTTGTTGTTCTTGTTGACGGGTCATATTATTGTCCATGTGAACCTTTTTGTTACCATCACGATTCACAGCTACAGGTCTTACTTCTTGTCGATAGGGAAAATTATTGATTGCAGGACCCATTCTATTACTATCAAGACCAACTGTGGTCGGGTTTACAGCTATGGGTCTTACTTCTTGTCGATAGGGCAAACCGTTGGTTGTAGGAGCCATTCTATTACTATCAAGACCAACTGCTGTCGGGTTCACAGCTACGGGTCTTACATCTTGTCGATAGGGATACGGCAAACCGTTGGTTGTAGGAGCCATTCTATTACTATCAAGACCAACTGTTGTCTGGTTCACGGCTACGGGTCTTACTTCTTGTCGATAGGGAAAACTGTTGATTGTAGGAACCATTCTATTACTATCAAGACCAACTGTTGTCGGGTTCACAGCTACGGGTCTTACTTCTTGTCCATAGGGAAAACTGTTGATTGTAGGAGCCATTCTATTACTATCAAGACCAACTGCTGTTGGGTTTCCTTTGTTACTGTTCGGATGGTTAAAAGATGGCAAGGACGCAAGATTTCCGACTGGTTTTGATGGTCTTAGAGACAGGATATCAGAAGGGCTAGAAACCGGCCTTCTTGCAACAAAATCAGCAGCACTTACATGTGTCGGGAGTGGACGATTGAGTTCCATTTGTGTTGAGTTCTGATGCAAAACATTTGAACCGGAAAACGAAGGATTCGTATGCAATGAAGACAAGAAAGGAGGTCCTGGGGTCAAATTCTTACTGGCTTCCCTTGGAGACTCTCTGCGACAGGGATCCGGGGTTAAAACCACCATTGATCTCCTTTCCTTCCACAGGGATTTTAGTAGCTTTATGATTGTTTGGGGCTGTAAATCTGGTACCCTTTTAGATTTGTCTTTACATCAGAAGTAACATTAAAGAGTGCAAGAAAGTTGGGTACTTTCAAGATGCGGTTTTCAGGTATTGTTGGAAGTGGTTCGTATTCTCCTACCCATCCACGACCATATTTGACACCTTCAGGTAAAGCTTGCTCTATTGTTTGAGAGGCAACTTTCCAAGCAACAGATCCAAGGGTTGCAGCAAAACGAGCCAAGCTTCTAGCATAGGCAAGATCTGCATGGAGCCCAACCTGAATCCCAAATATAATAACCGAATGAGTGAGCAGACAATTACTATTAACAGGAGAAGATTTAGGGGGTGTTTGGATGCGCATTCTGAAAGTGATTTTGTGATACTGAATTAGCTGTTGTAGTAGATATCTGCTATTTTTTTTGTTTGATCTTGTGATAAAAGTGTTTGACAAATCTTTGAACGTTAAAATTAATAGATAAAATGACCAGAAAATACATTTTGTTAAAGAAATAAACAATTGAAATGGGAATTAAACTCTCTTAATTTAGATTAGTATAAAAAAGAAATTTTGTTTTACCTTTAGATAATCAGTTTCAACTGATTATCCAGAAGTGATTTTTGACCTCAGAAGTAAAATCATTTATCAGACATTAAAATCCAATCAGATCATCAATTTCAAAAGTCCAATTTTAACACCCCCTTGATAGTATTGCGACATACAGGAATGAACTGCTTGCTTTCACCCTCGAAGGTTGATAATACAGAGTCTGAATCAGTCGCTGGTTGAACAGATATGTTGTATGTTGCTCGTCGGTCTTCTTCATTTATTGATGGTTTCCTTCCAAGTTTAGGCATGACACCTTTTCCTGTAGAAGCAATTCAGATAAAGATATGTAAGCGCAAGGTATGTAATTTTTTTAACTGCAAATGCTAATGGAAGTAAATAGTCAACAACCTCTACACAAATTATCATCAACAGTTACATAATCCCGAGTGAAAGAGTTGTATAACATGAAAACAGTCCTATAAAGATATATGCTCAAGAAAAGAAATGTTTCAACCCCATTTATACTAGTCAAACTTGAGCATACAAATCTCAGCGTAAGTACACAATGGAAATGTAAAATAGTGTGTGTGGGCGGATCACGGGTCTATACTCTATAACTAGGATGCGCAGACTGAAGTTATGTACTATTATTAACAGAACATAATTCAGATATACTCTACCATTATAAATAAATAGTACACTCAAAAAGTTAAGAATGATTTGCATACCTTTGTGACCCTTCTAGATCCACCTTTAGGTGTAGGAA
>OU343224.1:190911601-191134245 GCA_910596185.1 Chrysanthemum makinoi | reverse complement strand
TACACAAAATTTAAACGTAATACGATAAAATAAAATAAAATTAAACCTAATCTCACTTGTTCTTACGTTTTAAATCTAATAACCCGATTATACATATGAACAACAGTTAACATACTAACATATCAAATCAACACTTTACACATCTTCATTATAAAAAAACCATACCTTGGTTAGAATCGGAATCGAAATCGAAATCATCTTCATCATCTTCATCATCTTGATCAAGGTCGTTTATGTTTAATAGGTTGATTTACGCTCAGTTCTCGGTTTTAGGAAGGGAAATGGAAAAGAATAGGAAAGGGAAAAGAAAGGGAAAAGGAAAGTAAGTGTTAGTTGTTGGAGATGCTATCGTCGTGCCCGCCATTCTCGCAAACCAATTTGAGATTAAAATGTTAAATCTGATAACAAGCATCTCATTCCATGGTTTTGAGAATGATGATCCACACTCACACATCAAAGATTCACAAAATCACACAAACTTTAAAGATTAATCAAGTTCCTCATAATGTGATAAAATTGATTCTCTTCCCCTTTTCTCTTGAAGGAGCTGCCCGGACTTGGCTTGAAAAGGAACCTCCTGGCTCCATCACAACTTGGGAGGACTTAGTCTCCAAGTTCGTGAATCGGTTCTTTCCTCCCTCAAAAACAACAAATCTTCGAAATGCCATCACAAATTTTCATCAAAACTTCGGGGAGACATTTAGTGAGGCTTGGGAACGTTTCAAGGAGCTTCTAGCTAAATGTCCTCATCACGTATTTTCACCCCTTCATCAAATTGATACTTTCTACAATGGGTTGAATCAAAGTGATCAAGATTCACTCAATTCATTTAGAAGAAAGGAAAATGAAAGTAATCATAATCATGTTCTTGAGTGAGAGGAAAAGGAAAATAACTTGGTCAAATTACATATATGCCCTTTAATTGTTAATGTCAAATGTTTTAAAAAGGGTATATTAGTCTTTATACAACCTACACTTCCGTTCCTTTCCCTTTCCTCCCAAAGTGGGGGAAGATTTACTTAACAAATCTTCCTCCCTATTTCCTTCCCTTTTCCCTTTCCTCCTTTAAAAAAGACTCAAGAACACAAAAACCTTTCCATTTCCTTTACTTTCCTCTTCCATTTAAACTCGAGAACTGAGCATTAGGGTATGAGAAGGAACCAATGAGTTAATTAGGGTTGCGTTTTTTTTCTTTTAATTTTGCAATCTGATCCGTAACTATGAGAAAATAGCCCGTCAGTACATGCGTATTTTTGATATTTTTCTGAATTCGAGTATAGAAACGATTTTTATAGATTTTTTTTACAAATAAAGAAATATTTATATTTTTTTAATTCAAAATCCTTTAAAAAATAACAATAGTTCAATTATTACCAAATAAGGTATGGTTTGATTTTTTTTTAAATGAAAAATTCCCACTAAAGGTTTTGTTTTATTATATAAAAGATTTGATCTTTTACTCAATCTAGTTGTGAGCCGACGTGACATTTCTTGACTGATTATAGGTTTAGAATTTTTCGGAATTGACCGAAATTTTTTATATATGTATTCGGTATTCGGGTTTCTAGATTAAGTTCAGTTTGTGATCTGCAAGCCGAAACCTAACCCAAAACCGATTATACAAACCAGTATAGGCTTATAACCAAACATGGAACCGTCCTCCAAATTCGGTTTATATTGTTTCAGTTCGATTTGGCTAGTTAATGAGTTCCAAGCCAAATGATGGAAACCCCTACATATTACGGGTAACCAGATGAAATTTTCATGTTCAAGTTACTCGAGGAAGGCAAGCTTTTTTGACTCAGATGTAAGCGGTCTCGTCATGGTAGCCCCGAAACCTTTTTTGACCCTTCCTTGGTGCACAAAAACCGGTTTTTACCGGTTTTCGGTTTTTGGAAAACCGGTTTTTAAAAAACCGGTTTTTCCAAAAATCAGTTTTGGTTTTTTCGGTTTTAAAAGTTCGGAATCGGATTTTTTCTGTTTTAAATGTTCGGAATCGGTTTTTTACCGGTTCGGTTTTTTTTGTTTTAAATGTTCGGATCCGTTTTTTATCGGTATTTTACTGGTTCGGTTTTTTCAAATTTAAAACATTTAATACTAATACATTTCGAATACAATGATAACTTTTATTTAAACAATACAATTATATAACTAAAACAATAAAATACTAATACATTTCGAATACAATTATAACTTTTATTTAAACAATACAATTATAGAACTAAAAATACATAAATACTAATACATTTCGAGCTTCGGCATGGCCATCACCCAAAAACATATTAGTGTACTCAAGTATATCGAGCTTCGGCATTGCCATCACCCGTGTATACTCAAGAAATTAAATCGTCCCAAACTTCTTCTACATCTAACTCTTCAACATCAAATGCTTCAAATTCACTTTCATCTAATTCGGTAGTCGGAGGTGATATCCCTATTTCATCTTCTTCAATTGCTATAGTTTCTTCAACTTCTTCAATCGAACCTTCCAACGATCTTACATGTTGTACCCTATCAACTCCGTCCATATAATCTTTCAAACATACACATACTTCCACAGATTCGGGGCTTAGTTTTGTCCTTTTTTCCGATATAATTCTACCACTATGAGAAAAGGCCGATTCGGAAGCTACCGTCGAAGCTTGGACCGCTAATAAGTCACGAGCCATAAAATTGGAAATTATATTTCCCTTTCTTTCCACCAAGTTAAAATGTCAAAGTTTGCAAACTCTTCGGCACTTAAAGTTGTTAAAATGTTTGTAGCCATATATTGTCCCAACTCGCTTTGTTGGGTCGATGATCGTTGACGCTTTGTAGCGTCTTCACGTAAAGTATTATAAAGGTTTATGTTAATGTCCCTTGTCATTCGAGACGAACCGGCCCGCATTGGGTCGAGAATTGGGTTTGGTTGTTGACCATATTTTGTTGTATAAATTTCAAATAATTTTTTAAAATAATCACTAAATTTAAAAATTTGAGATTCTATATAGTTGGGATCTTCACCGTCTAAGCCAAATGATAAGTCTAAATTTTCCATCATTCTTCTTATTAAAAGTTATACGCCTCCAACATTTAAACATGGATTAAGTGCAGCGGAACAAGTAAAAACCAAAGGTAAATTAGCAAAATACTTTATAAATTTCTTTTTTATAACTTTAATCATTTTTCTAAACATTTGAGTATGTGAGTCTTTTAATTCGTCTAATTTTTCCGTCATAGCATAAATTTGATTAAAAACTAATGGGCTAGTTGGGTAATAAACACCCGATACTATAGTTGTTGCCTCTCTAAAAACTTGTAAAAAAATAGTTAAAGCATTTAGTCGATCCCAATCTTGGTCATCTATCGAAGTGGAATGGTTTTTTTCAACAAGTAATTCATTAAAAGCATGTAAAGTATTACGTTGTTGTAATATATTTTCAAACATAATGCAAGTAGAATTCCACCTAGTATTATTATCAAAGGCCGGTCCTAGGGGTGCTTCACCACATTGTTTACGAAAACATTTATAGTTCATTTGTCGTTCATTGCTCGCGGTATATATAGTTGTTAACATAGCCCTAAATCTCAAATGTAAACTCTCACATATTTTTAATGCCGCTTGCACGGATAAATTTATAACATGAGCAACACAACGGGAATGAAAAAAAGCACCATCTAAAATGGGTTTTATACGTAATTTTAACAATTTCATAGCTCTAATATTATTAGATGTATTATCTAGTGAAATCGTAAAAACTTTATCATCTAAATTATATTCAATTAAAGTGTCATGTAAAATTTTTCTTAAATTAGATCACGTATGAGAATAACCAAATAGTTTAAAAGCAATTGTCCGTTTCATTAATAACCAAGATTCGGAATTAAACCAATGAGCCGTAACGGCGAGATAAGAATTTGCCGAACCATGTGGTGCGGTCCAAACATCCGTAGTTATAGAAACACCATATTTATAATCACGAAAACCATCAATAATATCTTTTTAGCCGTTTCCCATAATTTAAAAGCTTCACTTCTAAGTTTAGTACGACTTACTTGTTTATACCGCGAGTGTAGCCTCTTTTTGATGATGGCCGTAAGCTTGGCGTTGTCGAAGATGTTGAATGGATAAGTATGTTGAATGACCCACCCCGCAAAATCTCTTTGAAGCGCATCATTATCATATATACAAATTTGACCATCCTCACCAATAGTACCATCCGCCGTTTGAGGTACCGCGGTACATTTGGTTATATGACCCCTTAGTGTAGTGTTAGCCCCGGAAGCAAAAAAGCCCCCACATTTTTTGCAACTCGCCTTTTCCGTCCTATCCTTCATAATACACAAATCCATATTAGACCAAACATCGCCTTTTCGTGTAGTTGGTTTAACAACCGCAACATCATCATTTGTGTAATGTTTTCGTGACCGGGAATATCCAACGGAGAGATTAGTGGAAGCTTGTAATTGTGATTGTTAGTTTTCCATTATAAAGAAATTAGAGAGATTAAAGAGAGATTTGATAATTTTTAATGTGTTTTAAACCTCAACCCAATACACATATTTATACTACAAGTTTATGCTTCAAAAAACTCAAAAATTCAAAAACAAAAACAAAAAAAAAACGCTCACATTTTGGTATGCAACGATAACAGTGGGCAAATTCAAGAAAAAGTGGTTTTAAAAACCGGTTAAAACCGGTCAAAATCAGTTTTTCAATTCCAACGGTAACTCGTTGACTTGCGCTGACCGGTTTTCAAAACCGGTTAAAATCGGGTTTCAAATACAACGGTAATTGTTGACTTGCGCTGACCTTCGTTGACCGGTTTTCGACCCAAAAAAAAAAAAGGTTTTTAAAATAAAAACCCGGTTTAACCCGGGTTTAGAACAGGTAAAAAACCGGTCGGATGAAAAAACTGAAAACCGATAACGCCCATTACTAACAAACTAAGCCCAGTAAACCATAAAGGCCTATAACTTCACCGTAGCCCTAACACCAACAATATAAATAAAAAAACAAATCATTGGGAACTAATATTCTCTCAAATTACTCAATCTCATTAAATTCTGGTACGATTTTCTTTCAATTAAATCAAATCCAATGTTGAGTATCAATTTTTAGTTTCTAATTTGATGTATTGAAGAAACCCCTAATTTAGATCTTGTTATTGTTTTGCAGTTAATTGTGATCGATATGGCTAAGAGTTCGTTCAAATTGGAACACCCACTTGGTAAATTTTATTATTTTTATATATAAAAAAGGCTAATTTGATTGGTTAAGATCTTGGTGGTTATTACTTTTTTTTTTTTTTTTTTTTTTTTTAATTTTAATTGTTTGTGTTGATCAAGACTAAATTGTGCTTTTTTGCTATAAGTTTTGATATGGATTTGGAAAATAAATGTTCTAGAATAATGTTTTCATTTTTAGGGAGTGTTTGTTTATGCGTATTTGTGGGCTTACGAGCTTATATGATTTCGGCTTAGTTTTCGTAAGCTCAAATTTTCCTGGCTTATTTTGAGACATATAGGAAAATAATTGAGTAATATGTTTTATTGGTTTTGTGGTAGTGGATGATGATACTTTTTTAATATAATAAAATAATGTATTAGCTTAGAGCGAGGAAGATTCTGTTATTAATTATATATTTTGCAGATAAGATCAGGCCACATTTTCTATTCGGGAAAAAACTGGGATCATGATGTGTAGAATGTTTTCTGCTTCGTTTTTTTTGGATTAAATATCGTCCAGTTTAGTTTAGGGTAGATGTAGTGCTTGGTTTGTTTACAGATAGTATTGAGCGTTTATACATTATGGACCGTATTTTGTATAGTGACAACCACTATATGCGTGTGTACCTTTAAATTGATCTAATCTCGAAAACTAAATGCGGTCCTTGCAAGTGTTAAGTGATGGTTGAAGTTGCATTGTTATACATTTTGCACTATACAGTTGATTGCACGTGACTCGAGTAGTATTTAATCTGTACTGAATATTTCAGAGAGGCGCCAAGCTGAAGCTGCTCGTATCAGGGAGAAGTATCCTGACAGAATTCCGGTATTGTAGATATTTTATTGTGTTTTCTTACTTTGTTTATAGCTCTTTTGTCATTTGCCAATTAATGTTCTGTTTTACTCTTTTACAGGTTATTGTTGAGAAAGCTGAAAGAAGCGACATTCCTGACATTGACAAGAAAAAGTTAGTCACTTCTTTATATTGACACTTAAATTAATTTGTTAACTTGGTTTTCATTACTGATTAATTCTTACTTGATTGATGTATGTAGGTACTTGGTTCCTGCTGATCTTACAGTTGGACAGTTTGTCTATGTAGTTAGAAAGAGAATCAAGCTCAGTGCCGAAAAGGCCATCTTTATCTTTGTTAAGAACATCCTCCCACCGACTGGTTAGTACAAATTCTTTAAGATGCTATTTTTGAGGTGGCAACCGGCTGTTTGAATCGTTTTAGGTCTGGTTGACCAACTAATCCATCTTTTGTTGTTTTTCAAAAATATATATCAATCTAAATATGGTTAGATAGCTATATTTTTACCATAATCTGGTTTTTTTTTTTATAAAAATGATATATGATATAAAAGGTTTAAATGGTTTTGTGCATTTTCAATTTTTTAAAGATTTTTTATGCTACCATTATTAACTGCGCTTAGCACTTTGTATGTCTTTGAGTCGTTAGACAAGTAGAACATGTTTATCCTCAAGCTTTCCAAGTCTGCTAGTGTTTATGTTCTTTTATTTACCTAATAATAATGTATAACGTGATTACAGCTGCAATGATGTCTGCTATCTACGAGGAAAACAAAGACGAGGATGGTTTCCTCTACATGACATACAGTGGTGAGAACACGTTTGGATTGCTCTGAAGCTCTGCAGTTTCAATGATGAATCAATGTAAATAGGCTTCAAGACGACGATGAATGTGTACATCCTTTTATTAACGGTTCCTGCTTTGTTTAGTTTTTGCATGTTGGACTTTCTGTGAACGGTTTTATAATATAGAAACTAGTGGTATCTGCGTGGTATTGACTTGAGACGATTGAATATTCGTGCTACACGTCTATTGTCGTTTGTCTTTACTTTGATCATGATAATTGTTAACATCTTGTTGGAGACAAATAAAAGTCATCTAGATGGTACTTGAAATTGCATTTCGGTTTGGCTTTATCGCTTCATTTTTGTTAATTTGGTATTGGGGCATTTTAAATTGAAATTACACATAAAAAGCTTTGTTTGCAAGTAATAATTGATCATGATAATTCTTATGATGTTTGACCAAATGATTAAAGGTGAAGATAATGATTTCGATTTGATTTACACATCAGTGTAATTGAAGTTCACTTTTTGATCATTTGGTCATAAAAGAATCAGGAAAGCATAATTGTATTTGACACATCGCAAAACTACTTGCCGCGAACATCCTCTAAAACCTTTTTGATCATTCACCTGTATCTGATCACAAAAAACTTGTTTCGGTCCAAATATTTTTACCTTGCTACGCGTAGCAAGTTAAATTATTTCCTGCGGTTAAATTATTGTAGAAGTAGTGCCTTACCGTGATAACGTGAGAATATTTTCATAATCGAAAGGAGTGACCTAATAATTCAATCAATCCAAAACATACAACCATAAATTGCTATAACAACATTATAATTACTACCAACACTGCATTTGCATCAATGCAGCCCGTGGTTTTCTTACAAACTCTACCCAAAACTTCCAACCACAACAACATGAACTCGCCCGACTTGCTTCTTCTGACGGGACCTACTTCATCGGTCGATAGAGATGTTTGCTTGATTCAGACTGTAAGTACTAGAGTTGCAAAGCTAAATCTGGTTGCTGAGAATCAACCATCATACCAGTAGACTGTTTTACAGGAGACCCTAATGATTGGTATCCGATATTTAAATCAGGAGGACGCGAATCTTGTTGCTTTGGTCTGGATTGCAGCTGCATTTGAGGTGGGACCCCTCTCCAATTCGACTGTGCCTGAAACCGCGACAGATCTGTTGTCATCAACTGAGGGAAACCGACATTATTTCTGTTTTGGAGATGAGCCTGAGCCTGAGCCTGAGCCTCATTGACGCTTCTAGAAGGTTGAGGAACAAACCCATGGACTGGTTGTTGGTAGTGAACCCCGGGAACTGGAAACTCACCACGAAACCGTGAAACTTGAGGTTGTTGTCGGTCACGGGCCAAGTTATAGTCCGAGGATATTTGCTTGTGGGGGTTTGGGTTTTCTGTTTGTGGTGGCTTAAGGAACCCTCCGGTTCCTCCTAATGACATCCAAGCCTGGGCAGCAGTTAAAGCAACATTGCTTGAATCGTCTCTGTTTGAACCAAAACCAAAATCATTTGAGTTATTCTGCTGTTGTTGGTGTTGAGCTTTCTCAGCTAACATTTTCATCATCTGAACTGGGTCACTAAGGCCATGTTGTTGTTCTTGTTGACGGGTCATATTATTGTCCATGTGAACCTTTTTGTTACCATCACGATTCACAGCTACAGGTCTTACTTCTTGTCGATAGGGAAAATTATTGATTGCAGGACCCATTCTATTACTATCAAGACCAACTGTGGTCGGGTTTACAGCTACGGGTCTTACTTCTTGTCGATAGGGCAAACCGTTGGTTGTAGGAGCCATTCTATTACTATCAAGACCAACTGCTGTCGGGTTCACAGCTACGGGTCTTACATCTTGTCGATAGGGATACGGCAAACCGTTGGTTGTAGGAGCCATTCTATTACTATCAAGACCAACTGTTGTCTGGTTCACGGCTACGGGTCTTACTTCTTGTCGATAGGGAAAACTGTTGATTGTAGGAACCATTCTATTACTATCAAGACCAACTGTTGTCGGGTTCACAGCTACGGGTCTTACTTCTTGTCCATAGGGAAAACTGTTGATTGTAGGAGCCATTCTATTACTATCAAGACCAACTGCTGTTGGGTTTCCTTTGTTACTGTTCGGATGGTTAAAAGATGGCAAGGACGCAAGATTTCCGACTGGTTTTGATGGTCTTAGAGACAGGATATCAGAAGGGCTAGAAACCGGCCTTCTTGCAACAAAATCAGCAGCACTTACATGTGTCGGGAGTGGACGATTGAGTTCCATTTGTGTTGAGTTCTGATGCAAAACATTTGAACCGGAAAACGAAGGATTCGTATGCAATGAAGACAAGAAAGGAGGTCCTGGGGTCAAATTCTTACTGGCTTCCCTTGGAGACTCTCTGCGCACAGGGATCCCGGGGTTAAAACCACCATTGATCTCCTTTCCTTCCACAGGGATTTTAGTAGCTTTATGATTGTTTGGGGCTGTAAATCTGGTACCCTTTTCGTTGTCTTTTACATCAGAAGTAACATTAAAGAGTGCAAGAAAGTTGGGTACTTTCAAGATGCGGTTTTCAGGTATTGTTGGAAGTGGTTCGTATTCTCCTACCCATCCACGACCATATTTGACACCTTCAGGTAAAGCTTGCTCTATTGTTTGAGAGGCAACTTTCCAAGCAACAGATCCAAGGGTTGCAGCAAAACGAGCCAAGCTTCTAGCATAGGCAAGATCTGCATGGAGCCCAACCTGAATCCCAAATATAATAACCGAATGAGTGAGCAGACAATTACTATTAACAGGAGAAGATTTAGGGGGTGTTTGGATGCGCATTCTGAAAGTGATTTTGTGATACTGAATTAGCTGTTGTAGTAGATATCTGCTATTTTTTTTTGTTTGATCTTGTGATAAAAGTGTTTGACAAATCTTTGAACGTTAAAATTAATAGATAAAATGACCAGAAAATACATTTTGTTAAAGAAATAAACAATTGAAATGGGAATTAAACTCTCTTAATTTAGATTAGTATAAAAAAGAAATTTTGTTTTACCTTTAGATAATCAGTTTCAACTGATTATCCAGAAGTGATTTTTGACCTCAGAAGTAAAATCATTTATCAGACATTAAAATCCAATCAGATCATCAATTTCAAAAGTCCAATTTTAACACCCCCTTGATAGTATTGCGACATACAGGAATGAACTGCTTGCTTTCACCCTCGAAGGTTGATAATACAGAGTCTGAATCAGTCGCTGGTTGAACAGATATGTTGTATGTTGCTCGTCGGTCTTCTTCATTTATTGATGGTTTCCTTCCAAGTTTAGGCATGACACCTTTTCCTGTAGAAGCAATTCCGTATAAAGATATGTAAGCGCAAGGTATGTAATTTTTTTAACTGCAAATGCTAATGGAAGTAAATAGTCAACAACCTCTACACAAATTATCATCAACAGTTACATAATCCCGAGTGAAAGAGTTGTATAACATGAAAACAGTCCTATAAAGATATATGCTCTCAAGAAAAAGAAATGTTTCAACCCCATTTATACTAGTCAAACTTGAGCATACAAATCTCAGCGTAAGTACACAATGGAAATGTAAAATAGTGTGTGTGGGCGGATCACGGGTCTATACTCTATAACTAGGATGCGCAGACTGAAGTTATGTACTATTATTAACAGAACATAATTCAGATATACTCTACCATTATAAATAAATAGTACACTCAAAAAGTTAAGAATGATTTGCATACCTTGTGACCCTTCTAGATCCACCTTAGGTGTAGGAACTGTTTCAAAACACAAAATTCACGTAGTTATTAATCTACTTCTCGAATCTCAAAAGCACGGACTGATCACTGATTTGACCAAGGATAAATTTTATGAAAGAAGATACCTGGTAGTAGTTCTTGATCTTTATCTAGATTGTTATCACCTAAAGACGAACTATCATTAATGGGCATTTCACCACTATTTTGTCTTGCAGGACTATTATGCCTTACAGGAGTCTGGGCGGGTGAGCCATTTGGGAATTCTTCTGTTCTAACATTGGCACCAGATGAAGTTTCAGCGCAAAAAGGTTCAGGTTCAGGTTCAGGCTCAGGGTCCGGCTTCCGTTCATTCAAGGACACCGACTTCTTTAGTTGTTTTTTAGGTAGCGAGAAACTTGGTACCGTTCTCTGCTCTGACTTGGGTTCTATCTCAGATCGATCAACATTAGTCCTTAGCCTCTGGAATCTCAGTTTCGCCTGCTCTTGAATAGAGCTTGCCTTCCCAAATTATTAACGTGGTGAGATCAACAAACTGAACAAAACGGCTGACAAAAAATGGAGCTTTTTAACTTCCAAAGTGAATACCTGTTTATAGTATATTGTATCTGGTGAATTGTATTGCATCGCGTTGCTGCAAATCAGAAGCACATCACTCTGCATTATGAAAACCACATGTCACAAACACATACAGCATTGAAACTACCCATTAAGATAAGCAGATAAGCAGTTTTAGGTGTTTGGACGAGTATGCATATTTGCTAATTTTACGCAGATAAGCACTATATAATAAGCAATTCAAACTCCCCGTAAGTGAAAAAGCAAACTAACCTCAAATTCTTTCAAAGTTAAATACGACCCTTTTGCAAGCTTTCTCCTCACAGTAGCAAAGTCCATTGGACGCTTGATCACATCGTAATAATCAGGAAGCTGATACAAACAACGTCGTCAATTACTCAACTACATCAAGCTTCAATTTACCAGAATTACAAGAAGCAACTCAATATTACCTCCTCAGGATCAACAGGCCGAGCATAAACCCCATAAATATCTTTTCTGCCACAATGAATCCACCAACAAATTACATAACGTAAATCAAATATAACATGATATCAAAGGGGTAACTTATTTTTCGAGCTTATTTGAGATTGGAATAGCCAATAAGCTCAACTTTTGAGGATAAGCTCATAAGCTAATAATCCAAATACTTACTTTTGAAGTTTGTCAAGTACAAACTCTAGAGTCTTCTTATCCGGCATCCGTTCCATCTCTTTTGGACCATCCGACTCCATCCCTATTCAAATTCCCAATTACAAAATCACGCAATTAGTAACAAACAGCATAACGCCCAAACCAAAATACACACACAAAACATTTTCACAAACCACGATCGTAATCCGACCCTCCCGCTTCTTCTTCTTCACCACCGCCACCATCATCATCATCAAAGTCATATTCTCTCAAATTCCTTCCTCTTATCTGTTAATAAAACACGAAAACATTAAACCTCAAACATAAGACAGAGTGAGTGAGACACATGAAACAAGTGTCTGTGTTTTAGTGTGTGAGAGAGAGTGTAAGTAACAAAGAGTGGCAGAGAGAGAAATGTAGACAGTTTTAGATTCTATATATATAACTCCGATTTTTTAGTTAAGTTAGTTTTGACAGTTGTCTCAAACCGTTATTCTGTTACAATCACCTATACATACACTCATCTATATCTATATATATCCCCAATTCTACTTAAATTCCAATTAATTTTCACACACACACACACACTAATTAAGTTCATTAAGCCAATTAAAACACACATTATAAACACACACTAATTAGTAATTATTTTAAGCTAAAAACACACACTAAATACACCATAAAAAACACACACACAATAACAGATCTAGCCAACTACCTCATCATCAACTTCATTATAATCATCTACTCTCCTTCTCTTCAACCTCTCATCATCCTCATCCTCACTCTCCTCATCATCATACTCCGGCGCGTGAAGCGCGTGACTCACGCGCTTTCTAAAACCATCATCCGGCGCGTGAATCTCCACGCGCCTATCATTTTCACTCGTCAACCTCATCTTCTTCTTACCACTATTACTATGATGATGATGATTAGTCTCTTTTCTGCTGATGACGTCATCATGAATAACGAACTCGTCATCAACAACGAACTCATCGTCGTCGACGTAGTCATCGATGTCGAAGTTGTACCTGACGTTGCGGCGTCTCCGGCCGGAGCTGCGACGGTCAACGGCCGGCGACGGCGAGGTCCGATCTGTGTTGGTGAGTGGCGGTCGGCCTCGTCTCTTCTTCTTGACGATCTGGTGGACCATTTTCGTGTGTGTTTTTAGTGTGTGTGTGTGTGTTTTTAGTGTGTGAGGGTTTGTTTTTTTTTTCTCTCTCTTGTTTTTACCAGCTGCCGTATTGCAGAAGAGTGTATTATTTTGTTAGGTTTGGACACGAAGGTGAGTCCGAGCCTTAAGTTTGGGGTTTGGGTACTGGAAGATCTTTTGTCGTTTTGTGTGAGTATGATTGACAAGGCTGCAAAAGGAGGAGTAGGAAAAGTTTGAATTATTTTTGGGTAGGTAGAAATTTATACCCTTTCAAGAACAAAATAATTGTTTAAAGAGTAAACTACATCATTCGTCCTTGTGGTATACGTTGACCATTAATTTTCGTCCTTTGACCAAAAAAATTACACCGTTGATCTTTAACTGCGAAACGTTAGTCATCGTTGGTCCTTCACCCTAACTGGCGTGAGTAACGGGCGTTAAGCCTATTTAAGTCGATGGTATATTTGTCTTTTCCCACCCACACCACTTGTCCCAAGTGCTACAGCGTTGGTCACCATTTGCAAATAGTATACCATCTAGACACAGTCACCATTTTCCAATTTAGGTTAAAAAAACATTATCCTTGACCAAAACAACAACAACAATCACTCTCACACACACACCATGGTAGCAGCCACCACCACAACCATGCCCCCGGAACAAAACCACGACACATCAGACGACCAAAACCAACCACGACACCACAGCCGTCAACCCTCACCAATCATCATCCAACTTTATTAGAAATCAACATCCCCATCACTTCACAACAATTTCTTTCAAAATCCTTTTCCATTTGCAGCGGGAACAAATTAGAAAAAATAACCCATAGATCAAATCAAAATAAGAATGTTAATGTATTATAACAACTGTAAACAGTAGACATCCAGAAGAAGGTTAGATGACCATCAGTTAAAACATACCAAAGGTTCAACTTCATACCGTTCAAGCAAGCAAACCAAAACATAATTTAACCCTTCACAAATCGATGAAGTAACCTTCTCTCATAAAGGGATTTTTTTATCTGGTTGAAAAATGGTGAGTTTACAAGCTATGAACCAGAACTGAACCAGAAGTTTGGTCACAAACATTTGTTACATGTGTATATTAGCACAACATCATCCCACTATAGTGATACATCATCAAAATTCTGTTTTTGTTACACAATAAACAACCCACGAAAAACCCATTACAAATCTTCACAGATCTTACAGCCATATCGCCTTTCCACAGATTGACGAGCTCTAATGACTAGAAGGATCCTCAGTTAGTTTAGTTTCAGTTGCATCTTTCTCTTCCACCATCGCCACGGGGCTGCTAGCGGCAGATTCTTTCTCAACTTTTGACTCCTTATCTTTGTTCAATCAAATTAACACTGCACCTTTGCTACGGTGAAGATCCAAACAGGAGACATTATATTTGGCGGTAAGTACCGAGTCCTTTGGTTTATTCAGAGCATTGCAATGGGGACAATAATAAGTGATGAAGGGGAATTCCTCTTTTCTTGCAAGACCTGTAAAACAAGTAAAATAAACTTCTTTGATGTAACAAAGAATTCATTAGCATACTGAATTTGATGGATTTGAGTGGTGGCGGCGGCAGATCTAGGTGAAGGTGGAAGTGCCGGCAGATCTATGTTGTTGCAACGGCAAAAGGTCTGGGTGGTTGTAGCTGTGGCAACGGAAACGGCAACTGTGATGGTGGGCTGCTTGTGGAGACAAAAAAGCTAGGAAAATGGCAGTTCCAGCAGCCATGGCAGTAGCAAGAACCACACCATATGAGGCTAATATTGATGATGACATTATGATGATTTGTTTTAGCAATGTTTTTTAAGTGGTGATGATCAAAGAAATGGGTATGGAAGAGATTGAAGAAGTTTTTGAGAGAGAGAAATTTGAGATGAAGTCATGGAGAAAATTCAAGTCAATGTTTGTGTTTGTGTGAGGATTATTTTATTTGGTTGGATGGATTGAAGAAATGTAGGTTTATATGTGTTGGGTTGGTGAGTTTTGGAGATGAATGGGAAAAGAAAAAAATACCCTCCACTTAACAAGGCTTAACGCGTTAGTCCAACCGATTAGGGTGAGGGACCAACGATGACTAACGTTTGCTTGATTAAGGACCAATGGTGCAATTTTTTTTGTCAAAGGACGAAACTTGATGGTCAACGTATACCACAAGGACGAATGGTGTAGTTTACTCTTGTTTAAATTTGAGATATGTTTTAATTTAATCAATCAAATCTTATTTGATTATAAGAGGGTTTTTATGACTGAGGTCTACTTAATACGTAGTTGTGGAAACGTAGAGGGGGGGGGGGGTGAATACGTTACCGTTTAAAAACTTTAGATCTTTAGTATCAAATCGCTTATGAAGCTTGTTATAATATGAAAGTTCCAATTAATGGTTGTGACCAATGTAAAGCATAGTAAACCATGTTGTCACACAAGCATTAACATCAAACCACATCACAAGCAATAGTATAGTGCAACTATAAAAGTAAAGAGATAAAGAAAGGAAAGTGCAAACCGAACACGATGATTTATAGTGGTTCGGTCACGGATCTCCTTTCCGCCCTACTCCACTCCCCGAGTACCCAACTCGAGAGTTACTTCACTAAATCAACAAGCTCCCTTCTCGGCGGAGAAAACCTTACAATCGTCGCTTACACTTTTTCCGGTACAAAGCTAAATAACGGGTTCTAGTTCGAGGTAGAACCAACCTAACGTCGCCTATACAATATTTCCGACACTAAGCTAGATGTCGAGTTCTTTTACAAGGGTACAACCACTCCCAATATGTTTTATGGCCCAACATAATAAACCTTGTGTTTTATGGCACAAACACATAAACCATCTAATCTAGTTTGGTGAAAGTGTTGTTATGATGCAATGATGTTTACACTAATGATCCATGACACAAATGTCTAATGGATATGAATAACTACTTCTAAATGAACTTCCATTGATAGGAAGCCTTCATGATGAAGATCACAAGTTCCCTAAACTTCTTGTGATAGATCTTCAACTTGTGGTAAGTGGGGATGGCTAAATCTCCAAACTTTCCTTGGTTGATCAAAGAGTATGCTTACAACAAAGATGAATGTTAGAAGCATTATGATCATGATCATTAGGGTGTTTAATGTATGTTATTACATTGTTAATGATTGATCTAAATGTATGCAAGAAGGTGGAGAAGATGTGATTTGAAGTGGTGAAGAAATGGGAAAACAATGGGCGTCTATTTATAGCCAAAGTGGACGGAGCGTCCACGGACCAAGGAGCCCTTTAAAGGGTTCCGTCCTTTATGCAATTTGGTGCGTGGGTGCACGACAGAAAATCTAAAAAATCTTTCTTCAAATTTTTCCAGGATATTACCAAATCTTACTAAGATCACATTTGATATATTGAGTGTCAATCTAACCAAAATATTCAAGTGATCTTTCAAGGGTTTCAAAGATGATGCATGACATGATGTAACATGTATTTCCATTTTTAGATTAAAAGGTTTATCAAGGTAAACTTGTAAAATGTATTATGTAACTAGTTAATAAAATGTCTAGTTATCTTTTGAAATACTTGTGAATACAAAATGTAAAATGAGGTTCGAAATAGAATGGTTAACCTATTAAAATACTTAGTGACTCTAAATGTATTTTAAACATTCTAAATGATTTGTTAATGGGTTTGATCATAATGCCACATAACAAACATGTATGAACCTGTGTTGTAACATACGAGGACTTGAGACATCGAGAGGTGTTGAATGTATGTTGAGACAAAGTGTGATTACAAGTAACTTGCACATTTTACGTTATGTATTACAAGTTACATGTTTGTCATCAATCAAAACAAACGAGTCTGTATAGATTAAATATCGTAATATTTGCACTAACAATCTCCCCCTTTTTGATGATGACAAAGATATGTAAACGTAATAGAAAGTAAAATGTAAAAGGTTACTTGTATCCTTACTACCTTTACATTACCTTCTCCGTTTACACTCTTCTCCCCCTTTTGTCGAAACAAAAAAGGCGTGTCCTTGGAGTTTAACTTTATTTCTCCCCAAAAAGGCGAGCTTGCATCATCCCTAGTGAAGTTAAACCGTCCACTTCAATCCGTCCCTTGTTTGGTAGCGGATCCATGGATCAAATGAAGAGGCTTAACCTACATCAAGGTTAGTTTTATGCAACAAAAATTATGAGAAATATATGAAAAAGAAAAATGCATAGCAATGTTAGCCTATTTTCTCCACTTTTTTATCGAAGCACAAATGCTTGTTTGAAAAGTGAGAATGATGCTAAAATGCGTGCATGCTCCCCCTTGACGGTTGCTCCCCCTTGTTTGAGGCGTCAGGGTATGATTAAAAACCTACAAAACAAATATTAGTGCAAAACTATATTCGTCATTGGACGAGTAAGTGTTATACAACAAAGTGTGTATAAGATGCATTCAGTAAATTCTTGACGGAAGCTCCCCTTGCTCTAGGGCGTCAAGATGAACCTTCAAAATAAATATAAGTATAATAGAAGCTTTGTCTTTAGATAAATATGTCATATACAACCAAGTGTATAGACGATGCAATATGAGTGCTTAAAGGATATTCCTCCCTGTTCTAGGGTGTCAAGAAGCACCTAAAATAAGAAAAATAATTGATGCAAACTTCATCCTTAGATGAGTAAGTTATATACAATCGAGTGTATATAATGATGAACCTACAATGAAAAACATTAATGCAATATATTTCATCTTTTTCACAAAGAAAAATGAGATGTATATATGTGATAAATGATATAATCAAAGATCTCATGAAGTGTAGTCTACTAATTACAATCACAAGAAAAGTGAGAATATAATATGATAAAAGCCTACAAAATAATTCCTAGAAAGAAGATATGAAGTCTTCCACCGGGTGTACCACTAGTGGTGCTAGTGTTGGTGTCGGTTTACTAGTAGGATTCATGTGGTGATGATAGATGACTTGACATTTACAAAAGCAAGTTTTCGCTAATCCATGGTGGTGATGATTAGTGAAAGTGGTGATGGAAGGTGGTGGTGATTAGGTAGGAAGCTATTAAGGAGTTAGAAACTCGTATGTATAGCAAATATAAAAATATGGACTCATGCAATCCTTTCGTCATGTCAAGTGACCAAAGCTAAGAGGAAAAAAAATGTGAATGGACATTGCATTTCAATGATGCATAAAGGTTATGATTTGAATGAATTATTGATGCTAACAACCTATTGTTATGAGCAAGTTCTCATATGCTTCAACCCAAGAATAATCAATAATGCGTTCTATCTAAGAATATATAAAAGTGATAACATGAAGATAAATTCATTCATTGATTGACACGGATTATAAAAATGACCTATTCTAGGTGACAATGGGAAAGGTAGTATTAGCATGGTTTTGACCGACATGGATGATTATCACTTTGAAAAGAAGTGAAGACGATATGGAAAATACTAATAATGAGTACCTATATAAGGATGAGAATGATATCATATGAGTGAGAGTTGGATGGACCAACGTGTTGGAGATGGCTGTTTTGATTAATATATCGTTTGCACTGACAAGGACATGCATGATAAGCGAGAAAAGGATAAGATCCTATGATGGTGTTCTAGATAGTGAAGTTGTAAGGTGCTAGTTTAAGGAAAATCCTATATGTGGAGATGAAGACGTTTTGTAAAAACACATGATGCGTTTTTCACTTGATGAGGTATTGGTGCGAAAAAGGTTAAACTAGTTGTGGTTTCATGAACCGGTTTTAGCTAAGTGGTTTTTACCTATGTGTTGGTATTTTAGAGTCTAAGAGACATAAATTTTGACAAAAGACAATTATGTGAATGGATTTCTCTCCCCTTAATTGGTGGACATCCAACATAATGTGTAATGTATCAAATAAGGAATGACAACAAAGTGTTTAGGAGGTTATTCGGGTTAACGAAAAAGGTGAGCTTAGTGATGTTTTTCTAGATGATGGTTAGCATACAATGAACTTCATCCTTAAAGTCACGTACCTCTTCTCGATTAATACGAGATGATCGTATGATGAGGCATGTGGTTTCCTAATAGGAAGTGAAGAGGATTAGAGTATTGTTATAACTAAATAATGATGGAGATGTTTTTTGGAAAGCGGAAGCAAAAATGAGATTTGGAAAGAGGTCGGTTGAAAGACAAAAATGCAAAGCCAACTCTCTAGAACTTAATTCTATATGCTTTTAAACTATATGCAAGTGTAGGGGTCCCATAAGGCATAGTACTAATCTACGTATCAATAAAGGGGATTATGCAAAATGAGCATATAAAAGTTAGAACCAATTGAGATAACAAATAATTTGTTATCAACCTACAAAACAAATTTGTTAGTGACAAAAGATGTTAACATGATAGAAATCAAATGATAACATATTATATAAGCAAAAACAACACATTGCACTTAGTAGACAAGAAATCATCACACAAGATACCATCAAAACAATCATATTATGCAAGAATATGACTTTATTCAAGACATTTCATTATGAGATTGTTTTGTCGTTATACTTAGACATTTAAGCATACTTGGATATACAATAATCTATGTGATTAATTTGTAAGATAAAAAGGCTTCTAAAAGTTAGTCATACCAAAAGCACTTTGACAGATTATATGTGCACATGTAGCAAACAAATAGTGTGACACGAAGCAAAAAGAAACAAGATGAAAGATTCATGCAAGCCATGTTTAAGACATAACAATTTGGAGCATGTATCATTTGGATCGTACAACACATAGATGTAATGAATGCCAACTAATAATTTTCAAACTCAAACTTATCATATCAGAATTATCACGTATCAAAATGACATATTATGATTTCATAAGTAACATGTTAATCATGCTAGAACTAATTCAAAAGTAAGTATCATGCAAATAAAGTTTTAGGTTTAAACGTTTAGTAGCATGAAACAAGGATACAAGCATTATAAAGATAAAACCGTACTAAGGTTTACACATTTAACTATCAATCAAATAGCTATCCAACACTAAGATAATGTCAAATCAACTTATCGTATCAAACAAGAACATGTAATCAACACATGTAAGTGCAATGCAAGTGGTTTTAAAAGAAAATCATATATACTACTTGTTTGATTAGTGTTCCTAAGGCGAGGCAAACTATCAATGTTTTAACACTTACTTTAGGCAAGTATAGGAAAACATATTTTTCAAGTTGGAGAATGAATATGAGACTATTACTAGCGGTGCTCAATTAAGGCTAAACACGACCATTTTTACGGGTGATTCCACATACCCAACTTCTCTTCAGGAAGCAATTCAACCGTTAGGTCAAATTGAGTTTCTAGTGCAATAGGTTCTCAAGTAGTCATTCTCATGTTAGAAAGATGGGAACTCCTACTTTTGCCTTTTAAAGTGTATAAAAGATGATAGTTTACCAATACTTGGCTTAATGTGACACAACTAATATGCAATATAACTAAGGTGATGAAGATGTCATGTTATACACATGAATTTTAACAATGGTGTGTTGATAAACGATATGTTTTAATCTTGTGTTTAGAATCTAAGGTTTGTTCAAATTACAAAGCTAATTGTATGATCTAATGGATGACATCTTTTATGTTGAAGTGTATACTTTAAAAGTGATTTGATTATCTAAGACTAGAGAATGGAATATGTTAAATTAAGAATGTTCTCAAGAAAGCTCTTTGGAACTTTATTTGACAAGAATCTAAATAAGGTTACTAACTTCAATAGATCGTGTGTATGTTCTAGAGATGTGTAGTTTCAACCTTGGATGTGCACAAGGTTTAGGTTATGATGTACGCTTGAAAGGAAATGAATACAAATAGTATCTTTCAACAAATGAGATTATCGCATGGGATAAAGTTATCATGCTTATGAAAATAAGTATGACAAGATGAATTGGATATGCTAGTTCATAGAACTTTTGGATGTTCGTTTCAAGATCATTTAGCCAATGAGGTGTAATGAAATCTCTTGTAACATAACCATATATGTCGCAAGGAGAGAATGATGCATAGGATATACAATATCCTTTTAATAAAATGAATACTTAAGCATGATTTCTTAGGCATAATGTTTTTCAAAACATCATGTTTTCCTAAATGAAGATATGAAGCCAAAGTGTTTGAATTGGATAGTCCTATCTAAATAAACTTGGTCTCAAGATTATATTCACTAGATGATGACAAGAGGAATTCACTCGAGTTTCTTATGTATACTCCTCAAGAGTCATTGTTGCTTGGGGTGTATGATGTTGGCTTTGAGATTGCATTTTAACATATGTTGTTAAAATGTTGATTTGAGGTTTAACGAAATTTATGCAGAAGTTTAACTACAAAGTATTACTAATACTTTGATAATTTGTGAAGGTAGTACTACTTATACCTAGTGGAAATTGACAACAATTACCAAGAGCACCATGCTTATTTGATAGTTGAGGTTCTAGCCATAATGAATTATCTAAGTCCTTATATGTGGGAAAGGATGGTTGAGTTTGTTTAAACGTGCATTTGATTCAAGATAAGTGTTGGACACAAGGGCTTTTTGAGCAATACACTCAACGAATTCAAATGATGGTAAGGATGGTGGATTGGTTGATCTAGGTGGTAGGTCTTCTAGTGTGTCTAAATAAGGATGTGGTGATGTAGGGGTTTGTTGTGCTATGGGAGTACTTAGGTTGATTATTTGTCCATAGATGTTGAACACAAAAAGTACGGATACTAATTCTTATGGTTCATTGGTTGCTACAACTAGTGGGTGAAGTGCTTGAAGTTTTGGTTATGTTTATGAAGCTTAGGGGCTGAGGTATAGGTTCACCTTGAAAGGGCACGTTTGATTTAAACTATACTCTTGGAAGTTCATGAGCAATACGGTTAATGGTTCCAAAAGATGGAAGAGGGATAGTAGGTGTCAAAGAGGGATAAGTGGCACAATGGGGTGTTTGTTTTGGATAAGTGTTTCAACATGTGTTGTTAAAATACTTGGGTGTTGATTTTTCGGATATGACTTTTAATGACTACAATCGTAAGTCGCATATACTTGAATATTTCGGATGAAATACTTAAGTTGTCAATCCTAATTTGTTGAGATTATAAAGCTTAGATTGAACTCAAGGATAACAAGACTTGATAGTATGTCTTTAACATACATGTGAGTTATGATTCTATGTAAATACTTATCGTCTTGAAGGATGACACATTATTTTCATGTTTAACCAAGTGAGGCAATACATGTAGATTCAAAACAATATCTATAGTCATATGATAGATTTGTGTATGATATCTTTGCAAGTAATGAGTCCAGATTTGTTAGTCTTGGTAAGTCATCTAAGTCATCCGCTAACGGGTGAGGAGATGTTGGTGGTGTTTGCACAAAGTACAAGTTTTGGAGACTTTGGTAGTGAAGGTGTTTTGGATGATGGTGGGTGATTTTGGTGGTAGAGTTGGAGTACTTAAG
The DNA here is from genome assembly GCA_910596185.1 of Chrysanthemum makinoi. Classification (NCBI taxonomy): domain Eukaryota; kingdom Viridiplantae; phylum Streptophyta; class Magnoliopsida; order Asterales; family Asteraceae; genus Chrysanthemum; species Chrysanthemum makinoi. The sequence goes on along the minus strand of OU343224.1, from coordinate 191,111,821 downwards.
TTTAGAAAGTTCACATCTTGAATGGGTGATGAGATATTAAGAGGTAATGAGTCTGAGGATGAAGAGTTCAAGTTAATGAAGCAACAAGATCGAATGCTAATCCTAGTGGTTTTTCTTAAGTGAATTATTTGAGGTTGAGGATTTAGTCATTTTGACTTTGCTTTGAGAAATGCTAAGCTTAAGGAAAAGTAAAAGTGAAGGTGTGAAAATGACCATCCTGAATGTGTCGATTTATGGAACTAAGGATTCATGCACTTGATGTTAATTCATACAAAGATAGTAGTTTCTAATGAGATGGAAGTGTCTAAGATCATGTCAAACATCCTAAGTTAATTCATTGAGGATGTGTTGAGTGAGGTATGAAAGATATGCATTAACAACTATCCTAGAAACAAAATTTGGTAAATTAGATTGCGAGATTTAGTAAAATTAAACAACTTACATGTAGAATCCACGGCACCAATTTTTCGCACAGGCGGAACCCTTAATTTGGTGCTTGCCTGTACAGAACGGCGGTACCAAAATGCATAACAGACGGTACCAAAATTTTGGTGCCGTCTAATCCGTGGACACCAGAAAACTTCACAGACCCATTTTTAGGTGTCGGGGAGTTTTCCGAAACCTGAATTTTTGCTTAAAACATGTGACATTAATCATTTCTAGTTAGGAAAAGTAAATAACATATATACAAACATGGAGCATAGACTTTGACCAAGGGCTAACGATTTTCACATGAAAGTGAAAATGGGTAAAATTTGATAACACCCGTGTGTTATCCCCATGCATGAACCGGTTAGCATACATCAATGTTTTAAGTTAGTTTATCATCCTACGAAGCGAAAACACATAAATTACATCATACAACATTGTTTTTGTCCTTGTACCAAACACTCTCTTAAAACCTTCATTTTTCAAAATACTTGACTAATTTACTTAGTACTTATTGCTAAGTGAGTTATGACATTTCATAAGTTATGCGAGATGTTAGTATAACCTATGCAAATGAAGTGATCTAATTCTACAAGCGATGGTAAAACAATTTTCCAACTTAGTGCACAAAATCTATCAAATAACCTATTGTGCATAAACAAGAAATCGTCAAACAAGCGAATAAATAACATGGCAAGATTGACACTTATATTATGCAAACAAACAAGTGTAAACAACAATTTGAAAAGTAAGCAAGCAACATATATGCAAACAACATAAACAAGTAGTCATTTAGCATAGCATAACAAGAAAGACACTTTTCGTCATTTTGCGTTTAAATATGACGATGTATACCAAGTTTGATTAGTTTCCTTTAAATATATTACCAAATTATTTAGTTTCAAAGGAAGTTGTATCAAAGTTCTAAGAATACCAACTTAAATTACTTGATTCAAAAATTTGAGTTTTTATGTTAAAGCGAAACTTAATATTTTAGACATACTGTAGTATTTGGTCTATTTCACTTATTTATAATTAGATTCAGGCCATGAAAGTATTTTTAAGTGAAATTAGACTCAATTCCCTTTAAAATGATAGGTGGCTCGACTCGTACGGACTTACGGTTAATTAGTTATGAGTTTTTGAAGTTGCCAAAACTGCATATCTTGTACACACGGATTCCACGGAACCAAATAAAGGGATCCGCCCTTTATAAGATTTGGTGCCGTGGTCCTCTGAGACAGATTCACCAAAACTAGTATTTGACATAGAGAAAGCGTGTGTGACTTACTAGATTTCATAGTAAACATATAATACACATATTTAACAACATATCTACTTATGTAACTTATCTTAAACATTTACGGAGGTGATTTTTCAACTAAATTTATAGTTATCCCAAACACTCCTTTAAAATCATATTTCTTCGTAAATTTTCTATAAGCACACAATACAATACTTACTAGTTCTTTCAACAAACTTTTATTTTATTTTTCAAGAAAACCTTCAAGCTTGTATACAAAGTTACATTTAACAACAAAATTTCTAAGTATAACAAGCAAAGCATTTTTCATATTATTTTTCGCTTCAATGGTAATTTGATACATGGATCGTACTCTATTTTAAAATCCATTTGTTTTGAAAATACGAGCTACGTGGCTCGATACCAATTGTGGAAACGTGGGGGTGAATACGTTACGGTTTAAAAACTTTAGATCTTTAGTATCAAATCGCTTATGAAGCTTGTTATAATATGAAAGTTCCAATTATTGTTTGTGACCAATGTAAAGCATAGTAAACCATGTTGTCACACAAGTATTAACATCAAACCACATCACAAGCAATAGTATAGTGCAACTATAAAAGTAAAGAGATAAAGAAAGGAAAGTGCAAACCGAACACGATGATTTATAGTGGTTCGGTCACGGATCTCCTCTCCGCCCTACTCCACTCCCGAGTACCCAACTCGAGAGTTACTTCACTAAATCAACAAGCTCCCTTCTCGGCGGAGAAAACCTTACAATCGTCGCTTACACTTTTTCCGGTACAAAGCTAAATAACGGGTTCTAGTTCGAGGTAGAACCAACCTAACGTCGCCTATACAATATTTCCGACACTAAGCTAGATGTCGAGTTCTTTTACAAGGGTACAACCACTCCCAATATGTTTTATGGCCCAACATAATAAACCTTGTGTTTTTTGGCACAAACACATAAACTATCTAATCTAGTTTGGTGAAAGTGTTGTTATGATGCAATGATGTTTACACTAATGATCCATGACACAAATGTCTAATGGATATGAATAACTACTTCTAAATGAACTTCCATTGATAGGAAGCCTTCATGATGAAGATCACAAGTTCCCTAAACTTCTTGTGATAGATCTTCAACTTGTGGTAAGTGGGGATGGCTAAATCTCCAAACTTTCCTTGGTTGATCAAAGAGTATGCTTACAACAAAGATGAATGTTAGAAGCATTATGATCATGATCATTAGGGTGTTTAATGTATGTTATTACATTGTTAATGATTGATCTAAATGTATGCAAGAAGGTGGAGAAGATGTGATTTGAAGTGGTGAAGAAATGGGAAAACAATGGGCTTCTATTTATAGCCAAAAGTGGACAGGAGCGTCCACGGACCAAGGAGCCCTTTAAAGGGTTCCGTCCTTTATGTAATTTGGTGCCGTGGGTGCACGAAAGAAAATCTAAAAATCTTTCTTCAAATCTTTCCAAGATATTACCAAATCTTACTAAGATCACATTTGATATATTGAGTGTCAATCTAACCAAAATATTCAAGTGATCTTTCAAGGGTTTCAAAGATGATGCATGACATGATGTAACATGTATTTCCATTTTTAGATTAAAAGGTTTATCAAGGTAAACTTGTAAAATGTATTATGTAACTAGTTAATAAAATGTCTAGTTATCTTTTGAAATACTTGTGAATACAAAATGTAAAATGAGGTTCGAAATAGAATGGTTAACCTATTAAAATACTTAGTGACTCTAAATGTATTTTAAACATTCTAAATGATTTGTTAATGGGTTTGATCATAATGCCACATAACAAACATGTACGAACCTGTGTTGTAACATACGAGGACTTGAGACATCGAGAGGTGTTGAATGTATGTTGAGACAAAGTGTGATTACAAGTAACTTGCACATTTTACGTTATGTATTACAAGTTACATGTTTGTCATCAATCAAAACAAACGAGACTGTATAGATTAAATATCGTAATATTTGCACTAACAGTAGTATTATTTTCATCTTTACAAATTCGTGATCGTAAGATTGGATCGAGATTTTAAAATTTTATTATACTGTTATTTTCTAAATAGGTGCTATAGAATTATGCAAATCTGCATATTATTACATGTCATATATCATGAAAATGTAATGTCAAAATTATGATTATAAAGTATCTAATACTATTAGCATTTTGTTTATCATATTCTACAAAACTTAATATATAAATTTGTAATTTTTTTAACTTGTTCGAGAAAATTAAGATGGATCGATCGAGATTTTAAGAAAAATGATATGTATAAGATTTGATGTGATGATGACCAAATCTATCATCATGAGTTTAATTCTACCTTAATATTCACTTATTCATCAAATCAACCACTAAACACATGAAGTATGGTAGCAGTGACCATTAAACCAACTAAACAAATATATTTCACTTAAATACAAACACACCTCATATAAAATTGGTTCGTCCTTCGACCAGACCAGTGACTAAATCACCTTTAAAATATGGTGATTACGCGTTGTTGGGGTGTTGTAGTGGTTTAATGCATTCTTGAGGGTCGATTAAGTTGCACTGTTCATGTAGTTTGACCAAAATATAAAAAGTTCTAACAACTTTGAAAATGCAAATATAAATATCATAAAGGCAATGAAAAGATATGATATTTACTCTGAAAATGCAAGTGCAGTCTCTACATTGACTGAAATTGCACAAAAAGTACTTAGAAATTAGAATGGAGACCATTATCGATCATTTATGATCTAAATCTGCAACATATATAAATAAAATAGTTCTAATTATTAATTTCTCATTTTACGTAAAACAAAAATCAAACAACACACCAGTGAAACTAGTTCTATAGTGTGGATGTTTTTGGAAAGGGAGATGATTTGTACACTCCAAAAAATGATTTGTACACTCAAATTAGTTGTGTTTGGACAGTTATACCCTTATAGTCATACTTACATTTTCATCACTGTAAGGGTATAAATGTCCAAACACAAATAATTTGAGTGTGCCAATCATTTTTAGAAGTGTACAAATCAACTCCCTTTTGGAAAAGAAGACAACATTTTGCTTCATTAATAAATGAAAGCAAAGCGTTATTATTTGGTTGAAAGAAATAAATGGTATTAATGTAATTTAACACGATGTTATTTGGTTACCAATTATCCATTGTTAGAGCACCCGGTGTGGTCTTTGTCGTTGTTCGTCATTCTAGCGTGGCACCCTCGTCACAGCTCGCCACCACACCCCATCACCTCGTCGTGGTTCGTTTTTGGTTGGTTCTTCGTGCAGACGACGAAGGAAGAAACCTGCAAAAGTGGGACCCAAGAAATATTTGTAGTGTGTGTTTCTAGTGTATGTGGTTTTAGGAAGAAGAAGATTTTTTTTTTTTTTTAATGAATAATGATAAAATGTATTTATGTGTTTTTGTTAGAAGTGAAAACGTTTTACATTCGTTTTTTTTTTTTTTAATTTTTTTTTAAATATATTGTATTGTATTTTTATTTTAATAAATAAATTTAGTTTATTTGGAAATTTGAAAAAAAAAATAAAGTTGTAGTGGTGGGCCCCAAATGAAGAGGTTGAGGTTTGTTGTGAGTGAGAGGGGTTAGTTGTGGAGGTTTTTTATGATGATGTGGCGATGACGTGACGGTGATGAAGAGGTGAAGCCTCTTCACCACACCTTATGCTCTTATAAACTTTTTAATGTACTAAAAACTAATCGATGATGCACATGTTTGTTAAAGGAAAATGTGTTTAATCATGTTGTGTTAAGATTTGAGATCTCAAGTACGATTTTAACCTATCTATATCTATACTATATTATAAAACATTTGGGACTTTCCTTAAAAGAAGTCTTAAAATTTTAAGACAAAAAACATTACTATAAAAGGAAAAGTAGAAAATTAATGTAAAATCTGAAAATTTAAGTGTCATTTAAACCATATGTAACCGTCATCTAATAATGATACATTTTAGTGAAATTGTTTATAAGAAAAGTTCACTAACTTATAACCATTAATGCTAAAATTTGAAAAATAAAAGTGTTAACCATTACACTATTAATAATTTAGCCGTTCTATTTTTGAAAAACACATCTCTACTACTTTATAGTATTTGGGACATGCTAAATAAATCAGTTTAAAATGAAAAACATTTACTCGCTACAAAATTAGTTATCGGGTACCCACCGCCGCATTACGCGAGTACCCTTCTAGTAATCAAATAAACACGCACAAGAATTTTGTTGAAAACACATTTACTTAGATATATGAATATGTAGTTGTAATGACATTCTCTTTTACATAAAATCATTAAACTTATATGTGAATCAATGCATTTGTAGCGTTATGTTGGCGTATGTGTTCGGAGGACCTATACCGAACAACAGTAGAGTCATGTGTTCGAATAGCACTAACCGAAAAAGAAAGGAACGCACACTTCTTTTATCCATACAATACCTTTTATCCAAGCACTACCTTTTATCCAGTGGTCCGTTGCAAGAATCGGACTGCGACGCTTATTCCAGATTTTATGGGACTCTGTCCCTCACGTGATCTAGCACCTAGCATCTAGGCTAGGTGTAGCTCGGCAAAGTCTTTCCCAAGATAGAATAGGTATCGAGGTCGTGGTAGTATAAATACTCCCACCTCATTTATGTCACGACCAACTAATTCATTAGCATTTACTCTACCGTTTATTACCCCGCATTTCGGCTTATATACTTATTCTCACGTCAGAAATTGATTTTGAGATAAAACCAAAAACGAAGCTAACACATGTTTTTTCCTTGTTTAAGTGCTCGATAAACGTTGCTTCATTTAGTCCGAAGATACCTACATATAATTCATTCAAGGTACAAACTTTTCATATAATTTAACACGTTACTTTTTTTTACATTTCTAAACTGAGGCACTTATATAATATATATATATATTTTTTAAGCGGCGCTTCACTTGAAATCCGACCCCTCTGTAAATAAACATTGACCAATCAATCCTTAGCTACATTAAGGTTTTGATAATAACTAGCCAATTAGCTCTAAAATTTGTAGACAACATAATCAAAACTCGTGTATTTTATTTTATTTTCTTTTAATAATTTTGTCCTGTCTAACTTATAATACCTTCAAATAACGATACACAACAAATATTTCATATTTTTTGCTCTTTAATAAAACAAAGGTATCACAATCATTATAACCTCACACATAATCAACATTGGGAGGTAGTTATAGTAGACATGATAATGCAATTGAATAATAACAACAATAATAATTCTATATAAATAACAGACCATGATTGGTACCTCACGTCATGCAATCGACTAAGTCAACACTTTTAGAGCCCGTTTGGTTTGTAGATGGGTTTAGGATTAAGATTTGGAGTTGGATTTGTGTTAGGATTTAGATTTGGATTTGGATTTAATGTAAGAGAGAGAAGATATAAAAGTTGTTTGGTTTATGTATTGAGATATAAATTAAAAATGAGATTTATGATTATTTAAAAGTAAAATATATATAAATTAAGGGAATGTCTAACCAATGCCCTAAGGGCATTGGTTAAGATTTGTCCTTTTGTGATTTTTAATGATTATTTATGTGGGTCCCCGTCCAAATATCGTGTTTGTGTCAATTCTGGCATTTATGTAATTAAAAATCACAATAAGACAAATCTTAACCAATGCCCTTAGGGCATTGGTTAGACATTCCCATAAATTAATGAATAGGCCCTACAACTTATAATTGATTTTATGAAAAAAAGCACAAGATGACAAAAAAATAGAGAGAGACAAAGAATTAAAAGAAAAAAAAAATAGTGGAAGTAGAAAGTTGTCAGGTAAATCCGACCATGAGGGTGAGGTTTTGTGTATCCTCTATTATAAGGGTGTGAACCCAAGTATAAACCATGTCTATTCCAACCAAACATATAATTTCTACTTTCATGTCAAACCTTTTGCATTAAAACCTCAAACCAAACGGGCCCTTAATCTGGATCATCGTGACATTTACATGTATTTCAGGTAACATGTGACAGTAACAGATCACCCTATACAAGGAAAAAAAAGTTCATATCATATGTAAACTAAAGTTAAACCCATAGATATTTTACAGAAAAAAAAAATCATATAAAAATAAATAAACAAATAATAAACACTAAAAAGAAAAAAAATTATAGCTGGGATGCATTAATGATAAGGGTGAGAATATACAGGTGGTAATAGTGGTAGGACCACATCCACTAAATTTTATACTGTAGAGCCTTTAGGGGGTGGGCCCACTTGACTCCTATCCTCCAACCACCATCCACCACGTAGTAATGCCGACTATCAAAAAATCCAATAGTCCATGATGAAATTAGCATGAAGTAATAAAAGTTCAAAAAGTCATACAATTTTTATTTTTTTTTGAACAAAAAAGTCATGCAATTAGCATATAAAGTTTCGCTTAGAAGAAAAAGTATAGAAAAGATAAAAAGGTTTTTCTTTAAAATAAAGAGAGATATGGTGCAATTATTATTATGATTTATGCAAATAGTATTAAAGAAAGCATTAAAAATGACAATAAAGTAATACTTTATGAGTTTTTATTCGACATTACAAACCGACTAATCCCAGAACGCTTATTTTTTTTGATAGTTTGAAGTCGACACAAGTGAACCTTCGTGGCCAACAATTTATGTTAGGCTTTTATACATGGATAAGCGTTGTGCACAAAAGCCATGTAGGAATTTTATGGTGTATGGTCTTGAAAATGTTGATTCGGTGTTCAACTTTGACCTGAAATTCATTTTGGATCCGATGCGATTTCTTTTCATGAACTGCATGTAGTTCAGGAAATCTTCAACTATTTTATACATATCAGATGTAATTTGGGTGAAACCCATAACCTATTTTGTAAACATTTCTTCTTTCGGACTCACAAAAACGTTTATGCCAGTGAAATTTGTACTTGAGATCCCCACCGGAGAATCTCAAACTCCTGCCACTAAACTACACGTTTGTTATTTGTTATTACAAATGATTTATAGCAGAAAAGTTGTACACGAATAAAAAAAAAAATTGTGCATAAGTTATCTCCCTTATACATACGTTTATTTTGGAAATAAACCCACATTGTATTTGCAAAAAAAAATATAACGTCGTTAAAGTGTTTGTTTTTTTTTTTTTCTTTTCTATTTTTCTAAGAAACATGTTCTTTATAAAGTGAAATTTTTATTAGAAAGGAAACAAAATTACAACAAAGATGGCCCCAAAGAGGAGAACCAAAGGAAAACCACCTCAAAATCAAAAAATACCAAAATATTTATGTTGTTTGTTTGCTTTCTGATGATGTCAAGGTCACTCTTAACTTCACCTTTGTACCCATCCAATCCAATTCATATAATCACAAAACAAGTACGGTACCACACAAGTCATATGTGTTTTAAGTTATCATAAACATATTAAAAGAAAAAATTTGCCCTATGAGACCAATATTGGTGGTTTTCAAAGAATATATTTTGAAGTCTCTCCATTTGGCTTAAGCTATAAGAAGGTTCAATCAGGGGAGTTTGGTTGGTAGCCAAAAAATATTATAGGTATGGTTTAGTATTAAAGGGAAAAAGAATGAGAATAAACATGTAAGCGCGCATCTTTTAAGCTGGTTACTATAGTGGGTGAAGGACCACCATCACCTTCAATCTTCACGCGGTATTCTTATAAACATCACCAATTATCATGCGCGATCTTCAGATTTTTGCCTTGGTTCGGTGGTGCAGACCACCTAACTGACGAACCTTTTTTTATTTTTTTTTGGTTTCTTGGCGTGTGTGTTTGTGGGGTATTTCTATATTTTTGGTTTAGTGGTGATCATAGACGTTATTTGGCGGTGTGTTTGATAGTGTGTTAAACGGTGATGTGATGCTGAAGCTGATGGGTTTGATGACCATAACATCCCGGTTTTCATACCTATTTTTACTAAACATATAGTTTCATTTGTTCAGGTTATCTAATATAGACAAGTATTTGAGTCAAATATATGTGACCTAGCTGTGGTATACATATGCTCACTTTTGACATTTTTACAGACCGCTTTAAGATGTGTGTCTAGTAAGGCTTAATATTGAGACCTTATGTGAGAGTGTCTAGCTACTAACTCAAAAGCATTCTTACATTCCTGTAATCATAATTCAATCGCTACTTTTTTTTCTCACTAAGTTATTTTGTTTTATATGTACCCTTTTTGGACAATTCCACCTTTCCATGTTCACATTCTGCTATTTCAGCTAGCGGGGTATGGGCTTGTGGCCCAGCTTTCTAGCTAATGATTTAGGGCCCATCGATTTATTAGTGTACTGTTGTTATTTTTAGATATACGTATTTAGGACAACATATTTCGTATTATCGTATGTTCGATTCTTATTAAAATGTCATTTTTCCAAAAAAAAGAAGAAAAACCTCGATCATCAGCAATAACAATTTATTAGATTAACGTATCGATGACGACTTTTCATGAACCAAGTAGAGATTAGAGAGTCCGAAAAAGAAACCATACCTGTTTTTGTATTAAAAGTTTGCTTATTACTCATTTACTCATTAAAGATGGTCTGTAATTTTGTGCGAGTTTCGTAGACTAAATGCCATATAAAATGTTTATACCATCGTTTTATTCAACAATTTTTTTTTAAGTATCACTTGTTGCATAAGAGCACTCGGTGTGTTAACCTTTTAGGTGGGTGAAACCTTCACATTTTCGCGTTAAAGCCACGTTAACCACACCGTCCTGCCACGTTAAAGCTGCGTTAAACCTCCACGTTAAAGCTTTAACGCTGCGTGAAGGCTTAAAAAAAAAAAAAAAAAACTTGTCATGTTCTAGGGGGTGTTATGGCTGACGAGCATTGGGTCATGAGTTCAATTTCCGATGTTGGTATTATAGAATCCAAAAAGGATAATTTTTGAGTGATACTCCGTACATATTTGTAGCCAAACAGTGGCCTGGGCCATGAAGGACGGATGGATGAAGACATATGGCCATGAATATATAAGCCATGGGTTCACACAGTTGTTAAATCATGTCTACACATGAGTCCTTGCCATTCATCCTTTTCACATGTGGGTTGAAGTCAATAGTAATCATATACGTAGTACATGACTGAGTGCATCCTTATCTTCAAACATGAACTAGTTACCCATAATTATAAACCACTTAAAGTGTCATTGCGATAATAGCTCAATGGTGAAAGACATCTAGAGTGAAACATGGGTCATGAGTTCAAATCATGTCGTTGTATTTTACTAGTTTTTGTGTTTCACGATTGACTTTTCTCATATTGGTTGTCGGACTGGTTAGTGAGGGCCGCGAAGACTCGAAAAGTGAAGTTTCCGTTTATGCACATCCATTTTTGACTTGTAAGGAAAAAAATTCTGGTTTGCCAATTACTATGGAAATAGTCCAACTCAAATATATGTAACAGTAAATAAGTAAGAATCCTGTGACTTATGCACGTAATAACGGAACCAGGATGAAGTTTCAATCTGTCATTTGTTAATTCAGTAGCAATGTTTTTACAAAACAATGTCGCATTTTGCCTAACTAGACATGACATCAAAGATCGAGTCAACTCAAGTACAATTCATGTTATACATGGTTGTCATCGTACCAGTCATCTCAAGAACATTTCATAGTACACATGCTTGATTTGGGTATAGTTATTGCTGTTTCTACAACGGTATTGCATATGAGACCGACCTTTTTTTTTATGATTATGAGTACTAAAGTTGCCCTATTAGATAAGATTAGGGCCTTAGGGGTGACACGTGCCTAGAAAAGACATATTTTATTAAAAAATTTACACTCCGTGACTTAAAATCGGGTATAGCTCATGCCACACCTGGCTCCCATGTGGATCTGTCCATGAATTACTAAGTCGTTAGTTGCACTTAGTACTTGTAGTACTAAATTAAAGGTCGAGAGTATCTAGCGAAAAGATACACAATTTTTTTTTCGGTTAAAAGAAAAGATACACACTTAACGTAAAGGTGTACACAAGAAAAACATAGTACTACTCGTAACTGTTATTCTTCTAGACTACAGGTTCGTATCAAATACTAACAGCATATGAACCAATATTAGATTACGAGTTATATTACATTTAAACTTTCATATACTAGATCTGTTAGCATATAAATAATAAGAACGCTTCGTTTTAACGAACGAATTTGTTGAGTCTTGTTCAAGCAAAGGCCAAATCAGTCACCAATCACTTTGTCGACTCAACTTACAACTTTGTTTTCTCAGTTCTGATAACATGCTTAAATAGAATGCAAACTTTAGATGGGACATCGTTTGGCAAATTTTCTAAAGGTATCCCTACACTGAAATGATAGAAATAAACCGAATGATTCGTAAGCTCATTTGCTAATGTTTACGTTTTATGAGTGTGTTTATGTATGATGTGGATAAACTCTTTTGTTGCCACAGACGTTCATCTGCGCCGAATCCAGTCTATTTAAAAGGATAGTCGCCTTGGGATTAGTCGGCTCGTAATGTCGAGTTGGAAACTCACGAAAATGAAATTACAAAAAAAAAGAATGGATAAACTACAATACAAATGGTGGCCACAACAATAGCAGTCTCCATATACGAAAAATTTACATATTCATCACTAAGGCATACGTAATCATCATATGTATCCATTTGGATGTTTGAACATTATGAATATATATATGACATAAGTTCATAATTCAGACACTTGCAACAAAGATTAATTATTTAGCGTAAGGAAGAGGTTCATGAAAGGTAAACCAACAGAAGCGGCTGGATATGCAAGGGCGGCACAAGCCTAGCGAGACTCTCCATACAAATGTGGCAATAGTCTCGGTGCAACAAGGAGTTCAAGTGGGGTGGCTTTGAGATTTGTTATTCCAGGGCTTTCAGTCATGTCAATCTGCTCATTTGATGGCTTTTCGAACTCAAATCCGTGTATTATGTTGGCTAGTATAAACTGCACAGCTTCAAGAGCAAAGGAGATTCCCACACAAATTCTTCTGCCACTGCCAAACGGAATCAGCTCAAAATGTTGACCTCTGACATCCACTTCCTTTTTACATGTCAAGAATCTCTCAGGTTGAAATTCAAATGGGTCATTCCATATATTAGAATCATGTTGAATCTTCCAGATATTCACCAAAATCTGAGTCCCTTTAGGGACAGTGTAACCACCTACAACGCAGTCTTCAGTGGACTCATGAGGAAGAGATAGTGGGGCAGCCGGATAAAGTCGCATTGTTTCTTTAATAATAGCTTGAAGAAAGACCAAGTTCTTCAAATCCGAGTCTTCTACTCTTCTTTCTTTTCCTACATGGTTTTCAATCTCTTGTTGGACTTTCTTTAACACAAGCGGGTTGTTAACCAGTAACGCTAAAGCCCATGTTAGAGTCACAGTTGTGGTGTCGCTGGCTGCAGCCAAAATGGCCTAAAAAAGCAAGACCCTTTATTAGAGTTTATCACTACTAATAAATGATGTGATATATGGTACTAGGATTAATGCAAAACAGTTGTACCAAACATGTAGATTTGACAATAGTATCAATGCTAAAGCCATAAAAATCTTGGTTTTGTTCTTGCTTGACACGAGATAACACTGCAGTCATGAAGTCCACATGGTCGGCTTTGCTATCATCTAGCTGCTGCCTCTTGTGCTCTTGTAACCAACCATCGACTATAACATCCATCTCTTTGGCCGTCTTCTTCATTTCCATCCCATAACCTCCTAGATCTAACCACCTCAAACCTGGAATACCATCTGATGGCACAACTGCACCCAATAGTTCCATAAACCGCCTAATGGGCTTTTTGACGTGATCTGCATTCTCTTTGTCAAGCGAAAACTGATACCCGAATAACATTCTCACAGTCATGTTCAGGATTAAGTTCCCAAACCATTCTTTCATGTCGATCATTACCATTTGCTTATTTTCCGTCCAAGTTGTATACATGTCTAGTATGGATGAGTTCACTTCAGAGACTTTGATATGTGCTAGCATTTGAACACGCTGATGAGACGTCAGTTCCTGAACAACTATCTTACGCATCTTGCGCCAGTATGATCCATATGGTGCTAATGAAAACATAGCATAGTTGTAGCCCATAAGCTCTATTACCATGGATTTTGGTCGGCTCGCAAAGACTCTATCATTGGTAGTCAAGCACTCTTTAGCCATCTCTGAATTGCTGACAACTAGAACACGTTGGAGACCAAGTTTGATGGTGAAAATTGGTCCAAACTTGTCAGCCATAGAACCTAATAGCTTATGAAGAACTCGAGAACCAGAAAAAAGATGCAAGTGACCAATTATCGGCCATGAGCCTGTTGCTTCCGGTACTGACTCACCTAGTCCCTTCATAACTCTCTTTTTTATCCACGCCAGATGACCAAGAAGAAGGAAACATAGGCTTGATAGCAAGATTATAAGTGATAAAAGTAAATCCATCCGAATCTTTTGTTGCAACAGAAGGTTTACAGAAATTAAAGATAATGTATATCACAACCTGGATTACAACACTCATATATACAAACAAGTGTGTGCAACATTGCATTATATGATGTTGATGTTTATCAACACGTGGATAACACATCCACACAACACACGTACTAGTATACAAATGTATCACATTCTGTAATATGACCAACAAACATGTGTGGGCAGTGCCGAGTAACCATATAAAACAAACTAACCACTATAAGACAAAATGATTGACACCTATTTATTTTTAGAAAAATGACATGCAACCATAAGTGCAGAAAGAAAATAATTGTGAAGAAAAAAAAAATAGAGAGAATCTACAAAATGCACTAAAAGAGACATGACTAACTTTACAGAACAATGATTCGGGTGTGGATTCAGCAACTTTAATATGCTAAAGAAACATTGAATCTTGTGCTTTAGAGCTCAAGAGAAAACTTCATTGAGAAAATGCCTAAAAAGAGAACAGGAACAAAACGCAAGCTAAACAATGTAATATCAATTATATATTAGTCTGAACATAAACAAAAATTTGATCATCATGATAATTAGGCAAAGTGTTTCGTACATATTAGGTTGCCAGGAAAATCCATAAAGGGGTATATCTTTTTTAAGGATATTGTAGGCTTATTGTGTTTGGATTGGCTACCGTAAGCAAATCTAAGAAACCATTCTTCTGCAAATCACAACGCATTATATAGTGTTCGATTGGCTTGAATAACTCAGGGAGTGTTTCGGTGAATAGATGATTATTAGCTTATTAAGGATTCAAAAATGTGTTCTAATGGGTTAAAAACGTTAGGTTCTGTTAGATATGCTTACTGTAACAGCTTCGATTTGCTGGATTATTTGTTGAATTTAAACACTCAAAACTTCGAGTGTCATATCCAACAACGAATGTGTTGGTGAAATCAATGTAGATAAACATCGCGTACCTTCCCCTTTACATTACCTATATTTATTTATGAGTGGCTAAATGAGTTCTGCTTTTTTCAAAAGAGTCATAGCTGTGCTGGACTAATATAATAGAAAGTCAAGGCTCTTCTCCTGTTCTACGAATCTACAATGAGCCAACAACGACTTTTTCGTAGAGTTACGTTTTTGTTTATCATGTTGTTTTATACCTATTTCCACGAGCATTCTATGCATGTCTTTCTGATTTCATTAGTAAGTTTAATCTTAGTGTGTTTCTTTTGGTGCATCAGATTTCCGTAGATGCAAAAGAAGTTTATATATTACATTCCAACAACACAAGTTAATCACATATAACATGGAGAAAGTGCATGTGTAAGAAATACACCATCTCCATTCAATACGGCCTACGGAATCGATTGCCTATTGAACTTAATAATTTAATCACTAAGTTTGGTCTTAGTTTGTGTCTTTTGGTGCATCAGATTGTAAACTGTGTATTGAATTGTTGAAAATGTGATACATGCGTTTGTATAAATAACATACTAACTAATGGGCCTATACAATAATACTAATCCAAGACTAATCAATCATGATAAAGCCCATGAGAACATCAGCTAACAACCACCCGCAGTTTGAGCGGGAGAGGAACGAACACTCAACCTGGAGCGAAACTCATCAAACAAAGCAGTAGGCAAGCCTTTGGTGAGGATGTCTGCATACTGATATCGAGATGGAACATGAAGAACACGTACATGACCCATAGCCACTAAGTCACAAACAAAGTGAATGTCAATCTCTATATGCTTCGTGCGTTGATGCTGCACGGGATTAGATGAGAACATCAACTAACACAGATTTCCGCTGACGCAAAAGAAGCTTATATGCTACATTTGAGCAACACAAGTTAATAATCAATAAACAACATGGAGAAAGCGCATAGAGTTGCAAAGGAAGCTTTAGAGAGTCGATCGGTTCTTCTTATATCTAATTTGAAAAAAATATAAGACTTGAAATAACAACGGGGTGATAGATGCTATGTTGGAAGCTAAGTTGTATAGGGGTCGAATTTGGTTCTTAGCTCGATAAGTGTTTTTATGGTATATGTGGACGGAAGGCCTTTGAGGTGATCTTTAGTGTAAATTTATACCATTCATGAAGCTATGTATTTTGTTATTGCAGATATGTTTAAACATGTAATTAGTCATGATTTTGATGCAGATTCATATTCAACGAACAATCAAATAGCTAGTAAAATATCAGTCAAACTAGACATATTAATTTGGAAATGTCAACCGGCATGTTTAACGTAAAATCGACTTCTTGTGTTGGTATTATAGAATCAAAAATAGGATAATATTTGAGTGATCCACATTTGTAGCTAAAGTGGTCCGGGCCATGAAGCTAGGATGGCTGGATGGAGACACATGGCCATGAAAATAGAAGCCATGGGTTCACATGGTTTAACCATGTATACTCATGAGTCCACACTATCAGCTTCCACTTTTGCGGTTTATCCCAGTTTCATACCCTCATTTCACATTTGGGTTCAAGTCAATAGCATATACAGTACATGATTGAGTGCATCCTTATCTTCAAACGTGAACTAGTGACCCATAATTATAAACCAGTTTTCACATCCATATTATCACGTAATCTATTTGACTTATAAAGTAATATCTTTTGCTTTGCCACATTGCCGTGTGCCGTCATTTTTATTCGTGGGTCATGCCGATTTCGTGGAATTAGTCCAATTTAAATATAAGTAAACAAGTACCAGGATCACAGGATGAAGGTCATGTCAAAACTGAACCAGAATGAAGTTTTAATCTGTCATTAGTGAATTCCATCGTAGTGTTTGTGCAAAACAAGGTTGCATTTTGCCTAGACATGACATCAAAGTATGTTGGTGATTTAAGATATAAAACATATTAGATATCAAATAATGAATTGAACATAAAAACGCAGCGGAACAAATCACAAACAACGGATCCATATTATAAGTAATTAAGAGTAGATTACCTCTATGGATATCCACATTACACGTCTACAACCACCAACGGATGCTAGTCCTTCTTATCTTTTGAATAAACCTTGCTAGGAATAGATCTTAGATCAAAACCAAACCCTAAGAGAGGGTGTATGGTGTTACGGCGGTTCTAGTTATTGTTGTTTTCATATTAAACATGCTTGACTTGGGTAGTTATTGTTGTTTTCGCCACGATATTGCCTGACTAAGTTGTTACTTGTACCTTAGTACTTGTGGTATACTCAAGGTCGAGAGCATCGGTGGACGCATAGCGTATGTATTTTTTTAAGAGGGTAATTTTGTGTCAAACTATCAAAACTTAATAGATAAATATATAAATTACAATATGGATGCTTTTTGTATTAAATGTATAAACCGTATATTGATTAATGAATGAATACTGATTACATGAGATGACATATATAACGATTTACTGGGCTAATAATACAATGCAAATACATGACTGGGCTAAGCCCATATAAACTATCGCTAACAGACCCCGCAGGTTTGGCGGGAGTGGAATAAACACTGGTGGAGCGAAACTCATCAAAGAAGCAGTAGGCAACCCTTTGGTGAAGATGTCGCATACGCGATAGCGGGACGGGACATGAAGAACACGTACATGACCCGTAGCGACCAGATCTCGAACAAAATGGATGTCAATCTCAATATGCTTAGATGCGTTGATGTTGCAAGGGTTAGATGAGAGATAGCGGCAGCGACATTATCACAATAAACAATGGTAGCAGTCGAAAGCGGTGTATAGAGCTCACGCAATAAATTGCGTATCCAGCACGACTCAGCAACAGCATTGGCAACACCCCGATATTCAGCTTCAGCACTGAACCGAGAAATAGTAGCCTGACTCTTAGATGACTAGGATAAAAGATTGTTGCCAAGAAATACACAATACCCTGAGGTAGACCGAAGTGTGACCGGACAACCAACCCAATCTGCATCTGAGTATGCAACTAAGGATGAAGTCGATGACGAATAAAGCTGTAAACCATAGGCTAATGTACCGCGAACATAACGTAAAACTCGGCGAGAGCAGCAAAATGTGGCTCTCGAGGATCATGCATGAATAGACAAACCTGCTGAACGGCATAAGAGATGTCCAGTCTAGCAAAAGTAAGGTACTGTAGAGCCCCTGCAAGACTACGATATAATGTAGGATCAGAAACAGGATCACCATCGTCAACAAGCTTGGAATCCGTGTCAACAGGGGTACGAACCGGGCTGAAAGTCTCATCAACATCAATGCCTGCAAGCTGAGTACTGCCATTCGCAACAAGGAGTGCCGTGTAGCGATTAAGACTACCATCTGCATTATGTTTGTGCCAAAACAGCCACATAGAACGAACAATGTTCGCGTCCGGTGGCCAAGGTACAAGAATCCATGTATTATTTTTAATCAATGCATTATATTCATCAAGCATAGCACGAAACCAATGAGGGTCATTAAACGCATGGGTGTACGACTTTGGAAGTGGAGAAATGGTAGACATATTTAAGTTGAAGCCTTGGGTAGGGCGATTAGAACCAACACGATAGCGAGTGACCATGGGGTGAGTTGACGTGGGATTGGGGTTTGGTTGTTGGACCGGAGGGGTAACACCTGTGAGACTGTTGAACGGTGGTAGTGGAAGTGGGCTGGAGGGGTTGGGCCTGGGTAGGGGGTTGGGCTTGCAAAGAGGGCGGCGAGGTTGGGCTGGTGGGTATAAGTGGGTCCGGTTGGTGAGGTGATGGACTGTAGGATGATGGACTATCGTTGAGCGTAGGAATTGGGTAAGTAGGAGTGGTAGGCGAGGGTGAGGTAAGGTTTTTAGTGAGTAAGTGTTGTTGTATGATGTTTGGAGGTGTATCGAGAAAGGTGTAAGAGGGCGAAATGTTTGGTGTCATGGAGCCATACGGGAATTGTGATTCATCAAATGTCACATGACGGGATAAAATGATTTTGTTTGTGTTGAGGTCTAGACATCTATACCCCCTATGGTTCGTTGGGTACCCAAGAAAGATGGAAGGCGTGGAACGA
This sequence comes from Chrysanthemum makinoi, assembly GCA_910596185.1. Taxonomy (NCBI): domain Eukaryota; kingdom Viridiplantae; phylum Streptophyta; class Magnoliopsida; order Asterales; family Asteraceae; genus Chrysanthemum; species Chrysanthemum makinoi. The sequence continues at coordinate 191,092,639 of OU343224.1, read as the reverse complement.
GGTCCAAGTTTGTTGTTGGTATCTATGTGAGGGTAGCAAAGACAGCTAAATACCCGAAGGTCCGCATAGTTGGGTGTAGTTTTGTAAAGGCGAGTGTGTGGAGTTTCATTGTTTATGGCAGTGGAGGGAAAAATGTTTAAAAGGTGGGCCGCCATGTGAAGGGCTTCAACCCAAAATGTGGGTGGAAGGTGGGCTTGAAATAGAAGGGTGCGTATTAGGTTGTTGATGGTGCGGATCATTCGCTCGGACTTACCATTCTGTTGAGATGTTCTTGGGCAGGAGAATCGAATGGTGATGCCATTAGAAGCAAATAATGGTGTAGGTCATTGTTGTCAAATTCACCACCATGATCACATTGAAACGATTTTATATCACAATTAAATTGGTTCTTAACAAAGGCACGAAAATGAATAAATTTAGACAGCATATCAGACTTGTTACGAAGAGGGTACACCCATAAATAATGAGAAAAATGATCTAAAAACAAAACATAGTATTTAATCCCAGTAACACTCGAGAGTGGAGAAGTCCACAAATTAGAATGAATAATATCAAATAGTGAAGTAACTATAGTTTCGGAAATCGAAAAGGGAAGTCTCACGTGCTTATAGTGACAAGCATGACAAAGCACGGAAGGCTTAGTCTTATTACACGAAATAAAATTACTGGAAACTAAGCTACGTAACACGTCACTTCCTGGATGACCAAGTCGTTGGTGCCACGTGTCTTGGCCAGACAAGAAAGGCTTGAGGAGGTGTTGAAGGGCAAGATACTTGGAGATAGAGGTCCCGATGTCTATCACATCCCCGAGGAGGATTTGGCGGGTCCAGTAGTCCTTCACAGAAAAACCAAACTCATCAAATTCAATGGTACATTTATTATCACCAACAAATTGACGAACATATATAAGGTTTTTAACAATGTTAGGAGTAATGAGAACATTATTTAAGTGAAGAGTGCGATGAGGAGTGGTGCGTGCTATGGCCAGCGTTGGTGTGACGGGAATAATTCCCATCACCAACAAAGGACAGAGATGGATAAATATAAGAATTAAAAATAGTACTAAGATTAGTAGCAGAGGAGTTAAGGTGAGAGGACGCACCAGTGTCCATGTTCCAGTTGGCATTAGTCGGGTCCTGAAGAGTCATCGTGTTAAATGCTTGAGGAAGAAGAGTCTCCTGACCATAACCAGACTGAGCAATAAACGCCTGCTGGTGGGGGGGTAACCTGTTGGGCAGCGGGGGTGAGTAACGTGGGTTGCTGACCCGGAGCAAGCCCAAAACCGGGCGGACTGGGCCTGGAACCCCAAAGGTGTTTGTTGTGGGTGATTTGTATTGAACCGGGCCTGGCCCAAGTGAGCCCCTAAACCATACTGGGCTAACAGAGATTGTTGGGCCTGTAGTAATGCCAATAGATTTTGTGAACTACTTGATCCATTAAGTGCACCGAATGAAGAACCAAAATTTGTTCCAATATTATTCCCACGTTGTGTTCTCTTGGTCCCATTCGTTCCATGAGATATATTCCCAGTTGTGCCAGATGAGTTATTCCCCCGACGAGCATCATGTATGAAACGACATTCATCTCCCCAACGACAGAAACCACGGGAAAAATTGCGACAAACTTGAGGAGCAGTGCTACGTAAGTCACGTGAAACGCGAGTATCTTGGGTACGGTTTGCATGGTTCGTATGGGAATTCTCGGCAAGAAGCACTTGAGGTGCCGAGCTACTAGTGTTGAAGCAGGAAGCGATGCGTGAGTTAAGCCGCATCTCTTCTGTGATCACCATGGAGCGCATTGTGTCGAGGTCCGGGAAGGGGTCCTTGTGCGCAATAATAGTAGCAAGATTTTCATATTTTTCACTTAGGCCATTGATGGCATAAGTTACAACGTCGTCATCAGACATGGACGACCCAAGATCATTTAGCAAAGTAACGATAGATTCTATCTTACGGAAGTATGCATCCGCTGTGAGATCCCCCATTTGTATGACGCTGGCTCGCCTTTTAAAGCAACTGTACGTGTACGCTTATTGTCGAGGAATATCTTTTCGACATGTTCCCAAGCGTCCTTGGCTGTTTTGGGATTGATTTTGATCAACCGACCTTAAAGAGTAGGCGAGAGTGTGAGAAAGATCCAAGACTTGACTATCGAATCCGCAGTCTTCCACTCATCAGATGGTGGAGGTGGGTTAGAAGATGTCGCAGCCTCGGTTTCACCCTCGATGTGCGTTAGGACACCGAAGTTGTCACAATGAATTTTAAAGAAATAGCACCATGATGAGTAATTTAACTCATCAATATTCAGTTTTACCGGAACAACGTTGTTGATGTGCGTGACGGCATACAATTTTTCAACGAGAGTTAGGGAAGGAGGTGGTGGAGGGGGAGTGGTGTTAGTCATTATGGCGGTGTTGGGATGGTCATGCGACGGCAGCAGGAAGGGGTGGAGAGATCGTTGGAGATTGTAGGGTTTCTAGGGTTAGGTATTTTTGGAGAGGATCGACTTAGGCTAATACCATATTAAAGGTATAAACCGTATATTGATTAATGAATGAATACTGATTACATGAGATGACATATATAATGATTTACTGGGCTAATAATACAATGCAAATACATGACTGGGCTAAGCCCATATAAACTATCGCTAACATTTTGGAGGGTGTGCACATGCATACACTATGCATACATAACAGTATGAAGGTTGAATTTAATTAGTTCACGCACTATTAATACATGTGTATAATATGTGTGTTTAAAGGTCTCTTTATGGTGATGGCACGGGGTCACTGAAATACATGATTTCATGAGACGCCCTGAGTATACTAGCAAAAAGATACACTTAACCTAAAGGTGTACACAAGAAACAACAAGTACTAGTTATTTTTCTACTCCACGACAGGCTCGAATTGATTACTAACGACATATGAAGCAATATTGAGTACAAGTTTATTATGTACAAACTTTCATATACTAGATATGTTAGCATATAAATAGGAACGCAGTCTTGTTCAAGCAAAGGCTAAATCAGTCACCAATCGCTTTGACTACTCAACGTACAACTTTGTTTTCTTAATTCTGATCAATCTATACACTTATTCGACATAGTAACATGCTTACGTATCATGCAAACTGTAGATGTGACATTGTTTGCCAAATTTGCTACATCTAAAGCTTTCCCTACACTAAAACGATAGAAATAAACCGAATCATTGATAAGGTTCATTTGCTAATGTTTACGTTTTATGAGAGTGTGTTTATGTCGTGGTTTTAAAATGCTCGCAAAAGCCTTGCAAAAGCGTGTGACTTGCCATGTCACCACGCCGCTTTATGTCACATTTTTTTTAAACTCGATATATATGAAATATAAAATAAATATAAAATTCATATTTTGTGCGCCTTTATGTCACGTCTTATAAATGTAAAAGCTTCGCCTTAGCCGCAAATGTGTGAGAATTGGTCATGTCATCACGCTACGCCTTGCGCTATTTATAACCTTGATACTTTATGTATTATGGGATTTTATCAAAACCATACATTACCGTGTACGCAGCTTGTCTAGTAACTTCTAATTAACCAAAACTCAAACAAGTACAACTCGTATCATTTATTCGTCAATAAATTACGAAGATATAGTTTTACTCACTACAACAATGTGGGCTTTCGCAGGGGAAATATCAGGGCTTTCGCCGGGGACAAGTTATAACAACCCGTAAAATTTCGGATTATTTTAATAATATTTATCACGTCAGAAAATTCAAATCAATTATTTTCCGACAAAATGCCAATATCTAAAATATAAAAACGAGAGGTCATTTCGTTCCTTTAGAAATAAGACACCGCACGTACAATACTTGCCCACAAAGTATATGTGAAATTATTATTGTCCAAGTTAAAATTTAAGCATACATAAGCTTAATCCATCAGTTATTTCCGCATACTGCAGCGCAGTAGTATACAAGACTAAAAATAAATACTGAGATAAGAGAAAAAAATACACTTTTTATCAATCACTAATAATTTACGAAAGAAAACGAGAAGTTGTCTCGTTAATTCAGAAAGTCACGGCACCACACGCATTCCGACACCAATTAAATAACGTAATAAGAATGTCATATTATTACGTTTATAAAATCGTTTCCAAAAACATAATTTCTATATTTTTCGGGTACCGGGAAGGTACGTTTACTCGAGGATTCGACAAAACACGGAGTACAATTAATACACTACTACTACTAATAATAAATCAAATAAAGCTTTGGATTCTTTTTTTCCCTTGTGAACCGTCCCTATCATCTCCTCTCTCTCTGCTACACCACAACCAACACAATCTCCCTTAAATGGTAAAATTCTTTTCTTTTGATTTCAAACCAAGAAATCAATCTTGTCTTCACTCCCAATATCGTCTAGGCTATACCCTAGGAGCACACTTGGAGCGTTTAATCCGAATCCGAGGAGAAGAATCCTTAAAATGGTAGGAAACATGTTTTGGGTTTTCTCTTGGGTCACTTCCATCATCCTTATTCATTCCCTATAAATGGGTCACTCTCAGAAAAGTTCTTCATCACCTCCAGATTCAATCACAAAAATTAGGGTTCTTGGCTCAAATGGGTTTTTATAATTACCATGGGGGTTTTGAAATTTAAGGGATAAGGAAGCTTGCTCAAGCACCAATCCGTCTAAATTCATCTCGAGTCTCTTCCACTTGAAGCTTTTGGGTCCGGTTCATCACTCTCGATCCACCAATATATTTGTAAGATAAATATATTTGTTATGTAGATTTATCTCGATTTTATTAAACGAGTGTACATAAACAAAAATAACAATCGGATAATGGATATAAACAATGTTATGGCTTGATTCATTGTTGTCGTTGTTGTTGTGGTAAAAAGGGTAACAAGACAAGGAAAAGAAAAAGGTCAAAACTTTATATTTGGCTAAACTAGAAATTGCCTTATGTATGATAATCGGCTTAAAATGTGCTCGACTTATTGTAAATCCTCGACTCGAATTTCAGCCTACGCAACTTACAGTAGTACTCGAATTAAAATAGTTTCCAGCTTATAGTGTTTTCGTTTCTAGTTTATCCGGGGTCATATCTGGTAGACGTAAGGCAAGGCCCAAGACATAGTTCTCATGTCACTTGGTTTCTAAGGACGCTTGTAATGCTGTAGAACTAGCCAAAAGTCTTGCGTCGGGGTGGTCGTTGTTATTGTTATCATGTTGTTTTTCGACGTACAAGTAAACCCCAAAAGGGTACGGTTGTTTTGTGTACTTCAAGTAGACATCTCGAGGATGGTTGTACTCCATCAGACACTAGACCACGCCGAAGTCTTAGAGGACCTGCGAAAGTCTTGGTACAAGTTGCAATCTCAGCTTATACATACATTTTGTTTTGAGCTCATTGCATCAAAATTTATTTGAGTTTTGATACCCCTTGCGTTAGTAAAATCCCTGGTGTCAAAACAACATCACTCCAACTTAAAGTAGTCTGTGTTATGGTTAATTGGGCTTGATCCAGTCCAACAGGGAGAGTTTAATTGACAGTATGGGCTGCGAGCCCATGTGATTTCAGTTGAGGTCCATTTGGTTTTTGTTCAAGCCCACCAGGGCGTGTCTGTTTGCGACAACCCACTATGGGTACATTCGGTTTTTGTGTTGACCCTAGTAAGCCACGACTCGTTCCCATCCCGTTTCACTCAAATTATTCTCGTCTCGACTCATTTATCCCCAACGTTTGATATAAGACATAAACCTTCCTACACGATGTATAATATATAAACGTGACATTGGTGCAAGGAACAATTAGTAAACAAAAACAAATTGTAATGACAAGATACTCACACTAGACATTTTCACTACTCACAACATAATTAGAAACTTTTACACGTAATGTAAGAGACAAACTTGGCAACACCGATTTTGAATATGAAAACGGGAAATAAACTTGATAAGATATAACAACAAGCTTTTGTCAATAGTCAAATATACAAACACATCTATTTATTTACCATAACCATTACATATGTGGTGCTATTTTCTTTATATGCAAGATAAGATATACATGATTATTTTCTAAAAATCCTTGGTTTTTAACAATGGAAAGACTAGATATATAAGTCAAATTGGATGATAGTTGTATATTAAATGATTCACAACATTCACCAAAGGTACATTGAGTATTTTGTCAATAAATCCCAATACACCCGAGGTAGACTATTTTCTTATAAACCGTTTACAAAACGAGATATACTTCTTGAAGCCTATATTTTCAAATATACATGCGTATATATGTATAAACCAAGCCCTATACATAACTTTTCAAAAATATATTGTGAATTGGATACATTTGAAAGCCACATTTGAAATTAATACAAGAAACACATAAACTAAATTTTTACTTAATCTCTTTTCAACCACGTTTATATATACATTTATATATATGTATATCTTGGTCATTTACATCGACAACGTCCTATTATAAACATGCAAATCCTCCAAATATTATCTTTTGGTCGCCATTAAACCAAAGTCATAATTCCTTCTTCAAGACCTCCTTCCATGTCATCCTTCATAAGCCGAAATACACCCAAATCTTGTAAATTGTTTTAAAGATAGATGATACAACAACAACAACAACAACAACAAAAACATTTAAAAACTTATAAAAGTTAGTTAAATTTACCGAAGTCTTAAACATAAAGACTAAATTGCCGTATTAATTAGGTTTGCGGTGTCGGAGCCGTGCACTATCACTCCTTGATTTAATTTTTAGACTTCATATTGCACACATGCCAAGGTGAGTTTCATAGCCCCTACTTTTAATCGCTTTTATACTTGTTTTGGGGAAGATACATGCCTCATTTTACTTAAATCATTTCACTTGTGCATTCCATGCATACTATGCTTTACATGTTTAAAGTTTTCATCATACATAGATGTTTTATAGAGCATACCAAAACCTTTGACTCTGAATATTACGCAGCCTTAGCCTAAGTCCTTAGATCCCAAATTGCCCTCTTCATGAACTGCCAGCTTTAATGTTATAAATAGATCTATTGAGGGTGACTCCTTCGGTTTCTAGCCAATCTCGGGCTTTGGGTCAAGGCTTTAAACATATAAAGATGTCGGGACCGAAAGTGTATTGATAAACACTCACCATGTGGGCTCCTTATTTGTATGACTTCTTTGTGCATACAAGAACTGTCATAGCTTCGGTTGCATGAACTTAGTGCTAGCGTAATAGATTTCATATTGACATTATATCAGTGTAATGTACATTACTCTACTTAGGTCCACTAATGAAATCCTTTTATGAAATCTGTTATGAATTGAAACCATAAACTTTATGACATTATGCAAGATGTAATGATCATCAAAAACCAATTTGAGAAAGTGTACTGAAATCTCTTTTTAACGAAACCTATGAACTCAACAGAGTAAGCTGACCCTTTAGCATGTATCTGAGGTTTGAGTGATAGCTTATCTTTGGCGGCGCAAGGCAAAAGGCATGGCCTGCATGGTCATAGATGACTCTGATTTATGTATTGAGACACTGTTTATAATGGGCCATTTTCCGTATCAAATCAAAAATGTAAACATTGTTTTTAAGAAATGAATAAAAGTTTATTTATGAAAATCTGTTGTTCTATGCTTATGTTGTGATATCAATTTAGTAGCACCCCAACGCTTGTATGCTTCCGCTGAGTCATTTTTGGGGGTGTTACACAAGTCCCCTGCGAAAGTCCCCCGGCAATACCCTATCGGGAATACTTTCCCCGGGGACCAGTGACCACCTTTCCCGGGGACAAGTGGGTCCCGCAGCCATTTGTCGCCGGTCAAACGAGTCCGACGTGGCACCTATTTTTGCCGGTGTTTTTGAATATTTATTTAATTACCTAATTACGTTATTAGTCCGACGTGACACTTCTTTTTGCTGGGGGCATGTCCCCGGGGAAAGTCGAATACCACTGTTGAGCAAATCCCTTTCGCCGGGGACTTGTCCCCTGCAAAAACTGCACGCTACTGTTGCTTTTCGTTTTTTGCCGGGGACTTGTCCCCGGGGAAAGTAGTAATATGAAATTAGTTTTTACACTTTCGTCGGGGACATCATCTGACCCATTTTGCAGAAAATTGTTGAAAAATGGGTAATTTCCAGATTTTTTTCTGAAAAAATCTACAATGTCACAACCTGTTTTTTCAGAACCTGTTTTATGCTACAACAACACAAATTCGCTAAACATAATATCATATATACCCATCAATCGCTAACATAGTTATCTGTTTCCAAAATCGCCAAAACGGTTCAAAAACCGTTAACGCATGATCATCTACAAAACTATACATAAGCTACCTATCCGCAAATGGTCCAAAACTATACGTATAATCCATTTAGCGGGAATCCTAGCACATAATGCACATAAACGACATAATAATCCATGTTATTCTCTACAAACATATCCAAAACGTGTTAAACTAACATAAATAGGCATCTCAAACCCCACTACCCCCACTCCCGTCCTCGGTATCTCTAGACTCACCGGATGGAGTAGCAGTGTAGCACCAGATCCCGACCCACCCGGTGGAGTAGCACCAGATCCCGACCCACCTGGTGGAGTAGCACCTGATCCCGGGGCGGACTGTAGTCGCTCCTGTCAACCCGGGAATGACCTCACAAACTCCATCACCTGCTCCATCTGAGTCCTCTGTGTAGCGAGCACCTCGGCTGTTCTAGACTGTTTCCGCAGTGAGGACACGTCCGCTTCATCACGAGGTCGGGAGGCGCTAAAGGTCTTCTTCACTCCACCGCCGGGTAAGACTTGACCTACACCAGGAATATGACCGCGCTGCTTACCACCAATCACGGTACGGAGAATCTCGCGGTCAGTCATGCGGGTCCCATCGGAAGTGCTCTCTTCCCGCATCCGTATCATCTGGTTCTGTTTAGTTACAAAAAAAATAAGAAAAGTAATATATAAGTCGTGATGCATTATATTTCATCAAAGTGGGTGACTTTGAAAATAAATTATACTTACATATCTAGTCTCAGATAACGGGGACTCAAAGACATCGCCCCTCATATGGTTCCGACGGTAAAGCTCTATCAAGTCTTTTCCAACCGCCGCCTCAGTGTCGCTGCTCAACTGTTTAGAAATAAAATCAATAACGACACACCCAACACCATGTATATATATAAATAAAATGATTAAAAAGTTTCTTACAAAGTTATGGCGAATAGCAGCTAACGACTGAGATCCGTGAAGGCTAGAACTCGTGTTCGCCATGCGGTTTTGTCGGTTGACCTCTGATATCTTCTGCTTCTTGGGGTTTATCCAAAGCTTAACCTACGTATTTTAAATTATAAAAACTATTATATAAATGAATTATTATCATTATTATTATTATTGTTATTATTATTATTTATTTATTTTTTTATTTTATTGTTATTATTATTATTATTATTATTATTTCATTAGAAAATCATAGGAAATTACAAGAAATTAGTGGGGAGCCGAGAAACTAGCTGGGCCCCCACTCCTCTAAAGAAATAATAATAATAATAAGACTAAAATACACGGTTGGTCCATAAACTTGGTCAGATGCTTCGCGGTGGGACAAAACTGGGCCTTTTCATCGTTGGAGGTCCCTATTTCAAGTTTCTTACTCGTTACAAGTCCCTTGACCAATTTTCCGTTAGTCAAGGACTGTTATTTTCCCCATGTGCCTTGCACATGAGGGCAAAATTGTCATTTCATTGTTTTGGTTAATTATTTTGGTGGTAATGCTGGTACAACCTTAGGGACTAACGATGTATTTAATCAATAAAATTATACCATCACCACCACCACCCTCCATTTATCTCTTTTTCATGCTTCACTCTCTAAATTTCTGCTTCTCTCTCTAAAATTAACCATCACCATAGAATGAAAGAATGAACTTGTATGCAATATTATCAAGTATACAATTGCAAAAAAAATTACAACAAAACATGAAAATTGAATATATATTAATACCAAACATATTACAATCATATAAACATACTACTGAATTGGACAATCCCAACCAGAGATACAATCAATCTTTCGCACAATACTGTTCTAAACAAGGATTCTGAATGCTCCACAAAAGACAATTCAAAGTTAAAATGATGTTCATGCTTCCTACAACATACTTGATAGATAATTGAACATTGACCAATATCTTTGATCTAACAGACTACCTTCACTTTACTTTCTGTTCTTAGCAGGTGGTTGTTCCTCGTCATCGTCATCTTCCTCCTCGTCTTCTTCATCATCGTCATCGTCGTCATCCTTATCCTCTTCATCATCACTCCCTCCTTGATTTCCACCATTTGTTGGCAAAATATCGTATTATAAGCCGAAGCATTTGAATAACTTACTTAGACAGACCAGAGACGACTGTTGGACTGTTGCGTGAGATTTTATCCCCATGTCCAAGCTGCCCCTTCTGCAAGAATACAGTGGTTTTTTTGTATGGGATATCAGAAAGAACACAAACATTTGCATTGATCGTAAGTTGAATACAATGGTAGTGTATAACTTCTGGTATAATACTCCCTCCGTCCCAAATTATAAGTCCATTTTGACATTTTCAAAGTATTTTCTTTCCTACTTTGACGTTAATTATTTTTCTTCATGTTATATAATACTTGATGAAAAGTATACCAATGAAAAAGCATTTAAAACACAAGTCTATTTATATATTTTGTGTCAAATATTATATAACACTAAAAAAAATAATTAAGGTCAAAGTTTATATAAAAAGACTTTGAAAAAGTCAAAATGGACTTATAATTTGGGACGGAGGGAGTACAAAGAAACAACACAAAATTTTGCACTAATGGTAGTATTTTTAAATATTTTTTTTTCATTTTTTACTCATTCCTCAAAGTCATTTTATATATGTCATTGCAGTCAATTATTGAAGATGTGTTTTCAATGGATACAGTTTAGTTCAAGGTTGAATTAACAAAAATAAAATAATCTTTAGAAACTTGAGCATCGGAGATGCTCTTATGCCAAAAGGTTAACATAAGGTTAACTTCCTTGTGTCAAAATTTCTCTAATTTTAACATTCTGGAAATTAGTGACCAGTTATAGTAAAAGGGCAAATGAAGATTGGTAGATACAAGTTACATTTCTTCTTTCCCTGTACAGATTAAAATCATATATACCCCCTTTGACCCGTTCAAAGGTTCGCAATTTATATAATCCTCTCCAGATTTCATAATATTATATTTACCTTTTCAAAACACTCAAAATATTACAGCAAACCCATTCCGTAGTTTATAAAATAAAACAGCTACTACTAACAATGTGTTCTACTGAATATATAGAGAGAACAGTGTAGCCATAATCTTAGATAATTCACAACCATAGCATTGTTTTCCTACGCTTTTATTCAGTGAAAATATATGTTAGTTACTGAGCATTAGTTAACTAATTTTCTATTTTTTGTTACTAGGAAATTGCTAGATATGATATGTATAGTAATTGGAAGGAGGCTAGTATCACTTGTCAATCTGATAAATGTGTGAAACTTGCCTCATTTTTACCCCATGTGAAGCAACGTCCATCCACAGCCAAGGCCACGCAATGAAAAGATGCTGCATATAAATTTAAGAAAAACTTATAAAATCTAAGATAGTATAGAGGTCAGCAAGGCGTTTGGGTTAGCTTAGTAGCTTTTTTCAGTAAATAAGCCACTATTTTACCCAAATACTTTTAACCTTTCTTACTTTCTATAAACATTTAAACAAGCTAACCCAAACAGCTTTCTAAGGACCCTTTCTAATTATTACATTTGGCATATAGCAGAAAATAATGTTTGGCAACCTATTTAAAAAAGTGATTATCTATATTTGCAATCCTAAAACAGCCCCTAAAAGCTAAAATAAATCCTTAAAAACTAAAACCCATAATTAAAAACGCAAAAAAAAAATTGAAAAAACTATATGAAGATACCATAGTGAGAATGGTAGCAATGGATCTGTGAGCAGCCAACATGGTTTCACAAACCTGAGACTTATTCCACGACGGTCGTCTCATACCTGTATTTTACATATGCACAATTCATCAATCAAATATCTATAAAAACAAAAACACGCACTAAAAACACCTAAAAACACACAAAGATTATACCTTTGAGAGTGAGGAAACGGCGACACTATTCGCGAGTGACTTGTGAAATGTCGTCGTCGGTGAGTAGGTGGAGTGGTCTTTCGTCTGCATAGCCATACGTAAAACAGGCTTACCCTCAAAATCAACACTAACACCAATAATCCTTCCAGGCATCATCCTCTTATACTTTTTATTTAGGGTTAGGGTTTTTAATTTGGGGATTTATGGTTAGGGTTAGGGTGAAGGTGAAGGCTGGAGAGGTGATGAAATGAAGATTTGTTTGGGGGTTTTTATATATAAATGGGCAAAATGGTCATTTAACTAGAATAACGGGATTTAACAACATATAACGGGACGTTGATTAACGTAAAATTGGTCAAGGGACTTGTAACGAGTAAGAAACTTGAAATAGGGACCCCGACGATGAAAATGCCCAGTTTTGTCCCAACGAGAAGCGGATTGACAAGTTTAGGGACCAACCGTGTATTTTAGTCTAATAATAATAATAATAATAATAATAATAATAATAATAATAATGATAATGATAATGATAATTATTATTATTATAAAGTGTCGATCCAGAAATTTACCAACGCATCCCAATCCTCTTGCGTCTTGTTCGCTGGACGCTGTCTTTTGATCTCCTCAATCCTCTCCACCCCACCTGCTGCCGTAAAGTGATCTTTTTGTATCTATATTTGTTGTCATCGATCGTTTTTGAAGATAATACTCGTACTGTCACAACAATCTTGTCTCCATTGGGCTAGCAATGTGTGGGTCGAGATCAAAGTAGTGTACGCAATAAAATATAAATAAAAAATATACAAATTTAAATAAACAAACAAGTTTGAATAAATAAACACAATAATTAAAAAATAAAGGTTAAAAAAACTTACGTGTAGATGCTCATGGATTTGGGCCTTGGCCGTTTCGGGAACCTTAGCCCATGAATCGCAAAACATGGGAATCGAGTCCCGTAACACCTCCCCAACATAGTTGGAGAACCAAGAAGCGTAAGGGCCCACGTGTGTATAAAACCCCTCCTGTTTGACCCGAAACTCGATCGACACAGGCAGACGATCCAGTGCCACCCTCGCCTTGAGTGCCGTGTTCTTAGTGGGACCACACACCACCTTCCTCCCTTTCCCAATTTTGTCGTTTGGGTTGGTAGCTTTGGATTTAGAGCCTACAAGTAATCAAATTCAAGTGATGATGACATAAAATAACAAGTTATCAATTTAAAATAACATGTAATCAAATACAGTTTAGTTAAAAATAATTCAGAAATTCTTATGCTGGCAATTGGTGCCTATCCTCCTCGAGGGACCACGAGGTGGCGAATTACCTCCATCGCCACCGTGAGACCTAGCTACAACATCTGCCATCTGTTAAACGAACACATAAATTAGTGAAGAAACACACACACACACACACACATATATATATATATATATATATATATATATATATATATATATATATATTATATATATATATATATATATATATATATATATATATATATATATATATATATATATATATATATATAAACATTCACATAAAAACATATATATCAAAAATCCCAAGTCTTACCTTTTAAAAATCAGTTTTTTAATGGAGCAGCTCCCAAATGGAGTGTTTGGGATAAACCAGTTCTGGGTCAAATTAAGGAATTTAACCACTTTGACTTTCGAAGTCAAGTGATATTAGGTGAATTTAAAAGAGTTGTTACCATTTTAGTGATTGCAAGGTGATTTCAAAAGGTTTGGCTGTCAAAAGTTAATCTGTCATTTTTTTTTAAACTTGAATCTGTCATCTTTTTGCAAGCAATTTAGTGAAGTTTTTGTTGTGATAAAAATTTAAAAAAAAATAAAAATGGGAAGCCAACTAGCTTGTGTAATCACTGTCAAAAGAAAAATTTCACAAAAATCTTTTACTATGGCTGCAGTGGGTTGAAAGTTGCTGGTTTGGCTGTTTATTTGTTCTATGCACATGATACTCAGTCCAATTCCAAGGTTTCTCAGCTTATTTATAAGCTATAAACAACTTATTTAGGCCAGATATGGGGGCAAAAGTAAGATGGGTAGGTGGACTGTTCAGTTTCAAAAACTATGGTTAACACTCTGATACGGAAATGCTTGTGCAGTTATGCATTTGCCTACTACTAACTAGCAAACTATAGCTCAAACAAATCATAAAAACTAAATTATTACCAAACGCTATCTTACGTTTCGACATTCATGTCACTAATATTAGTATTTTCACACCCAAACATAACAGTTATGAATGCTTAATCAAGATAATAATCTGAAAACATGCATCAGTACAAGTAAACAAGTAGGACGGGCGAGGAGACTTTCGCTCGCCGGGGACATGTCCCTGCTAACACATAAACAAGTAACAAAAAAAAAGTAAACAAGTAACAAAAAAAAATTAACAAAACTTACTGGTCTGGGTCTCGGCTTCAGTTCTCGGCTTCGGTTCTCAGCTTCGATTCTCGGCTTGGTCTCGACACAGTCCACTATACAAAATAAATTAACAAAAAAAATTAACAAAAATCAGTCTACAATAAAATAAAAAGTTAGCAAAAATTAACAATCTCAAAAATTAACAAATAACAAAAAATTAGGAAAAAATGGTTAAGGAAGAAATTACTAATCGCAAAATAAGGAGAGGGGTTAAGGAAGAAAGAAGATGAGAAAAGATAGAATTAAATGAGGAGATGTAGCAGCTCGTAATTTTTCATAAGGTAAAATGACTATTTTACCCTTTGACTTCTTAAAAGTTGACATTGACTTTTTACTATTTGACTTTTACCGTAACGTAAAAGCAAATACTGTAACTGGTAGTAACCAGTAATTTCCGAAGTTAAATAATTCAACTGCTTCAATTATTACACTCTAAACATTTTTGTTCACCTTTGGCTATAAATAATTATTTAAAGTTGTGACTTTAATAATTACGAAAGTTTAATCGTGTAAACTTTCCTCGAGGTCAACACAAGACTACGATAAGTCTAGGTGTTCAAAATACTCTATTTTCACCAATAGTCATATTTTATATGAACTATTGCCACCTTGTTAGTTTTACGTAAATATTTTACTCTTTATGTAAGACGCGTACTTAAACCTACATTATTAGGGTTTAACAACATCTACGCACCCTATTAGACTTATCACACTTTTAATATACCTAGTTGGATTATATTGATAAGTTTAGATATTTTCATAAGTATTATATTCTTATGTTACCCGGTTTTAAGTTTCGTGACTTAAGGGCTTAACATTAGTAATTACCGGGATCAAACTACGCCCTTTACACTCAAAGTTATACAAGATAACCATTTAAAACACAAGCACCTCACCACCTCATAGAGAGGTGGCGTACAAATAAAGAGACACCAAAACTATGCATGTTTTGGTGATTACTCTTGATGCCATATGTCCTAACCTCTTACACATACATGCAAATTAGATAAAGATCACCTCCAAGAACTCTCATCTCATCCTTGTGACTCCATCTTGCTGCTCCAATATAGTTATATCATCACCATCATTAGTTGATTTCAAGCTTCAAGTTATACATAAAAGATTGAAGGTATTGATAAGCTCTACCTAGTCCAAGTGGTGATTTATTGATTTAAAGCTTGACACAAGACTTATACAAGGTATTTAGGGGCTGAATAAAAGGAGCTATTACAAGGGTAAAGAGATTAGTGAACTTTGGTTAAAGGGTTGAAGATTGAAAGAAGTTAGGCTTGATTATTAGTACCTTTTCATCCTTTCCTTTGTAAGGTTTGAGTTTATTTTCATATTCATTCAATATGCTTGTGATAATATCTATTATTATTGGATGTAATTTGATATAAGTAGTATATGTAATATGGCATGATTGATGTTGTACATGAGGTTTGTAACATGAAAAGAAGCTAGAGCAAGCCTTAGGTAGGTTTTATGAACCTAAAATTTACAAAAGTCCCAAAGATTGATTAAACTGATCATCTCAATAAACTTTTAGGTTAATTCAATAAGATATCCTTGTAGAGCTATGTCCTATGGTCGTTTCGCCGGGTGGCGCACCTCATAACTCATCCCGATGAGTAAATGAGAGCCAAAATGGCAAAACATGTCAAAATCTGCACACCAGATTTCATTTAAGAAAAGCCCATGGTTTTGCTCATTTATGGAAGTCAACTCAGTTTTATGAAATGTAGCCAAGACCTAAACTTGAAGTTTGGCGAAAGCCGCGCGTCAAAACAAGTTGTTGAACTCAACTTATGGTCGTTTTGGCAGGACTGAATGTGCAGCCAAACTTTCTGCAATGAAATATAAGTAATAACTTGTTATTAGACGATTGATATAAGTAAAATTTGGAATTTAGACTTGATTAAGCTTGAGAAGCTATCAGAGAAAGTAAAAACTAGAACTTGAGCTTTTGAATCACTTAAAAAGGACTTGTGGTTAAAAAGTTATGCCTTGTTAAGTGTTACTAAAAGGAAATATAGTTCTGAAACAAGAAAGCTTGCTGATACGATTTTTAAAACAAGGTTTTGACCCTTTTCTGCTCCGAATCAGCAAAAGTATAAAACATGAAAGTTGCTCAGAATGACTTTTTCTACAAAAACTCAGGCGCACATAAGCAGAAAGTGAACGACAAAGCTTAAAACTACAATAACTAACCGGACCTGTTGTATACCGGAAAACAACCATGGCTAAGAAACCTTAGTGTATTTTGATTCTTTGAGGCCAAAACAAAGCCAAGGTTAAGCCAAGGCTGATATCTCAAGGTATTTTGACTTAAAATAGCCATTTGGTATGGCCTTATTGTTGTCTCAAGTTGCTTAACCATAACTTAGCTGCATGGCTAGTTCGGACTTAATGGTCGAGTCTTGTTTAAAAACTTGGTTCATTAGATTGGACTTTATTAGACTTTGACAAACTAAGTAAATGACCATATGTTATGTTAAACTACATCATGACACACAACTTATATCATCATATCGTCACATAAGTCAATCAATGTTGGATCGATATACTCTAACCAAACTAACTTATGTAGCTTGTAAGGGCTTAGCAACCTCGGATAAATCCTAAGTTACTAACAATGAAACACTGAATGAACTCTATTAAGTATGCGGAATTTAATTTAATAAAGCTAAGAAGAATTAACTTTAACTTCAACGATTTTATTAATACTTAGAACCTGCTTGTTATACAGATTCTCTAACAACTCTTAACAACTCTAATAACTCTAATACTGCGTATGAATTCGTATTCTTAAACTCTAAAAACATATATCTCTAATGCCAATCTAGGGGTCCTTTTATAGGCATAAGGAATACCCTAGTCGGTTTACAACTCTAATTCTTGTACGACAAGTAATCTAAACAAAGAATATTCTAGAATAACTAAGTTTTCCATAAACGATATAACAGTTCTTTTAGCTTTGCAGTACTTTGATGTTGAGCAATACTTTGACTTTCTTCTTTAGCAGTACTTTGACTCTTCAGCACTTTGACTTCTCTTCAATACTTTGTATTTCTCCAGTACTTTACCTTTTTATATCCCAACAATCCTCCCCTAACTTGAATTCTACTTGCTTGATTTCAAGTTCCTTTGTATCTGTATCTTTAATCATCTTTGTCTTCAAGGAAAGATTGTGTCTTTATCTTCAGATTTTGTCTCTGTACTCTCTGTGCTTATATCATCATCATCAAAGTAGTCTTTATCAGCAATCCTTTACAGCATCAATCAGCAATCTCCATCTTTTCAGCTACTCAGCAACATATGACAATTTGTACATTAGTTCATTAAGTTTCAGTCTATTCTCATCACTTCCAGGTGTGTAAACTCCTGTGAGAGGTGAATCATTGAAAATTTAATGGATTTTGATGTCTCTTTACCAAAGCCATTAACTCTGGAGTAGCCAAATGTTTAGGTGTGTAAAACCATGGTACATTGATAACCATATGATTTTTAGCAAATCATCAACTATCAACGGATTTGTTTTGTCTTTACCAAAAGCCGTACCCTTTTGGACTAGTTAGTTCTTGCAACCATGGTGAACTAATTACCATATAAATGGTTTTTCCACAGCCTTTACCATAAACCATCTTCTTGTGGGCTAGCCAACTCTTTACATTTGCTGATATGGTGAGTTTATTACCATGCAACTTATTAGCAAGTTGTCAACTATATAACGGATTTGAGATATCTTTACCAGATCCGTTTGCTCATGGATTAGCCAGTCCTTTTGTTAAACATGGTGGACTGATAACCTTTTGTTATAACCATCTCAAAAACCATTTGTTGCTGATAACTTTTGTTTCAAAATATTTTTCACTTAACAAAAGTTTTCTTTTAAAATCATTTACTGGTTTTGTGCTGCAAGCAGTACTTTGGTTAAAGTACTGTTTGTCCAGCAGTACTTTGAATAAAGTACTTGATTTTTTCAAAAATTTATACAATTAAACATCATACCAGTACTTATGCTTCATCATCAGCCGTTGTCCATCTGATATATAATTCAATAACCATTAAGGCTGTTTCATTCTCTTCTTCGACTTCCATTCCATGATCCAGCATCCTTCTCATAAGATCTCTAGTCAAAGGATATCTTCTTTCAGCTAACATATGGATCATAATTCCATCTTCCAATTCTAAAACATGCACTCCAGATTCTTCGAAGAATCTCCAGCTGGTAATCTCCCAAACTTCTTGATTTTGCCAGATTTTATCCGTGCTTGTCTCTTCTATTTCCCAGATGGTTATGAGGTCTCCAAGCAATACTAAACCAACTCCATTTGATGGAATGTGTTCAAAATATTCTTGCACCAGTTGGTATAAATGCCACAGATCCTCTCTGTTGATGATGTGCAATATGTCCCATAGCAAATTAAATGTTCTGAAACTTTCATCTTCTCTATGGAACATCAAATAATTTCCTTCTTTTGATTCTACAACTTCAAACGTAGTAATCTTTGACTTCTTTACTGCAACATCTTTATCCTTAGGATGCTCAAAATCAACAACTCTAAGATAACTTCTCAGCTCATCAACTGTATCTGATCTTAACTCAATCTTCTTTGATTGCTGTTCAGCTTCAGTTGTTCTTTTTCTTTTTAAGCTTCTTTTACTTGCATCCTTATTCTGTTTATTATCATCAAAAGGAACAATACTGTCTACCATCTTTTGATAAGCTTTTCTAACAGCATCATATAAATCTTTCATCTCTATATAATTCAGCTTCTGTAATCCAGTATATCCTTGACTCTTTAGATAAGCCATCATGGCATTTCTTTCTTTAGCCTTACTCAGTGGTCTTCTAGGTATAACAGCTGGCTTTTCTGGAATTACAACTTCAGCATCAAATTTAGCTTGTAGCTCCCTAGCAGCTGCTTCATTCTTAGCCACTTCAATAGCTCTTATTTGAGCCAAAGTGAGCTTCTTCTTCTTTTTAGTTTCAACCATCTTGCCTTTGCCTTTGTCTTTAGGATCTAAGGCAGCTTGAGAAGCTTGAGGTTGTTGTTGTTCTTCAACTCCTGGAATACTAACACCTCTTGGTCTTGTTAAATTTAGCATTATCTGAGCAACTGTCTCATCATCACTAGCAGTGTGCTCTACTTTAGGTGTATCAGCTTCCTCTTCTTGTAGGATTGTTGAAGGACCAGCTTCTTCATCAAAGTTTAAAGCTCTTGGTGTAATAATCTCTTGTCTATAAGTTCCTTGAAGAGCAGCAGTACCTTGATCACCAGCACCTTGATCATCAGTACTTTCTACACCAGTATTTTGAACTCCAGTTCCTTCAGGCTCAGTACTTTCAATGTTTACGTGTGCTTTAGTACTTTGAGGTTCATCTTCTTTATCTTTTTGAAACTCATCATCTTCTTTCAAATTATCTTGCTCTAGATTCCTCCCCAATTGGAATGAAGACTGCTGTTGAACCTTTTTGCCCTTTGAAGGTTTCTTAAACTTCTTCCCTTGCTTCTTCTGTTACTTGACCCATAACCTGTGATGTTGAACTAAAGGCCATACAAAATTCTTTAATCTTCTAAATTTATTCTTCAACGTCACTAGTTGTGTAGCTTGAGCTTCAAAGTCTTTCTTCAATCGTAATAGCTCCCTTGTCAAAGCATAGTTTCCCAGAACTTGACCCTCAGTTGCCACATCTCCCTCATCTCCTCCAGATGTTTGAAGCCCATCTGTGGAAGTGTAATCATTGGGAGAGGATGGTGGGTTTACCACTGGTTCTGAATCACCATGAGCAGATCTTTGTTGAGATGTAGTAGGTGAAGTTGCAGGACCTTCTTGTGTAGCAGTACCTTGTGAAGAAATAGTATGTTGAGAAGCAGTACCTTGAGGTGATGCAGTACCTTCTCTTTCTTCACTTGCAGCAACCTCATCTCGAACTGCTTGAACAATCGCCATCATAGAAGTAGTCAAAGGGGTGTTCCTTCCAGAGAACTTATCACTCTTCTTAGCCATGAAGGTGAATATCTTGGCAAGTTATACCACAACAGGTAATAAGCTCGAAGGCTTTGGTACATCATGAAGTTGTTTATTCAAGAAAACTTGAATAAATCTTGGATACATCAACCAGGGTGATCCATTAGAAATGTGAGATAGCATACCATCTAGAATGAGTCTTGAAAAGTTGAAGAGACGATTAGTAGCCAATCCCACTAAAGCAGATGCTATATTAGAGCCAAATTGCTCCCATGAAGTACTCTTAGAACTGATACAATGAAGTAAGACATGTACCAAGTACTTCCAATGTGGACTAAACAAGGGTTTCTTGAATGTTATTTCAGTTAAGAACCCTTCATACCCAATATCTCTTAAAGTATCCCAAAGAAGCTGTTTGTCAAAACGTATAGCTCCTTCTTCATCATCCAATAATAAATCTTCACGAATTGAAGCTTCACTAACTTTCACCATCTTTCCAGCAACCTTAGCCTGTATATATGACTCATCATCTTCCATGTGAGTTCTAGCAGTTGCCCAAAACTGTTGAATCCATGGCTCAATAACATCCGGTTCTACCAAAAGTGCATAATTGATTGGTGATCCAGCAAGGAAATCAATTATGTCATGGAATGCGACATTAGCTTCAGTCTTATCTAAATTTGCCACCATGTTCTGCTTAGAAACTGTGTTGCGATTCGCCAGTGATTAATGTTTACAAAAGAAAGTGGTTCGATGAATAGTAAATGTGAAAGAGAGAAATATGGAAAAGATTGATAAGTATAAAGATTAGAAGGAAAATCGGAGGGTAGTTATTTATAGGTGAAATTTAAAAAATCACAGCCCATAATAATAAAGTTACTGTTATTTGAATTTTACCCCTCTTTTTGACCGTTGGAACAGTACGTTGATAAGACAAGCAGTGCTTTCCACGTGTGCAGTACTTTCCAAAGCAGTACTTTCAGTGCAATACTTTCATATAACCAAAAAGCAGTACTTTTCCATTCTCTTCTTCACAATGGCAAAAACTTCAAATAGGTATTGGATTGCCTCCCCTCAAGCAATGCATAGGACTGTCTAACTAACTAATCAGTCCTCCCCTTAAATGTAGCTTAGTAATTAATCATACCAATACTCACCACCAAGTGATTGAATCTTGAAACATCAAATCCTTTTGTGAGTAGATCAGCTACATTATCATCGGTGTGAACCTTGACAACATTAATGAGCCTATGCTCATAACAATCTCTGATAAAGTGATGCCTAATCTGAATGTGCTTGGTTTTGGAGTGATAAACTGGATTCTTCACAATGCAAATTGTACTCTCATTATCAATGTTGATAGGAGTATTCTTGAAGTTGAACCCATAATCCAAAAGTTGATTCTGCATCCATAAGACTTGTCCACAACAGCTTGCAGCAGCCACATATTCTGCTTCAGTGGATGATGTTGCTGCAATAGTTTGCTTCTTACATTGCCATGAGACTAATCTTCTTCCAAGATACTGGCATCCTCCAGTGGTTGATCTTCTATCATAATTATCACCTGCATAATCACTATCTGAAAAAGCTTCCAAGTGAAAAGGTGGATCTTTTGGATACTACAACCCTAACTTAGGTTGTTGTTTCAAATAACTAAAAATTCTCTTCACTGCATTCATATGAGAGACCTTAGGTGAGACTTGATATCTTGCACATAAACAGACAGCAAACATGATATCAGGCCTAGATGCAGTTAAGTACATAAGACAGCCAATCATAGATCTGCATGGCTTGACTTCAACAGGTTGACCATCTTCATCCTTGCCCAATGAGTTGATAGATTTTATAGGTGTAGTGACTGGCTTCATAGCATCAAAATTGAACTTCTTAAGAATGTCAGAGACATACTTATCTTGACTTATGAAAATTCCCTCCTTTGATTGTTTAACTTGAAGCCCCAAAAAGAAAGTTAATTCACCCATAGAACTCATTTGAAATTCATGTTGCATCAGCTGCTCAAATTCCTTCACCATGGACTGTTTTGTAGCTCCAAAGATGATATCATCTACATAAACTTGAACCAGCATTATGTCCTTCTTATCTCTCTTGATAAAAAAAGTCTTATCAATTGCTCCTCTCCTATAACCATGTTGCAATAAGAAAGTGGAAAGTCTTTCATACCAAGCTCTAGGTGCTTGATGAAGACCATAAAGAGCCTTAACAACTTTGTAGACTTTGTTTGGATGTGCAGGGTCCTCAAAACCAGGAGGCTGTTTGACATAGACCTCCTCTGTAATCGTGCCATAAAGAAAGGCACACTTGACATCCATTTGATAAACAAGAAATCCCATATATGATGCAAAAGCAAGAAATATTCGAATGGCTTCTATTCTTGCTACAGGAGCAAACACTTCATCATAATCTACTCATTCTTCTTGTCTGTATCCTTGTGCCACTAGCCGTGCTTTGTTCTTAATGACATTCCCTCTTTCATCTCTCTTTACTCTGAAAACCCATCTTGTACCAATGACTTTCTTTCCATCTGGTAGATCACACAGTGCCCAAACTTCTAGAAGTTTGAATTGAAGAAGTTCTTCTTGCATGGCTTCAACCCAAATCTCTTTAGTTAATGCTTGAGCTACATTCTTGGGTTCTTCTTGAGAGATAAAACAAGTGAACATGCATGTTTGGTGATCCTTATGATTTAACCTGTTTTGTTTATAAACAAAGCTAAGCAAAGCATTGTGCGGCTGAGAAAATCCTTTAGCTTTTGTTCTTGTGAGCACTCCTGAAGTAGAAGGTCCAATGATTTGACCAGTAGGATGATTCTTATGAACTCTTAATATTGGAGTCTGTGGAACTTCAAGATTATCACCCAAGTTTGTGAAATCAGCATCTTCATTGGAATCTGAGAAAATACCTTCATCTCCAAACTCATCATCAGTATCTTCTAAACCAGGCATGGTTGGATCATCATCATCATCAAAAGTACTGTCAATAGGTGCATCAGTACTTTGATCCAAAGTATTGTGATCCAAAGTACTGTGAGAGAACTCTGCAGACTTGTTCTTTTTCTTTGCTTCTTTATAAGTTCTTCTTTGTTCATCCTCATAAGATTGTGCTATTGTTTCTTGAAAAAGCATCCTATTAAGCTCATCTTGAATAGCTTGTTCCTCAGCAGACAAAGTGGATTTTGGTTCATCAGTACTTTTCTCCTTCACAACAGTTATAGGTTCTTCATCAGCAACAACATTAGGTCTAATATTGACTCCATGAATGTACTGTAAGTCTTCTTATTTGTGATCAACTTGATTTTCTTCTCTAACAGGAACATAATTCATAGAAGGAGTCAAAATATCAAGATCAAACATCCAGTCAGGACCTTTACCCTTTTGATTTTCTTGATCTTCTGAAAATTCAACATGAAGACAATCTTGAACCTTCTTGGTGACTCTATTGTACACTCTAAATCCTTTGCTATTGGTACAGTAACCCAACAGGTATCCTTCTTCTGACTTGCCATCAAATTTTCCCAGATTATCAATTGTATTGAGAATAGTCAGAGGGCATCCAAAAGGCTTCATAAATCGTATGTTAGGTTTGTTACCCATCAGCAACTCATAAGGTGTCTTCATCTGAGGTTTAGTAACTGAGACTCTATTTAATACATAGCAAGCAGTACTTACAGCTTCAGCCCAAAATTGAATAGGTAAAAGAGAATCTGCAAGCATTGTTCTGGCTGCTTCTATCAAAGTTCTGTTCTTTCTTTCTGCAACACCATTCTGTTGTGGAGTTCTGGCAATACTAAACTCCCTCTTGATTCCTTTGTTGGCACAAAACTCATCCATAAGCTTGTTCTTGAATTCAGTCCCATTATCACATCTAATACCTCTTACTTTAAGTCTCAATTGGTTTTCAAGGGCTATTATTAGATCATGAATTGCATCAAAAGTGTCATCTTTAAATCCCAAGAAAAATACCCAACTAAATCTACTGCAATCATCTGTCACAACCAAGCAGTAATTCTTCTTGGTTAGACTTGTAACAGAAACAGGACCAAACAGATCCATGTGCAGCAACTCCAAAGGTTCTCTAATGGTTCTTTCCTCAATCTTCTTGCATGAAGCTTTGTGTTGTTTACCCTTTTTGCACGCCAAACATGAGTAATCATTCTTGTAAGTTTTGGAAGGTAAACTCCTAACTAAGTTTCCTTTAACCAACTTATTGATATTCTTGAAATTCACATGTCCTAATCTTCTATGCCATAGATGTGCTTCTTCAAGTGTTGCTTTTTCTACTAAACATGTTGCTCTCTCAGAAGAGCTAAGAGTCTTCATATCAAGACTGTACACATCATTGGTTCTTGGTACTCGTAGTATTAGCAAGTTATCATCAACAAGCTTGAAACCATGGGAAAGAATAAGACATTCTTTGTCAGTGAATAGCACAGGGTACTTCTTGTCACAGATCTGAGATACTGACAACAGGTTGAACTTGCGTTCCTTCACATAACGAACATTCTCAAAATCTATGCTCCCTGCCTTGATGGTTCCTTTCCCACTAATTCTACCTCCACTAGGATCATTCCCAAAAGCAACTCTTCCTCCAAAATACGACTTAAAATCTGACAGAATCTCCTTGTCTCATGTCATGCTACCAGAGCGACCACTATTAACAATTAAATGATCTTTAAGCTCCTCTTCTGGGTTGCCTTGCACAAAGATAAAAGAGTTAGTTTCTTTTAGGAACCCAAGTCATTACTGACTTGTGTTCCCCTTATGGAGTGACATACTCAAATTCTTTGAGTATGTAATCTCCACTGTTTTTTAAAACATGATCCAGTATTATTTTCTGATTCAAAACTTGTGGATTTTCAACAAAAATCTCTTTTTCTTTTGCAACAAAACTTTCTTTTTCTTTTTCAACAAAAATCTCTGTTTCACTTTCACTTTTACTTGCTGAAAGTACTGTTGGTTCCCCATCAGTACTTTCTTTCTTAACCCAACTGGTTTTAACTTGTTGTGTTGGTTTCTGTGATCTAGGTACTCTTTTTGAGGTGTAACGCCTTCTAGATTGATAGTAATTAGATCTCCTAGGGCTTCCATTCCAAAAAGTGTTAGCAGTACCTTGATTGTTTGAAAATCTAGCAGTACTTTGAGAAGGTACTGCTTGTGAAACTTTTGGCTTATCAAACCGTGAAAAGTGTTTGAGGGTACTGATGGTTTTGAAAAAGGTCTTCTCTGGTGAGGGTACCTATGGTCTTTTGAGAAATTACTATGGTTAACCCTATGTGAATGATTCCAGACTGGTTTATTCTCCCTTGGTTTATGGTTGGCAGATCTGGTCTTTGGGAATTTGCTTAAGTAGTCTGAGTGAAAGTCACAGTCCTTAATCAAATGATCTGGGCTATAACAAACAAAACATAATTTTTGACCCAAACTCCCCAAATTGCTTCCTTTAGGTCTATGACTAAACCTATCCTGTCTTTTTGGTGAATATTGAAAATTATTATGACCAAAATTATCCCAAAAAGGCTTAGCAGTATTTTGAAAAGGTTTTCTCAAATGTACTGCTGAATGTCTAGCAGTACTTTGAGTTGAAGGTACTGCTTGACTTTTAACATCATCACTCTTAGGTTTCTCAGCTATTTCTTTTGGAGTTTCAGAACTAGATTGACCAGTAAGCTTTTTCCTAAACTCTAGATTGTCTACTCCAAAACAAGAAACATCTGGTCTAAGAGGTTGAAAACTACCAGTGGGTGGAGGAACAGCATGATAACCCTTGTCTTTCTTAAATTCAGGAGGTGTTTGACTAATTGATTCCTCATTACTAGATGTGTCTACATAGTTAATGAGTTCATCATCACTAGTTGTTATATCCTCAAAATCAAGGTCATCCTTATCACTAGGTGGGTTCTGTTCTATGCTACTAAAGTCCATACCAAAACCTAGGCCAGTTTTAATGTGTGCTCTTTTCTGTTTTTCAACAAAACTAACATGTGAACTCCCCAAGCAGAGAAACTTTTCTAGCAACTCATCCCTTTCTTTAGTCATCTTTTCTAGTTCAGAGACCTTACATCCTAACTTTCATTCACTCAATTTTAATTGATAATCATGTTGTTCATACTTTTTAGCCCAAGCCATTTCATTATTTTCATGAGTTATTATTTTGGCTTCCATTGACTCTAAAGTAATTTGATAACCATCTACCTCAGACCTAGCCCTTCTACAATTATCTCTTTCAGTTACATAATCTTTAAGCACTTTTTGATAAAAATCATGACACTTAGAACATACCTCAGAGATAGGGGTGAACTTGGCGAAGTAGCTACCATAGCAAGCAGAACAGGTTCATCTTCACTCTCCATGCTCCAATCAAAGCTTCCTAGACCATATTTAGATTCCATAGCAGCAGATCCTGGTTCCTCATCAAAAGCTGTGCTCCAATCAAACTCTTCCATTGCCACCATACATTAGGTTACTGGTTCATCATCAAATTCAGCACTCCAGTCAACCTCTGATAGATTTTCTTGAGCAACCAAAGCTTTTATTTCAGTAATAGGAATTTCCTTTAGTTTAAGCTTAGGTTTCTCAGTCATCCTGTTTGCCTGATATTTAGCAAACTTGCATTCCCTTGCAAAGTGTCCAGTCTTTTGACAGTTAAAGCATTCAATCTTGGACTTGTCAAAAGTGATACCCTGTTTGGGTTTGAAGTCAATGCCTCTTCCTATTTTCTTCATGAACTTCTTGATCCTTGCAGTGATCATAGCAACTTGCCACCTTATATCAATTTCTTCAAGAGCATTTTCTTCAATTTGTAACAAATCCTCTTCATAAGTAACAGGTAAAGTAGCTTGCTGAGCGAAGAATGAGCATACAACTTCGTCAGAATGGACGGTGTTTGTTGGTGATGAGGTGGGAGTAGTCATGGTTGTGATAGAATGAGCAGGATAAGCGCATTACTTTGAGCAAAGTAAAGACATTGAGCGGATAAGCAGTACTTTTAGTGGAAGTACTGCCACTCTTTTCAAAAGACACAAAAGCAATACTGTGAGATTTAGAACTTGTTTGCCCATTCATCTCTTGTTCATACACCTTCAGATGGTTGTAGAGATCATCAAAGTCCAAAGTGTCCAGACCAGGTTGTCCTCTGATCATGGTAGCAATCACATGCCATACGGATGGCAAACTCCTTAAGAACTTCAGGTTTGCATCTTCAACAGATACCTCTGCCTTGTATAACTCTAGCATGCTGAGAAGATTTTGGAATCGTCATAGGCGATCAAGACCTTCTTTCACCAATGCGTGAATGTTTCAAACCTGTTGTTTCAACAGATTTCTGTGCATCTTCTTGGAAGCATCATTACCTCCAAATCTTGTCTTGAGAGCAGCCCATAACTGTTTTGCATCCTTAGCATCATGAAACTGGTAGGTGACCATCGAATTGCACAATAGTATGTTGAGAGCCTTTTCTTGATTTCTTATTGTAGCAGCTGGCAAGACGGCCTTAGGTGGTTTAGGTTGTCCGGAATTTCTACTGTGTTCTTCCACAACTTCATTACCATTGACAATTACATTCCACAGTGCATGGTCTGTAATAGCAATGTAATCGCCTCATCTTCATGCTCCGAGATCATATTCTCCTTCTTGATGATAGGTATTCGAGTGAGGTGATGGATGGGGTGATGCGCTTTCGACATCTTTAGGGTTTGTTGTTAACTAGGTTTTAAGGTTTTCTTCTTAATCAGAGTTTCCACACAAGCTCTGATACCAATTGTTGGATCGATATACTCTAACCAAACTAACTTATGTAGCTTGTAAGGGCTTAGCAACCTCGGATAAATCCTAAGTTACTAACAATGAAACACTGAATGAACTCTATTAAGTATGCGAAATTTACTTTAATAAAGCTAAGAAGAATTAACTTTAACTTCAACGATTTTATTAATACTTAGAACCTGCTTGTTATACAGATTCTCTAACAACTCTTAACAACTCTAATAACTCTAACACTGCGTATGAATTCGTATCCTTAAACTCTAAAAACGTATATCTCTAATGCCAATCCAGGGGTCCTTTTATAGGCATAAGGAATACCCTAGTCGGTTTACAACTCTAATTCTTGTATGACAAGTAATCTAAACAAAGAATATTCTAGAATAACAAAGCTTTCCATAAACGATATAACAGTTCTTTTAGCTTTGCAGTACTTTGATGTTGAGCAGTACTTTGACTTTCTTCTTTAGCAGTACTTTGACTCTTCAGCACTTTGACTTCTCTTCAGTACTTTGTATTTCTCCAGTACTTTACCTTTTTATATCCCAACAATCAATAGTCTTTGACGAAACGCGACACATGTTTTATATAACATTTGTCTCGTCAAATACTTTACTTATAAATGACAAGTACAATAATAGTAAGTAATTTCATTATCATAAGAGGCCTCTTCGGGGTGTCGTATCGATGAGTTGTGAATTTACGATTTAAAGTGTCCTGGCTCCTCATACGTTCACTACACGACCTCTTGATATTGATAGCCCGAACGATGGTATGTGGTTATTTATAAAAGGGCTATAGGCCAAACAACACTTAAGGGATATATCAACTTAAGATTCATGTACAACATCAAATTGAAAGCCAACAAACTACATATACTTGTACACTTATATCGTACACTATACTAAAACGCGATTACTATGCTTTCGTAGGTAATCGTTTAAGATCGTGATCTTGTCATACTCTACCGTTGATAAACATTATATCGTTATACTCCGCTGCTGATCACTACAGTGAGTTTCATAGCCCCAACTTTTGTTTAACTGTTTTATAAACTCTTTGGGGGGAATTACATGCTATTGCTTTTACTACATGCTAAAATGCTTTATTATGGACAATTACTTGCAAACTGAATGCCTTGACTGTATTATTGCATGCCTAAGTTGTTTATGCCAAAAGTCCCCAATATCATGGACCACTAATCACTGGGAGAGAGCGCAAATATTGTGGATAGGCCTATCGGAATTGACGAACCCGTCTATGTTATCAGAAATAACAAGGCGCACTATATTTGAGATTACCTAGGTATATGGCAAAATACCTACCCGGGGCAAGTTACTTATATATATATATCGTCCGGTGATATATATACAATAGTCATTCGTGAGTTCCATGAGCTTAGAGCAATAATAACTATCAAGAAGATAATTGTACACATTGCAATTATACTACAAACTATATTGTCCACTACTGTTTTCAAACCTATGCGGTTTCTATCGTTTGTATTGACCGATTAGGCAATCAAACGCACTATGGGCATATAACAACGTAGCCCACTACTTTCATAAACTTGATATCTTGTGATCAACTGTTTTGCTTACAAACCTATGAACTCACTCAACCTTTGTGTTGACACTTTTTAGCATGTTATCTCAGGTTAGAAAGGAATTAGCTGGCATGGCATGTGAAGGCGCACGGAAAATATTTTGAAGACGATGCATATAATATCATTCGAAAAACATTACAACTTTTATGTTGTACTTTTTATGATTGTACAAACTTGTGGGACCGGTTTATAAACTCTGATATTTTAATCGAATGATAATTCATTTCAAAACGTCTCATTTAGAGTCGTTTTCTGTAACTTGTGATGTGACTATGAAGTAATACCCCAGTGACACAATCTTCCGCTACGATAATTTTGGGGGTGTTACAGATTTGGTATCAGAGCTTCAGTTATAGAGAACCAGGTTGCATTTGAGCCTGGACTATAACTACATATTACAGTTAGACTCGTATCACTCATTGTTTTCTTCTACATTCCGTGTGCCATGCCTACTCCTTAACACAATACTATGTTATTTATATAATGACTGTATATATAAACGATTGACTAAACATAATTGCATATGCCTATTCCAAGGCATTATGGCACAACCAGATTTCCTCGATCATATACATTTTTGTCATCTACGACAGACATTGTAGTTGATACAATGGTCTCATTATTATTAGGACATTGTAAGTATGCAATGGTCTTCCTTATATCTCAAACATCGTGAGATACACAATTGACCTACATATATCTCAAACATCATGAGATACACAATTGGCCTAAATATATCTCAGACATTAAGAGATACACAATAGTTTTATCTATTTCTCAGACATTGTGTGTGTGCACAATAGTCTCACTGGTATTTCTCAAACATTATGAGGAAACTATTTCATAACTATGAATTCACCGACTCTTTTGAACGCTCTGTCGATTTTCTCTGATTATTTAACTCATCGTCTTCGAAGATGAGTGTGAACATTCATTCCATACTCTTGGAACACCTACGTCGTCTCGTAATACACCACCTTGTAACTCATCGCTTAATTATGAGTGTTGTGTCGGAAATTCTTAAGTAGGATGATTTGGAATGTCCTTATTTAAATGGACTGGGACGCCTTTTCATTTAAATAAATAAATTTTAAATCGCCGAACCATAAGTTTATGATTTCTTACTTACATAAATTGGGACGCTTTTTTATGTAAGTAATGAATTATAAATGAGTGGGCTTATTTGTATCCGATATGACATGAGTATGAACTCGAACCCGAGAATCACAAGTATTCTTTGAAAAGATCTAGAAAACACGATAGTGTTTTACCACTCAGCAAAAATCTTAAGACCTCATTTGAACAACCTAAGTTCATTCTTAAGTTATCACTTTTGATGTTACAAATCCTTACAAACATGAACCATTTGTTGAGCTAACAAAATTGATTAAAGTCAATTGAAACCCGACCTGATAGAATCAGATGTTTCAAGAACATAATTGAAACCCTACCTGATAGAATCAGATGTTTCAAGAACATAATTGGAACCCGACATGATAGAATCAGATGTTTCAAGAACAAAATTCAGTTGCCACAGATTTTATTATGCACGAGTCGCATAAGTCAAAGTATTCCATATTGTTGAGCTAACGGACCTGTTACACTCTTGAGCTAATGGACTTAGTTCAGTCTTGAACTAACAAACTGGGTACGATATCCCATTATCCATCACATAAGCTTTCCCATGAGCTCCTCCGATTTGTTGGCTATTATTTTGGGGACACTATTTCTTGAAATGTTCTGACTTTCCACATCCCATCATTGTTTGTTACTATTGTTGTTACTGTTGTTATTTTGCTATTGTTAGATCCTTGAGTAGTCTAAGCTCACACAACTTGATCCACCTGGTTACGAGACATCTGAATTATTTCATCCATTGTGAGTGATCAAACGAAGTAACATTCTCTTGAATACTGAGTGGAATTTCTCAAATTAACTTTTCCCATAACTTCTCGTTGGTTGAGACCATCATTGGGCACACTACTGCCAACTCTTGAAAGAGACAAATATAAGTTGTGATATCAACAACACTTACAACAAAGAAACTTCACCTCCATTTCTTGCACCTCATTCCGAGGCAATACTTCATGAATTATAATTTTTTTTAACTTAGTCCAATCAATTTAGTGAGTATTCTCAATACTAATAGATTGAGCAATAACATTTTACCCTGAAAAAGCATTGTCCAGAAGCATGCTTGCGGCATATTTGGCTTTGCAATCTTTAGTACAATTGCTGATTTGAATTTCCGAGCTTGCCGCTTACGAAATCCTTGTAAGGAATCTAGTACAATGTTTACTTCCTGGCCCCGCAATATTAGGCCACACATTATCACAAGAAAGGTTATACAGATGTAAGCGTTAACTTTCAAAATATCATACTAGGATTAAGGTTTTGTTGAAAGCCTCGTTGCGATAAGGTATGATTCGTTTGGAGAAACCAAACTTAAGATATATTGGACTTTATAGGATATTAACAAGAATTAGCCTGGTAGCTTTCAGACTTGAGCTATTACCCGAACTTGGCAGTGTACACGCCGCCTTTCGCATGTGCATTCTGAAGAAGTGTCATACTTATGAGACACTCCCTATTTCTCTGGAAGAGATTCAGATTGATTAACGTTTGAACTTTATCAGAGAATCTACTAAGATCACGAACCTTGAAGTCAAACGACTTAAGAAAAGTCGCATTCCTATTGTCAACACTCAATGGAACTCTAGATGAGGTCCTGAATTCACGTGGGAACGTGAAGATGAACTCAAATTTACTGTTAGAAGATAACACTCACTGAACTTCGTGACGAAGTTCCATTACAGAAGTACCCTCACCTCTTCTCGGGAACATCATTAACTCATAACACGAACTAAATCATGAGGACATGATTTCCGTAACTGGTGGAGGCTGTAGCAACTCGTAAATTTTCATAAGGTAAAATGAATATTTTACCCTTTGACTTCTTAAAAGTTGACCTTGACTTTGACTTTTTACTATTTGACTTTTACCGTAACGTAAAAGCAAATACTGTAACTAGTAGTAACCAGTAATTTTCCAAGTTAAATAATTCAATCTGTTTCGAATTATTACACTCTGAACATTTTTGTTCACCTTTGGCTATAAATAATTATTTAAAGTAGTGACTTTAATAATTACGAAAGTTTAATCGTGTAAACTTTCCTCGCGGTCAACACAAGACTACGATAAGTCTAGGTGTTCAAAATACTCTATTTTCACCAATAGTCATATTTTATATGAACTATTGCCACCTTGTTAGTTTTACGTAAATATTTTACTCTTTATGTAAGACGCGTACTTAAACCTACATTATTAGGGTTTAACAACATCTACGCACCCTATTAGACTTATCACACTTTTAATATACCTAGTTGGATTATATTGATAAGTTTAGATATTTTCATAAGTATTATATTCTTATGTTACCCGGTTTTAAGTTTCGTGACTTAAGGGCTTAACATTAGTAATTACCGGGATCAAACTATACCCTTTACACTAAAAGTTATACAAGATAACCATTTAAAACACAAGCACCTCACCACCTCATAGAGAGGTGGCGTACAAATAAAGAGACACAAAAACTATGCATGTTTTGGTGATTACTCTTGATGCCATATGTCCTAACCTCTTACACATACATGCAAATTAGATAAAGATCACCTCCAAGAACTCTCATCTCATCCTTGTGACTCCATCCTACTGCTCCAAAATAGTTATATCATCACCATCATTAGTTGATTTCAAGCTTCAAGTTATACATAAAAGATTGAAGGTATTGATGAGCTCTACCTAGTCCAAGTGGTGATTTGTTGATTTAAAGCTTGACACAAGACTTATACAAGGTATTTAGGGGCTGAATAAAAGGAGCTATTACAAGGGTAAAGAGATTAGTGAACTTTGGTTAAAGGGTTGAAGACAAGGGTTGAAGATTGAAAGAAGTTAGGCTTGATTATTAGTACCTTTTCATCCTTTCCTTTGTAAGGTTTGAGTTTATTTTCATATTCATTCAATATGGTTGTGATAATCTCTATTATTATTGGATGTAATTTGATATAACTATTATATGCAATATGGCATGATTGATGTTGTACATGAGGTTTGTAACATGAAAAGAAGCTAGAGCAAGCCTTAGGTAGGTTTTATGAACCTGAAATTTACAACAGTCCCAAAGATTGATTAAACTGATCATCTCAGTAAACTTTGAGGTTAATTCAATAAGATAGGCTTGTAGAGCTATGTCTTATGGTCGTTTCGCCGGGTGGCGCACCTCATAACTCATCCCGATGAGTAAATGAGAGCCAAAATGGCAAAACATGTCAAAATCTGCACACCAAATTTTATTTAAGAAAAGCCTATGGTTCTGGTCATTTCTGGTTGTCGACTCAGTTTTATGAAATGTAGCCAAGACCTAAACTTGAAGTTTGGTGAAAGATGCACGTCAAAAAAAGTTGTTGAACTCAACTTATGGTCGTTTTGGCAGGACTGAATGTGCAGCCAAACTTTCTGCAATGAAATATAAGTAATAACTTGTTATTAGACGATTGATATAAGTAAAATTTGGAATTTAGACTTGATTAAGCTTGAGAAGCTATCAGAGAAAGTAAAAACTAGAACTTGAGCTTTTGAATCACTTAAAAAGGACTTGTGGTTAAAAAGTTGTGCCTAGTTAAGTGTTACTAAAAGGAAATATAGTGCTGAAACAAGAAAGCTTGCTGATACGATTTTAAAACAATGTTTTGACGCTTTTCTGGTCCGAATCAGCAAAAGTATAAAACATGAAAGTTGCTCAGAATCACTTTTTCTACAAAAACTCGGGCGCACATAAGAAGAAAGTGAACGACAAAGCTTAAAACTACAATAACTAACCGGACCTGTTGTATACCGGAAAACAACCATGGCTAAGAAACCTTAGTGTATTTTGATTCTTTGAGGCCAAAACAAAGCCAAGGTTAAGCCAAGGCTGATATCTCAAGGTATTTTGACTTAAAATAGCCATTTGGTATGGCCTTATTGTTGTCTCAAGTTGCTTAACCATAACTTAGCCGCATGGCTAGTTTGGACTTAATGGTCGAGTCTTGTTTAAAAACTTGGTTAATTAGATTGGACTTTATTAGACTTTGAGAAACTAAGTAATGTTATATTAAACTACATCACGACACACAACTTATATCATCATATCGTCACATAAGTCAATCAATAGTCTTTGACGAAACGCGACACATGTTTTATATAACATTTGTCTCATCAAATACTTTACTTATAAATGACAAGTACAATAATAGTAAGGAATTTCATTATCATAAGAGGCCTCTTCGGGGTGTCGTATCGACGAGTTGTGGATTTACGATTTAAAGTGTCCTGGCTCCTCATACGTCACTACACGACCTCTTGATATTGATAGCCCGAACGATGGTACGAGGTTATTTATAAAAGGGCTATAGGCCAAACAACACTTAAGGGATATATCAACTTAAGATTCATGTACAACATCAAATTGAAAGCCAACAAACTACATATACTTGTACACTTATATCGTACACTATACTAAAACGCGATTACTATGCTTTCGTAGGTAATCGTTAAATATCGTGATCTTGTCATACTTTACTGTTGATAAACATTATATCGTTACACTCCGCTGCTGATCACTACAGTGAGTTTCATAGCCCCAGCTTTTGTTTAACTGTTTTATAAACTCTTTTGGGGGAGTTACATGCTATTGCTTTTACTACATGCTAAAATGCTTTATTATGGACAATTACTTGCAAACTGAATGCCTTGATTGTATTATTGCATGCCTAAGTTGTTTATGCCAAAAGTCCCCAACATCATGGACTACTAATCACTGGGAGTGAGCACAAATATTGTGGATAGGCCTATCGGAATTGACGAACCCGTCTATGTTATCAGGCGCACTATATTTGAGATTACCTAGGTATATGGAAAAATACCTACCCGGGGCAAGTTATTTATATATATATATATATATATATATATATATATATATATATATATATCGTCCGGTGATATATATACAACAGTCAGTCGTGAGTTCGATGAGCTTAGAGCAATAATAACTATCAAGAAGATAATTGTACGCATTGTAATTATACTACAAACTATATTGTCCACTATTGTTTTCAAACCTATGCGGTTTCTATCGTTTGTATTGACCGGTTAGGCAATCAAACGCACTATGAACTCACTACTTTCATAAACTTGATATCTTGTGATCAACTGTTTTGCTTACAAACCTATGAACTCACTCAACCTTTGTGTTGACACTTTTTAGCATGTTATCTCAGATTAGAAAGGAATTAGCTGGCATGGCATGTGAAGGCGCACGGAAAATATTTTGAAGACGATGCATATATTATCATTCGAAAAACATTACAACTTTTATGTTGTACTTTTTATGATTGTACAAACTTGTGGGACCGGTTTGTAAACTCTGATATTTTAATCGAATGATAATTCATTTCAAAACGTCTCATTTAGAGGCGTTTTCTGTAACTTGTGCTGTGAACTATGAAGTAATACCCCAGTGACACAATCTTCCGCAGCGATAATTTTGGGGGTGTTACAGGAGAGGGGTTAAGGAAAGAATTATATGAGGAGAGGGGAGATGGTGCACAGTGGTGCTTGTGTGGTTGCAGCACATGAAGTGGTGGTGCTATGGTGAAGTGGTGGAGATGGTGGTGGAGATGGAGATGGTGAGGAAGTGGTGGTGCTGTGGTGGTGGCTACTGAGGAAGATGAAGGCTGCAGTGTTTTTTTTTTTTTTTTTCTTTTTCAAAGTGATAACAGATCTCGTTAATAATTAAGTTATTTTTACCTTTTACTTTTCCTGGGGACATGTCCCCGGTGAAAGATAAATTTGTCTTTTAGCGAGACTTTTACCTGGGACAAGTCCCCGGAGAAAGAGTTGGCGGGATAAAGTAAATGATAGGAGGGAAAAATAAAATTTTCACCAAAACATTCCTCGGGAAAATGTGTATTTAAGAAATTATACAATTATTTTAATTACTTTTAGCTAATTTAAATTATTTAAGAAATTATAAAATAATTTAAAAAATTATAAAATAATTTAAGAAATTATTAAAAAGCTCTTTATTATCATTTTAAATAATTAAAATTAATAATAAATCAATTTAAATTTAACCTAACAATTTTATAAATCTTATTTGAATAATTAGGCGCTATGGTATACGTATCATGTTAAACGACCAATTATAGGTGCTATGGTATACGTATCATGTTAAACGACCGAGTATAGATGCTATGGTATACGTATCATGTTAAACGACCAAGGATAGGTTCTATGGTATACGTATCATGTTAAACGACCAATTATAGGTGCTATGGTATACGTATCATGTTAAACGACCAAGTATAGGTGCTGTGGTATACGTATCATGTTAAACGACCAATTATAGGTTCTATGGTATACGTATCATGTTAAACGACCGAGTATAGGTGCTATGGTATACGTATCATGTTAAACGACCAATTATAGGTGCTATGGTATACGTATCATGTTAAACGACCAATTATAGGTGCTATGGTATACGTATCATGTTAAACGACCGAGTATAGGTGCTATGGTATACGTATCATGTTAAACGACCAATTATAGGTGTTATGGTATACGTATCATGTTAAACGACCAATTATAGGTTCTATGGTATACGTATCATGTTAAACGACCAATTATAAGTGCTATGGTATACGTATCATGTTAAACGACCGAGTATAGGTGTTATGGTATGCGTATCATGTTAAACGACCAATTATAGGTGCTATGGTATATGTATCATGTTAAACGACCAATTATAGGTGCTATGGTATACGTATCATGTTAAACGACCAAGTATAGGTGCTATGGTATACGTATCATGTTAAACGACCAATTATAGGTGCTATGGTATACGTATCATGTTAAACGACCGAGTATAGGTGCTATGGTATACGTATCATGTTAAACAACCAATTATAGGTGCTATGGTATACGTATCATGTTAACCAACCAAGTATAGATGCTATGGTATACGTATCATGTTAACCGACCAATTATAGGTGCTATGGTATACGTATCATGTTAACCGACCAAGTATAGGTGCTATGGTATACGTATCATGTTAAACGACCGAGTATAGATGCTATGGTATATGTATCATGTTAAACGACCAAGTAAAACGACCGAGTATAGGTGCTATGGTATACGTATCATGTTAAACGACCAATTATAGGTGCTATGGTATACGTATCATGTTAAACGACCGAGTATACGTGCTATGGTATATGTATCATGTTAAACGACCAATTATAGGTGCTATGGTATACGTATCATGTTAAACGACCAAGTATAGGTGCTATGGTATACGTATCATGTTAAACGACCAAGTATAGGTGCTATGGTATACGTATCATGTTAACCGACCAAGTATAGGTGCTATGGTATACGTATCATGTTAACCGACCAAGTATAGGTGTTATGGTATACGTATCATGTTAAACGACCAATTATAGGTGCTATGGTATACGTATCATGTTAAACGACCAAGTATAGGTGCTATGGTATACGTATCATGTTAAACGACCAAGTATAGGTGCTATGGTATACGTATCATGTTAAAACGACCAAGTATAGGTGCTATGGTATACGTATCATGTTAAACGACCAATTATAGGTGCTATGGTATACGTATCATATTAACCGACCAAGTATAGGTGCTATGGTATACGCATCATGTTAAACGACCAAGTATAGGTGCTATGGTATACATATCATGTTAAACGACCAAGTATAGGTGCTAGACCAAGTATAGGTGCTAAGGTATACGACCAAATTCTTGCAGTTGTCTATTGGTCTCAACTTCCCTCCAAAAGTATTGGCGCAAAAAACTCCCACCAAAAAAATGGCGCCAAAAATTCCCACAAAAAAAATGGCGCCAAAACTTCCCACCAATATGACAAACACATTATATAGTCCTTTTATCTTTACCCGAATTTCACAACCTCTTATCCTCAAAACCACTCAATCTCACAACCTCTTATCTTCACACAAATTTCAAAACCTGAGATGGAGACATTTAATCCTTTTATGTGTTCTTGTGGAGCAGGAAATATAAGATTAAGAACATCACATAGAGAATATTCATCTGGACGACAATATTATGCATGTCCTCTGTCGAAGGTAAACAATCATACATTTCTTATTTATGTAAATATGCAAATAATTGAGTTGTAATCTCTTATAATTTTCTTATTATGTAACAGCCCAGAAAAGAAGATAATGGGTGCGGATATTTTATGTGGAAGAGTGAATTTGACGAGTACTTAAGAACAATCTCTTCTGGTTCAACATCTCAAGGTTCTGGATCTACACCAACAGAGTGCTCGAGCTGCAATGCCAAAGATCTTAGGATAAACTTGCTGGAATCACAAAAACAGGTGCTAGAGACAAGAGTAAGGATGCTGGAGGCAAGACTTGAAATGGCAAGGATTCCTGACGACCACGCATGTCAGTCGGTTGCATTACTTCGTGAGCTGTTAGGTGACATGGAAAATCTTCTTATGTAGTAGTAGTAGTTGTTGTTCTTGTAGTTGTTGTTGTTGATGTTCTTCTTGTAGTTGTTGTAGTTGTTGGAATAATACGTATGTTTAACTAAAAGGAGAATGAAATGTTGTTGTAGTTGTTGTTGGAATAATCTGCCTTGATTTGAACTAGTGAAGAAACTTTCCCACCACAAACATCTTTGAACATACTTGATCCGACCCATCTCTAGCAGGTCATTTTAACATCTGAATGAACCACAATATAATTAAGTTCATATTTTTAACATTTAATCGGGGTTTTAGTTGTGTATTAAAAGTTGTGTATTTTTAACATATAAGTAAGCGTATTTTTGTAGATACCATTTTTGCCGGGGACATGTCCCCGGGGAAGGTTTTGGCGGGAATAAAGGCGGGAACAATTAACATGCTATTGACTCTGGTCAAATTTTCGTCAATGTGAAAGCCACTATTGCCGGGGACTAGTCCCTGGGGAAAGGTAACGTTGAATTTTGACTGGGTGGTCAAAGTATGCTAAATAGTCAACAGACTTTCCCTGGGGACATGTCCCCGGCGAAAGTGTTTGTTGAATTTTCTTTAACAGGTCAGTGTATTCATGTGCCACGTCAGCTTTGATTTTTTCGTTTAGCGACTTTCGCCGGAGACTTCTCGTCCTCGGCAAAAGTCTCCTCGCCCGTCCACACGATTGTTGCAGTGAGTATATAAAAAAACTAGTGATCACAAACTTATCGACAGGAGATAAGTTTCTAAGAAATGAACATGGTTGCAAACAATATACTCCCTCCGTCCCATATTGATTGTCCACTTTGAATTTTCTAGGTCTTTCATTTCTAACTTTGATCTTAAATATTTTTAATTGTGTTATATAATACTTGATGTAAAATATATGAATAGATTGAGTTTTAAATGTATTTTTTATTGTTATAATTTTTATTAAATATTATATAACACAAATAAAAATATTTAAAGTCAAAGTTAAGAAAAAAAAGACTTAAAAAATCAAAACATGACAATTAATATGGGACGGAGGTAGTATCTTGTTCGCATAGAGCAAGGTGAATCCATAAAATTGTTTATTGATTCTTTACGAGATTTGATGCATACATATCTCAATACATCACATGTGACTACCTTTAAATTCACATGTAATTACATTTCTGATAATTTAACTGCCTAATAATTATTCCCTCCGTCCCAAATTATATGTCCATTTTCTTATTTCACAAAGTTTAAGAAAAGTGGGGCCCCTTACAATATTAACCAATCAAAATTAATTCTCACCCACTTACAAGTATTTTGATTGGTTGAAAATGAAAGTGGACATTAATTTTGGGACATCAAAATTTTGCAAAGTGGACTTATATTTTGGGACGGATGTAGTATTATTTTTGGTTCACAAGTAGTTGGAGCTATTAAAATTTACAAATGTGAGTAGTTTCGTTTGGGATTAATGGTCTCAGCCAATTGTACTAGTTTAGTCGTGTTCGGTGCGGGACTTATAAAAGCTTAGGCTAGTCCCAGTCGCAACCTGGGACGACCTGGGACAATTTGCGCCACGTCAGCTTTCTCTCTCCAGCGACCTGAGACAACCCGGATGCCCCAGTCGACGACCCAAGGATTTTTTTTTTTTTTTAATTCAAACATTTTTAACATTAAATTTAAATTTCATTCAAATTAAAAAAAAACATTACATTACGAAATTAAAAAAAAAAAAACATTACACTACGAAATTAAAAAAAAAAAAAAAAAAAAAAAAAAAAAAACATTACAATACGAAATTCAAATAAGCACTAGAATACTTAAACTAATAATTTAAATTGTAACGTTCTTTGATTGCTGCCTTAACTTTCTCCAACTCTTCTAGTTGGCGGCCGGTCAAATTTGGGTCGATTGGGTTGTTGTAGAAGATGATGTCGGACTCCCGTTTTGATGTCCTCATGAGCTCAAGTTTTGCCTGTTTTATCTCGAGCTCTTTTTCCCTCAACCGTAACCAAGTATCTTCTAAACCCTGCTTATTCTTATCTTTATCCTCTTTTGACGGCTTCTTGGTCCTTAAGAAATTTTTGGCCAACGATTGCATAAATGAGTCTGATGGAACATCACCATCACGAGAGGAGGAGGATGCTTTCTTCCTTCCTTTGTCACGACCAACCGGTCGTGATTCTCTAGTCGCTTCCTCAGCAGAATCATCAACGTCATAGACATCGAAAGGATCACGAGCTGCCGTTGAACCAGAGGTAGTGGTAGAACCCTTTGTTTTCTTCCGACTATTTGTTGATAAAGCCTGCAACTCAACCTCCTTCCAAGCAGCATGACCCTTTAACACCTCGTAGCACTCCTCTAAAGTGAAATCATGACCGTACGTCATACGGTATTCTTTAAGAGCTTTTGAGGTGTCGTCGATATCATTCTCACCGCTTCCATGGGTGTTCTTGATATTCTCCATGATAGCACAATAATTTCCAACCCTGTTACGAATCCTGCTCTTCCATTTGGTAGTGATGGAGTCATAGGTTCGGTCTTTGCCAGTTTCTTTGTTAAAGTACTCGATCACTTGCTCCCAAAACTTGAAGCGGTTATGGGCGTTTCCTCTCACCGCTTTCCCGACACATAGACCCAAGCTTTACAAAGCACCACCTCTTCCTCCTTGGTCCATGGATCTGTTGGCTTCTTGTTTTTCCCCTTGCTTGTTTCCGACTTCTTGCCTTTGTCCTTGGCCTTTGAAGCACGTCTAGATGCCTGCTTTGGTTTGATGGGGACATCTCTTCAATAAAGCGGTTTTCTCATCATCAGAATCATCAACGGGAATGGAACCATGGAACGAACCGTGGTGCGAACCGTGACCCGAACCTTGTCCCATCGAAGCATCTTGACTTGGGTAGTTTTGACTTGGGTAGTTTTGTGTCGGATACTCCGGCATCCAATCTTCCAAATTCATGTCTAGATTAGTGCTTCGAATCGGGGAATAAGGTTGATACGGTTGAGAAGGATAAATGAAGTCCATGTTTGGATGGTAACCAGACCCACTAGGTTCTTGCCGGTAATCTTGGTAAGAACGTTGCGGTGGGACAAAGGGACGGTTAAGATAAAACGCGTTTTGGTTTTGATTTGGTTGGGGTAGTTGTGATTGATAATCAAAACTTTGCGGACGAAAGCGAATAGGAGGTCGGTTTTGTTGTGGTGATATGCCGGTTAACTCGAAGTTGTTTTTCGGCGAGAAATTCAGATCCGGGGCATTTTGGGGTAGTCGTGATCGTCGGGTTTTTGATTGTGGGGTATTTTTCTTTGACATTTTGAAGTTGGATAAGAATTGGATTGAGTTGAATGTAGATGAAAATGGTAAGTTGTGAATTGTGTTTGATGTAATGTGAGTATTTATAGAGTAATAAAATGGATTTGAATTTATTTATTTATTATTTTTTTTTAATTCAATGACCAAACGGTCGGTTTTTAAATTTTGTATTAATTCAATGCGTTGGGAAGGAGAATACATGCTCCAATATCGAGCGACAAATGGACCGATATTCACAAAATGGGATGACGCCCGATGTGGCAACCGGCCTCACACAATCATGCCCAACCGATCTAACATCGGTCGAGGGTCAAAAATTCTCGTGCCCAACCGATCTTACTCGATCGAATGCGACAAGCCTTATGAGGGCTTGAGCTTTTAAAATAAGCTTTGTTTGTCGCACAAATTTATAAAAGCTTTATAAGCAATAAGTTTTCATAAGCTCAAGTCACTTGAAACGGACTTATGAGGGCTTATATTTAGCTAAATTACTTAAGTACTTTTCAAAATATAATACATTATCATGCAAAAAGCAGAAAAAGTATATTTGAATGTAAATTGATATATTTTTATGTGATTTTACATTAATAAACTTCATTTCTAACTAATTCGCCAAACAATTTTATAAAAATATAAGCTTCAGCTTCCAGCTTATAATCTAAGCACTAGCTTCAGCTTCAGCTTCAGCTCCAACCCCGGCCTCAGTTCCAACACATTACGCGAAACATACTCTTATGGTTCCTTATCTAACTACACTATGCGAACCATAATGACCCTAGAAGTCACTAGCCCTTTCGTTTGTAGGTACAAATGTGTGTGCCAAGGAGTTAAAGACGCACTGAAAGTTTGAAGTGACATACGGACAATGGCATATAAAAAATCAAATAGCAATTTGATAACATGTACTTGAGTATTTATTTATTTATTTATTTTTTTTAACGGTACCTGTTTATCTTAGTGACATGTGGAGGGGGATTATGTGGGGTGTGTTGCCGAGCACCCCGGAATGCGACATCCAATGCTCCTAGCCATGGATGGAACCAAGGGGTTCTCGTGGGGTCCCGAGACTTTTATAATTTTTTTCGGTCTAAATTATCCATTTTTTATAAATGCATCTAAAATGTACTCGGTCTATCAAAATAAGTTTCTATATTAAGGATTAAAAAATTTTGTACATTCAATAATATTTGATCCTGATTTGCAATGATGTATATCTCAATACACGAAAACGTAAAGTGACCACTACTGCTAGAAGTGCCTATACGTGTTGTTTTGTTCTTGATTTTTTATTTCTTTAATGAATCTTCTTAAATCAATATAAAAATATATATTATGAATCAGGTGGCAACAATATTTATTTACACCTAACACCATGAGGTGAGGAGAATAGTGTATGAAATAAACAAGAAGTGCATGAAGTGCATTTAAAGTGATTGTGCCAATGCATTGGCAATCTCCACCATTATTGGATCTTGTATATCAAAACATTATTGGATCATGTTTACACCATCATTCTAGATGATTTATATTTGTTCCAAGGTGGTTAAAATATTTAATTACCTTTTTGAAAGCTTAGTGGGGAGCTTTTATATGTGGAAGTTTGATATCTTGCTTATTTTTGATAAGTTTGAGCGCAAAAACTTGTGTTTGTTGTAATTATCTTCTTCCTTTTTCTAATATAAATTACTGCTTATAAAAAAACAAATACACATTTGCGTTTAATGTGATCATTTGTTATATCTCTTAGTTAACTAA
This sequence comes from Chrysanthemum makinoi, assembly GCA_910596185.1. NCBI lineage: Eukaryota > Viridiplantae > Streptophyta > Magnoliopsida > Asterales > Asteraceae > Chrysanthemum > Chrysanthemum makinoi. Next base: position 191,048,035 of record OU343224.1, on the reverse strand, counting down.
TCTTTTTCATAGAGTGCACTATGTGGATGATGTTATAGCTTGTTATAGTCATCAAATGGTGTCTATGGCTCCGCCATACGACACTAACACCTGCGTCATAGCTATCACGAGCGATTTTGTTTTCATTTTCATTTGTTTATTTGAATTAAAACATATATATTGTTCCATTCTTATAAAAAGAAAATACTTATCTAGAAAGAAAAAAAAGTTTTATAGGTAGTTATCAATGACGGCCTTCATACTATTTATTACATAATCATTCACTTTTTCTTGTGTGTGTTATATGGCAAAACTGACATGACGAAGTGTATATCACACCTATAACATATATTGCCCGTCTCTTGACTCTTATTATTGTTATTTAATTTAGAACGTAAAATAGCACATTAGTTGCCATTGCATGAAGATTTATTATATGAAAAGCTTGTAAAATGAATAAGTCGTGAATTATATACAGTTAAGTTAATAAACAAATCAAACATCTATTTAACTTTGCTGGTCTAAAGATATTTTTTATAACCATATGACGAGTTACATACTTACACATGGTTATAAAACTAAGTTATCACAATAAAAGTTTAACATAAAATAACACAGTGGTCCTTAATTATGTCGTTCTAGATATATGATGCGACATGTTTTTTAGCTATTATCATGTTATTTATTTGACTCGTAAAATAACTTATGTAAACTCATTTCCAAAAAAAATGGTCGACATAAAAAGCTAAAATCCAAATGACAAGTCTGACTAAACTATAGTTTAGGATGTTTGAAGGCATTAAGCATGGCCGTTTTTAGGAGAGTGCAGGATTGCACACTTGCACAGAGTCATCGTTTGACGAGGGACACAAAATTTCATGCACTTTTATTGTAATTATATATACACAATATGAGGCTCGGGATTAGTTACTTCATGCACTATTGATGTATTTTGTGTATGTGTTTAAAGTTTTTTTGTGGTAATGGCATAGAGCCACCAATAACTACGAGACGGCCTGATATTAAGAAATAAAAAGTAGAAGCAATATCACTTTGAATATTTGAAAATTAATAAATTTTGATGTTTTTTTGTTTGTTTGGTATAAATGATCTAGCAAGCTATATATACACATGAAAACACATTTACATGATCCTTTTTTAATTTGTTTGGTACTCATCTAATCGATCGATGTCGTTCTTCCAATTATAGCCCAAACAAAAATTGAGGAAACATATATATGCATGCAAATGTTCTTTTACATAAAAATAGACGCACATACACACAACGCCGAAACATGCACTAAAACTAAAGAACAAATAGGTTAATCCGCATCGATCAAACTGTAAACCATTACTAAAAATATCTATTAATTCGTGACTAAATTATTTTTAACCCTTAAACATATATATGATGGTGATGGAAAATTGGAAATGATGAGTATGATGAACAAAGGATATATTTGAAAAATACATGTATATCAAAACCCGAATTGAATATTCAACGAAGAAGTGATTAATGATTGACACGTACGTTGACATTTTGGAATAATCCAAATTAGAATGTTAATGACACCACATACACAGAATGACAGAAATTGTCATTGATATGATATCTCATGTTTATATAAGTTGACTCTAGATGTTAGTATTTCATCTTTAGTGCAAAATAAGTTATTTTGTAAATACATATAAATATAATCGGAGAGAATCATCGTGGAACACATGACGACGAAAAATATATATGAATGTCAAATATATCTGTTGCTACTAAAAAAAGAATGTTAATATGGATATAATTTGTTATGGAAAAGTTAAAATAGAAGTGACACATATGTTATATGTTATTCATTTCTAAGTAATTGATTCACTTAAAAACTAGATATATGAGATCAAGTCAAAAGTTCAATATAGAACCAAAATTTACCATAGATCCAATCAACTAATAATAGTCATTCATTTTTTTATTATGATAAACTTTCACCCTTTTTTAAAAAATTAAATATCTCGCAAACCGTTAATCGTTACGCGATAAAAATTATACCATCGTGACGAGAATTAAATTATCTTTCTATAGATATGCACTACTATATATTTTTAACAACTTTTTTTTCAAAATTTCGGTCAACAAAAATCATATATGATTTGTGAAAATCATATATGATTCGATTTTTACGAATCACATATGATTTTTGAGAATCATATATGATTGTAAAAATCATATATGATTCGTAAAAATCGAATCATACATGATTTTTAAAATCATATATGATTCGTAAAAATCATATATGATTTTTTCGGACGGAATTTTTGAAAAAAAATGTTTGTCGAAAATATGTAAAAGTGCATATCTATAGAAAGATAATTTAATTCTCGTCACGATGGTGTATTTTTTATATTTTGAAGATTTACCGTTTGTAAGATATGTTGTTTTAAAAAAAAAGGTGGAAAATGATTTTGTATTAATTTAGATAAAAAATGAAAGGTTATGATTGGTTCACTTGTTCTATGACAAATATGAGTTCTATATTGATCTCAACTCATGAGATCAAATGACTAGCTAGTACAACTCCATTCAAAAAACAATAATAAATTTTTTACTAGTACAACTAAAAATTTATGTGTAAATGTTTTACAGAGATTTTAAATTATGTAATAAAACACAAAAAAAATCATTTATGGCATAAGAGCACTCGGTGTGAAGGTTTTTATACATCGCCGTGCCAACTAGGCGCCTTTGTTGTGGCTCTTCATGACCCCCCCCTCCCCCTCCCCTTTGTTATAGCTTGCCATTCCAACCTTCGTCGTCTGCACGGCGAGGGTAATTTGTCAGTTGTTTTTTTTTTTTTTTTTAATATGTAATGTTTTTATAAATGGGCTCCAAATGAGTAAGTTGGGGTTAGTTGTGAGTGAGGAGGGGTAACTGCGGAGGTTTGTTATAGTGATGTGGCACCCCGTAAGCCCCGAATAAATAAGTTGGGTATGTCATGGTACCTAGTGCTGTAAGTATCCAAGTTTTATTTAGTAGACCAACATTCGTTATTCTGTTAAAGAAGTTAAAATTTTAACAGATTTAACAAATTAAAACAACCAAATCTATTAGAATAAATATAAGATTACCCATTCTACATTTTTACTCGACAAGAACATTTTGTCATCTAACTAAAAGGGGTGACTCAACGGTAATAATAACAGCCTTTTAAAATATAGGTCAAGAGTTCGAATTCAACATATTGAAAGGTAATCATTTTTGTGACCACGGAGGTTCACCTGCGGAAACTCAGCTATCCAAAAATCTAATCACTTTATGATTAGCCGGCTCGTGATTTCGAGCCGAAAACTAGGTAAATAGAAAAAACATTTTGTCATCCATATATTCCCCAAATTTGACAAACATATATAATCACTAAACCACATGGACCAATATTTAGGAAATTATTGTACCACTTTATAGAGCATGCAATACACGCTATTCGTACAACTCAAAATTTCAGAATCGCATAACTTACAATTTTTTCTTCCATACGTTCACACTCTTATTTTGTAATTTTGTTTTCATGTTCATCTATATATAAACACCATAACATTTACTCATTCAATACCATCCATCAACACATTCATCAACATGGCTTCACTTAGCATGACTGCTTTCTTGTTTTTCTTGTGTGTTTTCGTTTTCGGGTCAAGTGTGTTGTGTGAAAAAGTCCCTGGGCTTTACGTATTTGGAGACTCGTTAGTCGACGTTGGAAATAATAACTATTTGTCCTTGTCCCTTGCAAAAGCCGATTTTCCTCATAATGGTGTGGATTTTCCTACCGGGAAAGCTACCGGTCGGTTTAGTAATGGGAAAAACGCCGCGGATTTTCTAGGTATGCTTCCATATTTCTACCAAAAAAAACAAAAAAATGCTAAATATTCGTGAGAAACATGAAAAGTTGTGCATCAGTTTCACAGAGTTGTGTGCTTACCATGCACAACTTTCGTATATTCTGATGCACAATTTCTACTAATCTACATACTAAATAAAATTTAACTTTGCGCAATTTTTACTAGCTCATTAAAACGTTCCTAAGCAAATTTTATAAATATATGTACCTTTTTATATGGATGAGTTAATGATTTGGTTTGTTTTGGTGACAGCTGAAAAGGTCGGATTACCTTCTGCACCACCATATCTATCACTCGTGTCGAAGTCGAAAAAGTTGAGCAGCAGTAGTGCAACGGTCGTCACAGGAGTCAGTTTTGCATCAGGAGGTGCCGGGATTTTCAATGGAACAGATGAACTATTTGTAAGTATACATAAATCTTTATGATTTTGTGATTCATGTGTATTCATATGATCAAATGAACAAAACTTGGATAACAAAATTTGGAAATCACTTAGGATATATATAAGATCCTAAGCAACACACGCACTTATATCTTGAGCAACACACCACACACCTATACCCGCCAGAGGTCTTCTTGAAAGCAGTTTCTCTACTTTTAGATTTATCCTGAGAGTAAGGTAGGATCTGTCCATATCCCACCTCTCCTACCCCGTTCTACGGAATTGGGTATATTGTTGTTGCCGTCCTTAGGATATAAGATAATGAAAATATGGTGTAGGATGCAGGAAGAACATGTGTTGGGGTGATAGTTATGTTTGGTCTTTTAGTTAGTAATTAAAATGGTGGGACATTATTCATAAAATCATAAATAAACTTGAATGAAAATGCGATTGTGAACCTGGAAATGTCTTTTTCATAACAAGATAAGTTTGAATACTTTACACTGCTATAATTAGGGATATTAATGAACACAAGTACTATAAACTAAAAAGTGATTATATTGGTATAATTTTGTGATTATTGTTGAAATGTGAGAGATTTAAGTTTGAGTCTTGTTTGCCACAAACAGGTGAACAGTTGTGAGTGGCCAAGCCAACTTATCCGAAAGAAAAACTATACTCTGTTTGGGTATGGTTGACGGCGAAGTTAAGGCTTATAAATTAGTCAGGAAAAATGTCGGAATAGCCGTTGTTACCAAAAAAAAATAATAATAATTCACCTATTTAAGTTTCTTGGTATAATAACAGAAAATGTTGTTGTTTATTCGAAAGAACAGTGTTTATTAGTACTTGTTATAGAAAAAAGACATATTTTGTCAACTAAAGGTCATTCATAAGATTTGGATTGCCCAAGTTACAGTGTAAGGTTACATTTGCACAAAGCCCTTTTTCATTTAGGAGGTGTTTGTATAAGTTTATATCTCGCTTATGAGCTTATTTGTTTTTCGGCTTATATTTCATAAGCCTTAGTTTTTTGGCTTATTTTGAAACTCGTGGACATAGTTTATTATGATATGATGAACTTATACAAGCTCAAAAGTTTCAAAATAAACCGGAAAATTTAGGCAAATATAAACCGAAATCAGATACATAAGCCCGAAACACCCCCCTTAGACAACAATAAAACTATTAAGATGCTGGAAAAGAAAAGAATAAGAGCACTAGGAAAACTTAAAGTGAGGTCCAGAAAAGCCACTAAGATTTGCATGGGATTCATATTCTTTTCGGAAGTGACCATTCTTCCGCGTTATAAAAAAAGGCTAACTTTTTTATATGACTTTTTGGAAATCATAGAAACTTTATTTTCTCCAGGTGTGTATAAATAATGCACATATTTATTAAAGTCACTTTAGATGTTGGTTATCCAAAATGTGGTGATAACCATAAGCTAATTAACCAATTCTTTAAGCTGAAATATCTTTACTAGCTAGTTAAAAGCATGAGTATAATGTAACTTGTTGAACATCACCAAAATCTAAAATGATCATCTTTGGAATTTTGTTAATAACAACTATAAAAGCTGTTAATAAACGACAGTTTTATATACATTAATAATTGTACGTAAAGTTAGTCAGTAGAAGATAAATTTAAGCGATTCGTGATCATTTAAACAAGCAATGTATTTGATATTTTAAGAGAAATATAAATATCACCGGTAATGTTTTCTCACAAATATAACAGTGAGCATATTGAGACTCAGTTTTTATTTTTTATTATGATAAAACATTATCAGTCATGTTTATATCAACTTAAGATGGTACCGATCCACTAAAAAAAACATGTGTATGAAATCTAAAAAAACACAACTTTCTGTAAAAAGCAAAAATAATATGCGGTGAACGTGGATCGAACACGTGACCTTCAGATCTTCAGTCTGACGCTCTCCCAACTGAGCTATCCCCGCAGATGTTATTAGCTTTAAATATATAACCTTAATTATTAATTCGTGTTTTAACATTTATTTATTTTATTTGAAATTACAGAAACAGTCAATTCCATTGACCAAGCAAGTGGGCTTCTACTCATTGGTCCATGATCAACTAGTTCAACAAATGGGCTCATCTGAGGCCCAAGCCCACTTAGCCAAGTCATTATTTTTGGTTGTTATTGGAAGCAATGATCTTTTTGGCTACTTCAACAAGGACTCTAAAGTCTCTAAGCAATACACACCACAGCAATACGTCGATCTCATGGTTTCGACACTCAAAGAACTTATGAAGGTAAAAAAATTTGGCTTCTCGGGCTTTAGATCAATGTAGCTTAATTTACGTCGCACCAAATGGTTAGAAACTATATTGTATAAAAGAGAACGATTACATATGGTTGCTTTTTTATTACAGAAAATGTATGAGATGGGAGCGCGTAAATTTGTGGTAAGTGGAGTGGGCGTGATTGGTTGTTGTCCGGCGCAAAGGAAGCAAAACAGCGGCGAGTGTAAGGTGGAAGCAAATCAATGGTCAGTGAAGTACAACGAAGGTCTAAAGGCTTCGCTACATGAAATGAAATCAGAATCATCGGATATGCACTATTCGTATTTTGATACATATGATGTTATGAATGGCCTCATCCAAGATCCTGAAAAATACGGTAATTGCCTTATTTTCTTATGTAATAACTCATTTAACAAGAAAATTGCGTAGTTTGGACTCAAGATGGACATGAAAAATATCTCATATTATTGGTTTTGTTTCAGGAATTACGGAGATAAAAGCAGCTTGTTGCGGTCTTGGCAACCTAAAAGCCGACATCCCTTGTATCCCAATTTCAACATACTGCCCAAACCGGAAAAACCATCTATTTTGGGATCTATACCATCCTACAGAGAGTACATCTAGTCTTTTTGCTGGCTATATCTATAGTGGATCACAAGATGTTGCGACTCCGGTGAACGTAGAGCAACTCGTTAATGTCTAAGACATGACATGAAGATATATACACAGAGTCATACATAATACATATTTACACATTCATTTTGTGTGTTTGTCTATAGGATATCGAGATTTACACACATGTATATGCTTATATGTCAAATCGCATGTTTTTTTCCCGTTAAATCTTGTCGTAATAGCTTTAGTTCGTTGATCATATTTATGTACGTTAGTTTTTGGCATTGGTATTTGATCAGTTTGTACTCTGAAATATTTCGTATAGTATAAAGATATGAAATTCTTGTGTAAAATCACTTGTGTTTGAATCAAGTGCCTGGAAAACAAATTTACTACAGTATTTTACTGAATTATTCAATATACTTATTATGAAATATTGTGACATGTAGTGTTATTAGGGTTGTTGCAACATCAAACCACATGATTTTAATCAAATTTAAGATAAATCATAAATACAGATTACTAACAAAATTAATCTTTTACAAGGTGAATTGCATTTATATCCAATAAAACTTGAATATTTGCATATTTCTCCAAAATACAATTTTTTAACACATAATATGCAATGTTTTTTAAGCATATTTTGAGTAAATATGCAAATATGTACGTTTTAGTGGTTATATATATATATATATGTAATTATCAAAAACAGATTGTTACGTCATCTCTATCATGGCCGATTTAATTGTTGCAAACTTGCAATTCGTTATTTTCTCCGAACACGATGAATGCTTCATTTCAGTTCGTACTAATATGACATGTTTTGGAGCTTGATCTGTAGGGATGGCAATCTTACAAGGTGATTTGTATGCATGATTTCTCTTGTTACTAACAAAGTATTGCTAGCTTTAAGACATACTTTAATCTAATTTGAGAAAGTACAAAAAACTTAAAAAGATGTTAAATAAGAAAACGTGTTGTTGGTCATTATTCAAAATGTCCTCAAACGGACAAACTGAAAAAAGCACATTGATCAAAATTAAAGTTAACAATTAAATTAACTTTATAAGAATGAAACGCCAATGCAATAAATAAACAATTAATTTAGTAAATGCCCATAACCATAAGTAATTGAAAAGTGTGCTTTCAAGTGAGATAAGATCGATTAATATAAGCAATTAAGTATTCATTTAAAAACTTTCTAGGCTAATAATTGATGAGACGAACTTTCATTGTAATGAATACCATTAGTATTTAACATTACCACAACAACAATACACAATCTCGTCCGAACGATATAAGAAAGAGGTAAAGTGTAAACATATCATACCTCAGCCTTAAGATATTATATGAGGTAATATGAAGGTAAACTTGATTTGTCTTGTTTAGCTTTAATAATACTAAGGTGGTATTTGAATTCGATTTAATTGACTTAATATGAAAAAAAATGAATTCATTAAGTTTGTAACTTAATAAAAAAAATGACTGAAAATATTAAGCAATAAAACTGAAAGTGTTTGCATTAAATTATCTTTTAATTAAACATGACTTAATAGAAAATTTTAACAAACAAGCCTTGTTAAACAGGGCTGCAAGAAAAAAAAAACAATAATTGACCATAAATCATAAGTTGATGATTAGATATCCATGTATATTGGAAAGTTAATCACAAAGTTCACAACTTCATGATTAAGCAAGCCTACCTAATTATGCAAAGGGTGACAACATTGACAATATCATTAGGACTTTTTAAATAGGAAAATGATTTAGAGACCTAAACATGTGACTACTTTTGTGCCTAAATTGATGTGTCAGTAGTTTAGTGGTTTGTGAAATTGTGGGTCCCTGTGTTGTAACCAATAGAATATTGTCATGTAAGTTTAGGCATATAATTAGGCATACCAATTAGGCATGCCAATCAATGCTCTTTTAAATATAGAGTGGGGGACTATGTCTCTGCATGTTTAGGCCTCTTGATACATCATGTCTTTGTCATGGTCTCATACTCTCATGTAGTATACTAGTATGTCAAATTTCCATACACGCGACCTTTGTTTGGTTTAAATGAAAAACAAAAACCTTTTTTTTTGCTATCGGTTCCCCATTATTGAAGCCGCTTTCAACCGTAATACCAAGTTAACGTCATAATCCGAACACATCAACATGCAAACTGAAAATGCAAGATCCTTTCATTAAGGTAGCATGTGCATCATCATCATCAAATTGTTGTTCCATAAGAAATTACAAACATTAACAGGATACGTACCTTCCAATTCAAAAAGGATTTTTTTTCCTTCGTCGGTTCCTGTTATCGAGACCATCATTTTTCCTATAACAAAAGAACAATACAGAGATCTTATATACAAAAGAACTTTCTTTTTTAAACAAAATTTGACACGTATTGCTTATTTCTTCTGTTTTAGTGCTTAATTTTAGGGCAAAAATCATTCTCAAATGTAGCAAGAACGACTATCGACTCATAATTACTGTTAAATGCAAAAGCAGCCTATAACTTGCAAGATAATACACAACATACTGGTTGCCATCCAAATGGTCGTTTATAATTCGTGGATCTAGAAAGCCTGGTTACGAAGGAATAACATGCTTGAAGTTAGAAATAAAATAGCCCTATTCCTTGCTTTTACTGCTAATCCTTTTAACAACATTTTATAAGACCAACAGATGTTTAACATTTTAACATTCATTATCCATTTTATTAGGCTCTTGGCATTACCACAAACACTTTGTAGGCTCATATCAGTACGACACTCTCCAAAACAAATATAATGCATACCAACAATCTAGAAGAAAAACAGTTTCAAAGACAAAACATCAAACATCTTAAACGCATTACATACATAGCAATGAAAAGTGATAAAATTGCAACACAAAATCATATCTTCCATCTTCGACAAATCAATGTCGGAAAAACCAATAATTCAATTAACTTAACCAATAACCATTAATTATACAAAATAATTATAACCCATATAAAAAAAACAGAAATTTAATTAAATTAAACATCTGCAATTAGGGTTCATAAACTTACCCAGTCGAGTTAGGCTTCAAGATTAGTAATTTTTCTTCTTATTCTCCTCGATTTGGTTTGAATCCGCGTTTTAAAGTTTGAATCCGAGTTTTGCTCTGAATCTGATGCTGTTTTGAGTATAAAAATTAGCGGGACACCCTGGAAACTGAAATCGTCTTTTTTTTTTCTTTTTTCTTTTTTCTTTTTTTTTTCTGTTTTGATGATTTGGGTTTTCATTGTGAATTTGTGATTTGTGTCATGGTGCAAGAGGAAGAGATAGATGAGTCTATACTTTGATGAGTTAGATTTTTCTAGAGAGTTGTTGTAAGGTGGTGAATGTGTGTAGGTTATGTATAAATGTGTATTGCCGGCAAGTATGTATAGATAGGTGAACAGTAACTTCCCAAACACACTTCAGCCAATAGTGTGCTGCCAACACATTTTTTTGTGTACTACCACATGTATAGAGCCAATCAAATTTTGACACCTACCCATTTATACCATGTATTTTTATACACCCTTCAACTTCTAATAGTATATATATATATATATATATATATATATATATATATATATATATATATATATATATATATATATATAATAACGATATAATTGAAACCTTAAAAATTAAACTCAGTAAAATGAATATATATATAAGAACATAAAATGTAAAGGGAAACCTAAACTCGTGACTTTGACCGATTGATGCCACAAATAACACAAAGGAGGTAAATCACGTAACATCGTGAGTAGAAAAACACGAGTGTTTACGTATGGCACGTAAAGTAAGGGTTATAGTTAGTTTATGGTGTGAGATAGGCTAGTCGTGTGTTTAGTTTCCCTTGAGTGGTAAAAACTCTGAGATAGAAGTGTTTACCGAAAGTCGGGGTAACGTTCACATACAGCTAGGGTTTATTATGTGCAAATGTAGAGAAAATGAACTTGGTATGTCTCATGAAATGCATGTATGTTTATAGCACGGTACTTGCGCAAAACAGCACAAGTGAGTATTATATTTAGGGGTGATCTTTTTTTATTTTCTTTTTTATAAACGAGATTTTTTGATGATTACTGATGGTCTTTAGCGGTTGTGTCCTTGTGATGTGAGATGATAAAGAGGGTAATATGTAACATTATTATCTTCAAATTTTAGAGTTATGATTTCAAAGTATGATTTTTTTCAATTTATTATAGTAGTTATATATTATCATCGTAACATCCAATCTCATGCCATTAAGTAATGTGTAATAGCGGATTTTAAAGGTTGGTTTTAAAAATTACTAAATGTAGCAAGTTGTGTAAATTTAAAAAGTTTAAGACTTTTATTTATAAAAGTCCTAAATACATTATAGATAGTATAGATATAGATATAGATAAGGAGGATGCATTTAGTGTTGTGTGAGACCTGTAGATGTGATCCAACTGTTTAGGGAGATCCACTTGGGAGTTATCTTATGAATGAGACAAGAATGACGCGTGGTGTGGTATTCATGACTATGGGTGTTATGGGAATATTCGTACGAGCATGATCGGTATGTCATAGCGAAATGTCAGCGGCACTACCTCTGCACTAATGAGGCGTCCGCACGTGGCAATATTACAATAACGGTATGGGAAGACAAACTATCATGTCAGTTGTGGCTCGAAGAGATTCTCTAGACGAGGTTCATTTTAAGTTGCGTATCCTCACTATTGGGCTGCAATCGAGAAAACAAGAACCATAAGGAGAATTTGAACTAACTTTTAAGGAGGGACGAATGATACATCATTTAGTTTGAAAGTACCAAAAATTAGAGAGGGGCGAATGATATATCATTTAGTTTGAAAGTACCAAACATTTTTATTTATAAAGTGTATTAAATATGATGAACCCACGCTCATTCACTTCACCTCAACATGACATCCAAAATAACACCGAAATACATAAAACCCACACTTGTATCACTCTAAATTGAACCTACTAAACTTTACTAAAAATAAATTGGACCTACTAAAACAGAACGAAATACACACATAAACACCAAAAAAAACACAAGAATCTCAGCATCACTGTCTCGAGGCAGACATCTTGACGTCAACACTTTCAACCGCTTCATGGTATAACTTAGGGTGCGTTGTATAACGTTTGGTAATAATTTTATGATACCCATTAAGTATATCTCAAATCTTGTTATCATGTACGAAATTCAAATGACATATAGTTTATAGATTAATAATTTGCATGACTTAAAATATACCTAAATGGCTAAGTTTATGCTTAAAAATTAAAATTTTGTGTCAATAACTTAGGGTGCATTTTTATTTTTATTTTATTTTTTTAAATCGGCACTACACTTGAAATTCGACTCCCCGAGTTAACCCATCCAAACGGGCAGGCTCCGGGATCCGAACCACTAGGAGAGACACGCGAAAAGAAGCCCCTATAACTCACGGCTTCGCACTAAAAGGAAAACCTGTAATTTTTGTCTCTTGCGAGACTTAAACCATGGGTAAAACCTCCCCCAAGCTCCAAAAGAAGCTCAGGTGACCAACTTGAGCTAAGTCAGTTGGTTACTAAAGGTGCATTTGGAATAAGGGTTTAGTATGAGTTTTTGTTTGATTTCACAAATGTTTGGTTGAATTTTTTTACTGTTGAGAATCACAATAATGCAAAAATCGAATCTGTTAATACAAATATCGTCATTAAATGTTATTTATATTTTATGATCTTTACCTAAGTTTTGTTAAAGACAAAACTAAATTTAATTCTTATAAAGCTTAAAGCTTGTCAAGTTTAATAGATATTAAAACAAGCTTTTCAAATAATATCTTCATCACTCAAGCATTTACATTTTGATTAATCATATTTTGATATGACTCTAAACCATAATGTATGTTAATATTTTTAGATCAAGAATGTTTTGGTTTCCTAAAACAAAACATTACATATGTATTTACATTTTAACATATTTCTAAAAATAGAAAAACAAACATATAACATCATGTAGTGCATCATTAAAATCCTTAGAAGATTTCACTTGATACTTTGTGTAGATTTAGACTCTACATATCTTACACAATCTTGGATAGATATGGTTGACTTTGGTAAGATTTTGGTGATCTTGCTGTCAGACCCCGGCGGCACCAATTATTAACACGGACGGAACCCTTTTGAGGGATCCGTGGTCCGTGGTGCCTGCTGAGTATTTTGGCTATAAATAGCAAAGCCAAACCAAGTTGTTTTTCATCCCTTTCTATCAAATTCACATACATTCCTTCTCTCTAACATTTCTAACTCAATTTCATATCATATTAGTGATCCCTTTTGTAGCAAAGAAGATCAAGGCATATTCAAGCTTCAACAAGTTGTTGGAAGTCTTATTTGTTTGTTGTTGTATGATCTTGTGTTGATTCATACATCATTGTTGTACCAAACCATCATAATCTTGTCAGTGTGAGTGGTTAGTATTTTAGTCCTTAAAATACATTGTATGTGGGAGTGGTTGTACCCTTGAAAAGAACTCGACATTTAGCTTAGTGTCGGAAATAGTGTGTAAGCGAAGTGTAAAGGTTTCTCCGCCGGTGAAAGGAGCTTGTTGACTAGTAAAGTTAAACTCTCGAGTGTGTCACACCCCCAAATTACCTGTTTTGCAGCGGAATGGAATACCTGGGGGATGACTGTCATAGCATCAAAGTTACAGTTATATCGAACGACCTAAAGTGTCGTTTTGAAAACATCGTTTGATTAAGTAAAATAATCAGAGTTTACAAAACATAGGTCCCAAAAGATTTCCAATGTACCAAAATGAGTTTGTTACAGTCAAACGATAGTTAAGTGCATAAAATATATGTGAGATGCGTCGTCACCGCGACTCTATGATAAGTCCACATGCATGCCATGAAGTGAATACCTTAGATACCTGAGATAAAACATGCTAAAAGTGTCAACACAAAGGTTGAGTGAGTTCATAGAGTTTGTTTAACATGTAAAGCTTTTAAAGAACGTCCATGCAGCAAAGGCAAAGTTTTTGGTCATTGAGAATAGTCCACAAAGCAAAGGCATTGTAAATCCACTCAGTTCCAAGTTTCGCCCATACAAAACTTGCAACCTGTGTGTTCACAACCCACTGCCAAAAAAATATTATGTCTAGTAGTCAAGTATACGTTGTCATAACAGTTCATAATATAGCACCACGTATATAATAATGTATGCCAGGCAAAGCCCCTAGAATAAATAATATGTGTCTTGATGAGTGTGTAAATACTCATCATTTTTTGGTCAAATCTGAACTGCAAAACATTTAAAAACACTCAGAAATGCATCAAAATACTGAAAATATTCCAAAATTGTATTTTATATGTGTCAGATGCAAAATGTTTAAAATCAGATGAAAAACGAGCTAAGTTTGCATAATTGGCAGTTTCAGTCCCTCAACTTTCAAATCTTGACAAAATCAGTCCCTGAGCATTTGTTTTGGAATAAAAGTCAACCCAAGTCCTTTCAAAATCAAAATTTATCAAGAATGATCCTTGGGTAAAAAGTTTGGAGAATTTACAAGTTTGGTCCTTCAAGTTTCAAAATTGGCAAAAATAGTCCTTGGAAGTTTAAAAATGGAAAATTATCTTTTATGGTCCTTGTACTAATGAAACTTGGCAAGAATGACCCTTGGAACAACTTTGCAAAATTGGCAATTTCAGTCCTCAAGTTTGGTGAATTGCAACAATGGTCCTTGTTATTAATAAACACCCTTGAACCCCCCTTGGACCATGAACCCTGCCAAAACACCCTTGACCCCTTGACCCTTGAACCCCCTGCCTATTAATACTCCCCAGTCAAACAGTCAACTCCCGCCCTATCTTTTTCCCTCCAAAATCCTTTCTTCCTCACCCACTGTCTGCAAAACCAATCACCACACCATGCTTCCAGCTCAACATACCACCACCTTATCACTCCACCTCAACAACAAAACAAGGTGCATTAAATGCCTCTTCCTTCCTTGCACTCAACCCCCCCAACTGGCAATACCATTTTGGCGCCAAAATTCATCAAACGGCTTATATCAACTCCAATAATCCAATGGCCCAGAGGAGAGGTGGGAAATGCTCATAGGACAAGTGGAAGACCTTTTGCTAATAAATAGAAGGAAGAGAAGGCAGAGAAAAAAAGTAGTAGTTAATTTTTATAATTTCTTGTAAAATCGTTTTTATTATCAATGTCCTAGTTTAAGTCTTAAAGTGTAATTTTCAGTTTCTATGTACTGAATTTAAGTTAATCGTTTGTAATCCAGTTCAAGTTCTCATTAAAAGTTTATCCAAGTTTCCTGTTTTTAAGTTTTCTTTTATTTATGCAGTCTTAAATAATCTAAATCCAGGCTTCAAAAAGTCTTTTTTATAGCATAAGTGAGCTTATTAAAGCTGTGTATAGCTTGTAGTAAGCTCACCACTCAGTTTCAATCAAAGTTGGCATTTGGTCAACAAAAGTCAAACTGATGAATGGAAGCTTCAATTGGGTAGGATTGCTAATGTGGTTTGGATTTGCTATTGGTTTAAGTTTATTGGGAATGCTTATGCAAGTTATAGTTGTTGGACTTGAGTAAGAGCTATCTAAACTTTGTTTTCACTATTTTGAGCTTATATCTGCTTTAGTAGTTTTCTTGTAGACTTGTTGTGTTGGTTTGCTTTAATTACTGCTTTCAGTTGTAAGTTGGTTAGCATTAGTAAGATTAAGCATTGGTTTACTCTGACTTAAGTAGATTATAGGTTTAAGTTTATATAACAGTTGGAAACTAGTGTTTGGAACAAGTAAGCTAGCTGAGTTATAGGCTTATTCAGAAGCATAGTTCAGTGGTATAAGTCCATTCTAGGTAAACTAGACTCAATTCAATCATTTACTTGCATCTGTTTTCATCCAAAGTCAAAATCCCTCTAAATCTGTTTTCATTTGCATATCTGTTGGAATTTTTAAAGATCAAAAGCTTGATTTGTGTTTAGAATTCAGTAGGGTAGCTTATTTTGGTTTCACTTTAGCTTAATACATCATTCTCATTTCAAAAATTGGATTCAAATCTCATTTTAGTCAACATTTCAGTTTTATCTATAAAAGTCAAAATTTGCTCAACTCAGTTTTCACCAAAGTTTTTGGAATTTTCATGGATTCGTTTCTGGTTCAATTCAAGTGAAATTGTGGACTTAACAAGATCAGTTGGTCAAGAGTTGGAATCTGATTTTTGTAGAATTTTTGTAATTTTTTATAAGCTTCAAATCAGCTTGTATATTAAGCTGAAAGTGCCATGTGCACACATGCTCAGCATACACTGAGTGTGCACAGGTTTGTGCAGAAGCTCTCAACAAGCTCATGAGAGCTTGTCTTGGTCTGATTTTTGGTTTATATGCTCCTTGCCATGTCTACTTGAGATTGTGATATTTGGTTTTGGGTTTCAACTAGGGTAGACAGCTTATTTTTAAGCTTGAAATCAGCACACCAGAACTGAACTTTCTTATTTGATTTTGAACTCATAAGCTAGTAGCTGGTTGTCTAGAGGTTTATAGCAGCTGGAATTAGTTGTTTATAGATAAGTTTGGCATATTTTAGCTTCTGCTTTCATTTGGTGGTCTTTAGTGCTTATTTGCTTAATTTGAGTGCTTATTTGTAAGCACATTTCACTACTGACTTCATAATCTTGCACACTAGTATATGTTTTTATATTTTTCATAAATTTAGAATAATATTTTAGACTTTTCCTGAATTTTTCATAATTTTCCATTACTGTTTGCTATTTTTCTTTATTTTAATCAGTTTTTAGGACTTTTTAAATAGCTTTTAATACAAATAAATCAGAAAATCTTCAAAAAAATAAGTTTTCAATTTTCATAGATTAAGATAAATATAAAAAGCCAAAAAAATATTTTTCCATAATTTTCCTAGTTTAAATAGTAATTTTTAGCATATTAATTAGTTTTAAATATTTTTTAAATCATATAAATTAGAATAGAAATCAGAAAAATACAAAATTAGTTTTAAAAATTCTCTTTAGTTATTTTAGATTTTTAAAAAATAGTTTTATAATTTTCCCATTAATTTTCATAATTTTTGGTATTTTAATTTAGTTTTAAAGTTTAAAATTAGTTTTTAATTCAAATTTATAAAAGAAAAATCAAGAAAATCCAATTTTAAAAATAGTGATAGCGTTTATTTAATATAATTTAGCTTTTTAATTTTCTTTCATTTTTCCTTTGTTATCTAGTATCAATCATAACCTCTTTCTTGTTCAATATCACCCGATCACTACACGTTTGGTTATTCAATCGCACAGCTCGTTGGGACTTAACGACCTGGGGAAACACTAAACTCTCCTGGACTTAATTGCTTTGGTTCTAGACTGTCTGACTTTTATTACGGTTGACCATTCACAAGTTGTTGACTTGTGTAATAAGATAGACCGTTTGGGAGCGAATCAAATTTTGGCGCCGCTGCCAGGGAGCTGTGCTAACAATCTTACGTTTAGCAGATTAGTGATTTGAATATTCACTCTTTGTTCATACCATCTATATATATTTATATTTTCTTATAAAAATCCAAAAATCCAAAAACATCTTAAAACATATAAAATACAAAAATATTTTTCTTTTGTTTCTACATATATATAAAACCATAAAACCCAAAAAGATTCTTCTTTCCCCATTTTCACAATTCTCTTGTTTCCTCAAGTTACGTCTAGTGCATGCGCACTCGTTCTTCTAGATCATTGAGTCCTTTTCGTGATCTAGCAGAAATTCCTAGAAGACGTTCTCATAGACGTGCTGCCCAAATAGTCGAACCCGAGATTCGTACTATTCCAAACAACAATATGGCAGACGAACGAACTATGGCGGAAATGCTCCAGGCACCCACCGAGGGTTATGGAGATGCCATCGTTTTACCGGTAATCAATTCTGATCACTTCGAATTAAAGACACATTTGATCCAACTTGTGTCTACGAATCAATTCCACGGGTTTGATCGAGAAGACCCGTATGCACACATCCGTTGGTTTAACAAGTTGACCTCAACGATCAATTTCAAAGATGTACCACAAAAAGTGATCAAGTTGATGCTATTTCCATTCTCACTTGAGGGGCAGCCCGAATTTGGCTGGAAAAAGAACCCCCTCGATCCATCGAAACTTGGGAGGATCTTGTTCAAAAGTTTGTCAATTATTTCTTTCCTCCATCAAAGACGACTAATCTTAAAAATGAAATTTCTGGATTTCGTCAAAATTTCGATGAAAATTTTGGAGAGGCATGGGAGAGATTCAAAGATCTCCTCAGGAAATGCCCCCATCATGAATTCACGGAGCTTCAACAAGTTAATATCTTTTATAATGGGTTGAACGGTAACGATCAAGATTCTTTGAACGCAGCCGCCGGTGGCAATATCTTGAATCGTAAGCCTAAAGATGTGATTGAGATTTGCGAGATAAAATCAAAAGTTCCTATTTCTCGCAACAAAGTCAATATTCCGAACACTCCTGCTTCTTCATCCGGTAACTCTTCCGAGTTAGCCGCTCCGTTAGCCGCTCTAACGGACGTCATCCGTTGTATGATGAAAGAGGTAAAGGAAATCAAAAGCAAAATTCATAAGCCGGAACCAATCAAAGCCTTGAACAAGGTGTGTGAAACTTGTAGTGGTCCACACGCGTATTATGATTGTCAAGCAACCGATGCTTCTTTTTACCAAGCTCCCGTAGCTTCTGTAAACCACAATCAATACCGACCACAAGCTGATCCTCAATACCGTGCACCTAGCGGTATGACACCACCTGGTTTTCCTCCTGTGCAAAACCATGGCAATCAAAATCGCTTTGTTCCGAATCAAGGACAAAACTTCAATAACTCTCAAAATTTCAATCAGAACCGGAACAATTTCAACCAACCATATCAAGCTCCAAATCAGCAAAGTTATCAACAACCTTCTCAAGCTCCCCTACCAAATGACTTCATAAAAATTACTGAGTCAAGCATACGTTCAATGCAAACTCATATCAATAACATGAGAGTTGAGCTAAAAAGGGAAATTGATACCACAATGTCTCGGCAGACAAATGAGTTGAAGAATATGATGAGCAGTTTCATGAACATGAATATGAACAAAGCTTCGTCATCTTCTGGAGGACTCCCAAGCAATACAGTCCCAAATCCAAATGCCGAGTTGAAAGCCGTCACCACTTGTAGTGGTAAGACGCACAATGGACCTTCGACTCCAATGCCTCCTCCACCGGGAGCAATGAGTCAAGTTACCAAGGATACAACGGACAAGGTGCATTTCTCAAGCCCACGAAGTACCGCACACGTCCCACCTTCGGTAGTCCAAGCTTTAAGTCCGGAACACGAAGTTCCGAAGACAAATTCTGAGCCAGAAATGACTTCCGTCCCGGCTCAAAAGTCTAGTCAACTTCCTTACCCATCAAGATTGCATGATGAGAAGCTCAAAGACAAAACCAAAGAGCAAATGGAAAAATTTTCCAAATTTTCAATGAACTACACTTTGATATAAGCTTCGTTGATGCTCTCGTTCTAATGCCCAAATTTGCATCCACGCTTAAAGGCTTACTGAGCAACAAAGATAAGTTATCTGAGATGGCTAAAACCCCTCTCAATGAGCAATGCTCAGCGGTCCTTCTCAAGAAGCTTCCCAACAAGCTTGAAGACCCCGCAGGTTTTAATCCCGTGTGATTTCTTGGGGATGGTTCAATGCTTCGCCTTGGCCGATCTTGGCGCAAGCATTAACCTCATGCCACTCTCAGTATGGAAGAAACTGTCTCTTCCTAAACTTACATCCACTTGTATGACACTCGAGCTAGCGGACCGTACCATAACTCGTCCACTTGGGATAGCCGAGGATGTCGTGGTGAAAGTAGGAAAGTTTCACTTTCCTACTGACTTTGTTGTAGTAGACTTTGATGCAGATCCTAGAGTTCCCCTCATCTTAGGGAGAGCTTTCTTGAGAACGAGCCGTGCTCTAATTGATGTATTTGCTGAAGAGTTGACCATACGGGTTGACAACGAAGAACTCACGTTTAATATCAACCAGAACTCCAAACCTCTATCCAAACATAGTGTTGCCACAATTGATCAAAAATCTGAAAGAATCAATGCAACACTCTCAAATTTCACGGTTAAGAGGAGTCACCAAAAACGTGCTGAGCTAAAAGCTTTGAAAATCAACCCTGGTTCAAACAAATGGTTTGAAAGTTGTACCAAGGAAGTCAAGAGTGTTCTTGATGATGATGATCTAGAATCGGAGACTTTATCGGAAGTGGTGGAAATTGCTAGCTCTAGTAGCACACCACTTGTCCCACCTCCGGAATCAGTTTATCGTATCGAGTTCGTTAACTCTGTGGATGAAACTAAACTATCTTCAGTTTCATCTGGATTGGATGATGATGTTTGTGATCCAATGGGAGACATTCTTCCCATTGAAGAATTGCTCAAAAATGATCCATCATCTCCTAGTCTTATTATTTCCGACTCTTCCATCCCTTCTCTCACTCCGGATGAGGAAGATGACAACTTTTGGAATGAAGTCGATGCCTTTCTTAGTGATGAGTCGATTCCAACAGGAATTGATAATACTTACTTTGATTCGGAAGGGGACATCCTTTTTCTGGAAAATCTGTTGATTGAAGAACCGTTTCCAACCCTCCCTACCGGAAATTCTGTTGACAATCACCATACAAACTTTAAGACTAAGCTTAAAAATGTCAAAAATGGTGATTTGCTTTTTACTGATGAGGAATGGACTTGCATTCTCATGCACATCTTTATTCCATTCTTCACAGATGATGTGGTTGCTCTTTCCCTTTTCTCTTTCGGGAATGAGGACACCTTCTTTGACCCCGGTATCATCCTTTATAGTTTCTACTATTAACAATACCGCGGTTGTATCTCGTCGGTGTGGAACTTTCTGATGTTCATATGTTTATTAACACTGTGAACGAAAGTCCGATCGAGATTGGTTTTCCACGTTGCTTCCCCAAGAACAAATGAATGCGGGGATCGAGTCAAGCTAGCGACTCGGGAATCAAAAACAGTAGCACACTATATGGGTTTTCACCCATATTTCTGACTTCTTTCTACTTTCTACCACCCTAGTGTGGGGGAGTTGCCCCCCGCTGTTGTATATAAATTTCAAAAAAAAAAAAAAAAAAAATTCAAATAATGGCCGTAGTATTTCCCTTTTACGTTCTATGTTTCGGCATAACAGCCGGTACTTTGAATATTGAGGGCAATATTCATTTCTAGTGTGGGGGGGAATTCTCACGAATTTTATCATGTAATTATACCACCCAATTCCCCATTTTTGGCCAAAATTTTTTTGGAGTAAGTGTTTTGCACTTACTCAACTTACGGTTATCAATCCGCCATGTCTAATAAACAAAAGGATTGGCTAATCCAGGAGCAAACGGCTCTTGGTAAAGATATCTCAAATCCGTTGACGGCTTGCAATTTGCCCAAAATTGTATGGTGTTCAGCTCACCATATCTTTAATTAGTTAAGAGTTGGCTAGCCCGCAAGTTTATGGCTTGTGGTAAAGGCAGTTGGAAAACCATAATTGGTAATCGACTCACCAAAGATATTTTATCTAAGAGTTGGCTAGTCCAGAAGCAAACGGCTTATGGTAAAGACAAATCAAAACCGTTGAAAGCTAGTGATTTGCTCAAAATCATTTGGTTATCATTGTACCAAGGTTCTTACTTGAACTGAAACAATTGGCTACTCCAGAAGTAATGGCTTTTGGTAAAGAGATTAAAATCCATTAAGTTTTCTCAAAAGATTGCTAGGGACTAGCAATAGTTTAGTGTGGGGGATTGATGAGTGTGTAAATACTCATCATTTTTTGGTCAAATCTGAACTGCAAAACATTTAAAAACACTCAGAAATGCATCAAAATACTGAAAATATTCCAAAATTGTATTTTATATGTGTCAGATGCAAAATGTTTAAAATCAGATGAAAAACGAGCTAAGTTTGCATAATTGGCAGTTTCAGTCCCTCAACTTTTAAATCTTGACAAAATCAGTCCCTGAGCATTTGTTTTGGAATAAAAGTCAACCCAAGTCCTTTTAAAATCAAAATTTATCAAAAATGATCCTTGGGTAAAAGTTTGGAGAATTTACAAGTTTGGTCCTTCAAGTTTCAAAATTGGCAAAAATAGTCCTTGGAAGTTTTAAAATGGAAAATTATCTTTTATGGTCCTTGTACTAATGAAACTTGGCAAGAATGACCCTTGGAACAACTTTGCAAAATTGGCAATTTCAGTCCTCAAGTTTGGTGAATTGCAACAATGGTCCTTGTTATTAATAAACACCCTTGAACCCCCCTTGGACCATGAACCCTGCCAAAACACCCTTGACCCTTGAACCCCCTGCCTATTAATACTCCCCAGTCAAACAGTCAACTCCCGCCCTATCTTTTTCCCTCCAAAATCCTTTCTTCCTCACCCACTGTCTGCAAAACCAATCACCACACCATGCTTCCAGCTCAACATACCACCACCTTATCACTCCACCTCAACAACAAAACAAGGTGCATTAAATTCCTCTTCCTTCCTTGCACTCAACCCCCCCCCCCAACTGGCAATACCATTTTGGCGCCAAAATTCATCAAACGGCTTATATCAACTCCAATAATCCAATGGCCCAGAGGAGAGGTGGGAAATGCTCAGAGGACAAGTGGAAGACCTTTTGCTACTAAATAGAAGGAAGAGAAGGCAGAGAAAAAAAGTAGTAGTTAATTTTTATAATTTCTTGTAAAATTGTTTTTATTATCAATGTCCTAGTTTAAGTCTTAAAGTGTAATTTTCAGTTTCTATGTACTGAATTTAAGTTACTTAATCGTTTGTAATCCAGTTCAAGTTCTCATTAAAAGTTTATCCAAGTTTCCTGTTTTTAAGTTTTCTTTTATTTATGCAGTCTTAAATAATCTAAATCCAGGCTTCAAAAAGTCTTTTTTATAGCATAAGTGAGCTTATTAAAGCTGTGTATAGCTTGTAGTAAGCTCACCACTCAGTTTCAATCAAAGTTGGCATTTGGTCAACAAAAGTCAAACTGATGAATGGAAGCTTCAATTGGGTAGGATTGCTAATGTGGTTTGGATTTGCTATTGGTTTAAGTTTATTGGGAATGCTTATGCAAGTTATAGTTGCTGGACTTGAGTAAGAGCTATCTAAACTTTGTTTTCACTATTTTGAGCTTATATCTGCTTTAGTAGTTTTCTTGTAGACTTGTTGTGTTGGTTTGCTTTAATTACTGCTTTCAGTTGTAAGTTGGTTAGCATTAGTAAGATTAAGCATTGGTTTACTCTGACTTAAGTAGATTATAGGTTTAAGTTTATATAACAGTTGGAAACTAGTGTTTGGAACAAGTAAACTAGCTGAGTTATAGGCTTATTCAGAAGCATAGTTCAGTGGTATAAGTCCATTCTAGGTAAACTAGACTCAATTCAATCATTTACTTGCATCTGTTTTCATCCAAAGTCAAAATCCCTCTAAATCTGTTTTCATTTGCATATCTGTTGGAATTTTTAAAGATCAAAAGCTTGATTTGTGTTTAGAATTCAGTAGGGTAGCTTATTTTGGTTTCACTTTAGCTTAATACATCATTCTCATTTCAAAAATTGGATTCAAATCTCATTTTAGTCAACATTTCAGTTTTATCTATAAAAGTCAAAATTTGCTCAACTCAGTTTTCACCAAAGTTTTTGGAATTTTCATGGATTCGTTTCTGGTTCAATTCAAGTGAAATTTTGGACTTAACAAGATCAGTTGGTCAAGAGTTGGAATCTGATTTTTGTAGAATTTTTGTAATTTTTTATAAGCTTCAAATCAGCTTGTATATTAAGCTGAAAGTGCCCTGTGCACACATGCTCAGCATACACTGAGTGTGCACAGGTTTGTGCAGAAGCTCTCAACAAGCTCATGAGAGCTTGTCTTGGTCTGATTTTTGGTTTATATGCTCCTTGCCAGGTCTACTTGAGATTGTGATATTTGGTTTTGGGTTTCAACTAGGGTAGACAGCTTATTTTTAAGCTTGAAATCAGCACACCAGAACTGAACTTTCTTATTTGATTTTGAACTCATAAGCTAGTAGCTGGTTGTCTAGAGGTTTATAGCAGCTGGAATTAGTTGTTTATAGATAAGTTTGGCATATTTTAGCTTCTGCTTTCATTTGGTGGTCTTTAGTGCTTATTTGCTTAATTTGAGTGCTTATTTGTAAGCACATTTCACTACAGCTTCATAATCTTGCACACTAGTATATGTTTTTATATTTTTCATAAATTTAGAATAATATTTTAGACTTTTCCTGAATTTTTCATAATTTTTCATTACTGTTTGCTATTTTTCTTTATTTTAATCAGTTTTTAGGACTTTTTAAATAGCTTTTAATACAAATAAATCAGAAAATCTTCAAAAAAATAAGTTTTCAATTTTCATAGATTAAGATAAATATAAAAAGCCAAAAAAATATTTTTCCATAATTTTCCTAGTTTAAATAGTAATTTTTAGCAATTTAATTAGTTTTAAATAGTTTTTAAATCATATAAATTAGAATAGAAATCAGAAAAATACAAAATTAGTTTTAAAAATTCTCTTTAGTTATTTTAGATTTTTAAAAAATAGTTTTATAATTTTCCCATTAATTTTCATAATTTTTGGTATTTTAATTTAGTTTTAAAGTTTAAAATTAGTTTTTAATTCAAATTTATAAAAGAAAAATCAAGAAAATCCAATTTTAAAAATAGTGATAGCGTTTATTTAATATAATTTAGCTTTTTAATTTTCTTTCATTTTTCCTTTGTTATCTAGTATCAATCATAACCTCTTTCTTGTTCAATATCACCCGATCACTACACGTTTGGTTATTCAATCGCACAGCTCGTTGGGACTTAACGACCTGGGGAAACACTAAACTCTCCTGGACTTAATTGCTTTGGTTCTAGACTGTCTGACTTTTATTACGGTTGACTATTCACAAGTGGTTGACTTGTGTTATAAGATAGACCGTTTGGGAGCGAATCATGTCTCGTAACATAGTGAATGAGAGGTTTGCCGACCTCTAATAGCGCTATCCATACTACCTACTAATAGGAGACTAACAATGCGAATGTACGAACGGTACATAATACAACTATTATATACAATTAAGAATGCTCCGAACATGGGAGACTTGAGAACGCTCCGTAACATAGTGAGACGTTCTGCTCCGGACCTGGGAGGCTTTAGGTTGAGAACGCTCCGTAACATAGTGAGACGCTCTGCTCCGGACCTGGGAGGCTTTAGGTTGCTCCGAACAAGGGAGACTTTATGTCAAGGACGTACGGTCCATTAGGTTCAAACAAGCCATAAGTACATAATTAAGTCCAAGAGTCTAAGTCAAGTTCAAAAGTTCAAAACAGTCAAAGAGCTCAAAACATATCAAAAGGTTCAAAATAGTCAAAGGGTTCAAAATCAAGTCAAACAAGTTCAAAATATATCAAAAGGGTCCTTTACAAGTTAAAAGAGTTCAACTATATGTCAAAATGTTCAAATCAAGTTCAAAGTGTTCAAATATATGTTAAAAGGTCCAAATCAATTTAAAAGAGTTCAAATATATATGTCGAAGGGTTCAAGATCAAGGAGAGTGGTTCAAATAATAGTGTTCATAACATAGTAATCAATTTAGTTCGGGCATAATCTACTTACTACCATAAGTAGTGAAACAACAGTTATTTAAGTTCATCTAAGTGTAAAGAAAAAGCAAGTAGTTGAGCATGTATCTCCCCCGAAGAGTTTATAA
Organism: Chrysanthemum makinoi; assembly: GCA_910596185.1. Taxonomy (NCBI): domain Eukaryota; kingdom Viridiplantae; phylum Streptophyta; class Magnoliopsida; order Asterales; family Asteraceae; genus Chrysanthemum; species Chrysanthemum makinoi. The sequence continues at coordinate 191,022,082 of OU343224.1, read as the reverse complement.
AACAATTAAACGAGTAAAAGTGGGGCTAAGAACTCACCTGATGCAATGATTATGATGACAAGAGTGGATACACTGAAATGAGGTGCAATTCTCTATCTGCAACCTAATATGAATGATATGTTCTAATGTAAGTCATGAAACAATGTCGTGCATGCAAACTCATATGATATCCATACCACTTGTGCATTTGAAAATAAAGTTTATCGTCAAAAAATAATATACTTTAACAACTCATGAAAATGACTAAGTAGCCTCGCAAAGCTAGTCGTAAAATAGTGAATATCAAGTGTTAGAAAACAAACTCAATGGTTTTAGAAAGCTTGTAACATTATCTAAAAGTCATAACACTGAACTTTTATCCATACGAGTTCAGATCATAAAGAAAAATAATGGTGAAGTGAGGTAGTCGAGCTAAAAATGTAGTTTATGGGTAGTTTTCGGGAAAGTTTGAGTGGTCGTATTTTACTCGTTAGAACTCCGTTTGAGGAACGGCTGGTCATTTTGGAAAATAGGCCGGGTGAACTAACTTTTACTCAGAGATACTATTTTTCCAAAACCAACTCGATCGTTGAGAAAAACGGCTCCAAACATGGGTACCCGAAAAGACAGTTTCAACACTTAGAAATATTTTAGTAAAAGCTGATGGAAATAAGTTGTGAACGTCGGTTTTCAAATGCTTGTATCTCGGTCATTATAAGCTCGTTTTCTACGATCTATATATATTTAGTTTTGTGTTAATGTATACTAATATATTTTTGATAAATCGACTCATTTAGATAATGCTTAAAACTCATTTTTGCCCCTTAAATAACCCTTGACAGCTTGTATTTTCCAGAAAATTAGTTTTCGTCGTTAAACTTGAAAATAGCGTAACTTCTTCGTTATAAATCCGTTTTAACCCGTTCAAGCGACCACGGTTTCGTTTTAAAGTCTATTTTCTGAAAATATAACCCAAAATAATCTATGACCTGTCGAAATTTCCAGATTTTACAAAAATGAACAGCCCTTAATTATATGTTGTCGAAAATGATTTTTCTAGTGTAATACTTGTTCTAAACCCTTCCAATCAACACCAAATCTACTCTAATCCTACCATACACCTTCTTAGGGTGTCATGTGTTCCTAAACTTCTCCAAAAATGATAGAGTTCATGGGAATAATTATAGGATGATTAAAACTTATAATATGTAATAAAAACAAGTAAAAGTGGTATGAATACATATAATACTTGCATGTGTTTGTACTAGAATGATAAAATAGATCAAGTATGATTATGAAAGAGTAGTAAAAATTATTTAGAACTTACTTGAGTGATTGAAGATTTTTTGGAACTAGAAACTTAATTAATCTTTAGGTTTTTATTTCAAAACCTTGAAATAGATTTCTAAATGAACTAGAAAAATACTTGAGCTTGAAAATCTTATGGTTTCTCCTCTTGTTCTTGCTTGGCCGGTTATCAACAAAGAAAAAGGAGAGGATTTGCTTTGTTTTCACCTTGTATGTGTAAGTGTATGTGTTTCAATTTTAGTATATTAACGAGGAGGTAAACCCGCGCGTTGCTGCGGAGTATGTTGGTTTATAGTTTACATGTTTACGGTTTTGTAATTTATATCTTTTCAAATGTTCTTTGAGTGGCAAAAATTTTGAAAAATTAAAACAGTTTCTTCTTATTCTATGGTGTGTAACGTTAGTCATGCTTATGAAGGGTGTTACTTGGTGCCTACCTTTCCAATTGGTACAATTTTTTTACTTATTAAGTGTGTAAAAAGTCGCTGTTTTTTTTTGTCAAAATGATTGTTCGTGTCATTGTGGACTAAATGTTTGTAGTTTACTTATTTGGGTAGAATATTTAGATTGGTCTTAAATATGTTTGATATATCAAGATTTATATTATTTATATTGATATTAGATTGACAAACACAAATCTCACAAAAAAAACGCATCCTTATCTCTTTTCACATCAACACACGAACATAATAAACCTTTTCATAATTCTTTTAACCTTTTTAATCAAACACCACAAACATTCAATTTGCTCAACCTGGACTGATAATCAACTTTAAAGCACGAATCTTTTGATTCTTATGAGTTCAAATCTCGTATGGCACAATATTGGCTTCAAGATTTATTGAATAGCCTGAGGTAGGTTCATTATGTTCAGGTTTTTTTTTGTAATACCTTTTTTCGATTCGAAACAAAGTGAGAATATGAACAAATACTGGGTTTTTTATAATAGAGTGGGCTTTATTTCATTTCTTTTGGGATTATAATTGATTAAGGTAATTAATTGTGTAAGACCATGTCTATAAGCCTCTTCATGATAATTGGTTACAATAATGTTGCAGTCTCCATTAGAATAAGCATTCGACACTTCTTCAGTTTTTGCATAGTAGGGTGTTTCCAAATACTATTGTTAAACGACTGCATTGTTAACCAAACTTTTACAAAAGGTGCAGATATGCAAGTTTGGAAAGTTAAGCTGTTGCATCTCTGTAAGTCTGATGCATTCTTTTAACAAAAGAGGCAAACTTTATTGTAATGCATTACATCTGCTAGGAAGTATTTATTTCTGTTTGTTTTTCTTCATGTCGCTTGGGTTATCCTGGAATAGCTGTCGTTTTGCGGTTTTATGTCCGGTTGTCTCGGCTGTAGTTTTTTCTGATGTTGGCTTGGGGCTGCTAACTGTTGGTGCTGGTGTTTTCTCGGCTGTTATACAAAAATAATTTGGTTAATCAGCAAGGGTGTTTGTATAGGTTAAACATGTATGTGATTTTTACTTTAAATTTGTTACCTACAAGTTCTTCCTGAGTTGGTTTTGCTTTGTCTGATTGCTCGTCTATCTGAGTAGCAGTTATCTCAGTTATCTCTGATGGAACTGGTGAAACTAATATGGAAAAAATAAATGTTTAGTAGTTGTTGTTTTTATAAATAATGTTGGTAACATGGGATGTTTTAATATTTTTTTTAAATATTTTTACCTGATAAAGATGTATCTGGGTCAGCTGGAATTGGTGCATGCTGAATACTTTCTTGTGGTTGATCCGTTGTTGCTGATCCTGTTTGAAAAATACGAAAGTAAAATTCTTTATATGTAAATAGTAGGGCTTTTTCTAGACATGTATACAGTGGTTTTTATTAGTTTTACCTGATGCTTTCGTTTCGACTTGTTGTGGCGGATCTGGTTTGTCTAAAATCTCATTTAAAATAAAGCCTGGTGGACCTTGTTTCATAGTGATAACATCAAATTACCTGATATTTTGCATATCAAATTCCCGTGTTTATTGCCTCATTTATATTAATATGGTACTTAATTCGGTTATATTCGTTCATATTTGTATTACAGGATAAATGAGGCGTTGGAGCGGAGAAGATGTGAGAAAAGGCCAAGTATATGTTCTGAAGATTGATTTACGTGGGCCTATGAATTATTTGTGAAGGTTACGCCGTAACTGATTAATGGTGTTACGGCGTAAATATGATGCTTTGAAGGATACGGCGTAACCATTTCTTATGGTTACGTCGTAATTATTTTTGTGAAGGTTACGGCGTAACGTAGCAATTTAGTTACGCCGTAGAGATGATTTCGGAATGGATAATCATGTGCGGATGAAGGGTTACGGCGTAACTCGGATAATTAGTTACGCCGTAATTAATTACTTGGGCGCAAAGTTTCGTGGTCCAGGGATTAAAAGCGGCATGTTTATTCGAAGTTTATTGAGTTCAGGACTTATTATAAAAGTAACAAGTGCGATGAGGGGCCAAAAGTGTCAACAAGAGCAAATTAGTTTCAACATATATTGATGACCAAGAAAAGTACGAAGTTGCTAATTCTCATATAGTTACGACGTAACTATTATATATAGTTACGGCGTAACTTTAGTTACGACGTAATTAGTTTATTTAATTACGTCGTAACCTTGTCGGGGCCTATAAATACAGCCCTAAATCCGTATTTTTGAGTATCTCTCTTCACCCCTCTCCCAGGGGTCGATTAGGGCACCACTCCAGGGCATTTTCCAGTAGTCCGAAGCCAGTTTTGAAGGAAGAATTCAGTCACAATCATCATCATTATTAGCTCTACATCAAGTAATTTGTATCAAACATTATGTTCAATTCAATTCATGATTTATTCATTATTGTTGGTATGATTTACTATATGTTTGGCTAAGCACCCTGGTGCTGGCCTTGTTATGATTCCTTAATTGTTTTGTTTACATTTACTTTATTTCCGTACAATTATTTCTAAGTGTATGCATGCATAGTTTATTGGTAGCCACCCTTGGTTCGGTAGTTTTGAATGGCGGTAGAGGCCAATTGCCTAGGAGATATGACCAACTGACCCTAGGTGAGCGGACTGAGACGGGAAGGGTAAGATATGACCAACTGACGACTCTTTCTACTTGTGTGATTTGACCAACTGATCACCTATCGTTTGGATGAACTTAAGAATTAGGGGGTGAGTGTCTAAGTTCCTAACGGCCGGGCACTCACTATTATAAATCTAGCATGTAGCGGTACTTAATGACTCGGCTTAGGGGACCAGGAACAACAGGACTTATGACGGTGCGCCTGATTTCTCTTGTGGTGGCATCTTTGCTGATAGGTTAGGGCGAATTGACCAAATGCTGTCCTCTCGACTTTGACCCCACCTGAAGTAATTGGAAGTAAGTAGACGTAGACATAACTAGATAGGATGAGTAACTAGGTTAGCACCATTCTCCTTCATTGATCACATCTTTTGCCTTTATCTGCTTTCTTTTATTTCCTTGTTTTATTAGTTAATTTTATCATTTCAATCTTAAAAAGCCATTAATATCGTGACATAGACCTAAGTTAATTTCCAATCCATGTAGCTCTTGGGACGACCTCGGCTTTACCATTTACTACACTACACACGACCGGGTACACTGCCCGTTAGTGCATTAGGGTAGACCATAGGTATAGCGAGACACTATAAATATTAAGACCTGGTCAGTAAAACCTGCATCAAGTTTTTGGCGCCGCTGCCGGGGAGCTATTTAGGATTTTAATTTAAGTTTTTTTTTTTTTTTTTTCTCTTCTTTTCTGTTTTTGTTTGTTTTTGATATTTCAGGATATGGAAGATTCGGATTTTGACATGCTCACTATGGAAGAATACATTGCTTTAACTCAAGGTGACCAAAGACCAGGCATCATATATCCCGAGTTTAATGATGACATCGAGTTTGAGATCAGCTGCCAGTTCATGAGGGAAGTTAGACAAAAGCTTTTCGCGGGAACTAACGATGATGATGCCCACCTGCATGTGCGAAGAGTATTGGAGATCGCAGATCTTTTCCACACTCCAGGAGTTTCTCAAGATGCATTAATGCTTAGAGTGTTCCCTATTACACTCCACTGGTGCAGCCAGAAGATGGATGAAGATGCTTTCTGCGAGGTCAATCAACACGTGGAATCTTTTGAAGAAAGCGTTCATTCGGAGATATTGTCCTCCTTCAAAGATTGCCAAGAAGATGGATGAGATAAGGAGTTTCAGACAAAAGATGGATGAAACGCTTGATGAAGCTTGGGAAAGATATAATGACCTTCTCTACAGATGCCCAACGCATGATATCAGCAACCATCAGATGGTCCTTATTTTCTACAAAGGTCTAAACATCCCGTCCCGCCAAATGCTCGACTCTCAAGGACCTATCCCTACAATGCCACCTGCACAAGCCCTTAGATCAATTGAAATGATGGCTGACCATTCACGAAATTGGTATGATGGAGCAACCACTTGGGTAACAAATAGCAAGGGCTTGGATGACATCGGTGACATAACCAAACAGATTGATGAACTCGGATGTGATATGAATATGGTTAAGGAAGACATTCATGCTATACAAGAGCATTCTCTCCGAGAAGAAAGCAAAGATTATGAGCAGGTCAAGTACGTTGAGTCATTGGAGGAAGCCGTCAAGAAATTCTCGGATAATTTAATAAGGATGCACGACTCGAATGACGAAATGATCAGGGAATTCAAGGAGGGCGCGGACCTGAATTTAAAGAAGCTTGACGCTAAGAGGAAAAGCTTGGAGGCTAAGCTTGAAGAGTTAAACCAAATGGTCCTGGAAAGTAAAAAGAATGCAGTTGGAACTATCAAAGCAACAGTGGGAAAGATGAAAGAAGTCAACAAGGAGCCGGTTCCTCGTGATTTACCTTATATAAGACCCTATGTACCACCTATCCCATTTCCAGGACGTTTGAAGGTTGCGAGAAAAGAAGAAACAAGCGACGATCAATTGAAGAAAATGGAAGCAAAGAACTTACAGAGTGATGAAGCAACGCCACAAGCTAATGAGGAATCAACCACAACACATAATGGTATTACTTCTAACTCTTCTTTTATTCCTAACAATCTTGCTTGTTTTTCTATGCAGGTTGCTGAAATTATGGATGAAATCGTGCAACCTATCACATCACCCGATAATGGTTATGTAGCTTCGGCTACTGAACCAATTTAGTTGATCCTGCAAAGGAATTAGAAGACAAAATCTTGGACACCTCAGTGATAAACAATGAGACATATGAGCCGATTAATCAACCACATCACGAGGTGAACAAATCATCAATGCCATCAACTAAAACGGGTAAGGTATGGAGGGAAATGACATCTCCTTTCAGGTATGATCATAATTTATCATTTCCCCACCCCATAGCAAATTCACACCCTCATGGTGTTTATTGCCATTTTCACCCACACTTGATTTCAAGTGAGCGGATGAACACCCTTTTACGTAGTAAATAAGGGTGGAGTCAAGCTCGTGACTCGAACAAAAACAAGCGCTTCGTGGGAGGCACCCCATGCCTATCTTTTCTTTTTCATTTTATTAGTATATTTGGGTTTTGTGTTTTTAACCAATTTTGCAGGATACGAGGAAGTAATTGCTGCTGCAATTTGTTGATCTGACCAGAGTTACGGCGTAACTCATCTTAGTGATTACGCCGTAACCAACATTTTAGCAGCAGAATTCTTGACGCATTACCAATTACGGCGTAATACCATCTCAGTGGTTACGCCGTAACTACTCGCTTTACAGCTCATACCAGGTTTTGCCAGTTACGGCGTAACTCCCTCGTAGGAGTTACGACGTAACTTTCCTCTTCCTTAATTCTTTCATTTTAAAACACAGTAACCTTGTATTAGTTTTTAAATGAACTTTTTGGGCGTGTTCCCTGTAAACCCTCACGAGACTTCACTAGTCCACTTGGGACACCAAGTGGTTTAAAAGGCTTGTTGCATGCGCTAAATGCAACCGTGATTCCTACGAAAGTGAGTTAGGTTTTTCTTTCTTGTTGTTTTTCTAGTATGATGCGTTTGGTTGTCGTATGTGAATTCAGGTTATTAAAGTTTGCTCATGAATCTCAAAGCGGGACACGTTTGTTCGTGTGTCTTCGATCATGCCGAGCAAATCCAGGGGAGTTTTCTGTTCCAATTCTAACTCTTCTTATCTTTCATTTATATGCTTAAGTATGACCCAAGTGGGGGGAAGGGATTAGACATAGACACCCGCTTGATTTTACTTGCCCTTATTTTTCTAGTTTTTGATGAAAAGTGTTTCATTAGTAAAATTTTGACATGTTTTTCATTACTTAACTGGATCAATCTAGACTGAGCACACCTACCCTATATTTCCATTGTGTGAGGATAAGCCTTTCCGTTTTCCCCTTATACATAAATCCATAAAAATGAGTGTGCCGGTGGCTGTAGTAGACTTTAGAACTTGGCCTTGTATATCTTTTCGAGACCATTATCATGAGCATTACACTGAGGTAACTTGGTGTGATCGGTGCAGCTAGGATATAAGGCAATTTTAGGATTAAACCCAAATAGCCCACATATGTATTGTGTATATTGACTTTTCACATCGATTAGTCAATCCCCCTGTGAAAACCCTTTTTGTTTGCACTCATCATTAGTGCAAGATACCCCTAGATACACCCTTCAGATCCTTTCCTTTCATTTTGTTCACCCAACATTATTGTTTCGTTACACCCATCGCCTAGCCTACCCTGTAGTTTCCTTATGTCCATGGTCCGGGCGCTGTTGGTTAATTTTGGTTCCACTAGTGAAAGTCGCGGGTTTTGAATAAAGGGTTTTGGAAGAAAATCGGGTTTAGAAAATAGTTGATCTCAAGTGGGGGGATACTTTTTATGTTCGTATCATTTTTATCCATGTATACCTTGTCTTGCATAAAAAAAATAGAAAGCATGCAAGCAAGTGTTTATGAGTAGTATTCTCGCCTTATTCAACTGGCGCAAATTTTTACAAATCCGTTTTGTCTTACGGATAAAATTAGAAACCCGAACATTTCTATCTCACCTTTCAAATTTTAATCAATATTCGTACAATGAGGACATTGTACATTTCAAGTGGGGGGATGAGAGATAGAAATGGTTGATTTTGATAGAAATATGTGCTAAATTGACTCAAATTTTAAAATTTTTATAGCACATTATTTTTTCATTGATGATGAAGGCCGAGTTAATGCATCTTATTTGCCTAGATTATGGAGTTTATGAGGCACCGCATTACATTTCTTATGCATTAACTCGTGTATTGGATTATTGAAGACCCCGTGACTCTTGACCCTCGATTTTTGCTATGGGATTGAATGCGACTAGTAGTGGGGCGACTGTGGACTTAGGAATCTAATTGTTTCGTGTCTTTTTGTTTACACCCATTAAATGTGTTCCCATGTCTTATCCTACCCTTAGTCATGAATCGAGCTTAGGTGAGGAAGCGAGCAATCATTGGTGTCTTGGCCATGGATTTGGTCATGTATCATCGGTTTTGTCCCCTTCGCCGTAGCTCGTTAGTAATGACAAAATAACCCCATAAGCCAATGTTGTGTCAACCCATTGCCTTTTAGAATAGCTGCATCTATAGACTCTAGAGGTGGAGATTAGTATCTTTGCCAAGCCTATGATAGAATACTCGCCATGACTGAGTAGTTGAGTGATCACCCCAAAAATATTAAACACGTGAATTATGAGAGAGTGTGTGATTTCAATTCCCTTTTCGTGAGGTGCTCGGTTTGGAATTTTCTAGCTTAGGTGATTTTTAAACTCATAACTTCCAATTAAGCCTGGGAGATATCCTTTTAAGAATTATTTAAAGGGTCTACTTGAGGACAAGTAGGATTCAAGTGGGGGGATATTTGATAACATCAAATTACCTGATATTTTGCATATCAAATTCCCGTGTTTATTGCCTCATTTATATTAATATGGTACTTAATTCGGTTATATTCGTTCATATTTGTATTACAGGATAAATGAGGCGTTGGAGCGGAGAAGATGTGAGAAAAGGCCAAGTATATGTTCTGAAGATTGATTTACGTGGGCTTATGAATTATTTATGAAGGTTACGCGTAATTGATTAATGGTGTTACGGCGTAAATATGATGCTTTGAAGGATACGGCGTAACCATTTCTTATGGTTACGTCGTAATTATTTTTGTGAAGGTTACGGCGTAACGTAGCAATTTAGTTACGCCGTAGAGATGATTTCGGAATGGATAATCATGTGCGGACGAAGGGTTACGGCGTAACTCGGATAATTAGTTACGCCGTAATTAATTACTTGGGCGCAAAGTTTCGAGGTCCAGGGATTAAAAGCGGCAAGTTTATTCGAAGTTTATTGAGTTCAAGGACTTATTATAAAAGTAACAAGTGCGATGAGGGGCCAAAAGTGTCAACAAGAGCAAATTAGTTTCAACATATATTGATGACCAAGAAAAGTACGAAGTTGCTAATTCTCATATAGTTACGACGTAACTATTATATAGTTACGGCGTAACTTTAGTTACGACGTAATTAGTTTATTTAATTACGCCGTAACCATGTCGGGGCCTATAAATACAGCCCTAAATCTGCATTTTTGAGTATCTCTCTTCACCCCTCTCCCAGGGGTCGATTAGGGCACCACTCCAGGGCATTTTCCAGCAGTCCAAAGCCAGTTTTGAAGGAAGAATTCAATCACAATCATCATCATTATTAGCTCTACATCAAGTAATTTGTATCAAACATTATGTTATATTCAATTCATGATTTATTCATTATTGTTGGTATGATTTACTATATGTTTGGCTAAGCACCCAGTCTTGGCCTTGTTATGATTCCTTAATTGTTTTGTTTACGTTTACTTTATTTCCGTACAATTATTTCTAAGTGTATGCATGCATAGTTTATTGGTAGCCACCCTTGGTTCGGTAGTTTTGAATGGCGGTAGAGGCCAATTTCCTAGGAGATATGACCAACTGACCCTAGGTGAGCGGACTGAGATGGTAAGGGTAAGATATGACCAACTGACGACTCTTTCTACTTGTGCGATTTGACCAACTGATCACATATCGTTTGGATGAACTTAAGAATTAGGGGGTGAGTGTCTAAGTTCCTAACGGCCGGGCACTCACTATTATAAATCTAGCATGTAGTGGTACTTAATGACTCGGCTTAGGGGACCAGGAACAACAGGACTTATGACGGTGCGCCTGATTTCTCCTGTGGTGGCATCTTTGCTGATAGGTTAGGGCGAATTGACCAAATGCTGTCCTCTCGACTTTGACCCCACCTGAAGTAATTGGAAGTAAGTAGACGTAGACATAACTAGATAGGATGAGTAACTAGGTTAACACCATTCTCCTTCATTGATCACATCTTTTGCCTTTATCTGCTTTCTTTTATTTCTTTGTTTTATTAGTTAATTTTATCATTTCAATCTTAAAAAGCCATTAATATCGTGACATAGACTTAAGTTAATTTCCAATCCACGCAGCTCTTGGGACGACCTCGGCTTTACCATTTACTACACTACACACGACCGGGTACACTGCCCGTTAGTGCATTAGGGTAGACCATAGGTATAGCGAGACACTATAAATATTAAGACCTGGTCAGTAAAACCTGCATCACATAGTTGTGTTGAAATGAAACTGGAAAATATGTGTTTTTCCAACAACGGCTTTTATTATTTCTGGAAGTTGCTTTGGATCTTTGTTTTCGAGTGAGTCAACCAATGAGTTGAATTCAATGCCAACAATATCATCTGCCTTTGGCGTGAAGCATGTTATCATAACTGTGTCTGTGTTATCAGTTATGTATATTTTAAAGTTGTATCTGCATGTAGAGAAAATGCTATTTGATATTATATAAGTTTTTTGACGGTAGTTATTCAGTATAGTGTTACCTGTAAGTTGTTGATGACACTGTTCCATGAATCTTGCAGTGATAACCATCTTCGTCAGCATCGACTTTATTGGTGCATTTGGTGCATGATCTGTAGTACCATTCGTGGTATGTGTTGATACTTGTTATGGTTCCTTCGCAGGTGAAACGAACTCCCTGTCGTTTTTTTAAATATTTAATTATGTTATATAGATAAATAGTGAAGAATATACTGAATCTTACATAAACTCACCGCATGAGTGTGTGGATTTTCTTGCATTAGGGTGGCAAGAGGAATTATGTTTCGCATTTTTTCCTGTTCTTTATCCTGGAATCGATATCTAGTAATCTCTAAAGGTGGTTTCAGGTTGTGTAACTGTCTATATCTATTATACATATGGATGCTTCTCAGTACATAAGATTATATAAAAGGTATATTTAAATAAGGGAAAAAATGTGTAACTTACTCAGTTCGATATTCCTCAAGGTGCGGAATCTTTGGGTTTATGTAGAAATATGTTGTTGGCGTTGATGAAAGCTGCAGATTGTTGTTGTAGCGTGAGACTCTACAGGATGAAACGGCTATGATGATTGGTTTTTCAAGTGCATCTATGGCGTCTTTATTAAATTTCTCAGCAAGATCACCCTATAGCGTTAACTCAAGAGAGTTACGGCTGTTTTCATTAAATACCAAAAATGATTAAATTATCGGTAAGCATTTTATTATGTAGAAGGCAATGTAAATATTGTTAAGTAACTTACTTTAGATTTTGGATTTCGACTTTGCGAGCCATCACCTGATTTCTGTTTGGATTGCCAATTTTTTCCTTTTCCCCTGATTTTATGTAACATCCGATATAGTCTGTTCAAGTAACAATATATAATTATTTAATAAATTTTTTTTTATGGTAATAATAAGTTTTTTTTTTTCATTACCTGTTAGGATTGGATTTGGCTTTTTACTCTTGTCTTTTGGATCAATGACTCGGTAAGGCAACTCATTGTAAGAAATGAAGTCGAAGAAGTGATATGGGAATCCGATATCTTCTATGACATCAAATTTGGTCGCGAATCTGATGAATGCCAACGATGTTTTGTTTGGCAAGGTTTGCTGCCAGGTCTCTGTATCGGTGCATACGAATTCTGATATTCGGTATGTCTTTCCAGGTATGACAATATTTGTGAAGTAATTGATGTCAGTTGCATGCATATTTGCTTGTATTGCATTACCCTATTCATTTCACATTATCAGCTGCTGGTTATTGTGGATATACTATTTATTTATTTACGATAATGTACGTATTACATACCTGTTTGTCTAGTAGAATTGCACGATAGCCTTTGTCTGTTGTATCTGGTGGGTCTCTGTGTATCCATGATCTGTAAACTTTTGCTTCCAGTATCTTCTTTTTGTCCCCTGGGTTTAGGTCTTTGATGTAAGCTTCAGTCATCCTGCATGTACAAAATGTGTATAATATTTAGTATATATATCTTAATAAATATAATACATTGGAAACCAACGAAAGAATAGTGAACGCTAAGAAAAAAATTGTGCTGATGTATGATTATTATGATATAATAATAGACCAAAATAAGGTGTGACAATATAAATAATAATAAATGAATGCTGAACAACTATTTTTCTAATTGAGTAAGACGGACCTTTGTTTGACAAATATTGTGCAAAAAATCTTTATAAACTATATTCTTTGTTGTATCTGATGGATGACCAGGTTGGGGTGTCATAAGGATTCTTAAACCATCAGGTGAGGTTGCTCGTGATAATGCAACATATAGTTGCCCGTGGCCAAAAATCGGTTGTGGAAGGTAGATGCCAATTTTATTGAGAGATTGTCCTTGGCTTTTATTGATTGTCATTGCGTAGCATAGTTTAACTGGAAATTGTTTTCTTTTAAAGATGAAAGGGTAGTTTGGATCTTTGTGAGTTAGAGGGATCCTTGGAATGTAAACTTTCTCGTCAATCCTTGTGCCTATAATAATTTCTGCTTGAATTAGTTTCGATGTTAAGTTTTTGACTATCATTCTTGTTCCATTGCAGAGCCCCCCTCCAAGATTCACTTTCCTTAGCAGCATGATTGGAGCTCCAATTTTTAGTTGAAGGGTGTTTGGTGGTAAACCTGGGAATTTGAAAGTGTTTAGGTACTCCTGTGGGTATAGCATTTCAGTCGCAACACCATCTTTTCCAACTGGTATTGCTTCATCTGAACTTATGTATGTTGTAGTGTCCCCTGAGATTAATGACAAAATCTTTTCGTTTATGGTATCAGCGGTTTCATTTTTGGGACATACAATTTCTTTTTGTTGTAGCAGCTGTGATGTTGGTTCTTTTAGTGTATCTTTATCATAGATGAAGTCAATCAATGTTTGCAGACCATTCTCATCATCTGGAACTTGATCCTGCGGAGGAATTCTAAGCCAAGCAGCATCTTGTGGCTCGACGTCATCAGGATCTCCGATTTTACCATCTCCTACTTCAAGCAACCATGTACAAAATTGATCTATTCTGCATCTGTCTTCTTCATTGAGGTTTGTTTGAAGTACCCGCATGTTTTGTTTAAGCTTGTAAGCTTTAAAGTGTCGCCACAGGTATGATTGAGTTATTGATGAGGCAATTATCTGTGATCTGGAGCCTTTCTTTTTAACTGGGAGTGTTTGCCTGAAATCACCACCCAACATAACTATTTTTCCAGCAAACATCTGATCTGGATTGTTTAGGATATCTCTAAGAGTTCTATCCAATGTTTCAAAACAACGACGGTCTTTCATTGGCGCTTCCTCCCATACGATCAAATCAGTTTCTTCAAGTAATTTGGCCATAAGCGTTTTCTTTTTTATGTTGCACATTGATTCGTCAGTCAGTTCAAGTGGTATTTTAAACCTTGCATGAGCAGTTCTGCCAGATGGTAGCAGTAAAGAGGCAATGCCTGAAGATGCTACAGTGAGGACAATTTTCCCTTCTGAACTCAAGGTAGTAATTATTGTTTTCCATAGGAAAGTTTTGCCATTTCCACCATGTCCATATACAAAGACCAGTTGTTGTTGTTTATTGTTGCAAGAACTGATTATGACGTCATAAATAATCCTTTGTTCAGCATTCAACTTGACAATACAAATAGCTGCTTCTTTTTTGAGGTCTTCACGGTTGTAATTTTTTTCTTCCATTAGCAACATGTTTTGCAAATCATCTAGCAGGCGTTGTGGTGGCATTGAGAGACCAAACTCTTTCAGCGATCTTGAACAATTGTTTAGTATGATTTCTATTTCATACATAATATAGCCTTTTATTTCTGGATCATTGATGTGCAAATTTCTAATTCCAGTCATTTTCGAAGCCTTTTTTGGAATGTCATCTGCCATACAACTCCAATGCCTTTCCCAAAGTTGTACTGGTTCTGCAACCTCACAATACATCAAGATATGGGCAAAAAGGGTGCGTAATTCTGCTGCGGTTGCTGACAATCTTGCCTCTTGGAGTGCCGTGTCCCATTCTTTATCATCATCAAGTAGTCCCATAGCCTGACATGCTCCACGATATGTGGAGAATACTTGATTGTTTACAGTGCGTACTTCAATAAATGATCTACATCCTTTTTGGTGAGCAAGTAAAATGCGGAAGTAAAATAGCTCACCTGTAGCTGGATGTACATAAACCAAACGCCCAATTGAATACTTGTTTCTTAATACTCTACGCCTCCATGTTTTTTACTGTTCATACCAAACATATTCAGAAGGGAAATCTAAATATGTTAAATGTCTACCATCTTCAAACAGTGCATTATACGTAAACCATTCTGTTAATGTCGTTAATTTTCTGCCATCGTCCGTTACCACATGTCCGAGCGGCTCTTTATCGCGAAAAGTAATTTTTTGCATATCTTTAAGGTGAACTGCAAGGATTTGAACAGGGGGTTCTCTATGATGTATCGGGAAATTGAGTATCCTCCAGCATGCTTCATGAGGGCAGATAAAGCGACCGTCAATAAAATTTTTGATTTCGTCTATCTGTATCTTTGGAACAGATGACGATGTGTTTGCTTCACCAATTGTTTTTGTGATACGTGCAACAATACGGTCTGTGCCTTTTGAGATGTATTTAAACAGATACTTTATTAACATACTCCAGCCACAATATTCAACATTTATGTGGGCATGAAATATGAGACAGAGCAAACGGTTATAAGGCACTACATAAGAGTTATCTAACTTTAATTCACCCTTTGGCACATAAGCTGATGATTTTCTTCTTCGGTAATGTACATGGCCATCCTTATCAAAATATGTGCTTTCATTGTATTTTTTTGGAAAATTCTTACCGCAAATTCCTTCTTGCATACAGGCTGCATTTGGGTTAGCAAGTCCACATGGGCCATGCATCATTATATCGGCCACCACTCTGTAAGCTTCTGGATCAGTCACATGATCAGGTAATTCTGCTGAAATGAACTTGTCAACCTGCTCTGGATTATGTATTCTGTCTTTTGAGTTTATCCATAACAATGTGTGACAGTGTGGCAGACCTCGTTTCTGGAATTCAATAGTGTAAAGAACTGCATATGAAAGTGTTAGGAATTAGAAATTCCCGGTATTAAAGAGTCGGTCACCTCAAGTATATGTAATCGTTAGAATGCTCGTAGTCATAGTTATATTTAGTTAAGTAGTATTTTGTTAAGTAACACCGTGGAGGACGGACGGGTCTTTACCCACTGTATGCCTGATCCACAGCCCGTTGTGTGGCGTTTTATGTAAGACTATAAATACTCTCTACCTCCCAAGGTAGAGAGTTGGAGCTCATAATAATATCTTTCACTTTCTCTCACTAAGTTCTCTAAACCTCTAACTTTCTCTCTCTAGAATTCCACTTATACGCCCACTTGTGTTAATGGTTTGATGTGTTTGTGAAATCCAATATCCAACAATTGGTATCAAGAGCCAGGTTATGTAGATATCTTACACATCTTTGGATTTCTAGTGGTTTTTAGGTGGTTTTTGAGTTTGAAAAAGTTTAGTGGTTTGTGCATCATTTGGTTGATTTCTTGTGTTAAAGCTTGGATTTTGTTAGTACTTTTATGTTTAGAATCATCACAAGTGTTTAGGTTTTGATTTGGTAAGCTTGAATGATCGTGGTTGGGTAGTTTTTGGATTGAAAAGTGATGTTTTTGTGGTTTTCTTGCTAGCGACTTGACATTCGGACTTCATTCTTCGTAGCGACTTACTTTGCAATTTCGTGGCGAGTTACAGTTTTGGAGCTAGCGACTTAGACCTAGCGATTAACAGTACAAGTAGTGGACTCTCCACTACGGGTAGTGAACTCTCCACTACGGGTAGCGACTTGGTGGTAGCGACTTGGTCTGTAGCGAGTTGCTCTTTAGCGACTTGAAGTTTTAGCGACTTGAGTAGCGAATTGCTGCCAAAATTTTGCTAGCGACTTGAGGGTTAGCGAGTTACTACTTAGCGACTTGCATTTGTCTAGCGACTTGGGACTTTAGCGACTTGGGGGTGTAGCGAATTAGGTGTTAGCGACTTGGTGCATTATCTTAGCGACTTGGGTCCTAGCGACTTGGTCTTAGCGACTTGGTTCAAGAATTCTTAGCGACTTGTTGACTTTTCCCGACAAAACTTCAAACGGCTATAACTTTTGATCCGTAACTCCGTTTTCAGCGTTCTACCCATCAAAACGACCGTGAGAACGAGGAGAAGTTATTGAGGTTTTTATGTTTTTAGACCTAAATTTCTCGAGAAAATCGTGCATAAACCAATCCAAATCTCAACCAAACAACATCTCTGCTAATCCTACAAACAATTATATGTCCTAACACACAATTGTCTATCATTTTGACAATCCATCAGTCATCTTAACACGTTCCATTGGTCATTGCTTAACGGTTTGGTCTTGATTTTTGTAAAATCCCGCGAAAGATTCTATTTCTCGGTTTAAATCATAGACTTGTAAAATCCCGTGGATTCATCAAAATCATGTCCTACACTCCTATTGATGATTTCGAAGTACTCAAACCTGTATGATCTTGTAGACAACCATGAGAATATTAGCTATCTGAGCGGTTACGAGATGATGGAATCAATCAATGATGATTTGTGTTCTTCATGCTTCGAGTCCAATGGGATAGATTTGCACTGTTCAAGGCTGAATGCCATGCAAAAGGAAAGCAGCATTGAACCTTATCAACAACTTCACTCTCACCTCATGTTACTTCTACCCACATCAATGGAACGAACATGTATTGCCCTCTTCCGTCAGGACTTATCCACATTAACAGGAACTCTGATGTTAAACCTAGAGCAATTGGAGCTACAACTTGGCAAAGAGAAGGTTCATAAGGATAATTCAGCTGCACTTCAAGTGATCTACAAACTATTTCAGTCATTCATTAGAAGGGAATTCACATCTGATTATGATCAAGACATGACTGAAATGTCCTTCAAGAGATACAGAATGGAAATTAGCGTGTTCACGGAGACACTTATCCATCTCATGGATAATGTGGAGAAGTATATTGAGGAAGTTACTCAGAAAGTTGAAAAAGTTGATGAGAAAGTAGATGAGAGTCGAGTACAGTTGAGAGATATTTGTGATAAGTCGGGTAATGTATCGAAAGGTGGGTGTTCTGAATCAGAATATCGAAACAACAAAGAATGATGTAACCAGCTCTTCGATTTACTCTTAACACACAAGAAGTAGATCTGAAATCGAAATGGGAATGAATGGCGGGCA
The DNA here is from genome assembly GCA_910596185.1 of Chrysanthemum makinoi. Classification (NCBI taxonomy): domain Eukaryota; kingdom Viridiplantae; phylum Streptophyta; class Magnoliopsida; order Asterales; family Asteraceae; genus Chrysanthemum; species Chrysanthemum makinoi. The sequence continues at coordinate 191,004,141 of OU343224.1, read as the reverse complement.
CAATCAAAAGATTGTAATGTTGAGCTGGGTAATGCACCGATGTTAGATCGTTGACACTGAATACGAGGCTCAGAGATAGATAAGCTTGAGCGGCCAGCGGTCCAGTGACTCTTGTTACACATGATATGGATGCAGATATCAGACCGATAATTGAACAAGTGTCATGCAATGAGGTACCCTTAACTGTTCAACATAGTGCATCTGCTAAAGTTCTTAAACAAACTGATCATGATGCTGAACATGATTTTGATAAATGTTCTATAAGCGAGGCTGAGTCCGAGATTAAGTGTTTCAAAACAAAAGATACGGTTGATAAAAAGGCTTTTGATGAACTTTCAAACAAATTCTCAAATCTTGAAAAACATTGCATTTCACTTGAAATTGCGATACAGAGTAAAGAAGAAAGTTTTCAAATAAACAAACCATGTAAAATCCGAACTTCCGAATTCCGTGAACTTTTTGAAATTAACACTTTGAAAGCTCAGCTTCAAGACAAAGACTCAACCATTTACAATCTAAAGAAACATATTTATGTCTTGAATGTGAAAAGTAATTTAGTCATGAATACACAAGACATTGATGCTACTATAACAAGAAATAATGAACTGTCAATTTATGTGGCTAAATTACTAAAGGAAAATGAGTCTTTGAGAAAGCATCACATAGAACTAAGTGACTCTGTCAAAGAAGCTAGAACTAAGTCAATGGAACAAACAAACCCTTTGATAGCAAAGATTGATGAACTCAAAGCTCAACTTCAGGAAAAGAGTTTCGCCATTGTTGCTTTAAAAAATGAGCTCAGAAAAACAACAGGGAATAGTGTGAACACTAAGTTTTCAAAACCATCAAACTTGGGAAACCAGTTATTAGACAACCGAATGCGTTTAGATCCGAACGACCAAAATTTTCAAAACGCGGTTTGCCTCCCAAGTTGATGCGAAACAAGTTTTGACAAAACCAGTCACTTCACCTCACTTGCCTAGGAAAATTGACATGAATGACTTGTATAAGAACTCTTATCTTGAAATGGCTAGAAAGAAGGCACAGAATCGTAAAGACGGAATTTTAGGTGCAAGACCTAGGATAATGAATTCTTCTAGATTTCAAGGCACTGCTAGTAGTTCTAAACTATTACCTAGGAACACTAATCTAAAGACTAGGGATTGGCGTACATCTAAGAGTAGTTGCGTTTCGATTAAAGCTATTCCCATAGGAGATCACTCTAAGAAATCTAGATCTATTTCTGAATCCAAACAAGCTGTTTGCTCAAAGTTTCTGAAATGTATCTTTAATGCTAATCATGATAAATGTTTCACAAAATCCCTGAAGAAAGTAAATGCTCATGCAATGGTACAACCTGTTAAGTCTAGGATTTACACTAAGTCATCCACATTGCATATGAAGCAAATGAAACCAAAAGCCTCACCTAGATGGTTACCAACTGCTAAATCTTTGGAAACTAGGAAAAAGGATAAGTCTCTCACTATGCATAAGAAGCCTTACAATCCTAGACCTTGCCATAAGTGGATACCATCTGGTAGAACTTTTAAGGATTCTGGACTTAGGTGGATACCTACAGGAAAGATGTTTACCAATGGCATTCTCAATGTTGACCGTGAAACCCCAAAGGGTTTGGATTTGGATACTGATGTCACTAACCAAAATATATGCAATCAAGTTTGTAATATTAGTGCAGGTAGTCCTTACTCATTGCAGATACTTCGATCCTTCAATACATGGACTGGCTTAAAGTATGGATAACAAAAGGATTGATATCTCATAACTCACGGGTTCATGTTACTCAACATTGATATTCAATCGGCTATGACATATGAACACAACAGTTCATGCCTCGTTCTCTAAAGAAAAGAAAAGTGTACGTTTTAGTGCGCTTTATCTTCGAAAGAAGAGAAATCTTCTTGTGCGATCTGTTCAAATCGGTTCAGGGCCTCGTTCTTCATCATTATGGCGTCGGCAGATAACACTTCAGGCCCCGTTCCTCAAAGAAAAGAAAAGTGTCGCTTCAAGGTCGCTTTATCTTCAGAAGAAGAGAAATCTTCATGTTTATGACCATTCTCATCGACATTCTTCATCAACAAGCTTCATGTTTCTCCCATGCTCATTCAGTCATCAAGTGGATCTACATTCATTAATGTATATTCTTATTCACTTGCTAAATCAAAAATGGCAACTTCGGATGCAATTTTTGAGGGGGAGAAAAGTGAATATACTAAATGATGATGGATGTTTGAATAATGGTTATACGACTTAAAGTTTGATGAATCTCACTCACTAAGGATAAATGGGATTTATGAGAAGAGTGAATATACTAAATGATGATGGATGTTTGAATAATGGTTATACGACTTAAAGTTTGATGACTCTCCTCCAACGCCTAATCTTTCACTCACTAAGGATAAATGGGATTTATTGTTTGGGATTCATTGGTTCAAGATATGTTTGATGAGTATTTACAACCGCTAGCGAATATTTGATGATCATAAAAGAATATGTGATTCATGAGTTCAAGATATGTTTGATGATCATCAAAGAAGTACAACTCAGACTACTCAAAAAGCCCAATCTCCAGTTATTCCTCAAGGCGTTGATAATGATTATCATAATATTGCAGTTGCACTCATGAATAATGATCCGCTCTTTGGTATTCCTTTGCCAAATATTCATGGATTATTGTTCATGAATAATGATCCACTCTTTGGTATTCCTTTGCCAAATCTTCATGGATTATTATTCCTCTCATCGTGCATGCTATAAATCAACCACATGAACTTCAAGGAAAATGTCTACCTCATCCGCTCGAAGTTATTGGTGTTTCCTCCATATCAGTCTACATGAATACTTTTAGGAAGAATACATTGATGTTGAGGCATCATTTGTTCCGGTTCATTAAGTGGGTGAATGTACATCCGGTTGTATGTTTATTCACATGTTGGGCATTTGACACAAGTTGATTACTTCGAAGTTACTCTTTTATCACTTATTTGAGGTTGAAGTTGACGTTCACAAAGGCGTGTTCTTATTTGATAACTTGCTCGAGCTTAAGAATTAGAGTTGAAGTATTAGGTTATCTAGTTACCGCGTCGAGGTGGATGGTTGAAGACATGGTTAACTATCACTATTAGGAGTTACTTTGTTTTACTCAGTGTCACGCGTATATTACGTTGTGGATAATCGCAAGAGGTGTTAATGTCTCATACTTTAATTGAGTATTGAGTACTTAGAGATTTGCTTGAAGCATAGATTCTCGACACCTTCTTCCATCTTTAAGTGCAAGCTTAAGACACAAATGCGGGGAATTCGACTTCAGTTTCAAGTTTGGTATATTGGGTTTTTCTTCAACAAGTGGTCACTTCAAATTGTCTACATATGGGTTGATAAAGATAGTCAGAGAGAGTTTATGTAGCAGTTGATTCTCACATGATTCATTTGGGCTATTTGAGTTCTTCTCACAAGATTTCAAGTTTTTGGATATATTATGTTTTGTGATTCGAGGTATCAAAACCATTTGGGGAAGGATATATTATTCCAACTATTTGGGGGAAGTGGTCTCTGGAGACCTTTGGTTTATGTTACTTCGGTGTTCAGTTGGAAGAAATGTGAGAAGAATATTTGGAACGTGAGATGATACCGCCTATCGACATCTTATATACGGTTTATGATAAAGTGCTTCCGGTTATATGCACAACATGTTCACTTGATCGAGCTAATTCAGTTATTTCAGAGTTGACATCCACCGAGATGATTAGTGACTCAACATGTTACATGGATGTCATCGTCTCTACTCTTGTTGGGTACATGTGTACATTATGTGCTGATTGGTTATATGTTATATAACCGGAATGCACTTGGTAAAATGAAGATGTTGATATATTGTTCCCTAAATAGACAACTGGTCAATCTTGAAGAGTAAGGTGTACATCGGGGATGCCACAGCAGTTCATGTGATCGGTCGTAATCGGTTAATCCGGATTTGATAACCACTGAGACGATCAATGTTTCAACTTGTTACTTCGTTGTTCTCGTGTTCTTCTGGTCTTGAGCTTCAATCAATGAGACCGCTTTGTATTCAACTCTACTTCTTAGGGAAATGGTCTTTATTCGATGTTTGTCGGTTTGGAGGGGAAGCTACCAAAGATTCAAATTGAGAAGGCTCATGTCCAGACGATTTTCTTAGAAGTCTCGAATGCTTTGGTGGCGAAAGTTTAAGAGAAGTTGATTCCTTTCTTCTACAACGTGCTGAACGATATCTTTGTCTCGGTACTAATTTCATCATTCTCTTAAACTAATTTATCTCTTGTAAATATTTATTCGAAAAACAAAATACAAAATTATAAAACCTTCAAAAAAATCAAATAGAAAAATATAAAACTTTCAAAATCCATAAAAATTTGAAAAATTCGAAAAATCTTCAAAAAAATATTGTCTTTTTGTCATGTTTCTCTCGATTCGATAATATCTACGGTCTTGATGTTGTCATTCAAAGAATGACACGGGACTTTAGATGTTGTTCAAATTTTTTTTATAAAAAAAAAAAATTCAAAAATCAAAAATCAAAAAATCAAAAATCAAAAATTAAAAATTAAAAAATAATAAAAAATCAAAAATCAAAAATTATTTTTTGGTAGAAAGAGAAAAAAAATAGCTTATTGTCATTTCGTGAACCGCTTTTTCAAAGAAAGAACGAGCCATACTTTATCATGTTTTCAAAATTCCATGCTCTGATTCTTTAAACATTTATCTGTTGAAAACTAACTGCTTTGAAAAATAACTCAGTCTCTATTTTTGATAATCATCTGGAATTATTTGTCAAAATATCAATCTCTCAATCAACAACCTATGTCATTGATTGAGGGGAGAATGATTTCAATTAAATTAAAAAGTTATTTGGCATTCAATTGTTTTCAAAAGATACTCAGACATGTTTTATCAATGGAGTTTAAAGTCTTAAAATCCGATCATTCGGTAAATGGTTTTATAAGGATGTACAAGCTCTCCTTCCCACATGTGACAAACGATTTCAAATTTTCCATGCACATGTTGAGGGGGAGCATCTATCTTAAACCTATGATTTGAAACGTGATAACTTATCTCAAGGTGCAAGTTCCCTCTAGTATGTGCAAAACTCTTTCAAACTTAGAAGCACATATTGAGGGGGAGCAAAATCATGAAAACCTCATCCTTCCCCAAAATGCTTTATCTACCTGATTCGATTAGGGAAGTGATGTTGATATTTTTTAAAAATGGTAATCAAAGAAGTTAATTCTTTCTCTTGCCTCCGTGTGGAAAACTATTTCAAATACTTGATTCACATGTTGAGGGGAGTTCTTCTTCTAAAAATATCAAAAACAATTCAGGTACAAAATGCTTTGATAAAATATCATAAGTATCTGGATTGATTTTCAAATGGTTTTCAATTGGTTCCTATGGCCGATGAACAATACCAAAAAGACCGACCAACTTTACATTATGTATGGTGATATAAGGACGATAAGGTTAGGTATGTGTTCCCATGATCCGCCAGAACCGGAGGGATCTACCCTGGGACTATCCACTAGTTAGTGTAGAGTTCTTAGGTATGATGATAAAAGGAGAAAAATGAGATATGGGAAGAGTGCGGACTAAGACTGAGCTAGTAATGGAATAAACCCAACAAGGTTCTAGCTATGAAGTCTCGGTAAGCACCGAAGGGGTTGAAGAATTAAAAAGAATTGAATGAGAAAAGGGTGAAAACAAATAGCCCTCCATTTATTCAACCTTAGGGCAGAAACCGGGTTCAATTCATATGCTACTGATGGTAACATCGGTATTGAAGACAAGACGTCATGGACCCAGGGACGCACTGCACTTCAACTTCCCAAACCACTCAAGTTCCTCTTAAAAGGACTTGTTTCATTCTCACGGGGAACCGGCATTATCTATCGACTTTCTGTCACAATTCTCAATTTCCGGTCATTTCTTAAACTCAATATTCATCATACTAGTCATGCATGGGTTTTGCATTTCACATTAAACGCATAATTTTATATTAAATAAACGTTATCGCGTAAGTTATTATTTTGAACATTTAATCCGATACTTCCAAAGATAATCCCGACATATTTTTATACTTACATTTAGTTATAAAAACAATATTTTGAGTTTACCTAGTGTTTTAAAATTATTTTGTATATAAATCGTTAAGTTTATATTATTACGACGCTTTTCTTAAAAACTACAAGATAATTATTATATCACTCAAATTTTGCAAGAAATGTATTTTTACAATTTTTATGATCTCATTATACTTTACTTTGATCTATTAAAAATTACTTTTACCTAAAACTACCTTAAATACACTAATGTATATACAATTTCACAAGTTATCTTTTACTTAATTACATATTACTTACACAAGTATATTTACACAATATAAAAGAAAAAAAAAATGTATTTGAGAGGTACATTCCCCCAAAACGGTCAAGTGGGGAGGGTGATGTATTAATGAGATTGTAACATTTTTCTTACATATATATCTACACTCAATCTCACTTTTACACTTCATTCATTCACTTCAATCATTCAAGGCAAGTCAAGATTTTCCTCTCTTCTTTTTCTTCTCTAAAAACCGGCCTTCTATAGATCAAGAAGAAAGATTCATCAAACATCTTCAAATCAAGTATTTTACAATCTAGATTACACTCTTATTAAAGGTTTTGAAATAAAAACCTAGGGTGTTTAGGTTAATCCTTGTTCTAATCACCTCATCATAGTAGCTTGTAAGCATATCACTTTCATTTTGCATCTTTCATTTTCATTTCATATTTATTTCTTCATATTTTGTGCAAGCATGCAAGACTTATTGTTAGTTATACCATTTTTACATTGATTTTAAGAGTTTGATATATAAAAGTCATCCTATAATTATTCCCTTGTTATATATTGGTCTTGATGATGTCTAGGAACCCATGACACCCTAAGAAGGTGTATGGTAGGATTAGAATAGCTTTGGAGTTGTTTTGAAGGGATTGGAATAGGTTTAGTACGAGAAAAACTATTTTCGACAAGTATTAAAAGTGATCTGATCTTATTTTGTTTTTCTGGAAAATCCGACAGTAGACATGAGTTTTTGGCCTAGATAATTAGAAAATATACTTTAAAACGAATCCGTGGCCGCTTGAACGGATTAAAACGGAGTTATAACGAAGAAGTTATGAATTTTTCAAATTTGACGACGAAATATATATTTTCTGAAAATTTCAGCAACATGTTTTGTTTTGTACGAGTCAAAACGAGTCTTAAGCTTTATAAATTATTTCGACTTATCAAAATATATTAGTATACTTTGATGAAAGGGCTTAAGGATATAATACGTGAAAACGGATTTGAAAGCGACTAAGATATACGTTTTTCATAAAATTGCCGTAACTATTATTTTTAGAAAAACTATATTATTTTTATGAGACAAGTGTTACGGTAACTAAAACGACCATGTTGAAGGTTGTTTTTAACTAGGATGTAGAACTTTTTGTAACGAAATGTCTTCTAATAAAATCGAGATCACCAAGCATATTTTCTAAAACGACCAACCGTTTGTATAGCGGAGTTGTAATAAATTAATTACGGTCGCTTAAACTTTGCCGAAACTCACTTTTTACACAACATTTTAGACAAAATCACCATCCTTAACCTCTATTATCTTTATATTCGAGACCTCTATGACGAAAACTCATGTCTTGAAACTTCTATATTTTGATACAAGCTTTCCAAAACCGTTGAGTTCGTTTCCTAACGTTCGACGCATTACACCATTCATTACGACTAGCTTTTGAAGCCATTTTTATCACTTTCATGAAATTTTCGACGACATTGTTTTACGACGAAAAGTGAAAATTTCACAATAAATCATTAAGAAACTATCGTAGGATGACATTTTGACGTAAATACTTGTAAAGTAATTTTAGAATGGTCAAGGCGTCAAAAGAGTATTTTTCGACGATAAGTATTATTTTCAAAACTCACAAATGGTATAAATAACATATGAAGTGCATGCATATCATTACATCATAACTCATTACGTATCATAACATTCATCATAGGTCAAGATTAAAGTTTCTCTATACCTCGGTGTACTCACTCTTGTCATCATACCGATTCATCAAGTGAGTAATCACATCCCCCTTTTACCGTTTTACTATATTTTGGGGCGAAATGCATGAACCGTTCTTGAGCTAAATTGTTTACTACTTTTATTAACTAGTTTGACTAGAACTTGTGAACTTGAAACAAATCCTTGAACTTAATTATGAAATAATGCCTTATTTGAACTTATTGAACCGTACATGTTATGACCTTGTCTCAAAGTCTCCCATGTTGAGACATCACTATAAAGTCTCCTATGTTCGAGCATCACTATAAAGTCTCCCTTGTTGAACATCACTATAAAGTCTCCGTGTTCGGGGTATCTTTGGGAAGAGGCACCCAGTATATCTTTGGGAAGAGGCACCCAGTATATCTTTGGGAAGAGGCACCAGTATATCTTTGGGAAGAGGCACCCAGTATATCTTTGGGAAGAGGCACCCGGTATATCTTTGGGAAGAGGCACCCAGTATATCTTTGGGAAGAGGCACCCAGTATAACTTTGGGTAGTGGCACCTAGCATAATTTGGCTTTATCGGAGCATCACTACAAAGTCTCCCCTTGTTGAACATCCTTTGCAAAGTCTCCCATGTTTGGAGCATCACTGAATTATTATATTAGTGGTACTATATTGTGAACTATTATGACCGCTTATACTTGACCATTATACATACTACTTTTGGCAATGGGTTGTGAACACACAGGTTGCAAGTTTTGTATGGGCCGAACTTGGAACTGAGTGGATTTACAATGCCTTTGCTTTGTGACCTCATTTGGCAACGTGTGCATGAGCATAAACTAGACGCTATATTTTGTACAATGGGTTGTGAACACACAGGTTGCAAGTTTTGTATGGGCGGAACTTGGAACTGAGTGGATTTACAATGCCTTTGCTTTGTGGACTATTTTCGATGACCGAAAGCTTTGAATATTTCTTATGAGGTTTTCTTATTTTACAAAGCGTGTATACTCACCAACTATTTTCATAGTTGACCCGTTTTTCTCTCATGCATTTCAGGTGATCGTTAGTAAGCTTTTTCTACCCGGTCTTGCATAATGAAGTTTTCACTTGTCACTACAAATCATTATGTAATAGAACGCAATATTTTGGGAACTAATCTTTGTAATATATTTTAATGATAAAGCTAAACGTATTGTAATGGTGTACTCTTTCTTTTAAATATTAACGTTGGTATGTTCTATTATCTTGTGCTTATGTTCCCTTCCGTTACACCTCGTGTTTCCGCCTCTGGCGAGGGTGTGACACTTTCTCTTAGAGATTGTTGATATTGAAGGAGGAGACCCTCTCCCTAGTCTCCGATATAGGATCCAAATATGCACAAATTGAGTCTAGAGCCACGAGATCATCAATAAATCTCATTAGGACACTTTCAATGAAGACTCTCTGTTTCACACAATGTGGAAAGAGAGATTATATCTTGAGTCCTACGCACTATCCTTGTGGTATTGCCGAACATCCAGTGATGTGCTTACATATTCAACTGTGAAGATGGAAAGCCTTCAGCCAACATCTTACAAGCTCTGGTAGGTGGCATGTGAGATCTATTATATAGATCAACCATGTGACAACTGAACAGAAACAATGGGGCGACTCAATCTTTTGAATCAATCCTGGTTCAGGTTATGGATTGACGGATACCTTTGAAAAACCGGTTTTGTGCTTTAAAACTCTTTTCATTAGCACGTCGACCGTGTACTAACTTTTCAAATCAAAAGGTGTTTTATGATTGATCATTGATTTTCATTAAAACCTTCGTTATATTGCAAAAACAATTTCTATTGAGCAATACACGATTGTTTTTCAAATCTCTTTTCATCAATCAGTGGGCGTAAATTCGCTTGGTCCTCACTCGCGTGTTGTCTTCTTTGAGACGTTCGGTTTGAGAGAACAGCTAGAGCAGTTGCAAACCCTGTCAAGGAAATTCTTCTGAATTATACGATCACGGCAAGTACTTGTATCGATCAACGGGAACCGTGGGCGTGTACCTCAATTCATCGAAAGTGATCAAAGACACTTTCGGCCTTAAACTATTGCTAAGCTGTCTTATGCGTACACCCGACGCGTTTGCGGTGATCGAGAATGAAGCGGTCAATCCATAGCCGCATGCTCACACAACACATTCATATCAAAAGATATCATGATTGGTGCATCAATGACTTGATATTCTAACTCCATGCTTCGCTTACGCCAATATCATGAATCAACTAAAACTTCCGCTACTCTGATGAGAAGATATCATGATCCAGAATGTGAGCATGTCGGTCTGAATGTCACAACATCACATAATACCAACACCACAATGGATGTATTAGAGATTTTCTATTAGGCGATGATCTCAAAAGCGGCTCAACATTATTATCCGTGGATCGAGAAAAGACCTCCACTTGGATTAACCAAACATGCAATGAGTGGAATCAATGACTACGAACTGAGACAAAGTACTACATCAAGAATGCAAGATCAATTGTTAATGTAATATCCGATTGTATTCAATGTCATTTTAGTATATGTTTGAGGTGACCTCCCTTAGGGGGAGATTGTTAGGAATTAGAAATTCCCGGTATTAAAGAGTCGGTCACCTCAAGTATATGTAATCGTTAGAATGCTCGTAGTCATAGTTATATTTAGTTAAGTAGTATTTTGTTAAGTAACACCGTGGAGGACGGAAGGGTCTTTACCCGTATGCGATCCACGGCCCTTTGTGTGGCGTTTTATGTAAGACTATAAATACTCTCTACCTCCCAAGGTAGAGAGTTGGAGCTCATAATAATATCCTTCACTTTCTCTCACTAAGTTCCCTAAACCTCTAACTTTCTCTCTCTAGAATTCCACTTATACGCCCACTTGTGTTAATGGGTTGATGTGTTTATGAAATCCAATATCCAACAGAAAGTTTGAATTATCAGAAATTAAATTAACATGGTTAAGTGTTTTACTATCATTAAGGTAAAGTAAGATTATAACTTTGCTGCATACCTCCAGTGCATTCACCAAATATCTGATTTTCTTTGAGGATTTTTACAAAATCCTCAACCTTTTGTTTGAAAACACGATCTATCATCAGCTCACATCGTCTTGCCGTCAGTGTGGATATCGTTGCATATGTCTTTTAATCTCTGGCCAATTAACGTTACATGTAAACGTTATGAAAAATTGTGGATTTCCAAGAACTCGGCAAATAGCAAGGGCATCAAGATAATGACTGTACATGTATCTTGGACCACCCGTAAAGCTTGATGTAAGGATAATTTTCTTTCCTATATCGGCTCAAAGTGATCTCCCTTTGAAATTGCATCACAAATACCCGATAAACATTCGCTTCTAATATTATTTTGCTTTGCTTTTATGAAATCAAGTCGGTCTTGTTCAAGCGCGATGTGAAACTTGACATATTGTTGGAATAGCACCGCCACCTCTAAATAAATGGCCATAGGCATCAAACCGTTCATGGAGTTGGTATGTGTAGTACATATTCATAGATAGTTTTGTCCTTTTTCGTTTGGTTTAACAGTTGTAATTGCATCTTTGTATTATAGCCCGGTTGACCGTATACAAAAAGAAGAGGAAATTGTAAAGACATGTATGGTGTGAAGTTTGTTTACTCTTTGAGGCCTTACTGTCTTTATATTCTATGATAACATCATAGTGCTGTTCGAGTATTTGCACCATTTTCAAACACTATTGCTCGAGTGTCCCGTAAGAAGGCAACCGATATTGGTGAGCCCCAACTACGTTATAAAGCTGAATCTTGAATTCAGGTATGTTTGCTTCGTTGCATTTATCTCTTGTCGTTCTGAATGTTTGAACCAATTCATTATGTTCATCCAAAATTTCTATCAACCTTTGGACAATTTCCAAGTTTCGGGTTACTTTTTTGTTGGCCACCAAAGGGTTTCATCCGATTAGCAACTTCATTCTGTGTATCATAGATATAAAGTTGTAGAAAGCGCGGATATTCTCCATTATTTGGGCATAAGGTACCTATCCAATGATAAACTTGACACGATATTCTCAATTCATATGGGCCCCTTCCATCATTTATTGATTCATCAATTTCGGCACCGAAAGACGTCATGCTGAACATTTGGTTGTAGGCACGGATGTTATCCATAAAATGTTTGTCTTTGAACAAACATTTTACATATTGTGGACGATCTAATTCTTTCTCTAGAAACACTAGACCTTGCGCACATCAGTTCGTATATTTTATTGTGTCTTCTCGTGTTGTTGTTTTCAATCGTTCCCCGTACCAGAATGTTGCTTTACAAAATTGACATGTGTACTTACACTCTCCCAAATCAATGTATAAATTTGAGACATCTGCATATTTAGTTTTACAACAATGTTAAATATATTTTTTATTAATAAAAAAATATATATGTTGTAACAAAAACATTGAAACAATTAGTGTACCTTGACTGTATGATGTTCTTGAGGATCTGGTATTATAGTTATATGTCCTTCGTTTTTTGGAGTGAGGTTTTTGTTGATCATTAGACTGAAATTGCTGTATTGCCTCTCTTTTTTGGAGTGAGGTTTTAGAAGAATCTGCATGAAATAAATGGTAGACATTATTAATAAACAAATATTGATTGCATTTAATGCATTTTTTACTATATGTGTATGTATATATATTTTTTAAATTGCAATTTAAAAGCATGATTAGTTGGTTACCATCATTGTGCATATGAAAAACTGAAGCTGAATTGGTGCAACAATTATTTGATAATCCAGGAGTGTCCCAACATTCATGTCCATCATAATGACGCTGGTCAACGCAAGTGGATGGCAGTTTGTAACAATAATCGTATGGATTTTGAATATTTTCAGAGTGTAATGAACCTGCATTAATGAAAACAAAATGAGTTGTAGTGTCATTTGTTGAACAAATAGGAACTAAATTGCTGAAATTACCTTTGAACTTTTTTGCACTTTCTTTTGTAGTTGGATCATCATAGCCACTTTCCGCTTTCCTCTCTCATTTGTCGAACGGATTTTGTTTTCAAACTTATTGGACGACACACTTGTTTTGAACCCCATTTGTTCTCGTAAAAAAGGGAGACTTAGTTCTTGCATTCTTGGTAATGTTTGTTGATCTTGAATAGAACAGTTGTGTTCAAAGAACATTTCTGTTTGTCTAGGTGTCCCTGTGGTGTAATGACAGTGGTTTTCCAACAACGGTTGGTGTTCTGTTCCATTTAACTGATATGGTGGCTGATTATCTCGTGTTTCATTAATACTCAGGCCATTAATATAATTTTGAAATGGTTGTGATGATTCAATTCTTGAATACTTTTTAGGCATTGTTAGACAACTTGTACCAAGGTTAATGTTAAATATAAAATGCAAAACATAATACAATGTTTGGAATGAACAAATATATAATGTGTATAACAACTTGGTGCACAAAATAATAGAAGCAACAAATAACTATGCAAAAAATAGTATGAAGCATGATTTTTGGCATACGTAAAGCAAATAAAAAAATCAGTAAACGTAGGTAGCATAAGATGCAACACATTAAATGAAGGCATGTTACTCACCTGTTACAGAACGATTTATCCAAACTTGTTATGTGCAGTAGCTATTGTTGCAGAAGCAGATAGTAAACTGCAGCATGATAAGGCAGAAAAAAGGTAAAGAAAAATACCCCAAAGGGGGAGGAAGGGGGAAAGGTGGAAAAAAAATTACACAAACAACTGTAGAAAGTGAGAATCAAATTATGTAAAATATGTGTCTACATATATTAAACTCTATAAAGGGGATGATCATATGATAAAGACATTACCAAAGATGCTCTTTTTTTGGTTTTACCTGTAATGTTTTAGACAAAAAAGGAGAATAGAACCTTCTGGTGTTAACCACAATGGTTATGGCAAAGATAAGATATGGTTAAACACAATGGTAGCCACAAAAAATAAAAAAAGAGGGAATAATCACACCTAATGGTGCTTGTTAATGTGGTAACAACTGTTGCGTACAAACATTTGTTGCATTTGTTACTATTACAAAGAATTGTTGTGTACAACGTTTTAAAGCTAAAAAAAGTGACTTTTAGTATATTGTGGTAATAGCTGTTGCGTACAAACACTTGCTGCATATGATACTGTTGTAACAACTGTTCTGTACAATCTTTTGAAGCAAGAAAAAAAGTCACTTTTAGTATATAAGTATAATTGTATATTACAAATATCTAGTTACAAAATGAGTATGTGTCCATTTAACTTGCAAGATATTTTACAAAAATGGTGACTAATATAGGGAGGTCGGCAAGGGGGGGGGGGTTTGGGTAAATAGATTTTGTATTTTGATGATTTAATGTATATAATGTTATGTATATTGAGTATTTTGTACATATAAATAATTATTAAGTGTAGCGTTAGCTAGAAATTGATTTTAATGGAACAAAATAAAATATATCGAAGTCATAAAAATTATAAAAAAATATTTCTCTCAAGTATTGAGTGAATAAATATTTATCGAATTGAATTTACGAAAACCGTCGTAAATATATATATATAACAATTTATATACCAAAATAAATTCAAAACATCGGGTAAACTAATAATATAATTTTTATAGTCTTAAAATGAGTATAAAAATATATCAGGATAATTGTTGGAAACGTCAGATCAATTATTCAAAATAAATGATCGTGCGATAGCGTTTATTTAATAGATAAATATACGTTAATGAAATATGCAAACCCATGCATTAACTAGTATGAAAATGATGTTACTGATGATATGTAGACTAACTCTAGTCTATATGAAGTGTTCTCGATGATGTTTCATGAATACGCAGCTAAACCCTTATGGTTACTGAATTTGATACTCGTAAACCTAGTTTACGAAAAATGATGAATAAAAATCATGAATATAAAATTTTCTCCGGGAATGAATAGTGTTTTGTGAATAGTAAAATTTTGAAATAACCTCTCAAAATATCAAATCAACTTCAAAAACAATGAATAGTAAAATGATGAATAGTAAATTCCCAAGATAAATAGTAATTTTTTTCTAAGGTTTGCAAAATGACCGGAAATTTGAGAGTTGTCACAGTGTGTGAGACACGAGGAGTGGAATAGGGCAAGGAAAAAGAGTCCTTGTAGACCGAACCACTATAAACAACTTGTTGTGGTTTGATTGTTTCTTTCCTTATCTACTCTTTATATATTGTTTGCATATTGATTATCATTCACTAACATATCCAAGATCAATATCAATTGATCTTTTAATAAGTTTCAAAACAAAGTTTTTAATCGGTAAACTATTCAACTCCCCTTCTAGTTTTCCACATAATCCTTTGTAGTAGACCGGATTTGTAGAGGATTTGATGTAAGTGCTAGGCGCCATCTTTTTCTTGTGTGTGTCTCTCTCTCCTATCTCTTTTCTTTTTTAATAATAAAATATTTTAAATAATAGCTTTTATTATTAAAATATATACTACTATATAAAGCATTTGGGACTTCCTATAAAAGGAAGTCTTAAAAAGATTAAGCCTACACACTGGCCACTTATAGAATCATTTTATTGGTTTCTAAGCATTACAAGTTCTAAAGTACAATTAATATATCACATGGTACAAAACAATAGTGCATAAATTGTAACCACCCGCGAGGTTACTTTTCATTTTCGAGAATTTACTATTCACATTTACTATTCATTTTCACTATTCATCCGTAAAATTTTTATTTCACATTCTCGTAAGATAAATTATTTTAGTAATATCCTGAGAATTCGACAATCGTTAGATCATCTTCGCAAAAGTTATTAAGAAAACATCGTTATAAAGTTTCATTTTAGTCGGAACATCGTTTAAACATCACGCTTACGAAAATCAACTCGATAATTTTTCTAACATCGATAAATTCTTAGATCACTCATGATTAATTTGATAATTTTTAAATTTCATTTTTATGTTACCAAATAAACCTGCGCATACGACAAAACTAAACTTACGTTTTAAACAATTTACTTACATCTAGACTTAACGATTCTGACTATGTTTCTAATATGTTTTTGACACTTTTACATTTTTGGAAAAGTCAAACATATTTTCCTCCTCCTTTGACCATAAAGGAATTAACCTTGTACGTTCTACATTTTTGCATAAATCGCGTAACTTTTAAACTTCACAAATAACTGTTAATTTATCCCGCGTATGAATAAAACCACATTTTGACATCTCATATCACTTTTAGACTAATTTTAGTCTACTCTAAATAAATTCACGGTCGTTTCCCTGAAATTTCGTTCTTTTCCGATATACTGCGAATTACGCGCTTTTGACCCGTATTTCCAGCTTTAAGCAGCATTTTTGCACCCAATGAGACTTATCACTCATTTTATATTTTTAGATGGAGTATAATGATGAGTCTCATCATTCCTGCAAATTTCGTATTTTTACGATACCCGGTTTTACGTTTTATGGCTTAACGACTTACGGTTGGCATTTAACGGAACCAAAACTTACTCTAAACTCAAGATAAGACCAAGGCTTATCATCTAAGCCTTGTCATGCATTGTGACCGCCTCTTGGGGGGGGGATTCACCATTCATGTGGCTTAATCCTAACCAAGGTTCCTTTAGATCATTACAAGTGTCCTAACCTAACCATGGTTAATATTTAACCCAATATATGGTTAACCAAACTTACCCTCCTATAAATAGGAAGGGAAATACATCATAAAATCCCTCACATACTGATTTTGGTCGTTCATACCCTAAAACATTCACATCTTCCATCATTTGATCTATAAACTTCAAGTTTATGGAAGGAAGTTCCAAAGATCAAGCTACTACATCAAATCTCTAGCAAGTTTAAGTGATCTTCTTGAGTTTAAATCCACTCAAGTCACGTAGTACTTCATCACCAACTCTTCAAGTTTGCAAGGGTTCCAAGGTGTGGAAAGCTAGCTCAATCTGAAGTCTTACGCGATCAATCAAAGTCCTATCCTTACTAAGTTACTCCTTTCTTATTGAAAGCCAAAAGTTGTAAGCAACTTATCACCACCATCATCTCATCTTTATTATTCATAATATTAACTATTTCATGCTATATATATAGTTACTATGTTAATTCATGATGTACATATACTCAATCACATGTTTTAATTTACATATTGTCATAAAAGTAACAAACTAGTAAACTAGTCATATTCTACACATGGAGACCATTAAAATCAGTAACATATGGACTTTCTAACTTACATAATATGATAGACAAGATAAAAAGGTAAACATATCAATTTGAATCACCCGAAACGGACAAACGAGTCAAAAGTTATGAGCAAAAGAAGTTAGCTTAAACCTAAATGCCAAACGCCATGTATAAGTTGTTAAGAGTTCTGCCGTTTTAAAAGTGATACTTCTGGTCCGAATCATCAAAAAGTTAAAACAAGAAAGTTGTCCGGAACGACCTTTTCCTTCAATATTAACGAAGCTCGGACCTTGAAAACGCATAAATAGGCCATAATCTTTCAAAAACAGAAACTGCCGTAAATATAGTCTCACAACTATACTTTTGTCACAACTAAAAGCAAACCAAGAGGCCTAATGGCCATAAGCCAAGACCACGGATACGGCTAAGGTCAAGGATGAGTCTCAAGACCATGGTAGTCAAGACCAAAGTCACGGCAAGGCCATGACTAAAGCCTCAAGGCTTATTTTCCCAAAACCGTTAACTAAGGTAATCATATTTATGAAACGATGAGAACTTGTAAAAACATGATAAACTTATTTATATAAAAATCTTCACTCAAAACATATGTTGTATCTACTAAGTGCTACAATAGTAGGGAGCTTCATGTGAGGGGTTCATTTGAGTAAAACGTATCGACGAGTTGTTGGATTTATGATTTAAAGTGTCCTAGCTCCTCGAACGTTTACTGCATGACCTCTGAATTATGATGGCCCGAACGGTAGTACGATATCTATAAACTAAATATGTTTTCACATATTAAAGATCTTTCTATAAACATCAAATGATAATTGACTACATCATGATCAACATAGGAATATATATAGGATGGTTTGTGTTTCCTTAAGCATTATTCCAAACTTAAGTCGCAACATTTCATTTTTAGGTTGCACGTAGAAGTCTTCCGACTTATCCATCACATCCGTTAGTACTTAACATCATCAACTCTTGGTGAGTTCATAGCCCCACTTTCTATTACTTAATTGTTTTACAAACCCTTGGGGGAGATACATGCTTTATTTTAAACCGAACACATTGCTTTCAAACTGTATGCTTATCCGATTGTTTTATTAGCACTAAGTTACCGCATTTGCCAAAAATAAGTCCCTAAATCATGAATCATTAATCACTATGTGAGAGTGGGCGCAAATATTGTGAATAGATCTATTGGGATTGACGAATCCCGTTTGTGTTGGCCCCGTTAAAGGCAAACAAACGCACTATATTTGAGTAACATTAGGTAAAAATGGCAATTTTACCTATTAGGGCACGTACCAACAATTTCTCCAATTAAATTTGGAACACGTTAACGCCTTGATTGCATGATGCTTAGTCTAATAATAACCGTATTGTTTTCAAACCATTGGTGTGAGTCTAATTAACTCACACTACCAACATAATGTGTTCAACCATTTAACAAACTCTATGAATTTCACTCAACCTTTGTGTTGACAGTTTTAAGCATGTATTTCAGGTCCATAATGTCGGAAGCTGGCACGGAAGGGCAAGATCAAGAAGGCTATATATATATATATAGAAATAATTTATCATTCACAAAACATCAATAACTTTATATTGATGTGTTTTGTAACCAATGGAACCTACTGGGACCTATTTTGTAAACTCTGATATATTTGAATGATAAAGCCTTTTTAAAACGACTCTTTTAGAGATCGTTTTCTATTATTATGACTGTTGTGCCATCAAGTAACACCCAGTTTGAATTCACGCATATCGAATTGGGGTGTTACAGATTGGTACCAGAGCCATAGTTATAGAGAAACGAGTCTAAATTAAGACTTAAACTATAACTGCTTTTACAAACAAAAACATTTTTATAGCCTTCCGCTCTCTCGTGTCTTCCATCCTCCAGGACGATTATGGACTTTCAAGACATGTTATAATAACATGAACATATTAGTATATTGATATATACACTTGAATTATTTAAAGCATTTCCCTAAATATTATAACTATTTTAACATCATATCCTTTTGTAGTCACTATGTCTCGTGCTTGCATCTCCGATTACGCCGGCATCACCCGAACAAATTCCAAACATTCCAATCATTCCGAACTTGATTTTCCGATATTAATGACGACTACCTTGATGCCGTTGATTACGAAGATGAACCATACGAAGATATGGATGACGAAGAAGAAGAGGATCGATTATACGATTCTCCGAATATAATGTCCAAGATTGGGTTGAATCGAGGATGATCAAGAGGAAAACTATGTATATGGTGTAGCACCATTATCACCACCTCCTGCCTCAGAAACATCTTCCGAACCTAATCCTCCTAACCTTACTCAAGGACCAACATCCACTCATGAAGTCGGCGGGTCATCCACAATGATACCTGCTTTCATAAACTCTACCCAATACGAACTTTACCGTTTAAAACAACACATGGACCTAACTCAACATAAAGTCCAAAGTATGGCATGGTAGATGAATCAACAAGAATCATTTGTCGTTGCCAAACCAGAGGCCATCCATGCTCGTCAACGCCTGGACTTATTCATACTAGATATGAGTTATGTGAAGAAGGACTTGGATTATGTTGTGAGATACCGTCTTCCATCCACTAACTGGATGGGAAGACATCAAAGATAGGTTATCAAGAGTGGAAAGAATCCAGTGCCAAGACGGGGCACAAATTCAAGAACTGCGAAATCACTTAAACTCGACAGAGATCCGACTAGACGTTGCTAACTTCGACCGATATTGTCTTCGAAAGGATTTGTATGATATGCAATCTTCTATGAATGCCATGCAACAAAAGATATATCAAAAAAAGGTCGAAGAAAACCGTCTAAGTGATAGCATCGCTGTTCTAGCCGTATATGGAAACATCGATTCGTCCAACCAATCTTAGACTAGTGTGATATACTAGTTATCTTTTGTACTCCTAAACTGATTAAACTCAGTTAGAAAACTCTGTGTAACTTATGTAATAACTAGCAGTAGTAAAGCGTTGTAATTACTAAACTGAAAGTTTCAGTTAGTAAATTTTGAAGAAGCTTGTAATAGGTTTCGATTTTGTAAATCAATCAACGTTATGTGAATAAAAACTCTTGTTTTATGCTATCATGTGTTATGGTTTAAAACTCCAAACTTTATTATTTCTAACCTTCCATCAAAAATCATGATCTTTTTATAACTCTTGATATCTCTTTTTGATAGAATCATGCCGCCAAAGAAAGCTAAATCACCTCAACCAATGACTCCAGCTGCCATTGAGCGAATGATTACTACCCGAGTGAATGCAGCAATTAACGCTGAAAGAGCATACCATAGCCGCTGAAGTCGCCTACGGGCTGCCGCACCGCCATTGCGCCGTTGCAACACCCGCACAATACCGAAGCGGTGCCACTGCTAGATAAGATTTCCTTAAAAAAACATTATAATGCATTTAGGCCATTCCTAACAAAGAAGTATTAAAAAATAGGCCTACACACTTACTATAAAAGGAAAGCTTAAAATTTAATACATCTCATTATTTAAAATTAAATGAAGACGTTTCCACTAAATTAAATATAGTTTTCAAATCATTTATAACTCATTATTCAAAACGTGTAACCGCTAAAAATCATTATTATCAGTAATGATTATTAAAAACATATAACCGCATCCACTATATAATTACACACAAAACATTTCATATCTCTCTCACACACGTCTAAAACGTCAGCAATAAGGCCGAGTGTACCTACCACCATAAAATTTAATCACAAGCGGCGGGTACCCTGCTAGTAAGTGATTACATTTGTTCAATGTTGCAAAAATCGCAAATTAGTGAATAATCGAATTGAAATGTTTGGTAGGTCTTGGGTAATCCCAGTAAGATTTTCATTAAAAAGCATCTTGAATAGATAAAAACAGCGACTACAAGTAATTAAAAGTAGTTTACAGCGAGTTTTGGGTATTTCCAATAAGATTTACAAGTTTTCGACAAGTTTGACCATCGTTGATAGTCGTCGACCATGGTTGACCAATTTGTTTGACCGATTTACACAAATCAGAAAGGTTGGTGGCCCAATAGCGCCTAAGAGGCGGTTAATCGACCTTGTTGAACGTTTTTTGCAACACTGATATAAACAATCCCTATTTCTCACACTATGTTCATTGATAGCCCCTATTTTGAAAAATAGAGACCATTAGTGTAACAAAGATTAGAACTATCCATGTAATAAAATACTATATAGATTATGAGATTATCACACAAATGATCCATATTTTGTAACATAAGGACCATCGATGCAATTATTTTGAGAAGTAGAGATTATCTATGTAACTAAAATCAAAAAGGGACGACGGGGTGTGATTTTGAGTAAACCATAGAGACGAAACATGTAATTTTATCTTAAGTTAAACACGTTTTAGTCATATTTTTTTTAATGATATTGTTGAATCCGAATCAAAGTTTTTTTTTATGATATTGTCGAGTCCGAATCATAGTATCAAATTACTCTTTCCGTCTCTAAAAAAAACACACTTGGAAAAAATGGAATCATTACACTTTTTAAAAAATCAAATATAATCACAGTATGCTTATTGCTTAGTTCACAAGTTTTGTTTGTAAGAAAAAAAGTAAAGAATTTGAAAATAAACATTTTCAACCCAATTTTATAAGGAAATCTATTTCAAAATTAAACAAATCATAAACTTTTTTGTTTCACTTCATTTTTTCTCTCTTCTTAAAGTGATACTTGGAGAACTATCTAAGAAGGTGTTTGGCTAAGCTTATGAATTGGGTTTATGCGTATGTTATAGAAGCGGCTGGCTTATATATCATGAGCTCTTAAGTCTCTACTAAATGTTCGGCTTAACTTATCATAATTAATAAAGTAAATGACAAAAAAAAAAAGTTAAATAGGTGTAACTATTAAATGAGTGTATACAAGTTTTTTATATAATATCCTTATATAAGTTGAATTAGGATCAAATGAGAACGGGAAGGAAAAACGACAATTATACATGTCAGATGTACCTATAAAAATAAATGCATCACTCTTTAAAATTCTTTTCTTATTTAAAAAATCACAAAGTTTATGGGGGTGTTTGTTTAAGCTTATATATGGGCTTACGAGCTTATTTGTGTTGGACTTATATTTCATATGCTTTAATTTTATAGCTTATTTTAAAACTTGTAGGCTTATATTAATTTATTATAATATATTAATAAACTTATATAAACCTATATGTCTTAAAATAAACCAAAACAATATATGACAAACTTATACAAACCCATAAATCTAAATAAAAATAAAATAAAGCTTATAAAATATAAGCCAAAATCAAATAAGCTTATAAAAACCCTGTATGAAAACGCTTAACTAAACGAGTATTGAAGTAAGCTGTGATGAACTAAAAATACAAGACGCGCACTACCCCACAGTTTCCAAATCTACACAGTTTCAAGTAACGTGCTATATACTGTGTGTGTTTTATACTGACTACTTCCATTTCACGTTGAAACAATCAAACAAGTCTTCTTGTTGTTCCCTCCAAACAACATGCCTTCATTTCCGTAACCAACCCTAAAACCAAAACAGAATTGAGTAAATGGCGGCGAGTTCAACTGGATTTGTCTCAAAAGCACGCACTGCTTTCCATTCAGCTGCTGCTAAAGCTGAAAAAGTCTTCACTGATATTAAAAAATCCGATTCTTCTCCCGATCTAGGTCTATTTCAATAACTTTTTATTTATTAATTTCACACATTTAGATGTTTATATTTTGATCGTAATCTAACTGTTTTTTTATTTAATTTGTAACCGATGTGTTAGATTTAGATTTGAATTATATTCTTTCAGATGCCTATAATGATCGTAATTTAACTATTCCATAGGTTAGTTTATTTATTTGAGTTTGATTCTATGATCATGATTTGTAGTTGAAGTGATGATTAGTTATAGATATTTCGGTTCGATAGCTTAATTTTATCTATTTTGAACTGATTATTTCTAGTATAATAAAAAAAATCTGTTTTTAATTTCGTTAAATTGATCTAGGATTGAACTGCACAATTTTAGGTTTAAGTTTTTATATATCTAATTTGAAGTTCTGATTTGTATTATGATCGTAATATAAGTGTATTAATTTGCTTTTTATTTTTTTATTAATGTGATGTTATGATGCGTTTCGGGATCGTGATTGAACTGTTGTAAGTGTTGGATTTGTTTTAGAGGCTATCTCATCTAGTTTGAACCGATGACTGGAACTATCAAAGTGTTAGGATTAGGTTTTTATAGCTTAATTTTGATCTCGTTCGAACTGATGATTCGTAATGAGACTATGACTATCGAAGTGTTGGATTTAGGTTTTTATAGCTTAGTTTTTATCTAATTTGCACCGAGAATTTGTATTTGAAGTGATGATTCGTACTATAAGCGAAGTTTTAGCTTTACTTTAGGTTTTATAGCTTGATTTCATCTGATTTGATGTTATAATTGGTGTGTCGATCATAATTGAGCTATCAAAGTGTCAGGTTTCGGTTTTAATTGTTTGAAGTGATCGTTTGTTTTATAATCGTAATTGAAGGGATATGATCTAGGTTTTTGATTAATTGTTTGTATCTTGATTGAATGACTCACGATTTGAATCGTTTTGATGTTGTAGATGAACTCGGTAAACAATCGTCAAGTTCTGAGGCGAACGATTCGTCGAGTGATGTAATCGTTACGAAGGTTAGTAGAAGTCTGCGGGCTTTTGAGCTGATTGACTGATTTTAGTCTGTATTGTTGGATCATAATGCTTACTAATTTAGTGTGTTTATATATTCAATTTAGTAGCAGTAAGCAACAAGCATACGGTTAGTTTTAGATGACAATTTTGATGGTAATAGACGCATAGGCCTAGTTTTGAAAAATTGAATTTCATCGCATAGAGTTTTCCCTAATCTGTTGTGCTAATAGTACCTGTATGCAATACACTTAGTTTTGAATGAAGGTTTTGATTATAGTAAAAGTATGACTTAGTTAGATGTACTGGTTTGGTTGACAGGAAAAGACTGCAAGGCGGAGGCCGGAGCCGATTAAGACGAAACAAGATTGGCAGGAGAGGTTCAAAAACATAAGGTTTGGGAAAAAGGAAGTTCAAGAAGCTGACAAAACGGATGATCCAACAATGCCTACTCCGATTTTTGATGAAAATTTCTTTATACCAAATAGGAGTCCTCAGCCGAAGGTAACAACCACATTCTGAATGAAACATTGATTTATTTAAGTTTTTGTAGGTAGATGTTATTGTAGTCTTTTCCAAAACTGAATTTAAGTAGTCCCTGGCTTTGGAGTGTCTGGTAGTCCCACTAAGTTGGTTTGTATAGTCACTGCTTGGAAGAAACTTTAGTATGTAGATCACCAAGAGGAGTAATCTAGTAAAGCCGTTGTAGATGGAGTTAACGAAAAGATGCCAAGTTTGGGGTAAGCCGCTGAAGGAATTTGAACTAGTGACGTGTTGCAAGCATATGCAATGAGAATATGAAGAGTTCAATTTTCTATTTCGTTTTTTGTTGGTGCTTAGTTGTGATTCCATTTAAGCTGATACACAAAAGTATGTGCATGACACTCGTTTGTGATCTTTGCATTCATCGACAGAGAGTAAAAATGATAATTTAAGAAACATACAAAGTGGATCGAGAATATTTTGATATCATACAACTGAAAGTGATGTTTATATTTTCCAGGAATCAGAAGGCAGTTTATTGAGTTCAGATGACTTGGATATTGATATCATCCCATCAGCGGCTGTGCTAAGGCAATTGGCTATCGGCGTTGAGTAAGTTCTTCCTATTATCTGATTTTTATATTTTCTAGCTGAGTTATGTGAAATCTGTACATTAGACCGTGAATAAAATTTGTTACTTCTACCATATTCTTTTACTTTCGCCAAACAATGAATAAAGTGAAGTTTATTATTGCAAATATATTATCTATGAGGTTTTATGAGACGGTTTTAATAATCAAGCTATTAAATTGACTTCAACTGCAGGACCACCAGAACAGTCAGATCAATGAAAGATCTTCTAATGTCATCTCGAGATTCTTCACCTGTTAGAGAGAGAACTGGTTTGAATTTCTCTTCTGTGAAGTCGTTAGTACTGAGGGATAAGGAAGATAAGATTGATATGGAGTTTGGTGCTGAACAGAAAGTCGTGTCTCTGTTCAATTCACTTCTTGGTGCAGGTAGATTCTTTGTTTTGGTGAATATTTGTAGCCAAAAAGAAATTTGTTGGCTCTTGATGATCGTCCAATTTCTTGCAAGATACTTGCAGAAGGACATCTTTCTGGAAGGGCTAGTTGTAAGTTGGAGACAAATACAATTACATCGTTGCTTAAAGACCTTCATGGTGCTCCTCCTGACAGCTTTGTTGTAGAACTTGCTGAAGCCATTGGATGCTATAAAACTATAAGGAAAATGGCATCATTTTGGTGCAGGGTTGTTGCAGAAGTAAGTGAGTTGCTCTAATTTTATAATCTTAGAACTAAAAATATATCGAAGGGTCACAGTTATCACATGCCTCGATGAAAAAAACACTTTGTTATTATTTTGTTTGTTTTCCTCTAACTGCATAACCTGTTAGAGTTCTGGCATAATCCAAGTTGACCCATTAGTATGTAAATGCGTCAAAATGCCATCTCTAGTTATAAATGTTGTAGATCGTCTTCTTGCAGCTTGCGTATTACTTAATTAGTCCCTTTTTCCAATTAATGATTGTAGTTACTTCGTTGGAACTGCAATGTTAGGTCATATAAAATTGAGGTTTTATGAACTTTTTGTGTGCAGTTGAGAAGACTATGGTCTGAAGGACAACATATTCCTGGCATCCCTGCTGATAAAGTTCCAGATCTAAATTGTTGTCTACTGTATCAGAAGTTGCAGGTCATCAATTGTTGTATCTCTAGAAAACACCGGCGTGCCATTGCCACAGAATCACTGGATTCCATCTTAACACAAGCTAATCTTAATGGTGACGTGTCAACATTAAATGGAGAAACCGACCTCATGTATGCTAGAGTTAGCTCTGGAGAGTTGGTGCTTCGATTGGGAGCTGATAAACAATGTGAAAATCTAACACTTTTGGAGACTGGCGAACCTGTGTATGCCCCGGTTATGCAGGTATGATTAGTATAAATGTTCACTGTAATTTAATGCTGTGTTAGACTGGTGTATATTATGTAATCTAAATTATGGACAAGTTTGTTAGGATTTTATTAGATGAGTACTAGTATTGTTTTATGGATTGCTATTAAGAATGCTTGGCATCGTGTTTTGGAAGTGATTATATGATTACCGCGTCAAGTAAAACGAGTTTCTTGTGTTTAGGTATTGAGAAACTGATTTGAAGACCTAATTATTTAAGGGTTGAAATACCAGTTTCAGCCTAGCCGTATGTGAGTGACCCATCAACCAAAGAGGTTGTTGGTCCAAGACTTCCAAGTCTCTAGAGAGGCGTATGTGTGTTCTTAGGTGTGTCCATATATGCCTTTAGGAAAAAGGTTCTACCAATTTTGGATAAAACTAAAGGGCAGAATCACATCCAAAGAGTATCTACTGACTGCTACACCACATTTTGTGAACAGCTATTATTAGATTCAGGATATTTCGTATCGGTGATATACTTCAAAACTGATTGCCAGATATCCCCTCAGTATTGATATTAGTATATTTGATAGGTTAGGTTAGGATTCCTAGAGCAAGGCTTGGATCAAGTGGTTAACACCCTTGCCTCTGGAGACATAGGTCAAGGGTTCGATCCTCACCCCTTGCAAGGCCGGAGGTCCTTTTCTACCTTTGGTAGAACCGGAAGCAGCCTCTCTACCTTAGGTAGGGGTAAGGCTGTCTACATCTCAACCTCCCCCATACACCGTGGAAGACGGTATCGGGACCCATAACACGAAAGGTTAGGATTCTTAGTCAGGGACTTCGGGACTTGTATAAACAGGGATTAGGAGACCCACCTGATAATGTTCGATTTGAGATATTGATTCCGATATTTTTTATCGAATTCAAAGGGACAAACGGTCAAAACCTGCTGATTTTGTGTTTTTGGTTTTATTTTGTTTTTAATTTTAAGTTAAATATTTGAGGGTCTTAATATATTGTCGAAATGCTACCTTTTTCTTATGGGAGTATCTACATTTGTGGGTTTACAGGAAGAGCCTTTGCTCACAGAAGATCTTCTCAAGGAAACCGAGGAATTTATATTACGTACAGGAAGGTCAGTGGATAAAACATTCTGATTGTATTTTATAGGATCACTATGCCGTTATCTTTCGGTTTTGTCTTTCTCGGAGAAGTCCCTTTTAAATGCACCTATATTTCAGACAGATGCATTTAGTTAGACACAACTTGGGCCAAATAAGTCATTAAGTGGCATCACTTTTCAGGAAGTGGGGCGTTGGAATGGGAATAACCGAATAAGTACCAAAAGCCTGGGACCCAAAGATGAAACACAAGAAACTTAGGCCAAACTGAGTTATTAAAAGTCAATTAAAGTTATCAATTTATCAAAAAAGAGGGTCGCGGTGTAGTTTCTTATACATGATTATTATCATTGATGATACTATATCAATGATCACCAGACAAAAGATTATAGATGCTTACTAGACAAAAGATGTTAAGGATGGCATCCGATTATTTGGTATCAATTATGACTTGCAGGGAACCATGTTCGTTTTAGTGTTTTAATTTCCAATTAACAAATCAGAGTTATGCTTTTTAAACAATTTGACATTTTTATGTTCTCAGTGTTGGAGCCGGGTGCTCTCAACTCCTTTCAGACATGCAGGCTTTTAAGGTGAATTACATGCTACAAATTGCATATGTATTCCTTATAATTGTATAAGGAGAAATGTAATTCAGTATCTAACCCTATGGTGCTTTTTGTTATCTTCTCTTAGGCTGCAAATCCTGGGTGCATATTAGAAGATTTTGTTAGATGGCACTCACCCCCTGATTGGATGGAGCCACCATCAGATGATGAAAGCAAAGAATCTGTGGATGGTGATAGTGTGTCTTCTAGAGGGCGTTTAAGTATGCGCATGCAGAAAAAAGGTATATATCCACACTGTTGAATCATCTGTGGTGTGAAAAAAATTATGCGGTATGTGCAAATAATGCTGTTGTGCTGGTGTACAGGGAATTTGTGGAGAGAGATATGGGAAACTGCAAAACCCGTGCCAGCTGTTAAACAGTCTCCGTTATATGATGAAGATCTGTCTGTGTAAGTGAGATATGTTCATTCCGTCATCAAAATCTTATTTACTATTATGCCGAGTTGGAAAATAGGCTGGTCTGACTGGGTCAGGCAGGTTGGGTATTATGTCATAATGGATACTTTTCTATGTGTTGACACGGGTTGGATTGGGTTGATCCATAGCACATTTTGTCCAAAAAATTTGGAAGTTATATAAATAAATAGTTAAGTGTGAAATATGATTACTAAAATTATATCCTCTTAAATCCAATATTCGTTCTTAATAAAAGTACTTTCGAACCAATTATCTTTAGAGCTGTTATATTTACATAATTCGTGAGAACAGAACATACCCCGAATCGTCTCAGTGACTTATAAATGGGTTGGAGATCGACTATGTTCTTTTTTGTTTTGATCTGATAAAAGGTGATTGGTTCTTTGTGTTTGTAGAGAAGAAATTCTGCGTGGCTTAGAGGATTTCCCGCCTTCTGATTTTTTTGAACAGCTATACATTTCTCTTGTAAGTCAGAACTCTACTTTCTGCCTTGTTTCATCGACGATAACTGTAAATCTGAAGTGTTATTTTTTTTGGATTTTTAGCTTTGTTCAGCATGCGTGGT
Source organism: Chrysanthemum makinoi (assembly GCA_910596185.1). Lineage (NCBI taxonomy): Eukaryota > Viridiplantae > Streptophyta > Magnoliopsida > Asterales > Asteraceae > Chrysanthemum > Chrysanthemum makinoi. The sequence continues at coordinate 190,974,957 of OU343224.1, read as the reverse complement.
TGCTGAGACCAGAACCTCGACAAATGAATATGTATACAAGCTGTTCCTCGAGTGCAAAGATTACATTGTTGCTACTTGTCAAGGCAAATGCTGGTTTGAAAAAGTTGATGATATATGCCAGGTATCTGAATATTTCATTTATGTATATGTTTATGCGTGTGTGACTGCGTATATTTAGATTTATTTTATTTTATGGTGGTAGGTATATGATACAGTGGTGATGATGGTGTCGAACCCGGATGAGTTCGTAAGGCTCACAAAGCATCGGCAAGGTGATGATACTCCTATTGCTGCTGGTGAACAAAAGGGTCGATTTAGAAGGCTAAGCTTTGTTTTTGGTAACAAAGACAAAAACCTTGGGAGAACGCCACCAAAAGACCCGAAAAGTGTAGAAGAAAATCCGTTACGCCAATCCTCCGAAAACCCTTTACGCCAATCCTTCGAAAACCCATTACGCCAATCCATCTCATCGATGTTTTCAAAGAAACCACCGAGAGCCGGGAGTGCATCCCCAGCTGAGAAACCAGTTACTTCGATTCAAAATGATTTGATAGATGTATAATCATTGATTTAATTGTATATTAATTTAAATAATGAGCTAAATTAAATTTGTTTTTTTTCTTGGGGACTGACGAGATGCAGATTTTCATATACCAAAAAAACTAAGTAATTGTATATTATCATCGAAAACTGTTACATGAATGAAATCTTGCACAAATTTGATCACTTGGTGCCTTGGAATCCCTTCTTTTTTGGTTCTGAATTAATTGTTTTGCTTAATGGCATGTTTGCATCCTCGTTAGGTTTTTCTCGTGTTGCATCATCAGCTTCGAGATCCTTCATGAGAATTTCTGGCACTACGAAGTTGGCAACGTAGTAAAGCAAGAGGAACGCTGCACTGTCAACCAGGTACAATCATTAGATACTTCCAAATTTATATTATGAGCACACACACATATAGTAGTAAGATGGGCTGGTCAAGTAACGGATTAAAATGGAACAGCAATGGCCGCTTTTAGTACATGTTGAAACTTGAAACAGGTCATGTCATATCTGGTTAGGTTGATAAGCAAACACTTCTTTTCTTTGTTGATTTTAAAGTTTATTTATAAATAAGTTGATGCGTTAGTATGACTATAAAAGCATTATTAATGCAAACACTTTATATGGAGCTTCTTTTTATTAGAAATGGACTTTGGCGGTCTGATAACTTGTTTGACCCATACAACCCGTTTACCTTTTAAACTTTATTTTTGAACGGACGTTCCCTTTTAACTAAATGTCTAAATTTATAGATTGATCCGTTTGAGATTAAAATTAGATCGATATTTCAACTCATTTATGAGTGCTTGAGTCGAAATTGACACATCTACACTCCACTTTAGGTGTCTTTTGCAATTGCAGTTCTGTGGAATTATGTACTAGTGTCCTGTTCTAGTCCAGAGACGGAGGCGTTAACTATTCAGATCAAATTGACTAAATTCTTAGTTCCAACTTTCAGATTTCACAATTTATGTTCAGCAATATAAATGTTTAAATTGTGATTTCGTGAAGTACCTTTGACCTCAGAAGATAAATAACAGACGCACACACACATACGCACAATGTTAGATAGGATAGAGACAATTGATATCCGGATGCATACTACGCCCTATTCTAGCACAAACATAAATCATAAGATTTCAAGCTTTTGAAGCCAACTCCCTAACTTTTAGTTGCAATTTTATTGAGTGTATCATTGCTACATAGGGTCATGAAACATGTACTGCACGTCTGCACAAGCTACATGTGTTAAGTTTCAGACGCTAATCCATATAAATTTTTCTTTCTAGATATACTGGATTACCACAAAGTCAAGTACCCATGTTAGCTTACATAAAGAACAAACACGCAATACAATTAATGCAGTTTTTCATTAGCCTTAAACACTTATTTCGAGACAAACCAACGAATATGTTTCTAGAGGTTATCGAGGAAAACCTTGTCGGAATCAAGACAGATAAATCTCCGGTAGTGGCAGGCGAATTGACAGCAAGTACCATCATACTAGAAGAGGCAACACCCATAGACATAGCATTGGGCTTAGTCCTCACATGGTTTAGTGGCAAGTAAAAATTATGTCTTGGTGAAATCCCACTTGGTGTAGAGAAGCAATTGAGTTTTTGGGTGGGTAGTAGTTGTGTATGGTGGTTGATAGACTTCATTTTTCAAATTTCAGTTAAATCTCCCACAATGCATATTTGCCTATAGGTTGGGCTTTTTATAATTTGAGTGTAGATAATGTTTTTGGGGTTTAGGTTATCTTTAGGAAATCCACACTCTGTCACGTGCCTATCCACGTGATTTCTAATTTCTCATTTTCATCAAAGTTTACACTTTTCTTCATACGAGGAGAATGAAAAGAGAATCTAGGAATGCAAAACATGGTTAAGGTTGTTTAAATCTTCAGCGTATAAGAAGAGAATTTAGGAATCCAAAACACGGTAAGGTTGTTTGGATCTTCGTGGTCAGAGTTTAGGTTAGACGACTGGACGAGTAACTCGTTACGAGTTTTATTTGAGTCACAGTAGGTAAAATAATGGCACTAAAACGTAATATCATTTAAGAAAAATAGTTTCTCCCCACGCACCTCACCTATAACCCAATTACAGCCCTTTTGTATTAGTGCATGTGTATGAAATGAAATAATGGCACTAAAAAGTAACATAATACCTGGTCTATGAACAACGCGCAAAATACAGATACAGGTTACATTCACAATAATACATTCAAACAAAGAAAGAACACTTAAAACGATGGCATACAAAAAATAAAAATAAAAACCCGATAAGCACGTTCATATAATTTAAGTTAACCTCACCTGAAAACAAAATGTTAACTGAATAGATAAAAAAATTATATATATGTATTAAAAGTACTTTTTTGTAGCAACAAATATTGGGTAAACATCTAACATTAAGATGAGAACTAATTATCAACTTCATGGATGAAGTTATCAATATAAACAAAACTTTCATTAATCTGTGTTTGAACATGACAACATTCTATCATGCCAAAATAGAGTTAATATAGAAATGTATATAACTTGTTATTTTTTCTAATTGGGGTTAATATACAAATATGTTACTAAACTGTTCAAAAAAATTCGACAAGTTACTAAACTTTCATTATCTTCATTTAGGTTACTAAACTTAAAAAGCATGACATTTGATGTCATTAAACTTATAAATAATATTCATAAACAACATTGAACTTGTAAAAACACGACATTTATGTTACTTAACATATGAAAAAATATACGATTAAGTCACTCCTTTCTAATTTGTGTATTTTTTTATTATTTTTTTGAAATGTTTAGTAACATATTTGTGTATTAACCCTTAAGTTTTGAATTTTGACCTTTTGTAAGTATTTGCTTAAATAAATTTTACTCATATATTTTGTAATCACTTTATTGTAATCGAAAAGTAAATTGGTCATTTTAAATGAACAAAATACACACAAAAATCGAAATTCAAAAATTTAAGATATATTCATAGAGAGTGATCATGGATGCTTGTTTGTAACAACGTCATTAATAAGTCAAGCTACATGGTTTCTTTCCCTCCTATATTGAATCTGATTTTGGTTGCCAAGGTTAACAATGTTATCAACTTCAAACGGGTCCGAGGTTTGAGAGTGTTTGTTCCTGGTTAGAATACGCATATTACATCTTCTAATATTGGAGAAGGAATCCGAGATCGAAGCATCGTTATCCGAGGGAGACATGGACGAGTGAGTTTCTGGACCAATTTAGACAAAAAACGACAATTTTAGCTATTTCATAATATTTATATCACAAATTTATCTCACATATTTTAAGCACGAGTTGAACCCACAACCATTTGGTTAAGAGCTTCTCACACAACATAAAATACCATTAGGACACAAGCCTTTTGATGACACAAACAATTACTTTACATTACCAACAATTTCATGGCATGTATTTCAAGAAACACAACACAAGTTGCCTTATCGCCAATTCTTAACTCGACCACTACCAAACTAAAAAGAAGGAAAATAATTGAGTATACCCGTATGAAATCACTCAAATTGCATCGTCCCTTAATAAGTACTATAATTAAACTTTAGCCCAAGAACGTCAAATGATTGCTCGAATATAGATATACATCGACCACTTGTTTCAGAAACAAGCTTTATTTCAATGGTTAATGCTTCCTTTTAGTAAATTTTATTATCGCTTTCTTTGGAAAATAAAAAGATCATAAGCTTAAACAAACACCCTCTAAGTTTACATCCCACATAGGTCACAGAAGAGAAGTCTTTCTTGTTTATGTACTATAGTGAATGAGGATCATACATGCTAGAATTGTACAATGTTTTCAGATACATGTGCCTATGAAGTTGATTATAAAACTAAAAATTTCAAACTTTGTACTATCTGTATTTGAAAATAAATATAAAATTCTTGACTTTTTAGAATATGTTCAATAGAAACATTTCACCGATCCCCTGAACTTACCTAACCCCTACCATATGTGCAACGCCATATTGATTATGCAGAATGAATGATGTGGCTCTCCAAGTTCTTTAGGATTCTTGAAACAAATAATCCTTAAATTTGCATTAAGACCCAAACGTACAAACATTTTTTTATCTTACGTGTCGAATACATGCCCGGCCTCAGCAAAGCCAGATTTTCCCAGAGGCTAACTCGATCAGTCACGCAAGAAGGACCAACATTTTTATTTTTATTTTTTCCTTTTGAAAAAAGATGAATTTTGAATGTTGCACAAAGTATTTTTGTTGGCTAACCCAACAGACAATCATCATGTGAAAACGGCAAAAGAAGCTGTTGGAATCACTCCTAATCTAGAATTCAAGTGTTGGTAATTAATATGTAATAGTTAGCTTAATATGGCTTTTATGTTAGTAATCATGCCAAGGCTTATGTAGAAAGCCCATGAGCCTTGGCCCAAGTTCAATAAGGAAAGGAAGGGACTAGGAGTGTTGCCCTAGCTCCCTCTCCTATAAATACCTTTGTAATACCCTCACTTGAGGGTTGGTTGTTCAATTCATTTCACTTGCTACGCTTAACTCTTCTTTCATTCATAGGCATAGTCTTTGTATTGTTCATCCGATCACTTCTCTTTCTATTTCTTCTATTTGATGCTTGTGTTACTAATATGGGAACCTAACAGTGGTATCAATCGCCAAATAGTTGGGTGAATCGGTATTGTTTTTGAAGTAAGTTTTGGTCTTACGCGTAACATACGGTTCCAAACTTGGTCACGCTTAAAAACTCATTTTTTACACTTTTCAATCCAAGATTCTTGTACTTTCAATGTTTTAAGGTGTTAAAATATCTTTTTTTGGCAAAAAGTTTCAAACTTTACGCGTAGATCATTGTTTTTAAGCTTGGTTTTATAAGTGGGTGTATATCTACATAAGGTGTTTAGAAGTTTTGGATCATCAAGTTTCACACTTTTGTGTTATTTTGGTGATATTAAAGTTATTTCATCACAAAAATGCGGTTTGGAAACATCAGTTGGCAGAAATCAGTTTTGGCTACTTTTTACGTGTAAGAAAACCCTAATCTTACGCGTAACTCATCCTTGGTTTGATCTTGAGTTTTAGTGGTTTACTCGGTGTTTTCTTACTTGGATAAGCACGAAAACACTTCGACTTTGGTTATCCTTTACACTGTGATAGTGTAAAAGATCTTTTAGGCAAAACCTAATTTTACGCGCATAAGCTTAAACTACGCGTAGAACTCTTTACGCTTAAGATTATTCTTACGCCTAAGCCTTGTCTTACGCATAAGCTAATCCTACGCCTAACTTTTCTACGCCTAACTTTCGTTTCGCGTAACCTTAGTGTTTCTCATATCTTACGCGTAAGCTAATCCTACTGGCGTAACTATTGCTTATTCAGCGTAAGTTTGGTGTTTTTACGCCTAAGTGTTACCTTGCCTTTGCGTGATTTCTACGCCTAAGGATACTTCATCAACATCGTTTCATTCGACTACAAAGATCCATTTAACAACACAAGTTTTCAACATGTCACAACCACCATACTCTAGCTATTTTCCTTACACTTATAATCAACAACAACAACAACTAAGTCCACAACATCAACAATTTAATCATCAACAACAAATTTATCAACAACAATTTAATCAACAACATACTCCACAACTTGGAGCAATTCTACAACCACAAATGGTTCAACCACCACCTAGTCTTCAAGTACAACCTTACACAAACTTCTACAATCAACATTCATCCAGGAGTACTATGAAGGAACCGACATGGTTTGGCAAGATGTGTGAAGCCTTAAGTAGCCAACAATCAATTCATGAAGGTGGCTCACTTGATAGACCTCCAATGCTCACTCCCGGAAATTATGATCAATGGGTGATAAGGTTCTTTAGGTTTTGTGATCTAAAGAAGCCACATGGAAAGTTCTTAAAGAAGGTTATCTTGGAAGGTCCATTTCGGATGCCTCATTTGTCACACCCGAGATCCTAAGCCAATCCACCAAGAGATCTTTGTCACCAACATTGCAACTGTCTCGGACCTCACGGTGATGAACTTCTACATTTTGAAGCCGATGAACTAGCAATGCAATACATCCTTTTGGGATTACCCAATCTGATCCTTCGAAGTGTTGATGCTCAAAAAACTGCTAAAGCAATGTGGGAACATATTCATCTTCTTATGGAAGGCACAACACTCAATCAGGAAGACATGGAATCCAAAATCTACTTGGCTTATGAACACTTCATGATTGAACCAGGAGAGACATTAGAGTCATATCATCATCGATTTTCGGACATCATCAATGATTTGGACAAACACAATATCATCATGCCACGAATTGCTGTCAACACCAAGTTCCTAAGTAGTCTTGGTCCGGAATGGGAGAAGTATGTCATTTTTCTCCGTCAAGCTAAGAATCTTCGTCATGCTACATACGGACTTTGTATGCGACTATTTGAAGCCTCACCAAAAAGAAGTTGACAAAGAAAGGGCTATTCGTGGACTCCAGGCTCCACAGTCACTTTCGGACAATCAACAACTTGCTTTGTGGGCTCAAACTAATGTTCCTCCTCAACCCGCTCCTCAACCAACTGCAACAATTACACCATATAATCCGTCACGCAACAATCTCAAGAAACTCAATTGGTTCCATACAACAACAACAATGATCAAGCACTTTAAAGTGAATCAAATGAGGATCTTGAAGCTTTTGATGCCTGCAGCAAGGATTTGTCATGATTGCTAGAGCCTTTGGCCGATATTCCAACAAATCCAACAATCGCATTCGTACCTCATCCAACACAAGGAATCAGGCTATGGTTAACAATGGAAGAGTTGAAGTTCAAAATCGTGGTAATGTTAGGTCGGATGGGAGGTGGACAAGGGTTTAATGCTATGGGAAGGAATAACATGGGTGCTCCTCAACAACAAAGGGCTCAAGTGGTTGAACAGGGGAATGCTCAGAATGGGGTTACTGGTCTTCGTTGTTACAAGCTGTAATGAGAAGGGTCATCTGGCTAATGCATGCCCTAAGCCGAGGACAAGAGGCAGTGCTTATTTCAAAGAGGCTTTGCTCTTGGCTCTCAAGGATGAAGCGGGTGGAACTCTTACCAACAAGGAACGAGCTTTGTGGCGGATCACGGTTCGATGATGATATGGAGGACTTGCAGGCCAATGCGGCGTGATGATGTTGATGGCACAAATGCAAGCACTACACATGAGTGACACAGGCCCGGTGTATGACACGATGGCTTATCTCGGTACCAGAACAAACCATATTCATCACGATCTAATATCTCACCAACATCTTAATCCGGCGAGGCTCGAGAATGTTCAAAATGAGTCGTCCACATCTCGATCGGCGATTCTCAATTAGACCCGTTGTTACATTTGACGATCAAGATGATCTTATGGTTACCTTTGATACTCAAATTGACTCCGTGGTTATACTTGAGGATCTGAATAGTGATCATGTTGTGACTCACGTTGAACATGCTGAACTTTTGCCTATTCGGATATTGATCTCTTACTTAAAGACCAACAATCGAATGGATGAATGTTATGCATTAAATCGAGAAATTACACAGTAAAATGCACTTTGTTAACCGGGGACATTGAATGCTTAAAGCGACAACTCAATTTTTCAAAACTCAAGAAAAGCGTGAAAAAGGTTTTGAAGCCGCTTTTGCTAAATCACATCAAAACAAAAAATCTTTGGAGCGTCAGATTCGTGATCTAGCCGCATCCAAGAATGCTTTGTTGTCTCAAATAGAACAATTGAAACATGAACATAAACAACAAATTAACGCTCTTACTTTGGAAACTCAAAAGCCAAGGCGAGTTGTTAACTTGTCAAAAAGTTCTCACAGTACAAAAAGCATTCCACGAATCGAATAGATAACTATCTTGAAGAAATTGTCGACTTACAAAACAAAATCAAAGAGTTTGAAATCTTTGTTTATAAACATGGTGAATCAATCACAACGATTCAAAAGTTTACTTTCAAACCAAATCCAAATGGATATGGACCGAATCTTGTTGATTACAAACCTAAGTTTTCACACAGAGCATTCAAACCAAATCACGAAGTTCACGGTCGAGAACATAGAATTGATGATTCAATTATGACTGTTGTTGAATATAATCGAATGGAGGAATTAGATCTTTGATGGCGAGAATCGGTCAAAAATGGAAAATGTCGTTTATAATAAACCATTTAACTATTCAAAAGCCGTAACTTTTGTCACACAACAAGATACTTCTAGCAAAACTTTGGTTATCACACGATTTAAGTTAGTCCCCAACACAATGGTGCACAAATTAATGGTCCTTTACCTTCACTTAGTGAAGTAAAAACTAAAGCCGAAAGTTGTCGCGTTATCAAATATTTTGACACTTTCTTATCTGACCTCAAAATTTTGGAACGTGAGATTGAATTTCATTATGAAATAAAAGTTCAACATTTTCAATCGCCAATGGCGCGAGAACATAGAGATATTCTTGAGAAAAGAATTTTACCCCATGTCAAAAATTTGAAAACTTGTGCACTATATTGGGAAAGGGATTTTCACAAGGTACTTGGTCTCATGAAACAGATTTTCAAGAAAAGCGAAACATCGATTTCAAATACTAAATGTAAAAAGAAACTGTTGAGAAAAGATGTTGATCGACTCTTGGAAGATGTTATCTGTCGATATCAATAATCTTGTGTTATTACAATGCATTTGCATATGCATCGATCATATCTCTGTTGATTCTGTGATTATGTTGATATTGTTGTGAATCTTACGTCTGATTGCATCGGTCGAGTCTCTAAAAGTTGAAAATGAAGCGATTTGTTAAAGCGAGCTTTCAAATTCAAAATGTCGTCTTCAATGGTGTCAAAAAGATTGTCAAAATCGTGAACTTGCTTTGCAAAACAAAATCAATCAGTTGCAATCCAACACGTTTAATCCAAAATTGAGCAACCTGGATGATCAAAACGCGTCTTTGAAATGTCAAATCTCAAAATATGAACAAGAACTTGTAAAAGTGAAAAAGGAATATGGTGTCATATTTGATTTACTCAAACAGACTCGTGATGAAGCATCAAACGAACTTGATCATTATCTTGCACATACTAAAAGTCATGAATTTTCTTTGGAAATCTTAGTTACGAAAATCAAGATTTGGTGCACACTATCATTAAGTTAAGGAAATGTTAGGAAAGTATGAACAAGTTCAGCCTAGCATCATTAAGAAAATTGCACTCGTAACACTTAGCAAACGTGAACCCGAATGCCTCTTGATAAATCACAAGATACTAATGTACTTCCCTCTACTGAAACAGGAATAGTTACCTCTTTTCCAAATGTCCGCACCACGACCTAGGAGCAATACAAGGAAGAATAGGAAGTTGCGACCTAAGAAAAGAACAATAAAGAATTTTGAAGTAGAAGAACACCCTAGGACTTTGAATAAGACTCACGTTGCAACCACTTTAGATATTGCGTCTGACAAATGTAATGGAAAAAGTGTTGAAGCGAATGCTAAACCTTTAAGTACTTTTGATATTCAGTTTGATGCTTCTTGTGTTATTTGTCGTAAAGCATGCTTTCGATTGTCATGACAAATGTGTTGCTAGAGCTATCTTGTCTCGTTTAAGGAATCCTAAGAATCGGAATACCTCTAGGCCCACTAATGTTTCTAAGTCTGTGCTTGGTAAACCGCCCTCTTTAGATTCTAAAAAATGCATTGATGTCCTGTAGCTCGGTCTCACCTCCAAGGAATGTAGTACCACCTAGTGCATTCACTAAGACTAAAGCTAAGACTAGTTGGAGATGGTAGAAATGGATACATAATACACTAGGATTTAAATGGATACCTAAAATCATTAATGTGTGTATTTCTAACATAACTGCTTCGAAACCCTCTAACTCTTCGGGTTCCACATCTACTTATATTCCATCTGTGTCGTCTGTGTGTAATTGATGAGTGTGTAAATACTCATCATTTTTGTACTAAATAAACTGCAAAATCATCTGAAAACACTTTCGAAATACATCAAAATGATCAAAATATCACAAATCAGTGTTTTATGTGTTTTAAAAGCAAAAATATCAAAATCAGATGAAAAACATATCAAATTTACAAAAATTGCAGTTTTAGTCCCCCAAGTTTCTAAAATTGTCAAAAATAGTCCCTGAGTCAAAATTTCAAAAGAAAAATCACCAAAGGTCCTTTGTAAATCATAACTTGTCAAATTTAGTCCTTTGGTGAAAAATGTATAAAAGTTTTGAGAAAATTACAAATTGGTCCTTCAAGTTTGAGAATTGGCGAGAAATGGCCCTGGAAAATTGCAAAGTGGCAATTTTGGTCCTTATACTTTTTGAGAATGTCACTTTTAGTCCTTGGAAGTAACTTGGCGAATTGGCGAGTAGGTCCCTCTAAATTCGGGAATTACACATATGGTCCTATGTTATTATAAGTCTTAAACCTAATTTGGACCACTTTCATAAGCCTTGACCCCTACATATAAGCTTTTTGAACCCCTATTATTAACTCTGCTGGTCGGACCCTTTGGTCAACATACACTTGGCGCCAAAAGAAGTCTCCTTAACTATCCTGCCCAAGCCCTGCTACACTCACCCCATCACGTCTTATCCTCCTTTGTCCCCCACCAACACCTCAATCCAAACTTCATTTATTACCTTCACCCTTATCTCACTCAATCTCACCCAATTGTTAAATTCCCATTTCCATGAATTGAAATCAAGGGCCAAAATTAGCTCTGTTGATCCAGGGTCAAAAGCAGTGGGATTTGCTTTCGAGGGAGAGAAGCAAGCTTGGGTATAAAAAAGGAAGGAAGAGATAAGCAGGAGCAGTAGCTAGTTTTTAAATTTCTCTTTAATGTCGTTTTTCTAAATAAAAGTTGTAGTTTAGTCAAAATCTTGTGATTTCAGTTTCCATGTATTAACTTTTGGTTGGATAATCATTGTAAGGTAGTTTTAAGTTTCAATTCACAGATTTGGTTTGGTTTCATGTTTTGCTGTTAACTGTCAAGAAATCCATTTTCAAAATCTTTCAATCAAGCTTTTAAAAGCTTCTATTTAAGTGCAAATAAGCTTGTCTAAGCTGCTGAATGCTTTTGATAAGCCTATGATTAAGTTTCAAACATCTTGGATGCTTGGTCAACAAAAGTCAACATTCGTCAAAGTTTCAAAGTCAAATCAAGTTCTAGTTAGATTCCAGTTTAAATTTGTTAAAGAGCTGAGATTAGTTGTATTTTGATTGATTTGAGATTCAGTTTTAGTCAAACTCCATTAAATTCAGATTTTATTTGCATCTTACTAGTTAAAGTAGTGTTTGGATTTTGCTAAAATTTTGTGTCTCAATGATTTGGTGTTGATGAATTTGGTTCAGTGATGTTAGTTGTTAATGTCAAAATCCTTTTCAGTCATGACTTTAGTTTGTAAAGGCCTTTGATTCAGTTTGCAACTTCATGTCAAAACTGTTTTGTACTCTCATACCTGTCCTAATCAGTAATCTTCACTAATCAATTTTAAGGTCTAAATCAGGTTAGATATCAGATTATATTGCTTTTACTTGTTCCTAGCATATCATAGATTATGTTTTGTTAGCTTATTTGGGTTTAGGAAATGTTATAATTGCTTATTTGTGCTTTATAATACCATGTCTGACCCTTAGTTCTGTCCTGCACCACCACTTTACTGTCCAAATAGTTTTTTATCAACTGCTTGTTTTTCCACTGTGACTGCTTGATCTTTGGTGTTATTAGTAGCTTTTAGGTTTAGTTTTAGATATCTTAGCTTAAGATTTCACTTTTAAGCTTATTGAATAGCTTATTTAGGCCTGCTATAGTCTTATCTGTCTTACTGTTCTGTTCTGCAGTCCTCATGTCTTAGCCAGTTTTTGTTGGGTCATTAACTTCTTCATTACTTGCCCTCATTAGCTGAAATTTGGTACAAGCAATCTTTTCCAGGTAGGTTTGAGCCCCACACAGTTGGTTTCCCCTTTAGCTTATTGGAGAAGCAGCTAGATAAGCTCAAATAGTGGGGTCAAGCCACTGTTTTGCTTATTAAGTTCAGTTAGCTAAATCTCAGGTATAATGCTTATTAGGTGTTAGAATAAGCTTGAAATAGTTGCTTTAGAGTAGATTTAGTCCTATTTAGCTTCTGGTATTAGTTGGTGAACTGTAGTGCTTGTTAGCTTATTGTCTAGTGCTTATTTCATATCCTTTTACATAGCAGCTCTTGTTTCTTCCACATAAGCCCTTATTTTTCTATTTTTCATAGCCTTAGAATATCATTTTAGAATTTCCCTGAGATTTTCATAATTTTTGGTCATCATTTACTATTTTTCTTATTTAAATTCAGTTTTTAATCATTTTTAATTAGCTTTAATTGCATTTAATTGAGAAAAAGTTCCAAAAATTAATTTTTCAATTTTAATAGTTTAAGATAAATATAATAAGCATAAAAAATATTTTTCCTTATTTTTCTCCTTTTATTTAGCATTTTTCACAATTTAAATTAGATTAAAATAGTATTAAAATCATAAAAAAATAGAAAAGTAATCAGAAAAATACAAAAATAGTTTTGAAAATTCTATTTTGATATTTTAGACTTTTCCATTTCATAATTTTATTTTTCTAGCTTTATTTCCTAATTTCTTGTATTTTAGGTAATTATTAATTAGTTAAAAATAGTTTTTAATTAATAATAATTAGATAATTAGTCATAAAAATAATTTTCTTTTTCTAAAAAGTTTCTTTTATCATTAGGATTGTAAAAATGTATTTTTCATATTTTTAGGATTTATATTGTATAAGTTTCACTTTTTATTTTGTGCGTTTACGTAATTTTTATTTAAACGTACGTTTTTAGTTTTAAGTTTTAAACGTTCATCATTTTAAAAATAGTGATAGCGTTTATTTAATAGATTTTATCTTTTTAACTTTCTTTAATTTGCATTTAAGCCGTTGTTATTTGTTGGCTTTTTCCGTAGTTATAATTAATTCACCAATCTTTTCCGTCCAATCTCCGATCACTAAGCGTTTGATAATCCATTGCACAACTTCATTTGGGACATAACGACCGGGAAACACTATACTCCCTGATCTTCATTGATTTCGTGCTTGAGCAGTTTTAAGCTGGTTACGGTCCGCCATTCACAAGTGGCGGGCTTGTGTGATTTAGCTTGACGGTTTTGCGCAGATCAGTAATGTAGGTGATAAAGATCATCCTTTGGATTGTTGATAGCAAATGTTCCCGACACATGACAAGAAATCTCAAACTGTTATCAAACTTTGTTGCAAAGTTTATTGGCACTTTCAGATTTGGGAATGATCACTTCGCAGCTATCATGGGCTACAAAGATTATATAAATGGCAATATCGAAATTAGCAGGGTTTATTATGTGGAAGGCCTCGGTCACAATCTCTTTTCAGTCGGTCAATTCTGTGATGGAGATTTGGAAGTTGCTTTCAGGGAGAAAACTTGTTTCATTAAGTGATCTACAAGGAAACGATCTTATGTACGGCTCTCGCAATTCTAGTGCACAATCTCAATCCAAGACATGGTTGCTTCATCTCCCATTTGTCTACTCTCAAAGGCTACATCTACACAATCTTGGCTATGGCATGCGTCTCTCACATCTAAACTTTCAAACCATCACCAACCTTGCTCGACACAAACTTGTTGAAGGTCTCTAGAGATTTCGGTATTCTAAAGATCACCTCTGCTTTCGGCGTGAACAAGGAAAAAGCATTCGTGCTCATTTTTCTTCAAAGGTGGAACACAGCTCTCAGCATGTGCTTCATCTTCTTCACATGGATTTGTGTGGCCCGATGCGCGTGTAGACGATTAATGGCAAATGCTACATCTTGGTAATTGTTGATGACTATTCAAGATGGACTTGGGTTTATTTTCTTCGAAGTAAAGATCAAGCTCCACAGATGATCATCACCTTTCTCTTGAAAATTCAAATTCAGCTCGAACACGTCGGACAAATTGAGCAGACAAAGGGCTGGATTTGTGAATCAAACTCTTCGAGAATATTATGAGAAAGTGGGATTGAGCATCAAACATCCATTGCGTACCCCGAGAACAAAGCGGAGTTGTTGAAAGCGAAATGCGTTAGTGGAAGCGGAGAACGATGTTAATCAATGCTAAACTTCAGATTACTTGTGGGCGAAGCGTCTCAAGCGCATGCTACACTCAAAACCGTTCAATGATTACAAAACGCCATAACAAAACACCTTTTGAGCTTATCCATAACAGAAAACCGAACCTCAAACACTTTCATGTATTTGGATCCCTTTGCTACCCAAATAATGATCGTGATGACTTGGGTAAGCTCAAAGCCAAAGTGACATTGAGTCTTTATTGGATCTTGTGAGAACTCTAAAGGTTACGGATCGGAATCGCCATACAAAGCGAGGTTATGGAAATGATTCATGCTAATTTTGATGAGCTTCTTGAAATGGCTTCGAGCATAACTTGACTTGGAACCGGTCATAACCATTTAAACTTCCTCACACCCCATCATCGGTGATACAAGCCCCTGACTTACTCGTCAACAAATGGAAAAGTTATTTGCTCCGTTGTTTAGTGATGACATTGATGAACGTGCTCCAGGTGTATCCGATGTTTCCATTTGCACAACTGATCATACTCGAATACCTAATACACGCTACAACAACTACGGTTGAAGAAGCACCACCAGTTGACTCTACAACAACAATTGAATAAACCGCATCCAACGGCGAACCGGTGATGATGTTCTTAATGAAGTACCCCCACCGGCAGATTTTGATCCAAATGCGTTCTTTAACCCGTTTTCCAATGAAACTGCTGCACCTGATGTTACGGAATCATCAACAAGCCAGTTGAATCCTCAAAATTTGCACAATGTATACCAACATCAACCCTCTACACATCGTTGGACAAAAGACCATCCTCTTGAAAACATAATTGGAAACATTCGTCAACTTCATCGTCAGAAATGTGTGTGAGCAGTGTGGAGGGCCTAGTTCAAGCGAATTTTGCAATTCGTGCGAATTATCCATCAAAAATGCTTTTCATAGTTATTTCGACCACCCGCCGCAACACGAAATACATTCTAATCTTGACAAACCGGTTCAAGCGTCGGAGCTACCCCAAGCACCCGCCGAGGATTACGAGGACTATCTCTTTGAATCTAGAGCCCGTAATCTAATCGAACAAATTTATGCCGATGAAAAAAGGTCGAGAATTAGAATTGATTACGATGAACCCGTTCAAACACCGATGACTAGCAAGAATGACTTGCCTAATCTTCCCGTTTCTCAAGAACGAGCGGAGACCATAACGGAAGTGGTGGAAATTGCTAGCTCTCAGAGCACACCACTTGTCCCACCTCTTGATTTTTCTGAATGTTCTTCGAGATTTGATAGTCATTCGGATCACCATGTTGGTTTTGATGATTCTTTGAATAAACCGATTCCTCTTCATAACTCTCAAATGCAATCGTTTATTCCTTGTGTCGGTTGTGGTGAGCCTCTTTATGGTTCACCATGTCGTTGGTGTACTTGTGTACAATGTGGTAATGATATTCATAACGGGAGTTGTTTGTTTTGTGGTTCGAGGAATTCATTTGATTATGATCCTCATCAGAACTCATTTAACGACCCCTCTAATTTTTCCAATTACCCACCGGCCCGACTTATCTTCATATAACCAGCAGTTTTCTTGTTGTGAATTTTAATGGAGGTCCTCACCAAGGATTTGAGTGTCAATCCGGAAACACGTTTGTCTATGAGCAGTTTTCGGTGATGCTCGAGTTTTGGTTATGACCAATATCCATATAGTTCACTGTCGGACTCAACAGTTTCTTGTTGTGATGTCTTAATGGAGGTCCCCATTTAAACTCGATTGTCAAGCAGGGAATCCATTTCCTTGTAACAATCATGACTCTCACATGTTTGATAATTTCCAACCTCCACAGCACTATATGGTTCAAACTCCATCACGTTGTCTCATGAAATCTCGGGATCTTGAAACCGCAATGAAAACACTTGATGATATGATTCAAAACTTTAAGAATCAAGTGAGTGGTGAGAAAAACATAGGAGAATTGCTTCGAAGCGAGAGGCCGTAATCTAGGGAAGAATTGTTAATCCTAGAGCATGCGGCTCTAAAGGCGTTCCCAATTTCTTAAAGGCTCTATATGATGATGGCGAGGAGGGTTTTATCCTTTTAAAAGTAATATTTCTCAACCCCTCGGTAAGTTGATATTCCGGCAGTTGAGATTCCATCTCAAACAAGCTGCTATCACACCGAGATTCACACTCACTCTCTTATTATGGGGGACGAGCATCTTGACCTTTGTTCTGAAAAGGAATCGGACGAATTGATAAAGTCTAGTGTTGAGGACCTTGTCCCAATCCCAAGAGAGTCACAGGGAATTCTTGATCATGTGTGTGATATCCCTTCCCCTCTTGTCTTTCCAACAGATTATGTTGAGATGTTCTCCGATTCTGATGATGATGATTCGTTATCTTGTGGAGACATCATTTATGTGGAAGATTTACCTTCTGAGCTTGTTAGCTTAGAAGAAGAGAATGATGAAGTTCTCACGACGGAAATCAAAGATGAAGCACGTGCAACATTCTTGAATGTCGGTCTTCTCATTTCTAAAATCGAGGCTTTCAATGAAAAACCTATTTCATCTCTTATCCCCATTAAGGATAGTGACATTCTTTCGATGATTCTATTAGGAAATGAAAGCCTTCTGTTTTGATAATATGGGAGAGAAGATTAGTGGCAGTACCACTTTTCATTTTCATAATTCTCTCCCCGATTATGAATCATTTACATTGGAGGAGTTCACCTGTGAACCCACTCATATCAATTACGAATATGATTCATTCACCTTCAAGGAGTTCTCGGATGAACTCACTCATATCATGACTCGCAGGAGTATGATAAACGGATAGCAAAAATCATGATCGGGGAGAAAAGTTTTCAATCATGAGAGTTTGTATTTCTATGACAAATTTTCCAACCCTCCTCCCAGAGATGCTTTCCAAACCTAAGAGCTCAACCGATATAATCCAAGCGAGTGCAAGCGCACTTGACCACGAGGAAGATCTTATCATGATCGTCATCATGATTTTCCTTCTTTTCTTCACCTACCCGGTGACTTCCTCTCTTCTTCACTCGTTCGGGAGTGAGGACACTATCTTTGACCCTGGCATTTTCATTTATCATCTGTGAGCCGGGTCTTTCTCTGTATATCTAAATCGGTGTGGAACTTTCGCGTGCTTCAAATGTTTGTCCAAACATCTTGAATGAAAGTCCGATGGAGATTGTTTCTTCCACTTTGCTTCCTCATGAACCAATGAATTGAGTCGAGTCAAGCTAGCGACTTCAATCAAAAACAGATAGCACCGCCATATGGGTTTTCACCCATATTTCGACTTCTTTCTATTTTCTACCACCTAGTGTGGGGGTTGCCACATGTCCAAAAAAAAAAAGAAAAAACTCTTTCTAAATAATGGCGTAATATTTCCTTTTACGTTCTTTGTTTCGGCATAACCGCGGTACTTTGAATATTGAGGGCAATATTCATTTCTAAGTGTGGGGGGGAATTCTCACGAATTTTATCATATAATTATACTAATTCCCTCGTTTTTGGCCAAAATTTTTTTTTGGAGTAAGTGTTTTACACTTACTCAATTGGTTATCGATCGCCATGTGCGTAAGACTAAAGGATTGGCTAATCGAGAGCAAGCGGCTCTGGTAAAGATTTCTCAAATCCGTTTATTTGGCTTGCAATTTGCCCAAAGTTGTATGGTATTCAGCTCACCTTATCCTAAAAAGTGAAGAGTTGGCTAGCCCGCAAGTTTATGGCTTGTGGTAAAGGCAGTGGAAAATCCATAATTGGTAATCAGCTCACCAAAGATAATTATGATAATTTATCTAAGAGTTGGCTAGTCGAAAGTGCGGACTTACGGTAAAGACAAATCAAATCCGTTGGAAGCCGGTGGTTTGCTCAAAATCACATGGTTATCGGTGTACCATGGTTCTTACTTGAACTGTAACATTTGGCTACTCGAGTAATGGCTTACGGTAAAGAGATCAAAACCATTAAGTTTTTTCTCAAAAGATTGCTAGGGACTAGCAATAGTTTGGGGGATTGATGAGTGTGTAAATACTCATCATTTTTATACTAAATAAGCGCAAAATCATGCGAAAACACTCGAAACACATCAAAATGATCAAAATATCACAAATCAGTGTTTTATGTGTTTTAAAAGCAAAAATATCAAAATCAGATGAAAAATATATCAAATTTACAAAATTGCGGTTTTAGTCCCCAAGTTTCTAAAATTGTCAAAAATAGTCCCTGAGTCAAAATTTCAAAAGAAAAATCACCAAAGGTCCTTTTAATGTCATAAGTTGTCAAATTTAGTCCTTTGGTGAAAAATATAAAAAGTTTTGAGAAAATTACAAATTGGTCCTTCAAGTTTGAGAATTGGCAGAAATGGCCCCTGGAAAATTGCAAAGTGGCAATTTTGGTCCTTATACTTTTTGAGAATGTCACTTTTAGTCCTTGGAAGTAACTTGGCAGAATTGGCAGAGTAGGTCCCTCTAAATTCAGGAATTACACATATGGTCCCTATGTTATTATAAGTCTTAAACCTAATTTGGACCCTTTCATAAGCCTTGACCCCCTGCCATATAAGCTTTTTGAACCCCCCTATTATTAACTCTGCCTGGTCAGACCCTTTGGTCAACATACACCTTGGCGCAAAAAAGAAGTCTCCTTACCAACTATCCTGCCAAAGCCTGCTACACTCGGCCCCATCACCTTATCCCTCCTTTGTCCCCCCACCAACACCTCAATCCAAACTTCATTTATTACCTTCACCCTTATCTCACTCAATCTCACCCAATTGTTAAATTCCCATTTCCCCAAATGAGTGAAATCAAGGGCCAAAATTAGCTCTGTTGATCCAAGGGTCAAAAGCGAAGTGGGATTTGCTCAGAGAGGGAGAGAAGCAAGCTTGGGTATAAAAAGGAAGGAAGAGATAAGCGGGAGGCATTAGCTAGTTTTAAATTTCTCTTTAATGTCGTTTTTCTAAATAAAAGTTGTAGTTTAGTCAAAATCTTGTGATTTCAGTTTCCATGTATTAACTTTTGGTTGGATAATCATTGTAAGGTAGTTTTAAGTTTCAATTCACAGATTTGGTTTGGTTTCATGTTTTGCTGTTAACTGTCAAGAAATCCATTTTCAAACTCTTTCAATCAAGCTTTTAAAAGCTTCTATTTAAGTGCAAATAAGCTTGTCTAAGCTGCTGAATGCTTTTGATAAGCATATGATTAAGTTTCAAACATCTTGGATGCTTGGTCAACAAAAGTCAACATTCGTCAAAGTTTCAAAGTCAAATCAAGTTCTAGTTAGATTCCAGTTTAAATTTGTTAAAGAGCTGAGATTAGTTGTATTTTGATTGATTTGAGATTCAGTTTTAGTCAAACTCCATTAAATTCAGATTTCATTTGCATCCTACTAGTTAAAGTAGTGTTTGGATTTTGCTAAAATTTTGTGTCTCAATGATTTGGTGTTGATGAATTTGATTCAGTGATGTTAGTTGTTAATGTCAAAATCCTTTTCAGTCATGACTTTAGTTTGTAAAGGCCTTTGATTCAGTTTGCAAGTTCATGTCAAAACTGTTTTGTACTCTCATACATCTGTCGGTAATCTTCATTAATCAATTTTAAGGTCTAAATCAGGTTAGATATCAGATTATATTGCTTTTACTTGTTCCTAGCATATCATAGATTATGTTTTGTTAGCTTATTTGGGTTTAGGAAATGTTATAATTGCTTATTTGTGCTTTATAATACCATGTCTGACCCTTAGTTCTGTCCTGCACCACCACTTTACTGTCCAAATAGTTTTTTATCAACTGCTTGTTTTTCCACTGTGACTGCTTGATCTTTGGTGTTATTAGTAGCTTTTAGGTTTAGTTTTAGATATCTTAGCTTAAGATTTCACTTTTAAGCTTATTGAATAGCTTATTTAGGCCTGCTATAGTCTTATATCTTCTTGCTTACGTTACTGCTGTCCTCATGTCTTAGCTTGAGTTTTGTTGGGTCATTAACTTCTTCATTACTTGCCCTCATTAGCTGAAATTTGGTACAAGCAATCTTTTCCAGGTAGGTTTGAGCCCCACACAGTTGGTTTCCCCTTTAGCTTATTGGAGAAGCAGTAGATAAGCTCAAATAGTGGGTCAACATTTTGTTTTGCTTATTAAGTTCAGTTAGCTAAATCTCAGGTATAATGCTTATTAGGTGTTAGAATAAGCTTGAAATAGTTGCTTTAGAGTAGATTTAGTCCTATTTAGCTTCTGGTATTAGTTGGTGGCTATGTAGTGCTTGTTAGCTTATTGTCTAGTGCTTATTTCATATCCTTTTACATAGCAGCTCTTGTTTCTTCCACATAAGCCCTTATTTTTCTATTTTTCATAGCCTTAGAATATCATTTTAGAATTTCCCTGAGATTTTCATAATTTTTGGTCATCATTTACTATTTTTCTTATTTAAATTCAGTTTTTAATCATTTTTAATTAGCTTTAATTGCATTTAATTGAGAAAAAGTTCCAAAAAAATAGTTTTTTCAATTTTAAAAGTTTAAGATAAATATAATAAGCATAAAAAATATTTTTTCCTTATTTTTCTCCTTTTATTTAGCATTTTTCACAATTTAAATTAGATTAAAATAGTATTAAAATCATAAAAAAATAGAAAAGTAATCAGAAAAATACAAAAATAGTTTTGAAAATTCTAGTTTGATATTTTAGACTTTTCCATTTCATAATTTTATTTTTCTAGCTTTATTTCCTAATTTCTTGTATTTTAGGTAATTATTAATTAGTTAAAAATAGTTTTTAATTAATAATAATTAGATAATTAGTCATAAAAATAATTTTCTTTTTCTAAAAAGTTTCTTTTATCATTAGGATTGTAAAAATGTATTTTTCATATTTTTAGGATTTATATTGTATAAGTTTCACTTTTTATTTTGTGCGTTTACGTAATTTTTATTTAAACGTACGTTTTTAGTTTTAAGTTTTAAACGTTCATCATTTTAAAAATAGTGATAGCGTTTATTTAATAGATTTTATCTTTTTAACTTTCTTTAATTTGCATTTAAGCCGTTGTTATTTGTTGGCTTTTTCCGTAGTTATAATTAATTCACCAATCTCTTTTTCAGTCGATCTCAGATCACTAAGCGTTTGATAATTCATTTTTGCACAACTTCATTTGGGACATAACGACCGGGAAACACTATACTCCCGATCTTCATTGATTTCGTGCTTGAGCAGTTTTAAAATTTGGTTACGGTCCGCCATTCACAAGTGGCGGGCTTGTGTGATTTAGCTTGACGGTTTTGCGCAGATCAGTAATGTAGGTGATAAAGATCATCCTTTGGATTGTTGATAGCAAATGTTCCCGACACATGACAAGAAATCTCAAACTGTTATCAAACTTTGTTGCAAAGTTTATTGGCCTGTCGATTTGGGAATGATCACCGCTGACTATCATGGGCTACAAAGATTATATAAATGGCAATATCGAAATTAGCAGGGTTTATTATGTGGAAGGCCTCGGTCACAATCTCTTTTCAGTCGGTCAATTCTGTGATGGAGATTTGGAAGTTGCTTTTAGGGAGAAAACTTGTTTCATTCGTGATCTACAAGGAAGCGATCTTATGCGGCTCTCGCAATTCTAGTCTGTACACAATCTCAATCCAAGACATGGTTGCTTCATCTCCCATTTGTCTACTCTCAAAGGCTACATCTACAAAATCTTGGCTATGGCACCGTCGTCTCTCACATCTAAACTTTCAAACCATCACCAACCTTGCTCGACACAAACTTGTTGAAGGTCTCCGACGATTCAGGTATTCTAAAGATCACCTCTGCTTTCGACTGTGAACAAGGAAAAAGCACTCGTGCTCATTTTTCTTCAAAGGTGGAACCACGACTCTCGGCATGTGCTTCATCTTCTTCACATGGATTTGTGTGGCCGATCTTGGCGTGTAGGCGATTAATGGCAAATGCTACATCTTGGTAATTGTTGATGACTATTCAAGATGGACTTGGGTTTATTTTCTTGAAGTAAAGATCAAGCTCCACAGATGATCATCACCTTTCTCACGAAAATTCAAATTCATCTCAGGAACACCGTCGGACAAATTCGAGCAGACAAAGGGACTGGATTTGTGAATCAAACTCTTCGGGAATATTATGAGAAAGTGGGAATTGAGCATCAAACATCCATTGCACATACCCCAGAACAAAGCGGAGTTGTTGAAAGAGCGAAACCAATGCGTTAGTGGAAGCTGCCGGAAGCGATGTTAATCAATGCTAAACTTCAGATTACTTGTGGGCGAAGGCTGTCTCAAGCGCATGCTACACTCGGAACCGTTCAATGATTACAAAACGCCATAACAAAACACCTTTTGAGCTTATCCATAGCAGAAAACCGAACCTCAAACACTTTCATGTATTTGGATCCCTTTGCTACCCAAATAATGATCGTGATGACTTTGGAAAGCTCAAAGCCGACATTGGAGTCTTTATTGGATCTTGTGAGAACTCTAAAGGTTACAGGATCACGGAATCGCCATACAAAGCGAGGTTATGGAAATGATTCATGCTAATTTTGATGAGCTTCTTGAAATGGCTTCGAGCATAACTGACTTGGAACCGGTCATAACCATTTAAACTTCCCTCACACCCCATCATCGGTGATACAAGCCCCGACTTACTTTCGTCAACAAATGGAAAAGTTATTTGCTCCGTTGTTTAGTGATGACATTGATGAACGTGCTCTAGGTGTATCCAGATGTTTTTATTTGCACAACGATCATACTCGAATACCTAATACACCGCTACAACAACTACGGTTGAAGAAGCACCACCAGTTGACTCTACAACAACAATTCAACAAACCGCATCCAACGTGAACCGGTGATGATGTTCTTAATGAAGTACCCCGGCAGATTTTGATCCAAATCGTTCTTTAACCCGTTTTCCAATGAAGCTGCGCACGATGTTACGGAATCATCAACAAGCCATTTGAATCCTCAAAATCTGCACAATGTATACCAACATCAACCTCTACACATCGTTGGACAAAAGACCATCCTCTTGAAAACATAATTGGAAACCCGAATCAACCAGTCGTAACAAGACAAGCGTCTTCACGCTGAGACGGTGAACATTGCATTTATGCTCTCCTTTGCCAATCGAGCCTAAAACATTAAAGACGCAATGACAAAAGACAACTGGATTGAATCCATGCAAGAAGAACTCAACTAATTCAAACATCTTGAAGTATGGGGCGGTTGAAAGACCAGCAGGGGTCTCGTCATTGGTCTCAAATGGATTTGGAAGAACAAATTGGATCTTGAAGGAGCGTGTCGAGAAACAAGTCACGTCCGGTGGCTAAAGGTTATAGACAGGAAGAGGGTATTGACTTTGAAGAATCATTAAGCTCGGTTGCTCGTCTTGAGGCTGTTGGATCTTTCTCGTTCGCGGCTCATATGAATATAGCGGTCTTTTCGGATGGGCGTCAAAGCGCTTTCGAATGGTCAAGCTGAAAAGCGGTTTATGTCGGCCAACCCGAGAAGGATTAAGTTGATCCGCGTTCCCGAACCATGTCTACAAACTGAACAAAGCTCTGTACGGACTCAAACAATATTTTTGGGTCAACACATAAAAAGTACTTAATTGTCAACACATAAAAAGCTCTGAACAGAAGGATAAGTTATCATCCTTTCTCATTGCCAATAATTTTACCAAAGGTTCGGTCGACCCAACTCTCTTCATACAATATCACGGGGCACATATCTTAATTGTTCAAATTTATGTAGATGACATCATTTTTGGGTCAACACATAAAAAGTACTTAATCGCTTTAGCAAAACTAATGAAGAAACATTTTGAAATGTCCATGATGGGTGAACTTACGTTCTTTCTAGGGCTACAAGTTCATCAATCACCCCGTGGTATTTTATTGAGTCAGTCCAAATATGCCCTTGAAATTCTTAACAAATTTGGAATGCAAAACTGTGACACCTATGCCACACCAATGGCTCATACCAAGAAGCTTGATGCTGATTTAAATGGGAAATTGGTGGACCCTACTGATAAGGTTTTAAAATGTACATTTTTTAGGGGTCATTTAAGCCTTTATTTGATCACTTTTGTATCCGTTATTACTTAATATCGATCCTTTTCACTTTTTAGGTCTCTTGAAGGCAAAATGCTGGAATGGCACTTATTTGGACCGAAAAGGCGAATATACGAAGAAAATGGCCAAAGTCGAGTCGAGACACTCAAAGCTCACTGAAAACATAAGGTGGCGGCGTCGCTGCTTATCTGACGGCCGTCAGGGATTTTGTGGCGGGGAGAACCCAAAACTCTTATTTTCAAGTGGCGGCGTCCGGTTGTAAAGAGTAGGCCGTCGCCTTCGGGCGGCCTAGATGCAATCACGGCGTCGGCGAAGAGGACGGCGTCACAAGCACAAGGTGACGCCGTCACAAGACTAACGTGGCCAAGACGAAACCCTAATGGCCAGCCCGGCGTCACAAAACATAAGGTAGCCGTCGCACATGTAATCTTATATATAGAATCTGAATTTTTCAGTATTAGTGTGTAGTCTTTTGGAGTAAAAACCTAGAACCAGAACCAAGGCTGTCTATGCAGGTATTTTAGGGTTCCAAACCCTAACTTACATCAAGATAAGTTCTTTACTTCATTAATACAATTATGTCTTTGATTATTTGTGTGTATGCTTGCATGTTCTCCATGTCCGGCTAATTTATTTGTGTGTTTGCTTAGGGAATATGAAACTTAATTATTGATTATTGATTGGTTGTCTCTTATCTTAGTTGATTAATGATCTAGTAATGCGATAGGTCATTTGTTGTGTACTTAATGCTTGATTAAATCTTTGTGAACCTTAGAATATAACTCCTTGAGTAGTTGTAAGCTAAACCATCCAAAGAGTGCCTTAGAGTAAGAGTTTATTATCCCTAGTGGGTTTTGTAGACGAGACCCTTTGGTAAGTTCAAAGAGTTAGGGAACATACACATACCCTACAACTTTAGACACACAACGCAACTAAGAATAAGGACGTGACAATTCAACCACCAATAGGAGATAATTAAGGAGTAGTAAAACTTAAGTAAACACATCTTTAAACTATCATACGAGCACACAATAATTATACATAGACTACATACACCTTAGATTAGATAATTAGATAAGTAGAGTAATCGGTAGCAATACCAACCCCCCAAATCCAAACCCCGAGATTCGTACCTTTCAATTTCCTAAAAACATAAAAAGATAAAAAATAATCTTCCTCAACCCCAACCTTAGCGTAGTAACTTCTTACTAGCATTCCTATTCCCCTAGAGAGCGATATCAATACCCGTGGCTTACCCTAATTACTACACTAGCGATTAGGTTCCTTTGCCTAGGGTGTTATAAAACTTGCTCGAAGAAAAGGAAGTTTCCTTGACCCGAAACGGCGTGTAGCGTTATCAAGTTTTTGGCGTTCGTGAATAGAATAGCTAGTTAGTAGTCCACCTCGTTTAGGTTCCTTTGCTTGATTCCTATCAAGTAAATTTTTTCTCATTTTAGCTTTCTCTTAGTCTATCCCCCTTCTTCGTGACCTTTGTTAGTAAACCCCATCACTTTTCATCATGGAAGGTGATAACCACCCACCATTCATCAACGCACCACCAATTGACCGCCAAGAGCCGTACTCTTGGTGAATACTCGAGACCAAGCTACCTAGGCTATAGGAACACCATTGAGCTTCCTGACCAAGCCCAAACTACTGACCTGCGATCAGGCACCATCCGGTTGGTGCAAAGCGGATGTGCATTCCATGGACTTAAGCTCAGAAGATCCTAATCGGCATCGAGGATTTCCTCAAAATTGTCGATTCCATTGACCTTGATGCTACTACCGGAGACCACGCGCTGCGTCTCTTCCAATTCTCTCTACGGGACCAAGCTAGTAATTGGCTTGAGCGACTTCCCGTAGGATCCATCTCAAGTTGGGATGATCTCACCTCTCGTTTCCTTGCTCAATTTTCCCACCAGGGAGAACCACTAAACTTAGGCGAGACATCTTGACGTTTCAACAACTCCAAGGTGAGTCCCTCTACAAAGCATGGACTCGATTTAAGGACCTACTCCGTAGACTTCCCCATCATGGCATTGATCTTTGGCTTCAAATCCAAATCTTCTATGACCATACCGATTTCATCACTCGACGATCCATTGATCGAGCCGCCGGTGGAAGGCTCGGCGACTTTAATGCGAGAGAAATCTTGGGATATTATAGAAGAGCTTTGTCGAGCTACGAAGATTGGAATGAATCTCTGAAACTCGGTTAACGTAGTTAATGCCATATCAACTCCTTTTGAATCTTCCGCACCCTCGAGGAGCAAATGAGTGCCATTGAGAGAGGGATTGATTATCTTATGGAAAGCAAAGAAGAGTCCCCGTACAAATTCCTCGAGAAGTGTCAAATCGCCAATTCCACCAACAACTCCACACCTTTTGAGTCCCCAAGTTGTGAGCAAAATCCAAATTCGAAGGCGCTTCCGTTCTACTTCCCCAATACCACTTTCACCAAGCTTCAAGGAACAAATGAGGGAGTAGTACATGGCAGCTCATCTGGAGATTAGCCAAATTTGAAGAAGAGGTTTATAGCAGAGAGAGGAAATGCAAGCGAAAATAGCGGAAATGATGAATTTGGTAATAGAATATACCAAAACAAAAGTTCTGAAAAGGTACTTGTAAAAGCGATTGTCCTCCCACTTCATTTGTTACGCCGTTTACATTTATACACGAGGATGCAAGGGTTGAGATGAGAAAAGCGAGGAAAGCAAGAAGGAGGTGCCTAATGATGAGCACGAGACCATTGAGTACTACCTTAAGCACGAAATTAACCAAAAGACCATTGCAAACCAAGTAAACAACTTTAGGTACAATGAAGTTCTTAGGGAAGCCCTTGAAGGAAAAATGACAGAAGAAGAGTATGATGCCTTACCTATGGGACCCCTGTATGAGTTGGTCATAAAAAAACCATTAACAAAAAGCGAGATACCATAGGGAATTTCGTGATACCATGTAGCATAGGTGATATTGATAATATAAATGCCTTAGCCGATCGGAGGCTGATGTGAACATAATGCCATTATCAATCTATAATAAGTTAACTAAGGAGAAACCGGCCAAGACCGATCTTAGACTTTCCTTAGCTAATCACACCTATGTTTACCCAGTAGGGATCGCGGAGGATGTTACGATAGAAGTGGCTAATATCGTTTATCCGTTGGATTTAAGTAATCATTGATGTCGAGGAAGATAAAAATGTGCCACTCATTCTTGGGACGCCATTTTTGGCCACCGCCAAGGCAACTATCAAATGCGGAGAGGGCATCATGGTACTTAAAAGCGGAAATAGTGCGCTAGGATACCCATCATCCCAAGGTATCCTCTTAAGATCATGTAAATGGTTACAAGTGGAAATCCACAAGCCCCTGGCGATAGTGTCAAGAAGAAAATGAATGATTGGGAAAAAAGGCTTAGGGACTTTATGGTTCAAGGATTGTATGCAACATTGTGGAAAACCGATAAGAAGTTAGGAAATAATCCCACTTCGATACCAAAGGCACAAAGGAATCCTAAGGAATTCCTAAAGGGAGAAAAAGTACTTTTATACAAATCACGGATAAGGGCATTACGAGGTAGAAACAAACTAAGATGGTTTGGGCCTTTCCTGATGAAGGAAACCAATCTAAAGGATACAACCGTCACCATAATAGGCGGCGTTGTCAAGGAATCTACTGATAAGCATACAAGCGTCTACACACTTTCGACGCGGAAATCGAAGGAAGGAGATGACGGTAACGAAGTCACGTGAGGGAACGACTACGAGTCTAGCTACAAGACTCATAAATAAAGAAAAGCGCTTCGTGGGAGGCAACCCATGCTTAATTGTTTGCTTGTTAGTGTCATATATCTTTTGTTGAAAACTAACGGACCTTAATAGATCTTGAGCTTCGTAGATCGTTAGTATTGCCTGTGTAATCACAAACAAACTAAAAGAAAATCTCTACAACTTGTATTCCTTAGCGGAATATAAACACAAGTATAAAACACCGATAACTAAGAACTTCTTTGATCCTCTATGGATTGTTATATTAAAAACTTGTTTAAGCACACGTACATAATTCATTCTATTGTGTTCCTTTTATAGACAAGGAACCATAAACAAAACCCTAAACCGTTTCTCAAGAAAGCATTATAAACATAAAACTAAATAAGATATACACAATCACTTCCTAATAAAGCTCATGTATATCCAAACTAAATAAACTAAACTCGGAATAATAACTTCCGCAGAAACAAACTAAACTTCGCAGAACTATGTCTTGTGAAACCATACCCTTGGCGAGAATCCATTCAGCAGAAACATCAGCATAATTCGTACTTCACATAATTCCCAACAATCCTCCCCTAAGCTGGAATTTGACTTGGTTAAGTTCCGGTTTCTTGATAGATCTTTAACCTTGCGGCACTAGAGGATTGTACTTTCGAACATCATCGACAAAGAATCAAAACAAAATCATCTCTTTGATGAAGAAACTCTGAAAATCCATATCTTTGCAGCAACAAATGACAACATGTACATCAAAACATAAAAGTTTCAAACTATTCTCATCACATCCAGGTGTGTTAACTCTGTGAGAGGTGAATCATTGAAAATAATGGATTTGATGTCTCTTTACCAATAGCCATCACTCTTTGGAGTAGCCATATGTTTAAGTTTGAAAACCATGGTACCGATATCCATCGATTTATTAGCAAACCAGCAACCATGAGCGGTTTGAAATGTCTTTACGTAGTGGTTTGCTCGGGACTAGTCAATTCTTAAAATTGGTGAGCCGATTACCAAATATGGTATTCCATTGCCTTTACCACAAGCCATATACATGTGGGCTAGTCAATTCTTGGATTCCAAAAAGGAATAAATCATGGTGAATTGAGAACCATACAACACTCATCAATTAAGCATGGGTGGTTGCAAACCCTATGATTTTGAGCAAACCATTACTGACTATCAACAGATTTGAGGTGTCTTTACCAAAATTTGTACCCTTTGGACTAGCTAACTCTTTGACATACACAAGGTATATCTGGTGAGTTAATAACCAGCAATAATATACAACAAACCTGCAATAAAAGTTAGTAAAACAAAACATACACATTTTTTTTAACTAAGAAGAAAACAAAGAAACAAAAATTACAAATCATACAAATTACAAAATACGGAATCATGAGGAACTTCTATGTGCCATAAGCTGATTCTTAATAACACCACACATTGTTGGCATGCAAAGATCATTGCCAACGGGATCGGGAGGAACTTCCAACTTGAAGAAGCATTCTTTCCATAAGTTTCACGGATAATGGATACGTTCTCTCGGCAAACATGCAAGACATAATACCACCCTTCGTCTCAACTACATGCACACGAGGTAGAGGATAAAATCTCCAAGATGTAACCTGCCATAAGTGAGAGTTCTTCCAAATAAAGTATCCTTTACCATTGGGAGATGTTGAATCAAACAAAACATGAAGATCACCCAATAAGTATAAACGGAACCCTTAGGTGCATTAGAATGATAGTACTTATTTACAAGAGTATATAAGCGTATCCAAGTGCCCTATCCACGGATGCAAGATCTCCTTCAAAAAATTAAATTCCATGATCGTTTGATCCAATCGGTGAATCACATTCAGCTCATCCTTTTGCAATGACGAATTTACCAAAACATCATGAGACCCCAGGAAAAACATCGGAAGATCCCTCTTGAATAAATGTTGAATCGGCATTGAAATCCAAAGAACTAACCCTTGAAGATTCCTTAACCTTAGATTTATGTGCCTCAGGTGATTTCCAGAGATCTCGAGAAAGAACGGATCGTTTTCTAGCCATTCTTTTCTTCCTCCTACGGTAGATAAATGTCGAAGATGGTATAGGTTCTTTAGTAACATCTTTAAGTTGTGTGGAAGAAATAGAATCATCCTGCTTTGAAACACCACCACGTAAGGCATACATCTTCTCGGCTACTACTCTGGCCTTTTTAGATTTAGGCGCACGTAATTCACTTGACAACCCAACTCTTGGCCAACTTTGTCTATAGGATCAACTTTAGAAGCACAAGATGACATTCGGATGAAGCAACATAAGGTTGGTGATTGAACTTGAACAACTAAAGGAATAGCTTCATTAGATCACGGAAGGAATAGCTTGAGATACTTGAAGCAACATAAGTACTTGACTTTGAAAGCGGGATCCTCAAAAGAATCTACAATTTCAACTATCCTTGGTCTTTTGGATTTAGGAGCATCACGGAACATCGGCAATTCTTTTCAAAGTAGATGCGAAGAGGACAAGATGAAGTAAACTTCATAATTGATCGACTCCAAGCGGTCAAGTCTAATCACTTGAAGTCGCCACTTGTGAATGATTGTAGACTTAAAACTGCTCAAAACCAATACAATGAAATCCAGGAGAGTATAGGGTCTCCCCGGGTCGTTATGTCCCAGCGAGCTATGCAATGGATCAATCTACGTATAGTGATCGAGGAGTTTGAACGAAAAAGGGAATTGAATTGATGATTATAACTACAGAAATATCAAACAAATACAAAGGCTAAAATGCAAATGAGAGGAAATTAAAAAGATAAAATATATTAAATAAACGCTATCACTAAAATTAAAATGATGTTTTTGTTTTATGTTTTTACGAAACTGGAATTAAAATCTACGCGACGTACAAATTAAAAAAGTGAAACTAAAGCAATATTAACCCTAAAAATATGAAAATGATGTTTTTACAAACCTAATGATAAAAGAAACTTTATAGAAAAATAAAATTATTTTTAAACCTAATTATCTAATTAAAAACTATTTTTAACTATTAATTAATTACCTAAAATACAAGAAAATGGGAAATTAAGCTAGAAAAATAAAATTAAGACTTGGAAAAATCTAAAATATCAAAATAGACTTTTCAAAACTATTTTTGTATTTTTATGACTATTTTTCTATTTTCTAGGAATTTTAAACTATTAAAATCTAATTAAATCACTAAAAATTACCAAATGAGCTATGAAAAATATGGAAAATTACTTTTTTTACTTTTTATATTTATCTAAGCCTAAGAAAAATGAAAACTTAATTTTTTGACCCTTTTTCTAATTTTTTGTATTAAATGCTATTTAAAAAGTGCTAAAAACTAATAAAAATCAAGAAAAATAGTAAAACAGCTGAGAAAAATCTTAAAATTTCAGGAAAATTCTAAAATAATATTAGGAAGCTATGAAAATTAGAAAAACAGGTACTTGTGTGCAAGATTATGGAGCTGATGTGAGAGTGCTTATTGAAATAAGCACTAAATAAGCCAAATGATTAAAACAGGCAACCACACTAGAGCGAAGCTATGATTAACTAAAAGTGACCAAATGAAACTCAAATCAACAAGTTATAACCTTGATTACCCAACTAACCACGATTTGATGATTTTGATTTAAAGCTAAAAAGCAGTTTATGGTGCCTACTTGCGGACCGAAATAAGCAACCACATAAGCTCTAAACTAAAAACCAATTATTGGTATCTCAACTAGACCTAAGCAGCTATCTATGACCAAAAGACTAGACCTTGAAACGCTTATACAAGCTCAGTGCAAGCTTGTTAAAATCTGAGAAACCACTTCGGTATTAGTTGAGTGGTGCGGGCGAAAGTGCCAAGTTTGAGCTTATCGCGAAGCTAATTGAGAGCAAAAGCTAAAACCAGATGTGAGGTCTTATAGACCTCCTAATAGACTGCTTATAACCAAAAATTCAGACCACGAAACACTTTAATGAACCACATGTCTCATTTGCAATTTGCATAAAACCAACTTTTCACCATTTTTGACTTTTTGAAACAAAAACACAGTTGACTTTCTTGAGATTTGATCCAATTTTATGGTGATCTAGGTGTAATATGATGTAATGAAGCTACAACAACCTTTGTTAATTACTTTTAAACACAATATGAATGATTTTCTCTTTTAAAAATCCAACGTGGCTGTTGGATTCAAATAACAATTTTGACTTTTTATGATGTTGCAGACCAAACTAAGACTCAAATGAGTCTATTATGGCTAAACAAACTTGCACAAACCAAAGTTATACACTGAATACATCTTTAACACCTTTTAAACTATAAATCCAAACACCACTTATAACTACTTGTTTTGAGTACAAACAGACCCAAACTCTTAACCAACTTGTAATTGTGATTAATCTAAGTTAACTTAACCTAAACACTCTTGAAAAGACAGATTTGAAACAGTTTTAACCACAAAATCAAACAATGCGAAGAAACTTAAAATTTCACTTACAAGAGTCCAAACCACAATGGTTGCCAATCTTTGAAACAATGGACCACTAACCTATCAAACCCCTAACCTAGCTCAATATCAACCCATATCCATAGCTGCTTCACCCATTGACCATCTTCATCACCAATTTTGACCCTGTTTGACTTTCTTTGACCAATATCCAAATGTGTTTAAATCTTGAATTTAAGTTTATAAAAAGCCTTTATAAGCTTGTATAAGCTACTAAGAAGCCGAGAAATGAGATGATTGAAGTTTGTGTACAAGAGTTAAACTTGGAAATTTGTAACGATGAACACAAAATGATGATTGTAACCTTAAACTGAAATTGGTACTTGAATTTAATTGCAATACACTTGAACACTTAAGTTTAATACATTTTAACCAAAAAATACAAGTCTATACGAAATAACAACTTGACATAAAAACGACATAAGAAAGAAATTAAAAACTAGAAGACTACTCTTACGCTCCTCTTGCCTTTCTTTTTATAATCCAATCTCATCTTCTCTCATACGAAAGTATCCCACCATTCTAAGCCATTGGATGGCCTTGAATTAATCTTGACCATTCAAATTCGATTTTGGCGCCAAATTTCTCACTTGGCCAGATAAGGAAGAGTGAGGGGGGGAAAGGTTCATTAAATGCTCTTTGGATGTTAGTTGTGGAGTGGGGAACATGGTTTGAGTGATTGGAGAGGAGGGGGGATGGGGGATAGCTTGGTTGCAGGCAAAGCAGTTGAGAAGAAGACTTTTGGCGGGTGAGGATTTTGACCAGGCAGTATTATAATCCAAGGGGGGTTCACAATGTATATTGACAGGGGTCCAAAGATAAGGCAGGGTCCAAAATTAGGGTAAAGGGTTTTAAACTTTAAGGATTAAATGTGTAAATCCTGAAACTTGAGGGGCCTAAGCTGCCAATTCAGAAAAGTTATTCCAAGGGACCACAAGTGACAACCTTCAAAAGTGTAAGGACCAAAGTTGCCAACTTTTAAACTTGAGGGACCATTTTTGTAAATTTCTCAAACTTTGTATATTTTTCACCAAAGGACTTATTTTGACAACTTTTGATTTTAAAAGGACCTTTGGTGACTTTTGCTTTTGAAATTATGGCTCGGGGACTATTTTGACAATTTATGAAACTTGGGGACTAAAGCTGCAATTTTGCAAATTTGAAATGTTTTTCATCTGATTTTGATATTTTTGAATTTAAAACACATAAAACACTGATTTGTGATATTTTGACCATTTTGATGTGTTTAAGGTGTTTTCGGATGAATTTGAGTTTATTTTATACAAAAATGATGAGTATTTACACACTCATCAATCCCCCACACTGAGATATTGCTAGTCCTTAGCAATGATTTGAAAAACTTGATGGATTTATTCTCTTTACCAAAAGCCATCACTTACGGGTAGCCAATTGTTTTGATTCAAGTAAGAATCTTGGTACAACGATAACCAAATGATTTATTGGCAAATCATAAACCATATAGCAGGATTTGATGTGTCTTTACGAAGCCGTACCCATACGGACTAGCCAACTCTTAGATAAATTATCGAATTATCTTTGGTGGTGAATACCAATTATGGATTTTCCACCGCCTTTACCACAAGCCATAACCTTGCGGGCTAGCCAACTCATTATCTTTTGAGGATGATGGGGAGTGGAGGAACCATACAATTTTGGGCAAATTGCAAGCCATATAAGCGGATTTGAGAAATCTTTACCAAGAGCCGTTTGCTTTTGGATTAGCCAATCCTTTAGTCTTACAGACATGGCGGATTGATAACCAAATGAGAAAGTGTAGAACACTTGCTCCAAAAAAAATTTTGGCCAAAGCGGGGAATTGGGTAATATATATGATAAAATTCGTGAGAATTCCCCCCCACACTTAGAAATGAATATTGCCCTCAATATTCAAAGTACCTGCGGTTATGCCGAAACAAAGAACGTAAAAGGGAAATACTACGGCCCTTATTTAGAAAGAAGATTTTTTTTAAAGAAACATGTGGCAACCCCCCCACTAGGGTGGTAGAAAGAGGTGAGAAAAAGAAATATGGGGAAAACCCATATGGTGTGTGCTATTGTTTTGATTTCAGTCGCTAGCTTGACTCGACCACGAATTCATTTGTTCATGGGGAAAGTAACGTGGAAAACCAATCTCGATCGGACTTTCGTTCACAATGTTAATGAACATATGAACATCAAAAAGTTCCACACCGACGAGATACAACCTCGGTATTGTTAATAGTAGAAACTATAAAGGATGATACCGGGGTCAAAGATGGTGTCCTCATTCCCGAAAGAGATAAGAGAAAGAGCAACCACACCATCTGTGAAGAATGGAATAAAGGCGTACATGAGAATGCATGTCCATTCCTCAGCAGAGAGAAGCAAATCACCAGTTGTGACATCTTTAAGCTTAAACTTGAAGCTTAGATGGTGATTGCCAAGAAGATGTCCGGGAGGGAGGGTGGGAAATGGTTCTTCAATCAAAGACTTTCGAGGAAAAAGGATGTCTCCTCGGATCAAGGTAAGTGTTATCAATTCCCATTGGAATTGACTCATCACTAAGAAGGGCCTCGACTTCATTCCAAAAGTTGTCATCTTCCTCATCAGGAGTGAGAGAAGGAATGGAAGAGTCGGGAATAAGACTAGAGGATGATGGATCATTTTTGAGCATTTCATCAATGGGAAGAATGTTTCCCATTGGATCACAAACATCATCATCCAACTCGGATGAAGCTGAAGAGATTTTGGTTTCATCCACGGACTTAACAATCTCGATGCGACAAGCGATGCCGGAGGTGGGACAAGTGGTGTGCTCTTAGAGCTAGCGAGTTTCCACCACTTCGATGAAGTCTCCGATTCTAGATCATCGTCATCATCATCAAGAACACTCTTGACTTCCACGGTACAGCTTTCAAACCATTTGTTTGAACCGGGGTGATTTTCAAAGCTTTGAGCTCGGCGCGTTTTGGGAAACACTCTTAACCGTGAAATTTGAGAGTGTTGCATTGATTCTTACAGATTTTTGATCAATTGTGGCAACACTCTTTTTACTGAGAGGTTTGGAGTTACGGTTGATATTTAGCGTGAGCTCGTCGTTGTCAACCCGTATGGTCAACTCTTCCGCAAACACATCAATCAGAGCACGACTCGTTCTTAAGAAAGCTCTCCCTAAGATGAGGGGAACTTTAGGATCTGCATCGAAGTCTACAACAACAAAGTCAGCATGAAAGTGGAATTTTCCCACTTTTAGCACAACATCCTCGGCTATCCCAAGTGGGCGAGTTACGGTCTGATCCGCGAGCTCGAGTGTCATACGAGTGGATGAAAGTTCGGAAGAGACAGTTTCTTCCATACTGAGAGTGGCATGAGGTTAATGCTTGCGCCCAGATCGGCCAAGGCGAACATTGAAACATCCCAAGAAATCACACGGGATTAAACACCGGCCAGGGTCTTCAAGCTTTTCGGGAAGCTTATTAAGAATGGGCTGCGAGCATTGCTCATTGAGAGGAGTTTTAGCCATCTCTGATAGCTTGTCTTTGTTGGTGAGTAAGCCTTTAAGCGTGGATGCAAATTTAGGCATTAGAGCGAGAGCATCACGAAGCTTATATCAAAGTGAAGCTCATTGAAGATTTGGAAAAATTTTTCCATTTGCTCTTTGTTTTTGTCTTTAAGCTTCTCATCATTCATTCTTGATGGGTAAGGAAGCTGACTAGACTTTTGTGCCGGGATGGAAGTGTTTTACGGCTCGGGATTTTTCTTTGGAACGGGTTCGGACTTAAAGCTTGGACTAGAAGGTGGGGCGTGTCTTGCGGTACCGTGGGCTTGAATAATGCACCTTGTCCGTTGTCTCCTTGGTAACTTGACTCAATGCCACGGGAGGAGGGGCATAGGAGTCGTAAAGGTCCATTGTGCGTCTTACCACTACAGTGGTGGCGGCTTTCAACTTCGGCATTGGGATTAGGAATTGTATTGCACAGGAGTCCTCGAGAAGATGATGAAGCTTTGTTCATATTCATGTTCATGAAAATGCTCATCATATTCTTCAACTCATTGTCTGCTTAGAGCGAGTGTGGTATCAATTTCCTTTTTAGCTCACCTCTCATGTTATTGATCGAGTTTGCATAGAGCATGTTTGACTCGATCATTTTCATGAAGTCATTTGGCATAGGAGCTTGAGGAGGTGGTTGATAACTCTGATGATTAGGAGCTTGAAAAGGTTGTTGATAACCTTCTTGATTTGGAGCTTGATAAGGTTGGTTGAAATTGTTTCGGTTTTGATTGAAATTTTGAGAGTTATTGAAATTTTGTCCTTGATTCGGAACAAAGCGATTTTGATTGCCATGGTTTTGCACAGGGGAAAACCAGGTGGTGTCATACGCTAGGTGCACGGTAGTGAGGATCGGCTGTGGTGGTATTGATTGTGGTTTACGAAACTACGGGAGCTTGGTAAAAGGAAGCATCGGTTGCTTGACAATCATAATACGCATGTGGACCACTACAAATTTCACACACCTTGTTTATGGCTTTGATGGGTTCCGGCTTATGAATTTAAGCTTTTGATTTCCTTAACCTCTTTTATCATACAACGGATCATATCCGTTAGGCGGCTGGAGCGGCTAACTCGGAAGAGTTACGGATGAAGAAGCGAGTGTTGAACATTGACTTTGTTGCGAGAAAAAGGAACTTTTGATTTACTCTCGCAAATTTCAAGCACATCTTTAGGTCTACGATTCAAGATATTTCCACGGCGGATGCGTTCAAAGAATCTTGATAGTTACAGTTCAACCATTATAAAAGATATTGACTTGTTGAAGCTCCGTGAATTCATGATGGGGGCATTTTCTGAGGAGATCTTTGAATCTCTCCCATGCCTCTCCAAAGTTTTCATCGAAATTTTGGCGAAATCCAGAAATTTCATTTTTAAGATTAGTCGTCTTTGATGGAGGAAAGAAATAGTTCACAAACTTTTGAACAAGATCCTCCCAAGTTTCGATGGATCGAGGGGGTTCTTTTTCTAGCCAAATCCGGGCTGCCCCCGCAAGTGAGAAGCGGAAATAGCATCAATTTGATCACATTTTGTGGCACATCCTTGTAATTGAGAGTTGATGTCAAATGGTTGAACCAGCGGATGTGTGCATACGGGTCTTCTCGATCAGACCAGCGGAATTGATTCGTAGACACAAGTTGGATCAAATGTGTCTTCAATTGAAGTGATCGGAATTGATTAGGTAAACGATGGCATCTCCATAACCCTCGGTGGGTGCACGGGCATTTCGCCATGGTGCGTTAAATTACGCCATCTTGTTGCTTTCGAAATAGTGCGAATCTCGGGTTCGACTATTTAGGCGGCGCCTCTGAGCGTCGTCTAGGAATTTCGCTAGATCCGCAAAGGACTCAATGATCTAGAAGAACGAGTGCGCATGCACTAGAGTTAACTCTAAGGAATCTCAGAGCTAAGAAGAGGAATGGAATTATGAAGATATTTCAGATGAGAATGAGAATTATGAAGACGTTTTATAAAAATGGGGTGAAGAGAATCTTTATGGGTTTTACGGTTACGGCGTCGATATCACAACAAAATCAATTAACACAAAATCGAGGCAAAACAACAGTGAACTTAACCAATAATCCAAGTTGAATGGCTTCTTTGAAAAGGTACACCAATCACAAGGACACAAAGGCAAGTTTTAATCTTTGGTTTGGGAACTTATTATGAATTGCTTTTTGAGTTAGGTAGTGCCTTGCCTTGGTTTTCGGTGGTAATCTTTTAAGTTGTTAATTATTAAAAGAAAGCAGCGATTCTTTTTGTATTTTATTTTTGATATATATAAACAAAAGAGAAAATATTTTTGTGTTTTATACGTTTTTGGATGTTTTTGGGTTTTGGATTTTTTTAGAAGAAAATATGGATATATATATATCTGAGATGGATGATATAAACAAGAGTGAGGATTCAAACAACTAATGCGCTACAGGAGATAGATCGGTACGGCTCGGCGTGGCGTAAAATTTTGATCGACTCCAAGCGGTCAAGTCTAATCACGCAAGTACGCCACTTGTGAATGATAATGAGACTTAAAGCTGCTCAAAACCAATACAATGAAATCAGGAGAGTATAGGGTCTCCCAGGGTCGTTATGTCGGCGAGCTATGCAATGGATCAATCTACATTATAGTGATCGAGGAGTTTGAGCGAAAAAGGAATTGAATTGATGATTATAACTACAGAAATATCAAACAAATACAAAGGCTAAAATGCAAATGAGAGGAAATTAAAAAGATAAAATCTATTAAATAGCGCTATCACTAAAATTAAAATGATGTTTTGTTTTATGTTTTTTCTGGCTGGAATTAAAATCTACGTGACGTCAAATTAAAAAGTGAAACTAAAGCAATATTAACCCTAAAAATATGAAAATGATGTTTTTACAAACCTAATGATAAAAGAAACTTTATAGAAAAAGAAAATTATTTTTAAACCTAATTATCTAATTAAAAACTATTTTTAACTATTAATTAATTACCTAAAATACAAGAAAATGGGAAATTAAGCTAGAAAAATAAAATTAAGACTTGGAAAAATCTAAAATATCAAAATAGACTTTTCAAAACTATTTTTGTATTTTTATGACTATTTTTCTATTTTCTAGGAATTTTAAACTATTAAAATCTAATTAAATCACTAAAAATTACCAAATGAGCTATGAAAAATATGGAAAATTACTTTTTTTACTTTTTATATTTATCTAAGCCTAAGAAAAATGAAAACTTAATTTTTTGACCCTTTTTCTAATTTTTTGTATTAAATGCTATTTAAAAGTGCTTAAAAACTAATAAAAATCAAGAAAAATAGTAAAAACAGTGAGAAAAATCTTAAAATTTCAGGAAAATTCTAAAATAATATTAGGAAGCTATGAAAATTAGAAAAACAGGTACTTGTGTGCAAGATTATGGAGCTGATGTGAGAGTGCTTATTGAAATAAGCACTAAATAAGCCAAATGATTAAAGCAGGCAACCACACTAGAGCGAGAAGCTATGATTAACTAAAAGTGACCAAATGAAACTCAAATCAACAAGTTATAACCACTGATTACCCAACTAACACAGATTTGATGATTTTGATTTAAAGCTAAAAGCGGTTTATGGTGCCTACTTGCGGACCGAAATAAGCAACCACATAAGCTCTAAACTAAAAACCAATTATTGGTATCTCAACTAGACCTAAGCAGCTATCTATGACCAAAAGACTAGACCTTGAAACGCTTATACAAGCTCAGTGCAAGCTTGTTAAAATCGAGAAACCACTTTCGGTATTAGTTGAGTGGTGCGGCGAGAAAGTGCCAAGTTTGAGCTTATGCGAAGCTAATTCGAGAGAGCAAAAGCTAAAACGGATGTGAGTCTTATAGACCTCCTAATAGACGCTTATAACCAAAAATTCAGACCACGAAACACTTTAATGAACCACTGTGTCTCAGTACGAATTTACGCATAAAACCAACTTTTCACCATTTTTGACTTTTTGAAACAAAAACACAGTTGACTTTCTTGAGATTTGATCAATTTTATGGCCTGATCTAGGTGTAATATGATGTAATGAAGCTACAACAACCTTTGTTAATTACTTTTAAACACAATATGAATGATTTTCTCTTTTAAAAATCCAACGGTGGCTTTGTTGGATTCAAATGACAATTTTGACTTTTATGATGTTGCAGACCAAACTAAGACTCAAATGAGTCTATTATGGCTAAACAAACTTGCACAAACCAAAGTTATACACTTAATACATATTTAACACCTTTTAAACTATAAATCCAAACACCCTTATAACTACTTGTTTTGAGTACAAAGCAGTTGACCCAAACTCTTAACCAACTTGTAATTGTGATTAATCTAAGTTAACTTAACCTAAACACTCTTGAAAAGCAGATTTGAAGCAGTTTTAACCACAAAATCAAACAATGCGAAGAAACTTAAAATTTCACTTACAAGAGTCCAAACCACAATGGTTGTAGCCAATCTTGAAACAATGGACCACTAACCTATCCAAACCCCTAACCTAGCTCAATATCAACCCATATCCATAGCTGCTTCACCCATTGACCATCTTTATCACCAATTTTGACCCTGTTTGACTTTCTTTGACCAATATCCAAATGTGTTTAAATCTTGAATTTAAGTTTATAAAAAGCCTTTATAAGCTTGTATAAGCTACTAAGAACTGAGAAATGAGATGATTGAAGTTTGTGTACAAGAGTTAAACTTGGAAATTTGTAACGATGAACACAAAATGATGATTGTAACCTTAAACTGAAATTGGTACTTGAATTTAATTGCAATACACTTGAACACTTAAGTTTAATACATTTTAACCAAAAAATACAAGTCTAATACAGAAATAACAACTTGACATAAAAAGCGACATAAGAAAGAAATTAAAAACTAGAAGACTACTCTTACGCTCCTCTTGCCTTTCTTTTTATAATCCAATCTCATCTTCTCTCACTTCTGAAAGTATCCCACCATTCTAAGCCATTGGATGGCCTTGAATTAATCTTGACCATTCAAATTCGATTTTGGCGCCAAATTTCTCACTTGACAGATAAGGAAGAGTGAGGGGGGGAAAGGTTCATTAAATGCTCTTTGGATGTTAGTTGTGGAGTGGGGAACATGGTTTGAGTGATTGGAGAGGAGGGGGGATGGGGGATAGCTTGGTTGGAGCAAAGCGATTGAGAGAAGACTTTTGGCGGGTGAGGATTTTGACCGAGCGATATTATAATCCAAGGGGGTTCACAATGTATATTGTGAGGGTCCAAAGATAAGGCAGGGTCCAAAATTAGGGTAAAGGGTTTTAAACTTTAAGGATTAAATGTGTAAATCCTGAAACTTGAGGGGCCTAAGCTGCCAATTCAGAAAAGTTATTCCAAGGGACCACAAGTGACAACCTTCAAAAGTGTAAGGACCAAAGTTGCCAACTTTTAAACTTGAGGGACCATTTTTGTAAATTTCTCAAACTTTGTATATTTTTCACCAAAGGACTTATTTTGACAACTTTTGATTTTAAAAGGACCTTTGGTGACTTTTGCTTTTGAAATTATGGCTCAGGGACTATTTTTGACAATTTATGAAACTTGGGGACTAAAGCGCAATTTTTGCAAATTTGAAATGTTTTTCATCTGATTTTGATATTTTTGAATTTAAAACACATAAAACACTGATTTGTGATATTTTGATCATTTTGATGTGTTTCTGAGTGTTTTCAGATGAATTTGCAGTTTATTTTATACAAAAATGATGAGTATTTACACACTCATCAATAATCTTATTATAACAACTGATTAACTCAGCATCAGATAAAGCCTTAACACCTTCATAGTCATACCAGAGTTATAGAGAGCAACTCACGATATTTCACTACTTTCGCATATAATCTTTTGTTGGAGCTGCGGATTGTGTTCTCATTTTCTTAGTCATGATCTTTTGAGTTTGCATAGCTTTCCTCTTTGCCATAGCTTCTTGCTTCTTTTGTAGTCTAAGAGCCATCATCTGAGCCACAAAATCATCACTATTAAAGTCTGCTCCCAAAATACTCTGAGCAATGGAAGGATTAGAAACAACTTCTGAGTATACACATCAGGTGTTGGCCAGGCATCACGAGTAGCCAATGCATCCAATTCTTTTTG
This sequence comes from Chrysanthemum makinoi, assembly GCA_910596185.1. NCBI lineage: Eukaryota > Viridiplantae > Streptophyta > Magnoliopsida > Asterales > Asteraceae > Chrysanthemum > Chrysanthemum makinoi. The sequence goes on along the minus strand of OU343224.1, from coordinate 190,932,186 downwards.
TCTCTCGAGTCAATTTAGAAATAGACTTCGGCTTCAATCTGTTTAGCCAATTCAGCACTTTTCTTCAAATTGGCACATTCATCTAACATCTGCTGTTGGGCTAACCTTTCACGTTCCTTGACTAGATCGGACCAAACTTCGGTATCAACCATTACTCATTTCCCTTTATTAGTAGATTGAGAAATAGCATCGGTGAAGGAGTATCCATAACGGGAACTTGAAGATTCGTCGGATGTGCACCAATGTCCATCAAAGGAGTATCCATAACAACATGTTCTTGATAGTTGAAACACTTTGAAGCTGTATCCTTATGCACGAGTTGCTTTCTCCTTCGTCTAGTAAACAAAATTGGCTCCTTTTTCTTTACGGATGTACCAACCTTTCAAATAGAGACATTAGATTCTTGAGCCACATTAGCCAACATATCAAGTGACTCAAACTGAGCATCCACATCCTCCTCATCGAAGAAACCTCCGTCTCCTTTTTCTTTTTCGACTCGGTTGCATTTCCAAGTCCTTAACCTTTCTTTTCAAATCTACAATCTCACCACCAATCTTAGATTTAGTCTCTGCGGATCCTTTTTGAGATCGATAATCTGACTCCATACACATTCACTAAAGCATATAAAGATGTAAGTGTAATAGGGTCCTCGGCTCCACCAGATTGCTCGTGGGAATGGGAGCATCATTGGGCCTTCGGAAGAAACATCAACATGCTCTATGAATGAAACATTATCATCAACTGGATCTCTAATAGGACTAGGAGTAGGCAATCTATTAAAGTCAGTCTCAACCTCATCATGAAGAACACGTGTAGATGGTGGACTAGATCTAGGTGAAGGTGGACAAATGTTGTTGGGAGCAACAAAATGGGTTTCGGCGGTATTAGTAGGGCCTTCATCCATTGTCACTAATGGATTCCCATCGGTAACAATAGTAGTAGAAGGTGGAGAACCAACAACATTTCCTTCTTCAGATGCATTGCCACTGAAGCAACATAGCTAGCAAAGGATGATGTGCCCCCTCATACTTAGTTCTCATTGAAGCAAATAGTTTAGTAGTTAAAGCTCCTATGGGATAAAAGTCTTGGGCTTGTGTGGGAATGTCTAAAATTATCTGAAGAAATCTAGGGTACATCAAAACTTATGCTTTTTCCTATCTATATTTTCAACCATATTATCAAAAATATATTTAGAGAAATTATAAGTCAAACCCCAAGAAAGACAAACAATACCACATCCAATTGCGTAGAAAATTGATCCCATCCTCGGTTTATTGCTTATACATTGAAGCAAGGTGTGAACCAAAAATCTCCACATAGGACACAAGCGATTCTTCAACCACATATCGGTCCTTACACCACGATATCCAATAGCTCTTAATCTAGCAAGAATATCCACCGCATTAGAATGATAAACCCCATTTGCATCATCCAAACGAAGTTGTCTTCTTATCGGCTCCTCAATACAATATATACTGTTCGTCAACAATAGCTACAATCTACGTATCATTTCTCTTTTTTGATTGCCCAAAATTGTTTGACCAGCGATTCATAAATCACTTCAGGAGAATGCGTTAAAGCATAATGAATCTTGGACCTCTGTAAGAATTCTACCATTGGTCTATAAAACTCATCACCCTTATTTGTTCCCGAGAAAGCGACTTTATTATGATCATGCTTGAATTGAAGCGCCATGAGAAAAATTGAAAGTTAGGGTTAAGAGTCACACAATTGGAAGTGTTTTGAATGTGAGTAATGAGGGAAACTTTTAACGAGACGAAGATATGCAAACAGAGAATAAGTAGTATTTTCCCAATTTTGGTCAAATGTTGACCGGCGATGTGTATTACTACTTTTCCCCAAATTAACTTTCAACCGGCAGAAACACTAATCAATCTGGCGAAGAATACTAATCGGCGAAGCAGATCCGTATTGAGGAAGCTTGATAAATATCTTTTCTTGTTTCACCTATCGCATTAACTCTCATTAAGTCTTGAAAGCGTCTATAAAACAATCCCAATGCACACATAACTCTTCATCAAAAACCCCAAATAACATCACAAACCCTAATTGCATCAATGCTCCAAAATTAACCACAATCAACCATGAGAAGATCCTCCCCAATCACCCTTTCATCAGATGATAATACATCCTCCATAGCGGTCTCGAAGGTGGAAGAAGAACTATTTGTCAAGCAATCCAGGCAATGATGAAGACAACTCATCCATAAGTTCTTATGTATCACCTTATGAAGACTCGGATGAGGAAGCAACTTCAAAGAGAGTGAAAGAGCACTGTTCTCGCTGATTGTGAATGTGTCTTCCATTGCCGTTGATGATTACGATGACTCTGTAAGGGAGAACATCTTACTCCCAACCTCGGCACCTCGGCCTCAGCGAAGGCCACGTGCTAGAAATCCGCCACTCCCTAAGGATAGAGAGGTGGTTCTAGCACTTTCTGCTTCATATCATGGTGCATCATCACATATCGTATAAAGGAAGGAGTCAAGGAAGGTGGAAGAATTGGTTTTTGGTGAAATCGGCGGATGAAGCACAAAGGACATACGTGGTCATCTTCATCATCATCGTTTTCATCAATCCATCCTTCCTATTATGATCCTTAGCTTCTTGTTCCGGTCATGCATATCCGGTCATCGAGATAGAATGAATGGGTGGTTATGCAAGACTTCACAACGCATATCCGGCATCTAGTGTGAAAGATGTGAGCGATCATGCATATCCAACAGCCTGTTAGATGTTGGAATAGATGATATCAACTAGGTTAGGATTAGTAGTTCATGTAAAGCACTTTCCTTGTAGTTGCATTTGATGTCGATTGTACTCTGTAAGGTATGGCTGTTTCTCGAATGAGCGAATAAACAATTTGCTTGATTACTTTTCTTGAATGAATATTGTAACCGATTACTTTGTCTTGATAGAAACAAATAACTCACTTGACACTTTGAATTCGGTAGAAACAAGCTTTAGAGCTTTCTTGACCATATTCAACTAAACAACCATGGTAAATTCAACTGAATAACCAATCGCAAATCATAACAAACCAGAGAGAAACACACAAACCAAACAAAGACAAACAAACTATCATTACATTAGATGGTTAGTGTTAGAGAACAGAATCATAAACCAAAAATCAAACAAATTTACATAAAACAATGCAAATTATACACAAATCCTCCCACAGAGGCATATTCCTCCCCGAGGCCTATGCCTCCCCTTAAACTTTGCCGTTAAGGGTTAAGCATACCAATATGGACCACAAGGTGTTGAAACCTTGGTCCATCAAAAGCCTTTGTTAACAAATCTGCCACATTATCATCGGTGTGAATTTTAACCACTTTTATCAAATGTTTGTCATATGCATCTCTTATAAAGTGGTGCATGATTTCAATATGTTTTGTTCGATTTGTGAAAAGCTGGATTTTTAACAATGCATATGGTACTTTGATTATCAATAAAATTGTTGTGTTCATGAAGTTATACCCATAATCCAACAATTGATTTTGAATCCAAAGAACTTTGTCTCACGACAATTGGCGGCGACAGCATTACTGCTTCGGATAGATGAGGTAGCCACAATTGTGCATTTCTTGCATTGCCAAGAAATCAATCTCTTTCAAGGAATTGGCAACCTCCGGTGGTGGACCTCTATCAGTTGCACCGGCATAGTCACTATCACTATATGCTTCCGGCTTAAATGGAGATTCTTTTGGGTACCAAAGGCCTAAATGAGGTTGGTCTTTGAGGTACTTAAAGATCTTCTTAACGGACATTGAGATGGGAAGTTAGTGGAGTAACTTGATGTCGAGAACACACACTACGGCAAAAGTAATATCGGTCGTGAAACATTAGATACATCAAAGAACCAATCATAGATGCGTAAAGGTGTACATTCCTTTGGTGGATCTATTTCATTGTTGGTTTTTGACTTTGGAGCTTCATACGGTGTAGTGGCAGTCCTCACACTTTCCATTCCAAACTTCTTTAATATGTCCATCACATATTTGTCACGACTTATAAAGATACCATCGGGTTTCTTGAACTTGAAGACCCAAAAAGAAAGTCATTTCTCCCATGGCACTCATCTGAAATTCTCCCTTTATAAGCTCCTCAAACTCCACGCACCAAGCTTCCTTTGTGGATCCAAAATAATGTCATCCACATACACTTGCACAAGAATAATGTCTGTGGAATTCTTCTTGGGGAAAAGTGTTTTATCTATGGCACCTCTTCGATATCCATGCTTGTGAACGATGAAAGCCTAGCATACCAAGCTCGTGGTGCACGATGTAGTCCATAGAGAGCTTTGACTACCTTGTAAACATGAGTAGGATGATCAGGATCTTCAAATCCTTTAGGTTGAGTGACATAAACCTCTTCTTCTATTTCACCATACAGGAAGGCCCCTTTAACATCCATTTGATATACCATAAATCCCATGTAGGATGCATAAGCCAAGAAAATCCGTATGGCCTCAACTCTAGCCACAGGTGCAAACACTTCATCATAATCAATCCCTCCTCTTGTCTATAACCCTGAGCAACCAATCTTGCTTTGTTTTTAATGACAACACCTCTTGCATCTCTCTTATTTTTCAAAATCCATTTAGTACCAATTGCATACTTGCCATCTGGTAGTGGTACCAATATCCAAACCTGCTGATTTTGAAATTGTTGCATCTCTTCTGCATTGCCTCAAGCCAACTTGAATCTTCAAGAGCACGAGTAACACGGTTGGTTCCACTTGAGAAAGAAAACAAGCAAGCAATGACAATGTTCATAGTGCGTGTGATTGTCTCTTTCTTGATCGAGACATAAGAGAGAAAAGCCACTTGACCATATTTAGAACTTGCCACGGTACCTTGTTCTAACAGTGCATTAGGATCACCAATAATATTTGGTGTGGATGAGTGTTGTGAATCCTTTTAGTAGTAGTGGTGTTGACTTCAATGGAAGAATCAAGATTAGTCATAGTAGGTTCAAAATCAATGTCATAAGAAGGTGAGGTGAAGATTCGGCTTTGGGTTGATTATTACCAAGATCGAGGGTCTTGGAAAGCAGTATAAGGATCTCCAAAGTCTGTGGACACTTTCGGTAGAAATGGGAGTAGAAAGCAGATAGCCTTAGAGAAATGATAGGAGAAACCGGATCATGTTGATGGGAATTGAGGTTTCCACTTATTGTTTCACTTGCACTCTCTCGGCATTCCTTTCGGCATCTAGATTAGTTGCATACTCTTGTTTCTTCAACCTAGCAAGATCCTCTGCATAATTGGACTCGTCTTCACTCTCATCAGAAGTAATTTTGGAAGTGTCACTGAAAAATGTTAGGGAGAAAGAAGGCACTTCAATGGGTTGCTCATCATCTTCAAACTCCTTTGTCGAAATCGGCATCGGGGAATCTGCTTTGTTAGTTGGAGACTCTTGAGTATCTATTTGTTGGTTAGCCAGATGTCTAGAATAACCCAAATAATCAGTTAAGTAATCAAGGTCAAAAGACCAAACATGACCTTGTCCTTGAATATTAGGCTTGTCTTCTAAAACCTCGATTCAATGTCTCCTCAATCTTTTTAGAGATAAATTGTAAACTCATGCGCCTTACTATGATGAATATCCCACAATATAACCATCATCAGTCTTTTCATCAAATTTGCCTAATGGATCACTTGTATCGAATAGTCACTTGGACAGCCAAAAGGTTTAAGGTAATGTATAGCGGGAACTTTCCATAGAAGTTCATATGGTGTTTTGAAGTGTGGTCTAGTAATGGACACTCTATTCAGATACATAACAAGGCGTGCCTCTGACTTCAGTCCAGAACATGGTGGGTAACTTAGAGTGCGGCATTGATCTTGCGGCCTCTATCAAGGTCCTATTTTCCTTTACGCCACCCCATTTTGTTGTGGGGTTCTTGGAGTGCTATAGTCCCTTTTGATTCCTTTAGACCTCTGAGTTCTATAAGTATAGCATTCTTGAACTCTGTCCCATTATCACACCGAATTCCTTTAACCTTTTTGTTCAACTGATTCTCAATAAGGGTAATGAACTCTTTCAACAATGGAGATGTTTCATCTTTGGTCCTTAGAAAGAATACCCAACAAAATTTGCTATAACCATTAGTGATCACTAGACAAAAATACTTTTGATCAATGCTTGAACTTGAGTTGGACCAAGCAGATCCATATGAAGCAAGCGAAGAGGTTGAAATAATGCTCCAGTGATCCGCGACTTTGTATGAGGCTCTATGTTGCTTTCCTTTATTGCAAGCAACACAGTTATGATCATTAGTAAATACTTTGGAAGGAAGACCTTCAACAAGACCCGGTTTAGAGAGCTTGTTTATGGTCTTGAAGTTGACATGGGCCATCCTCCTATGCCATTTGGTAGACTCATCCAAAGATGCTTTAGCCACCAAACAAGTTAAGTCACCTTCTGGTTTAACATCAGTTAAGTTGAATGTATAGAGATTGTGATTCGAGGAACTTTGGTAGAATTGAAGTGTCTTCCGGGAGTTTGTAGTCTTTAGATAGCACAAGACATTCATCCTCTGTGAAGAGTAATTTGTTCTTGGTGTCCAGATTTGTGAGGCCGAGAACAATTGAAGTGTTGGAGTTCCTTGACATAGTATACATTCTCAAAGTCTAGTTGAGGTATTTTGATGGTCCCTTTCGGTAATTCTTCCATCACTTCCTCCAAAGGTTACATTGCCTCCTCCTTCAATGGGTATAAAGTTATGCATCATCTCCTGTTTCTGACATACTTCTTGAACAACCACTATCAACAATGCCAACATCTTTATGCTTAAGAGGATGATTCTACAACAACAAAAATATACAAACTATTAGTACACTACTGAGGCTCAAGTCATTCTTGACTTGAACATGCCTTGTGGATCATATGAATTATGCCATGCAGATGTATAGGATCCACTATTGTTCTTGGGTTTCCATTGACATTTAGGTCCCTTTTTATTCCAAGAACAACTGCTGAGGACTTGGCAATGTATCGATTCCTGTCCCGTCGGTCATTGAGTCAACATATCGGGCCAATAACCATTCTTAAAGTATGAACTTGTTGGTTGTACATATGGTCTTGCAACTGGTCTTCTCCAAGGAAAAGGAGAATTAGTTGCTTGTGGAACATAAGGGGTATAGCATTAACATTGGTCCACATTGGTCTAGATGTCCTAGAATCACCACACCTAGTCATTCTTTGCTCATGAAAATCACAATCCTTAATTAAATGAAATTTACTTCTACACACAAAACATGTCTTACGTTTAGAAGATTTATTCAAACCAAAAGATGTTCTAGTGCAAGCAGAAGTATTCAAACCAAAACCATGAAAAGAATTGTTTTAACAGTATTATTATGCAAAGAATTAAAAGCAAGTCTTGAGAGGCAAGCTGTCTTGGAAGAGGATTCCTTGGCGGCAACTCGACATGCTTATTGGTAGTCTTGGTTGCGGAGGGGTGAAGACTTGGAAAGGTCAGGACTTGGGAAGGTCAGACTTGTCATTTGAATCACACTCTGTAGACCCTTGCTCGGAAGACTTGTCACTATTAACACAAGAGACAAAGTCATTAGAAGAAGTATCGAGTGCAGCAAGTCGGTTGACTTTTGCCATAGAGATGATGTGATCCATCAAAGTCATCAGAAAGGGTAAGGTCAACAGGCATAGGTATTCCTCTAATAGATCCACGTCTGACATGTAGGTCACCCGTTAACATAATTAGCTAAGCTTCTTTGGTGTGGATTTCGTGTGTCATCTCTAGCTTCTAATCCTACATATTTCTTAAAGCCTAAACCTATCCCAGAATTAGGAGCTTGACTACTATATAAATGACTAGCTAACTTTTTTCCATTTAATAACCATTCGTTATGCCTAGCAATTTCCTTATCTAGTTTTTCTTTTAGTTCTAGATTTTTCGACACTACATCGCTCTCAACTTCTCAGAATATTTCAACTCATTCTTAGCACATTCAAGATCCCTTTCCAACACACTTATTTTCTCAGCATAAGCTATTTGATTCTTCCGAAACCAAACCTTTTGTCTTTCTAGTGTTTTTAAAGCCTGTTTATAAGCTTCAACTTTTACAAAGTATTCATTATATTTAGGTTTCAAAATATCATAAGCTTCTTTTAGTTCATTATAGCGCTCACTACAACCAAACAAATAGTTTTGTACACGAGAGATGCCCATCGGGCAATCGATCATGCCTATCCTCAAGTACGACTTGCAATCAAACCAACATTATCGGGACCATCATTATCCGCTCATGATGCTTCAGTCCACATTCTTGTCAAGAGTGACCAAAGGCTTGATCCCTTTGAAGTTCGGACTCTGATTCTGGCGATAAGTAGAGTATCTCGTCTCATCACCGGCTTTCTGTCTTTGCACTCTCACGAGAAGTGACCCATCTGTTGACAAGTGAAGTACTTGACCTTCCTTTTGTCAAACCTCATTTGGATCTCTTCCTTGGAATCCAAACCTTCGCGACTTTGCGCTCAAAATTCTTGATATCCATGGACAACATAGCCACCGCCACTTCACTTCATCTCTTCCATCTCGGTGGATCCACGATCTAAATCCTCATATGCCGTTCTGAGGATCATAATCAGCAAGAAGGATCCAAGCACATCTTCCATGATACCTCAGATTGAGAACTTGATGGAGTGGTAGTGTAAGATGATGATGAGTAAGTTGGATTTGGACCATGACTCATCTTGGGGGTAGAAGCTCCAGCGAATCTTTGTGTGGTGGCGGTAGATGATGATCTATAAGGACTTCTTACATCATGTTCAAGAGCTTTAAGTTTGTTATCTGACTCATCAAAAGTAAGCATATCCAATCCACCTTTTGCTTTTAAAGCAATGCTCACTTGTAGCTAGGATTGAGGTAAAGACCTCAAGAACTTAGAATTACTGATCATCATTATCGGCTTTGCTGCGGTGATTTAATGACTTAAAATCTTGTGAAACTTGTCATAGCCCTTATGAATTCCTTCCTCTTTAGTGATTTGAAAGTCTTGAAACTATTGTCTAAGCATGGACTTTCTCATTCTTCTAGACTCCTCATTCCCATCGAACTTAGCCTTAATAGCTAACCATATGTCCTTGGCATCTTCCACAAAGTGAAAATCACTTAAGTGATCCTCGGGAATAGCTTGAAGAAGAATGGTTCTTACCTTGGTTTCTCTCACGAGCTGCCGATAACTCTTGGCCAGTTTTGGGAGGAACATGAGTCATCTTACCAGCATCGGTGGTAGTTTTCTTCAAACTATTTCCCTTGACACTATCTCCCATAGATTCCAATCAATGTTGGAGATCGGTTCTGCATTTTCATCGCCCAAAGATCATACTCCTCCCTTTTTAGGTAAGGAAACTTAGCATTGCTTTGTTGGAGACTAAGATGTTGCGAGATGGGTGGTGTTATGGTTGTTGGTGATTTCAGGCATCAACGTCGATCGGCATAGTGAGTTATGTATTGGATGTATTGGTGTTTAGAAAACACGTCCTTAGTATCGTAGAGACTCTCACGAGCTCGATACCACTTGTTGAAAACTAAGGACCTTAATAGATCTTGAGCTTAAGATCGTTAGTATTGCTGTAATCACAAACAAACTAAAAGAAAATCTCTAAAACTTGTATTACGTAGCGGAATATAAACACAAGTATGAAACACTGATAACTAAGAACTTCTTTGATCCTCTATGGATCGTTATATTTAAAACTTGTTTAAGCACACGTACATAATTCATTCTATTGTGTTCCTTTTATAGACAAGGAACCCTAAAACAAAACCCTAAAGCTGTTTCTCAAAGCATATAAACATAAAACTAAATAAGATATACACAATCACTTCCTAATAAAGCTCATGTATATCCAAACTAAATAAACTAAACACGGAATAATAACTTCCGAAGAAACAAACTAAACTTCAGTGAGAACTATGTCTTGTGAGAAACCATACCCTTCGGCAGAATCCATTCAGCAGAAACAATAACATAATTCGTACTTCACATAATTCCCAACATCTTTTATTAATTTTTTATTCTCATGTTTAAATTTGTAAAAATGCTTTATTTTGTTTTTAACCTCGTCTTAATTGCATATAAAGGTATTTTACATAAAGGATAAGTATAGGGAGGATTACACACGTTTTCAAAAGAAATGTAAACATGAGAATAACAATTCATTAAAAGATATATATGTGTGTTTGTTCGAGTCGAATGCTTGTATCGAGTCATAATGGATGTTTTCGCGAAATTTTTCGATTCTAAAGATGTAAATTTTCCGAATTTTTCGAGAAAATCATGAACCGTTTTTGTGATAACTTGGCGGCGTCGGAAGGATTAGATTACAACGGCGGCGTCGGGAAGGAGTAAAACATCAATTACTTTTCTCGTTTTCGAGCTACTTATAAATTTTTGGAATTTTCGGTCTTAATTTTCGAAGTGCATGAAACATCCATTCCACAAGCATTGTATCCTAGTTTAAATCGAGTCTTATATATATTATTACCGGCGATTTTAGCGAAGGTTTACGTTTGTTTTCTTCAAATGTGCAGGTTTCATTTATCAAGAAGAAGAAACAAAAGATTGGAAGGAGCTTTTTACGCATACATTTTTCTTGGAAAGGATTTAACCACTACTTCACACACGGATCCTACAGGAGCTAATCGAGGGGAGTACTAGTTTCTTTTGTTTTTAATTACCTTCATTATCATAACTTTGATACTTTCGGGGAACATTGGGGACAATGTTCGGTTTAAGTGTAGGGAGGGAAAATAAAACGGGAACTTTGAAACTATGCTTATCCTTGATTATTTGTTTTGTCCAAGTGTATTTGTGTAATAAACCATGAGAAAATGTCGGTTAGGGTAATTTTGGCACCAAATTTTTAATTTTTCATGACATATAGGAGTGGGCCATTAGTTTTAACAAAAGCTTCTCACGGATAGGAAGTTGCATGACTAGCACAAAAAACCCTTTACCACCTAAATTCCACCCAAAATGTGAGGATCGCCCTTAGATTAGTAGGAATTAAAAGCATTCATCTTCAATGCTTAGAGTGTGAACCGGTAGTATATTAGATTCTAGAACTTGTTTTGTCATGCATTCCGAGATCGCTAGTAAGACTACACTTGTGTAGTTAGGAATAACTAAATGATAAGAGACATTAGGATAACCCTTGTTTGATACCCGTAATATAATTACTTCTTCCACATCGGTTGAGTAATTCCCCCACATCCTTGCGTTGTACTCATTTTGGTACATGATACCCCTAGTTAACCCCTGAGGCCTATCCTTTTACGTGGTTCTCGTGATGTTTCGGTTTTTTCCGGAATATCAATGAAGAGCATTGTTTACACCCCACCCCAAATATACACCCAAATCGCCTTAGCCTACCCTTTATGCACTCACTTTTAGTGCATTATTGTTATCACCCTAAACCCTTAGTTCAATTATCTGGTTGCTTGCATAAGTTGTTAAGTCGAGTCATATCCTTTGTATACAGTTTTGGGACGATTGGGATTCATGGGAAAAAAAGTTAAAGTTAATAAAATGATTGAAAGGGAACGTTAAATTCCCTTATTTGCGTAATAACACACCCCAAGTGTTTTGATCTTTTCAATTCGGGTCAAATTAGTGTTAGAGTAATAAAAACTCAAGTGTAGGGATGTGCCTATAAATCCCTATCATTTTGATGTTACCATAGAGGATGATAGAGTAAAAGTGTATGAAAAAAAAATACGGGCTACCATCCTACATCTATCATTTAAATTTATGTTTGTTTGTTTCAGTTAGCTAGAGTTTAGAGTGTCGAGTCTTGGCTTTGCAACGCCATTCTTCGTATACTTGCAACATAGAGAATTTTGACTTGCCACCACTAAATAGCCTATCCCACCAAACCCTTTGTTTCCCTACCGTAAGCCTAACGTTACAACCCTTTAAAGACCTCTATGATAGTATTTCCTAGGTTGCCAAAGCGATGGAGGTTTGATCGGTCTCAAGCCTATGGTAATCTATGTACTAGGAACGGTTAATGAGTGTTTATCTTCCATTTCCAATTTGTTATATTTCATATACACCGAGAGAGATGTGAGTATCCAAACACCCCATGTGAGGTGCTAGTATGTAATTTCGTGCTTGTTATGACTTTTGCGGGGCTTATATGTGTTGTGGACTGTTTTAAACCAATGCTTCATGACCCCTAACTTATAAATTAATTGGATAAAAGCACATTTGCTTGAGGACAAGCAAATACCAAGTGTAGGGATATTTGATAAGGTTTTAAAATGTACCTTTTGAGGGTCATTTAAGCCCTTATTTGATCACTTTTGTATCCGTTATTACTTAATATCATTCCTTTTCACTTTTAGGTCTCTTGAAGGCAAAATGCTGGAATGGCACTTATTCGGACGAAAAGGAGCGAATATACGAAGAAAATGGCCAAAGTCAGAATCGAGACACTCAAAGCTGCTGAAAACATAAGGTGACGGCACATGCTTATCTGCGACGCCGTCGAGGATTTTGTGAGGATGAACCCAAAACTCTTATTTTCAAGTGGCGACGTCCGGTTGTAAAAGAGTAGGCCGTCACAACTCGGGCGGCCTAGATGCAATCCGGACGGCGTCGAAGCTGAAGAGGACGGCGTCACAAAGCACAAGGTGCGCGTCACCAAGTCTAACGTGGCCAAGACGAAACCTAATGACGGGCCCGACGGCGTCACAAAACATAAGGTGACAGTCACACATGTAATCTTATATATAGAATCCGAATTTTTTAGTATTAGTGTGTAGTCTTTTGGAGTAAAAACCTAGAACCGAACCAAGGCTGTCTTATACAGTATTTTAGGGTTCCAAACCCTAACTTACATCAAGATAAGTTCTTTACTTCATTAATACAATTATGTCTTTGATTATTTGTGTGTATGCTTGCATGTTCTCCATGTCCAGCTAATTTATTTGTGTGTTTGCTTAAGGAATATGAAACTTAATTATTGATTATTGATTGGTTGTCTCTTATCTTAGTTGATTAATGATCTAGTAATGCGATAGGTCATTCGTTGTGTACTTAATGCTTGATTAAATCTTTGTGAACCTTAGAATATAACTCCTTGAGTAGTTGTAAGCTAAACCATCCAAAGAGTGCCTTAGAGTAAGAGTTTATTATCCCTAGTGGGTTTTGTAGACGAGACCCTTTGGTAAGTTCAAAGAGTTAGGGAAAAATGCATACCCTACAACTTTAGACACACAACGCAACTAAGAATAAGGACGTGACAATTCAACCACCAATAGGAGATAATTAAGGAGTAGTAAAACCTAAGTAAACACATCTTTAAACTATCATACGAGCACACAATAATTATACATAGACTACATACACCTTAGATTAGATAATTAGATAAGTAGAGTAATCGGTAGCAATACCAACCCCCAATCCAAACCCCGAGATTCGTACCTTTCAATTTCTTAAAAAACATAAAAAGATAAAAAATAATCTTCCTCAACCCCAACCTTAGCGTAGTAACTTCTTACTAGCATTCCTATTCCCCTAGAGAACGATATCAATACCCGTGGCTTACCCTAATACTACACTACAACGATTAGGTTCACTGCCTAGGGTGTTATAAAACTTGCTCGAAGAAAAGGAAGTTTCCTTGACCCCGAACGACGCGTGTAGCGTTATCACCTACCAAATACCGAAGTATCATTGGGTCTCTCATGTATCTAACAGCTAGCAGACCTGATATTGTTTTTGCCGTATATCTTTGCTCCCGTTATCAGTCGAGACCAACTGAAACCCACCTCTCTGAGGCTAAAAGAATCCTCCGATACATCAAGGGAACCATTAATTTGGGAATCTGGTATCCGAAGGATTCTGGTTTTGAACTAATAGCTATTTCAAGCGACCACGCAGGATGCTTAGATTCACGGAAAAGTACTTGGAGTATTACAATTTCTTGGTGATAAGCGGGTGTCATGGCAATGAAGAAGCGAGGATTGTACATCGCTGTCCTCAAGCCGGCGAATATGTAGCCGTAACGTGTTGTGCTCAAGTCATTTGGATGAGAACACAACTCAAAGACTATGGTTACGTGTTTGACGAATCGATGTACTGCGACAATCGGAGTGCTATTGTGATCTCGTCACTCGTTCAACATTGAAATCAAAGCACATGGTTCTTCGATATCATTTCATCAAGGAGCACGTGGAGCAGTCTTGTTGAATTATTATATTTTGTAGGTGCGAGTACCAACTGGCGGATCTTCTCACCAAAGCTTTAGCTCCTGCTAGGTTTAATGAGTTGGTCCACCGGATTGGTATGCGGTGTTTGACTAAAGAGGAACTGGATGAACTCTTAAAACATTCTTAAAAATGAGTCAAACACCAAAACCTCTTTTGTAAATATTTTTCAAAAACAAAATACAAAATTATAAAATCAGATAAAATAACAAAAATATTCTTCTATCTATATTTCTTTTAACATGGCAAGTACAAATCTTCTGTGAACACTCAAATCTTTCAAAATTCAGTATTTTCTCGATCAAGTGTAGAGGGGGAGAAAGCAAATATTTTTCGGTTTCATAAAACCTTGTACTTGCATGTCACCTTATCCCGGTTGTTTCTTTAAGAATGATGGTCATATTTCTGGTTCACTGACACTCCTCGGACTAAAATTCATAAAATTTCATTTTTTCTTAAGCCGAGGGGGAGTGTCGTCAAAATTCTTTCCAAATATCCTTCGTTTGGTAACCAAAATGGAAGTTATGGGCGTTGGATGTAAATGTTTAAGGTGGAGGGACTGAAATTGTCTAAAGCTTAAAGTAATTTTTTAACAAAACCTCCCACCTAACTTCTCATATCATTTATGTCTAAACATTTATTACTCTCAACAAACTAATCCTACGACTAACCTTCAATCTTCGAATCCGTGCTTTTGATCTTAACTTTGTAAGTGGTTTTTGATTCTTAGTGTTTAAACAAACAATGGTTTCAGTTTTGCAAATCCAACGGCTAAAACGAAAGTTTGGATGATCTTCGTATTCTACGCATAAGCATATGAACACAAAATCATCAAGTGTGAGTTTGTTATGATTTAATGGTGTTAAAATGTTCAAAACAATGTGCCAAAACCATTTTTATCAACCTAATCCACCCAGAAACACGAATTGTCCATTTTTCAAAATTAGGGTTCATAAGTCGATTTGGGGTTTTTTCATGTGTGAGTGTTTCAGGTTAATTAGATGGTTAAAAGATGTCGTCAATGAATACGATCACAAATTTATCCAAGTAGGGTTTACACACTCGGTTCATGAGGTCCATGAACACAGCGGGTGCGTTGGTTAAACCAAAAGGCATGACTTGGAACTTCCAGATGTCCATAACGAGTTCGGCAAGGCTTTGGGGAATATCTTCTAACTCTTAGTTGATGGTATCCGCACCTTAAGTCGATTTTGAATAAACACTCGAACCTTGAAGTTGATCGAATAAGTCATCGATTTCTGAGTGGGTAACGGTTCTTAACGGTTAGTTTATTCAACTCACGATAGTCGATGCACATCCTGAAGGTTCCGTCTTTTCTTTTGACGAACAGGACCGGTGCTCCCTGGGTGATGAGCTTGGTCCGATGAACCCTTTTTCCGCAAGTTCTCATTAACCGGTTTGATAACCTCGGTTCCTGGGGCTAATCGATAAGGTGCTCTTGCCACCGGTGCGGCACTGTGCACTAAATCGACCGAATTCAACCTCGCCGGGTCGGCGAGTCCTGGCAAGTCTTCTGGAAAGACTTCGGGAATTCTTACTATTGGCACGCCCTCCGTGACGCGTTTTTTCTTCCCTTCTTTTCGCCCTCTCCGTGACTTGTGCTAGGAAGATATGACATCCTTCCTCGATATACCTTAACACCTTGGTACAGGAGATGACATGCAATCTTGAAGTGTTTCTCCCGCTACTGCCTCCCTATCGTTAGGACTTCATCTCCATAGGGTACTCGAATCGAGTTTCGTCGCAAATGATGGTAGCATGGTATTTTGCTAACCAATCCATTCCGACAATAACATCGAAACTACCCAATGCTACTGGTATCAAGTCGATATTGAATGGGTGGTTTAACAGGTTAAGGGTGCAACCTCTTATGATGGTATCTACCCCTTCTATGTTACCAAGTTAGCTAGTTCCACGTTGTATGCATTTCCTAATGCGCTTGGGGTAATATCGAGTAGTGGACTAAACGTATTAGAAACAAAACTCCCATCGCCCCCCGTGTCAAACAATATGGATGCATAACGGTTATTTATAAGGAACGCACTGGTCACAACATTCGGGTCTTCCAGCCCACTTTGGTACAAAGATAGACCTCCCACGGCTCCTTCATTTCCCTGATTACTCGTTTGTCCAACATTCCCCAATCCTGCCATTCCCATGGCTTCCCGATTCCCCTGTTTCTTGATTTTCACCGACCTTGGTTTCGGTCTTTCGCATTCATTCTTATAATGCCCTTTTTACCACAACCAAAGCAAGTTATATTAGCCTTTGGGTCCCGAAGCCGAGCCGTTTGAACTGCCGCCATGATTGGACCTGCGCCTCCTGGTTAAGTGTCCGATTTTCTCGACAATTACGGCACTTAACGGCATTGACCGCCTCGCAGGATGCGTGTGCATCGATTGCACAATGGTGCGTCCCTGAGTACGTTTTCTTTCTCCACATTCACCGCATAAGCTCTAGCAACATTTTGCCTTTTGTTTTGGTTGTTGCGGTTGTTCCTATTGTTGTTACCACGGTATTCATAGTTGTTGTAACCTTGAGAATGGTCATCCCATTTCCATCACACAACCACTTTGTCCATGGAATCCTCAATCACTTGGTCCATGAGTTTGTTGGCTACTTCGATGGTTTCATGAAGATCAATAGCCTTAGAAGTGGTTACATTGCCCTTGATAGGTTGAGGCAACCCTCCGATGTATCTCTCCAACAATCGTCTCGGGGAACCATTTCAGACACAATAAAGCTAGCTCTTGAAATCGGGCCGATAAGCAAATATATTGGTGCCTTGAACCTTGAGGGTTCCAAAACTCATGTTCGAGCTTGATCTCATTACGAGGACAGACTTTCTGGTACCATTTCCTTGAAGTTTTCCCATGGCATGGCATAGGCAACATCGATACTAGCGGATTTCAGAAAATTTTTCCACCAGGTCAAAGCAAAGATCTCTGTGAAAGTGAATGATGCATACTTAACCTTAGAATCTTCTTCACAATTGCGATTCGAATACATCTCGAAGCTTTTCGATCCATCTAGTCAACCACAGCTCCTTCGGTTCCACCAAGCTTCCGTCATGGTTTTACGAAAGTCTTGATAAGTGCAAGTGCGGTTGTGAGTGGGTGGTCTTGAAGTTTCAAAGATTAGTAGACGATAGTGGTTTGCTATCAGCCTAAAGCGGCGTTCAGCCGTTGACTAGTTGGTCGATCATGGCTTGATTCATGATAGGTTGGATCGAGTAGCCCTAAAGTGGAGTAGTGTGGCTTCAGCAGCTTGATCGTGTGTGACTCTGTTTGGAATAGCAGCGTTTGCAGCTTGGTTGCGAGTGACTCTCGCTGGGATGTGAGCATTGGAGGCTCCACCGTGGTTGGTACGCTTTTGATCTTCGCTTTGGCTGCATTTCTGCAGTAAGAAAGGTAATGAGATATAGAACCTTTGAAACAAGGTAAGTGTCACGTAATAGTGTGGTTATGTGAGATAGATCATGTGTGCAATCTATAAAAGTAAAGACAATTGGGTAGGAAAATAAGTTTCGAGATAGAATTTCGGTACAAGGTTCCTACTTACATGATGAGATACTAGTGGGATACAACCAAATACAAAGAATACAAAGGAAATACAATGGAAATACAATGGAAATACAATGGAAATACGAGAATAATAACTAACACTAACCTATAGCTCGGTTTAGTGTAATACATCATGCAATGGAATCTAAGGATGTCCACGCTCGGTCGGAGTGCCAATGGGTAGCAATCAGCTCGCTGTATCCTCCAAACTCTCGATACGTCTCATTCAAGCGATAATATAGACTCTAAACCAAGAGTTCTGCCATCCCTCTCTGACATTCTCAGCAATCCACTGGACGCTTTCTAGCCTCTAGTCGTCCAGGTATTCGAAGTCGACCTCTACCCAAGGCTCTCCGCTACCAACTCTCTCTCGTCTCTCTCAACCTCGAAGTCTCAACTCTAAAACCAGTCGCATCCTTTCTCGGTTCTCGAGTCCCATGCTCAAACAAACATCAAGGACTCGTTAAACCCTCAACACGCTCGCAGCTTGCAAGTGTTGGATCGATCCTCTAGCTGATCGAATGGACTCCTAGCAATGTCTCATGAGAGTCCAACTGAATGAATATCCTTCAGTGAGGTCGATTCTCTCGAGATCCTCGACAAGTCCGGCCTCAGGTGCCTCAACGGTGCAGCTTCTTCAATGGTCTCAAGTTTAGTGGTGTGCTCAAGGCCCCATGTTCTGTGCATGGTACAAATGAAGGTGATGACGACTATAGCTCTGGACTAGTGACAAGTGGTACCTAACCGATCAAGCAATCAATATCTCTCCAATCAATCTCACTACTCTCCGCATGTGGAGAAAGCGGATCTCTCCTAATCCAAATGGTGCATCAATATCCATGTCATCGTTTAATCTCGAGCCATCCTGAGCGCCTAGTTCTCGTAGATACCGACAATCTCCGCACCGTGCACATCCGGCTATGCTAACATAGCCGGGACACTCACGGTATAGGCTCGTAGTTCCTCTTCGAGGATCCTCCGATCTTCCGGATCTTCCTCGAGTAAGAATCAGTGAGATCTCCCGAGTCTCGATGAGGTGGTGATCGGGTGACGATGTCAATGACTCTGAAGTAGTAGAAGGACCCATGGGCAGCGCGGGTCATCCCGAGAAGCTAGTGCAGCACATATGAATACCGCTCGATATATCCGGTACTCTCACAATCATATGGGGCTTTTTCCTGCGCATCAACAAGGTGATGGAGTGTGGTGGGGTAGGTATAAGTGGAGTAGGTGCAATAGTCTCGGACTGCTAGTGTGTGGCCCTGCACGTATGGATCGTTGTCGAGTGTGCAAGTCGGGCGGATGGTCTGAGTGTGCTAGTAGGATGTCCCTCCAACAGAGGAAATGGGAAGGCATAGTCTGTGACAAGACGGTGCATATGTGTAAGTATGTGGAAAAATATGCTCATGATGGATATGAAATAGTGCATAAGTAAATAGGAAATAAAACATGTAATCCTATTAAATGAACTTTAAGTAAAATGGCAAGTAAGGCAAGTGGCAATCGGCGGTCGTAGTATGATGTTTTTGGTGAAAAGTAGTTATAGTTTAGGGTTAATATGTACCTAGTTCTCTATAACTTAGGCTCTGATGCCAACTGTAACACCCCAAATTTGTTTAGCGGAAGCATAATGTTATTCGGGAGCGCTTACGAGTTGGTGAATCACAACACAAGTAATAAAGAACGGAATACATGCTCCGTTTGATTTCATAAAAGAGTTTTAAAATATTATCTTACAGCATAGTTTAAATAAATGGGTACATCCCATTAGTTATAGTGGTCCCAAAGTAAAAACATCATTTTTGTGTGAAAACACTTCTTTAATATTACTACGACCATACATCCGCTTCTTGCCTTGCCTTCCTGAACAAATCTTAAACACCCGAAAATATATGCAAAAGGCTCTAAAAGTCGGGTGAGTTCATAGGTTTAAATTAAAATAGTAAGCTTGGACCATAAGCAACGGCATATAATCATTACAACGAATATAATGATATATGTATGAATGTCATTACGTTAGCTCTAAGTTCATGCAACCATACTACTACGCCTATAAGATGTCATACAATATAGGGCCCATAGCAAGTGTTTTGTCCCTCAACACTTGATTTCGACATGGTATACGTTTCGCTTTGGCCTAAGCATGGCCAACCGATCGGAGGAGTCACCCTCAATAGATCTATTTATAACATTCGCGTTTCCCAATGGGGAAGTGACGGTTCATGAGAAAGGGCATTCTCTAAGGACATAAGGGCTTAGGCTAAACCACGTAATAGTAATCATGTTATAGTTTTGGTCCATAAAATGTTTTGCATATTTCTCACCCCAAAATGTATAAAATAATTTATCAAGTAAAAGTGGGGCTATGAAACTCACCTTAGCAAATGTGCAATCCGAAATGTGGGATTAGTGATTGTTGTGAAACGGCACCGACACGCGACCTAGATAAGGAGGGCAATGTTTTAGTTCATTGTGTTAAGTATTACTTACTTAAATAATTCAATTGTTTTCATAGTGAAACTAAACTTTTATTTGTAAAAATGATTATGTGGTTTTTATAGTAAGTATACGAAAGTATATATATACTTTCTATGTTGACATTAATAGTTTTAAAAAAAATCCAAAGTTTGATTCAAAACAAATAATTACAATGTTCCAATTAGTAAGTATATAAATGTATATATACTTATTTAAGTTGACACAAAATGGTTTTGTCAAAATTATTCATATGTGGT
>OU343224.1:190791575-190911501 GCA_910596185.1 Chrysanthemum makinoi | reverse complement strand
TTTATTTATTGATTAAAAAAAACAACGGACGTTAAGTAATCAATGTAATGGACTAGCAGTTAAATGTAATGGAAAAAGACTAAGTTGTAAATACGGGAATGTTCGAATCCCTTGTGGGATAGCCTAACCGATCGGCCACAAGGAAAAGGAAACAAATCCTTTTGCAACTCAAACTTGTTCTAAGTTTGCTTGAGTATATATACAAAACCTAGGGTGTTTGTAAATCAATCTCTTGTCTTCCGTTAAATTGCTAAAAGTGTTTTGTGTGTGTTTTTTTGTCCAAACCGATCGGCCACACCTTTGTGGGTGTCGATCCTCAAACTTTTCTACATCAAGTTATTTGTTTTATCAAAACTAGTATTACTTTAATTTGGTTTGAATAAGTGTAATACTGAAAGTGGTAATAACACAATATTGTTATTATTCTTGGATTGAATTACAAAAAAGTAAGGGTAATTCACATAATCCTAATTAAATCAAATTAGGGTTCTTCCATTGCTAGTTTGCAGATTTGATTCTTGTTAAATTTAGAATCAGAGTAAAGATACTTATATTCTTTTATGTTAATTAATTATTAGTTAAATAAATCCATCTGTTAGCGTATACTTTGATGGTTTTGTGCTTATTTATTGAATGTCATGTTATCTAATTCCAACGATGGCATCACGAGTCATTGTTTTAATGAGTAATTAATTACATAAGCGGCGTAATAAAACAAATAATTGTATGTTGTTTGATATGGTTAATCTAGGGTTTATGTTTTTTTTTGGTTTATTTTTTTAATAGGGGCATTACCCATATTTTTAAGTCGACATGTACAATTTTTTAGGGTTTTGAAAAATGTTTGCTAACCTTATGGAACCTAGAATTAATATATGTTAAATTGATTAATTCATGAATAATTATGTGACATGGGATTTTGATATGCGATTTTGTGACTATTTGTATAATTTTTATGATATATCCATGATAATACATGCATGTTTGTCATGGATAGTTGCTTTGATAATTGTTTAATTGTTAAGATATATTTATTTACGATAAATCTTGAATTGGGAAGACTCCAATTATATATATTAATGAATCAATATATTGCAATTTGGTATATTATTAATTATGGGTTTACGCAATCGATTCATCGATGTATGTGACTCACTCTCAATTGGGAGAGTGAAAGCCCTAATTAATATATACAATAATTTAACCTAGACATTGATTATTAATAGGGTTTTATCGAATAAGTTGCATGTGTAATTTCTTGTTTCACGATATAAATTGTTTTTGTGTATGCATTGTTTTAGTTGTTTATTTTTATTGGTTTACTTGTTTGTTTATTATGTTAGGCAGGTTTTAAGCAAATGGTAATTTTGAATAGAAAAATATCGGGACTAAACAATGGTGAAATTTGATTTGTTTTGGAAAAGTTAAGTTTTCAATAGTTTAATTGATTGATGATTTTGGTACAAATGGTGCGAGCGGCTCACCCACTAGAATGAACTATAAATGGGTTAATAAAGAAGTCGCACCGATCACATTTTGAAAGGATGTCTAAGGTTATGCTTTTACACAAGGTCCTCTGCCTTGTGAGTTCGATTGGAGCTACTTAGTAAGCCATAAATGTGCAAACTCAACAAGAGGCGAATTTGTTTTAATTCCATTCAAACGATTGGTAATATTAGAAACACTAAGTGTTTACACTTATGCAAAATTACGATATAATGGACGATAATTAACGCTAAATTCCTTGATTGGTGAACCCAATACCGCAATCAAAACTTCGATAATTTGATCTTTATGAATTGGTAATAAAAAGTTTTTTATTAAATTTATGCTACAAGATGAATGCATGACATCTTTGTACATATTTGATTTGACCACATAAAATCAAAACTAGTACCCTTTAAATTAAGTTATATGCCATCTAAGTAAAAGGAACACTTGAAGTTGCAATTTTCGTCATGTGATGCTGGCTAGATTGTGATGGAGAGGTAAATCTCTATGTAAAGTCAGATCTTACATGGACATATTTGCAGTTCTTTAAGTTAGACACTTAAGTTTAGTAGGAAGTGAGAACTGGACTCATGGCATAAGATGGGATGAAACATATTTATATTTGCAATAGCGTTGGAAAATATAAATCCCATAATGATCTAGGAGTTGAAATTGTTTTACCCAGTTATTCGTGATTACCTTATATGCTTTCGTTACTAGCGGATCAACGATGTAATGATGAGCCTATGATAATTTGGATCCTAGTTTTTGAGAAAATTATATGGTTATATGTTTATATTACCGTTGGGTATATTTTATTTTCTTGAAAAGTTGTATTATCGAAAATATTAATACTTGAACTTTTACGTAGAAATGGCTCAAAATAACGATAACACTAACAACACTAAGTTCTGCGTTAAAAGCTTTTGATCGAGAAAAAGTTGAATGGCTCTAAGAATTTCAATGATTGGCGCTCTTTGAGAATGTCTTGGGGATTCTTGACCGGTTGAAATACCTTTATGAACCTTGTCTGTGAACCAACCAGACCTCAGGTACTGTTTGAAAAGACGCTTGGAAAATTGAGTATAAGCATCATAATGATGTGGCTTGTCTTATGTTAGGAGCGATGGAATCGCTCTTCAAAAGCGGTTCGAACAACTATTTCCCATATAATATGCTCAATAAACCGAACTATGTTTGAGAAACCATTTCTTTGTCGAGATTTATGACTTGACCGGCGCATTACAGTTGTGGCGGGAGAGGGTAAAGTGCTCGTGTATTGGAAATGAAAGGTTACATGGACCAATTGAAAGCACTTGGCAAAACTTATGATGATGACATGGGCTGTGAATCGATTAATAGATCCCTTAACAAGGATTTTAATGGTTTTGTTAGAAACTTCAATATGCACTGCGTGGGGAAGACATTTACTGACCTACACGCATTGCTTATTGATTATGAAAAAGATTTACCTCAAAAGGTTCCGACTCGGTACTTGCTATTAGGGGTGGAAGGATTAATAAGCCAAAACGCGTCTGAACAACAAGAAGAAGGGAAGGGCAAAGGGAAAGTTGATAAGGGTAAACAAGTTATGGCCTATCAACCAAAACCCAAGAAGAACCCTACTCCTAGGAAGGAAAATCCTAAAAAGGATCAAGCATGCCATCACTGTAAGAGCGTTGGGCATTGGAAGAGAAAGCTTGTGCTCTATCTTGATGAATTGCGGGCAAATAAAAAATGAAATCGAAGGGTCCATGGGCTGCGGGTTCTTACGGTAATTTATTTGTCATTGAATTATTACTCTAAATCATAAAAATTCACGGGTATATGATCTGGATGTGGTATTCACATTTGTAATACAACTGCTACTTGAGGATTTAGAGTGGAAAGGAAGGGCGGCCTATGGGGAGCAATATGCTTGCACGTGGGAAATGGGCACTTTATGCATTTGTTGAAGCCATAGGAACGTTTAGTTTAGTATTGCCTTCGGGATTAGTACTGTTATTGAACAATTGTCATTACGTACCTTCTATAATTAGAGGTGTTGTTTCCTTTTCTATTTTGTTGGATGATGGTTTTACTCATACTATTTCACGTAATGGAATTTCTGTTTCTTTAAATGGTGTATTTTATTTTAATGCGATTACTGTGAATGGTGTGTTTGAAATTGATGTGATTGGAAATGAATCTAAAAATATAATTCGATGTTTAGCATCAATAAGAAGATAAAGTTAGACTTGAATTCTTCTTATCTTTGGCATTGTAGACTTGCTCATATAGGCAAGGCTCGCATGCATAAGTTGCAACAAGAAGGGCTTTTGCAAAATATCAATGATGAATCATTTGATAAATGTGAGTCATGCATATCTGGGAAGATAACGAAGAAACCTTTTCATAGCAATATGGAGACACGATCTACTTAGTCTTATTCATCTTGATGTGTGTGGACCACTTAGACATGTGTCAAAGAGGTGCTAGCTGCTTCTTAACTTTTGATGATTTAGGCCGTTATGGTTATGTTTATTTATTTAAGCATAAACATGAGGTGTTTGAAACATTTAAGGTTTTCAAAGCTGAAGTAGAACCGCAATTGGGAAAGAAGATTAAAGCTCTTCGATCCGATATAGGAGGCGAGTATCTAAGCCAAGAGTTTAAAGATTACTTAGCTGAGAATGGAATTGTCCATAATCTCACTTCTCCATATACTCCACAACAAAATGGTGTATCTGAGAGAAGAAATCGTACATTGTTGGACATGACACGATCTATGTTTAATCTTACTACTATGCCTTTATCCTTTTGGGATTATGCTTTAGAATCGGCGTTGCATTCTAAATATGGTTCCCACAAAGAAGGTTAATAAGACACCATATGAAATATGGCATGGAAAAGCTCCTAACCTGTCTTATTTAAAGGTCTGGGGTTGCGAGGCATATGTTAGGCGTGACTCGTGAGATAAACTCCAACAAAGATCTGTAAAGTGTATCTTAGTAGGATACCCTAAGGAAACTATGGGTTACTACTTCTACTATCCAACTCAAAATAAAGTAATTGTTGCTAGGTATGGAGATTTTCTTGAAAGAGATCTCGTATCTCAATAATTCAGTGGGAGATTTTATGATCTGGATGATGATCATGAAGATACATTACCTTCTGAAAACACTAACGTACTTAGGTAGAACACGATAGATGCAGGTCCTCCACCCGAAGTTGAAGTGATTCCGTTCGTAGATCCGTAAGGACTACGTGGACTTGAAGCGTCTATGTCTAAGCGTAGAGGTTGAGGAAACTATGTTAGGAGATCTTGGAGAGCCTACTAGTTATAAAGTTGCCATGGCAAGTCCTGATAAGGACAAATGGCAAGTTGCAATGAATGGGGAAATGCAATCTATGAGAGAAAATGAAGTGGGAAGAGGTCGTTACCTCCAAGCGCCAAGGTGGTTGGAAGTAAGTGGCTCTATAAAATTAAGGAGCCGACATGGATGGCAATATACACGTCTATAAAGCTCGTCTAGTTGTGCAAGGTTTTACTCAAACTTATGGCATAGATTACGAGGAGACCTTTTCTCCTGTAGCGGACATTAGAGCTATTAGAATTCTCATAGCTATAGCGGCATACTATAACTATGAGATATGGAAAATGGATGTCAAAACCGCCTTCTTAAATGGTCGCTTAGATGAAGACATCTATATGAAGCAACCTAAAGGGTTCGTGAATCCACAATTTCCAAACCGTGTATGCAAACTTCAAAGGTCCATTTATGGATTGAAGCAAGCATCAAGGCAATGGAATAAGAGATTTGATGAAGAAATCAAAAGGTATGGATTTATTCAAAATCTTGATGAGCCATGTGTATATCACAAAGTTAGTGGGAGTGATGTAATTTTCCTAATTCTTTATGTCGATGACATATTAATTATGGGAAAAGACATTCCAAGTTTGCAAAGTGTTAAGGCATATCTTGGGAAGTGTTTTTCCATGAAGGATTTAGGAGAAGCTGCATATATTTTGGGAATCAAGATCTCTGAGATAGGTCAAGCGGTTAATTGGTTTAAGTCAAAGAGCTTACATTGATAAAATATTGAAGAGATTCAATATGCAAAATTCCAAGAAAGGATATTTGCCGATGGAAGTAAAGCATGGCTTATGTATCAATATGTGTGCTTCAACACACCTGAGGTGTACGCATGCGAAAGTTCCTTATGCTGGCGATGGGATCTATTATGTATCTTTGTGAGATGCACAAGGCGATGTGGCGTTCGCTCAAAACATGACGATCGATATCAACGAGAATCAGGGTGAACTTCTTTGGACTGCATTAAACATATTCTAAAGTATCTTAGGAATACGAAAGATATGTTTTTAGTGTATGGTGGAAATCGGAACAGAGCTTGGTGTTACTGAGGATTCTTGTGATCGTCTGGCAGGTGTGATAAAGATGATCTGAAGTCTCATACGGGTTATGTCTTTGTCATCAATAGAGGAGCAGTTGATTTGGAAGTGCAAGAAGCGAAAATCGATGCGATATGCACCTTGAAGCCGAATACATAGGCTGCTTGAAGTGCAATGGAGGCTGTTTGGATTAGGAAATTCATTTTGGGGCTTGGTGTTATGCCTTCAATTGAATCGCCTATTGATATGTATTGTGACAATTCAGCTGCAATCATATTTGCCAATGATCACGGAGTCATGAAGGGCACCGGACATTTTCTGGAAGTATCACTATGTTCGGGAACAAGTTCGTGAAGGTGAAATTAATCTATTGAAAGTTCACACAGATGATAACTTAGCTGATCCTTTCACTAAGGCTTTAGCTAAATAACAGCTTATTGGACTTGCCAATGAAATTGGACTTCGTTTAGCTAATAGTTTCATGCATAACTGTGATTAGTATTTGAATAAAGGATATTGTAAAACATTTATTATTTTGATGAAATAAAGTTTGGATTATGTTTATTTTCATTTATAATATTGTTGTCCTATATTTGCATGTTTAATCCGTGAGTAACTGTGTTATTCTAAATGTCCGTTGTCGATTAATGATATGGGAGTATCATTAAACTAAGACAAATCTGAGAGATGTGGTAGAATATACTTGAAAGTATATTGATGAGAATGCATACCAATTGCAGATGATATTCAATGAAATGAATATAGGACTTATCCCAACTACATAATTTACTTTGTGGATATTGTTATAAGTAAATTATGAATAGTTATCCTCAGACTTGAGATACGAGATAAGTGTCATGAATGTAGTGCATTTACGTGGAGCAACTTAACGCTATCGTGGTGGTAGTCATAAGGGTTGTTTTCAGAAATGTTACAAAGTTTGTGGGTTATTCTTGTAGTCAATATAGAATTTGTTCCTTCAAATTTTATTTGGAGTTTAATACTTCTTTGGGCCTCGTAGGGTTGAAAAGATGTTTGTGCGGCCGCACCCAAAATCTCCCCTGAATATGTTTAGAAGATTTGGTAATCTTGGTCAATCACTTATAACGAGAAACAGAATAGTTTTATAAAGAATGACTTAATTCCATATCTTTATTCAACATGGTATTAGAAACAAAAGGATAATAATAATGAGAAATCATTAAAAGGTTTTCCAGGAGCCTTACTCGAGTTGTATCGAAGTGTTGCTAGACGCTAACCGATGTGATCACTCCATTAAGATATATCCAAGTGGGAGCTGTTAGTTTAATGGATATAAATTAGTAGACGTGAGTTAGGATCGAACTCGAGACCACGGGATTGCATACTTTACGTATGAGAATTAAAGTTAATAATTAAATATAAGCGTTATATTTATTTATTGATTAAACGAAATAACTAACGGACGTTAAGTAATTAATGTAATGGACTAACGGGCGTTAAATGTAATTGGAAAAGGACTAAGTTGTAAATAACGGGAATGTTCCGGAATCCCTTGTGGGATAGCCTAACCGATCGGCCACAAGGAAAAGGAAACAAATCCTTTTGCAACTCAAACTTGTTCACCAAGTTTGCTTGAGTATATATACAAAACCTAGGGTGTTTTTAAATCAATCTCTTGTGCTCATTAGCTAAACCTAAAAGTGTTTTGTGTGTGTTTTTTTGTCCAAACCGATCGGCCACACCTTTGTGGGTGTCGATCCTCAAACTTTTCCACATCAAGTTATTTGTTTTATCAAAAATAGCATTACTTTAATTCGGTTTAGTACGTGTATACAAGAAAGTGGTAATAACACAATATTGTTATTATTCTTGGATTGAATTACAAAATGGTAAGGGGTAATTCACATAATCCTAATTAAATCAAATTAGGGTTATTCCATTGCTAGTTTGTGGATTTGATTCTTGTTCGGCTAGAATCATGTAAGGTACGCATATTCTTTTATGTTAATTAATTATTCGTTAAATAAATCCTATACGCTTCCGCATGTATACTTTGATGGTTTTGTGATTATTTATTGAATGTCATGTTATCTAATTCCAACAAGTTGTATCTGTAAAAGGCAAGTATAAGAATGATACGTTTGATTATTAATAGTTATATTGCCGTTTCACGTTAGGAAGTGGTAGGATTCGGTCTGACCGAATATAGTTGGAGATCTCAGATTTTGGAGTACAATGTGTTGTAGCACTAGAATAAACTGATAACACAACTTGCTGTATAAGCTCTAATGGTTTAAGCGAAATAAGTTTGGCACGATGAAGTGTGGTACTAACGAAAAGTAAATTGATATAAAGAATGATACGTTTGATTATTAATAGTTATATTGCCGTTTCACGTTAGGAAGTGGTAGGATTCGGTTTGACCGAATATAGTTGGAGATCTCAGATTTTGGAGTACAATGTGTTGTAGCACTAGAATAAACTGATAACACAACTTGCTGTATAAGCTCTAATGGTTTAAGCGAAATAAGTTTGGCACGATGAAGTGTGGTACTAACGAAAAGTAAATTGATATAACGAATCAGGAGAAACAAGCGAAATAAGTTTCGCATGATGCTTTTTGAAATTTAGAGATAAAAGCATAAAAATCGCGTGTGGAAGATGTATATATTTTTGCTACTTTTATGCTATGTATCTATGTATATATTTCATTCTCTTATTAGTGTTCGGGATTGCTTATTTTAAAATAAGCACTTTGTAATAAGCAACTTCGTAATAGAAACTGCTTATTTTACTTAAAATTACGCAGACAAGAAGAAACAATAAGCAACCAGGTTAAATTGTTACTTCTGGTACTACTTGAAACTGAACACTGATTACTCTCGGGTTACAGAGATATTGTTAGGGAAATGAATTGAACGCTAACTATCGAAACAAAGACGGAACTGTAGGTACAACAGACGGAGTATAAGTAGTTGGTGTTTTATCTCAAAATATAGTCATTGGTTATGACCTATACACCTCTTACTTGGACAATACATATGTTGTTAGGGGTGTTTTTTATATAGGGCTTATGGCTTATTTGGTTTTCGGCTTATGTTTCGTAAGCTCACTTTTTGTTGTCTTACTTTGCAACTTTTTGGCTTGTATAAGCTTATTATGACATAATAAGTATTAAACCGAAAAGTTTCAAAATAAGTCACAAAAAGTGAGCTTATGAAACATAAGCCCAAAACTAAATAAGCCATAAGCCGACTATATATGCCGAAACAAACACCCCCTAAACCAGGTAGTTCGTTTACTTGACATTAATCACATTATGTCACTGGTTGCTTACGGGGAGGATCTGAGTTAACCAATCGAGTAATATGATAATATGTTGAATTTTAATTGTGTCTGTTTAAATAGTGGTTGTTGTGGGTATAACATATCTAACTCTGAATCTCCTTTTATACACTTGTGGTGCTTGATTTAGATCATATTTAATACGCCTTGAGACATTTTGCTTTCACTTAGACTGTTGTTTTCGATACTTTCCTTTATTGGTGAAATTCACTATAACAAGAAGATAGAATTCAAGCACCATGTGCTTCTGCTGTCTACAGTAACAGGACCTTGATTAAATCATACATAATGTCCTCCCACATGGCTCTTGCATTCATATCGTTTCCTCTTTTTGCCTTCGCATATGCTTGTACCTAAAATAATGTTATTATAACATGTGTTAGGACTTTCGACCATTTGTTATGCTTCATTTTAACGAAGTAGCTACTATATCTAACCACATGGGTGGTCAGGTGGACCAAAGGGGTTACCAGAAAACACATCAATGTTTTATGCATAGTGTCGTGTTACATAAATTGTTTAGTTAGTCTTATTATTTTATGTCAAATAAAATTTGTACACCTAGGGCCCGTTTGTTTTGTAGAATGGTTTAGGATTTTGATTTGGATTTGGATTTGTGTTTAGATTTGGATTTGTTATTAAATGATGGGAGAGAAAAATGTAATTATTTAAAATATATTATTTGTTTTATAAATTAATATAAGAGTAAAAAGACAAAAAGTTATATTATAAAATATAATAGGGGCTCATTTGTTTGTACTAAAAGACAAGCTAAGTATAAAAATAAAGATTATCTATTGAAATCTTGGCATCCCAGTGAGGATTTCTACACGGTAGATTTTTATCATTCATCCTCAATAGAAGGACCCACAAACACTTACCAAACATCAACTTTTTACCATGACTCCTAAAGTTTTGTCACAATACGTCAACCAAACGGGCCCCTAGTCATTTATACTCTTGAATCACCCACCGTTTAACCCCTAAAATGTGGTAACTAAAAAAGTTACTGTAAAATAGTAGTACCGTACTACTTAAGAAAATAGAGCCTCTAGATTTCTTCAAAAAGATTGACGTAATTAAGAATTTAACATAGATTCTAATCTGACATTTGTTATTCAGGAGGCTAGTAATAATCCACAGAATGCTTCCAAAATATTTAATCATACTCTAATAGTACTCGTAATTACAGCCTAATTCAAATTTTTACTCCGCCAAAACAGATGCATCGATTAAATCACTTTTAATTTCTTGAAACAAGTGAGTCATATTAACCATTTACTTTCATCCACCACCTATAAGGGGGTGGCAGTCATGACACCATATCTAATTCATACCTAATCACCCACCAATAATATTCTTCCATATCATCTCATACCTAACCATAAATTTTTAGTGGCAACCATGCCTAACCCATACTTTATCTATTTATAGCCGTTCAACGGCTAGTAGAAGCAAGCCCCGCTCCCACACCAATTCGGTGTCTTATGCCGATTTCATTCATCACCAATCCATACCGAGGGGGTGGCATTGGTGTTACCGATCGGTATGAGGCATACCGAACCCCACACCGATACCATTGCCAGTCCCTTAAGAATTAACTCACCTCGTCACCAACAACGTAATCTCATATCTAAATTTAAGTTTGAATAACGTTAACCTCTTAACCTTTTTACTGTATCTTGTTTCAATATTTGAGTCGAATATTTGACATTGGAGACCGGCTCGTATACAAGCTGATGTGCAAGTATCGACAAATACGACGTAACTTTATAATGAGTAAAAATAGGTTACGTACTTGATGGATCATTGGGCCTACAAGCACATAACCTATTGGTACTCATCATAAAGTTACATTGTATTTGTCAATACTTGGACATC
Source organism: Chrysanthemum makinoi (assembly GCA_910596185.1). Lineage (NCBI taxonomy): Eukaryota > Viridiplantae > Streptophyta > Magnoliopsida > Asterales > Asteraceae > Chrysanthemum > Chrysanthemum makinoi. The sequence goes on along the minus strand of OU343224.1, from coordinate 190,900,409 downwards.
AGCTTTAATATGGCCTTTCATTGTCAAATATTCGGCTCAAATATTGAAACAGAATACATTAAAAAGGTTAAGAGGCCGGTCAAGGTTATTCAAACTTAAAATTATGTAAAAGTTGTAGATATATATTCCTTGCATACTTAATAATTATACGGCTAAAAAATACGTAAGTCTATCGAAGGCACACACGTATACATAAAATATACGTTTATTAATGTATTTAATATAATTATTAATAATTAATAATTGCCTTTCAAAAAAAAATATAATTATTAATTAATATTAAAATGCTTCACAAAAATAATAAATCGACATTAATTATATCATTAGTTGCTATAATTAACTTAAGGCATTAAATTTACAAGTGAGTGACTTAGATGTACGTAAACCAAACCCTCGGGACTCCTTTCCCTAGAGAATCACACAAACACAAAACTACATAGAAAGATCTTTTGGATCTGAGGTTAGAGAGTTTACAATACTAAGAGAGACTATGTGTAAAAGGGATGAGTTGCAAGAGAGAAATGGTTCACTATTTATAGGAAAATTTCTCTACTGTTCTCCGGATCCCAATGATCCCTCCCCAGAGGGATCCGGCTAGTGCAATCCAAGGGATCCGCCAGTCTGGGTCAGCTCAAGTCCGGATTTTGGGTTGCAAACCGGGTTATGGGTTATACAAGATGCAATGTATCTAGACATTTGATCATAGGTCATGGGTCATGGATCATGGATAATACCCAATATGACTTCATGCATGATGTCATGCAATGGGTCATAGGTTATGGTTCAAGCTTCATGGGTATGGGTCATGGACTTTGGTTTTTACCCAACTATATTCAATGTATCTAGTCAAAGGGTCAAGTACTTAGATTATTACCCATTACATTACCCATTACAATATAAGTATGCACATTTTCATATTATGTAAACACTAGTTGTTATGCATATGTATTTCTATAAAATATAAACATTATTACTTGGTTTGTGTTTTATATGAAGATGTAAGTGTGTTAGTAAACTATTGGCTCAAACCATTTACATATTTTATTTGTTTCGTTAAAACGATTTTACGTTTGTTATCGACAAAACAATAGAAGATGTTAAAATATAAATAAACGTTTTTACGGCTTATTTGTATTAACAATCTCCCCCTTTTTGTTGATGACAAAACATAAGATTATTTCAAGGAAAAACTAAAATTCGTAAAAGTTTGAATTGGAGTTTTTACTCTCTTCTCCCCCTTTTTGTCGAAACAAAAAGAGCGTCGAAAAGAAACTAATACATTGTTTTAAGAAAAACATGTGAAAAGTAATAAAATGAACAGTAGAGAGTAGGAGAGGACAAGGATTCTCGTCTTAGCTCCCCCTTGACGAGTGCTTCCCTTTGTGAGGGCGTCAAGTAATTAGGAAGACTAAGCGAGTATGTTGCAATTATGTTTGCAAATGGTTTCGTCTATGACTAAAAATGCTCCCCCTTGACGAGTGCTCCTTTGAGAGGAGGACGTCAAGTAATAATGTAATCCTAAGTGAAAGTATTGCAAGTGTTTTGCTTTGACAAGAAGCTCCCCCTTGTTGAGGGTGTCAAAGTCTTCATGTGTATATTGAAAATATACAAAACAAAGGTTAGAAAACAAGTATATGATGCATAAATTCCTGTAAATGAGACTCAAATTAGTAATAAAGAAATGTTCCTTCATGGAGGGGATCCGTCTAGGCAATAGTCAGGGATCCGTCTGCCTGCATACTCATGACATCAATGTAGATGTAAAATATGATGTCAACATCAACAAGAGTTATGTATTAAGGCACTAAACATATTTTCATAATCAAATAGCATACAACATGTAATATCATTCAACAAAACGAGAGAAATGATATACATAACTCTAAAACTAAGAAAATAATCCAAACATGAAGTATGATTTCTAATCAATCTAAATTAAGCTTAAGACTAGAACACCACTTGAATTCCTAAGCTCAAGGATGTTTAGGTTTGTTGACCTCATCAAAACGTTCAAGGAGGTGATAGAGCATAAAATGTAGCTCGTCACGTACTTCATGTACTAAACCATCAACATGTTGATAATGATAACAATATTTGTCATGGCTAGGGAATGGTGGTGGTAAGAAGGGAGTGGTTTGAGATGGAAGGTTGGGTTGAGGTTCCACAAAAGAAGAAAGGTTTTGTGGAGGTATGTTTAATGAAGTTGGAGGTGGTTCAACTAAGGATGCTTGTGGTGGTACAGAGGTGTCTACTTCCATGTGATCCGGTTGTTGATTCCTCATAATCCAAAATGGACTATTTGAGGGTGATGGAGAAAAGGATACCGGTGCTAGTGTTGTTTCAACACCATTGTTTTGTTGTTGCACTATTCTCTCAATTGGGGAGAATGTCGGCAATGGTGGAGGATGAGATGGCCTAGAAGGCAAGTCCTCTAAGTTGTAGAGGTGTGAAGATGAGAGTGGAGTGGTGAAGGATATGGCTCTAGGTACTAGGGGTGATGGTTTAGTGGGTGGTCCTTTGGCGGATGAGAGTGGAGTGGTGAAGGATTCGGTTGAAGAGATTTCGTGAACAACCTGAGCAAGTTTCTTGGGTGGTCCTTTGGCGGATGAGTTAGCACTAGGAGCTTTCCTCATGATGAAATGGTAAATGGATAGTGAAATATAGGCTTTTAGTTACTGAGAATGATGTTATGAATGGTGACTTAGAGTTACTAACAAAGGGTTTATAAAGGAAAGGAATTGGTAAGTGAATTTAAAGCTTAAACCACTAAGATCCTTCAAAATGCAATGATTTGCATGCACAAGAGTCAACTTCAAAATTACACTGATCAAAGAAGTCAATTAAGATAAGATGGAATGTTCAAGTTAGCAAAAAAAGCTTGAAATGATTGTTTGGGCTAGGATTAACTTAGTCTGTGCAGCCGGTTCCCACGGTTCCCTTAAATTAGGGATCCGTCTAGGCTAAACCTAGGGATCCGGCAATCAGCAGTCACATAAAAAGAAGATGATGACTAGTAAGGTCAAATACCTACACATCTTGAGTGTTTTCAGTCTTCTCAGGTGTCTTAAATGATATGAGACTTAAATGATCAAGTGAAATGAGTGGGGATAGCTAATGATTGTCTTTTATGGAAAGAAATGGGGCTTTATAAGCACCAATGGATGATCCTAAGAGATTTGAGAGTGTCAAATGGAGTAAATGATCCTAGAGATCAGATGGTAACTTAAAAGAAATTTGGAAAGTTCCTCAAAAATCATAAGAAATGAAAAACTAGTTTGTGGCCTATTTTGAGGTAGGGATGACTAAAATCAATTTGCTAAAATTAAGAAGAAATATCAAACTACATGTTTTGAGATGTGAGGAACAATGTGTGAGCATTGGAGCAGAAATGTGGTGAGTTTTGGTGAGATGATAAATCAAAAAAACCTTGAAAATGATCCTAAGTTATCTATGAGTGAGTGTGAGACCTATTGAGCTTGAGGAAGATCTAAGTGATCTTAAAGAATCATGTTTAGCTAATATGATATGGTCTTTGAAGAATGGATTGATATATGGAAGTTTGTAAGTTTACTTTTGTTTGCCCAGATCCCACAGATCCCTTAATGGAGGGATCCGGCTAGTTCTAAATGAGGGATCCGGCTACTGCAGATCAGTAGCTTTACAGAAAGTGTGCAAAAATTACACTAGGTGACGCATACTAATACTAAAGGTTTCTGAGAGGCAAACAATAATATAAGCAAAAGTACAAGATATATGGCACACAACGTCAACCTATTATGATAACAACCAAACATTAGAATAAAAGAAGCAAAGTAAGTCAAGCACAATCATGAGCATACATTGTATAAAATTTCTAAAACAACCATAAAGACACACATAAAGTTTCTTTCGTCAATCTCTTCACTTCTTCTTTCCCGAATTCATGAGGTAGTGAGTTAGACATTTGATCATCCCCTTGGTTTGCTTGAATTCTTCAGACTCATTTGGAAGAGTGGGAAGTTGTTCATAGTAGGCCATAGGGTCCATCCAAAAGTTAGAGACGGGATCAACTTCTTCTTTTTCTTCGTCCGAAGAGTCCGAGAGAGCACGAGGCCTTTTTCCATTGATCATTAGCCGTTTGGGAGGTTGTTTGGTAAGTGGTACCATAACATGGTTAGCAAGAAAGTGATCCTCGGTAATAGGAGAAGGTTGCATTGCACTAACATACTCACGGAGTCGTGTTAGGAGCATACCATAGGGAAGTACCATGTTATTGGCTTTGAACACACCTACCATTCTTTTAACCATGTAATAGGCAAGATTAAATGGTCTTTGGTGGATGAGACAATAGATCATTTGGACAAGACACGCATTGAGATGGTCTTTGTTCCCAACCAAGCAAATGACATTTTCTCTAAGAATTTCTTCCCACTTTTTGTAAATGGGAATTATCTCGGAGAGTTCCATTTGAAAGGGATCACAATGAATGAGTTCCTTGTTGCGGTTGAGACGAGATTGGTCGACCCTTTGTTTGAAGATGGTATCTCGAACAACCATGGGATCATCAAGAGGAGTGTGATAGATAGGTTTGGGGTCTAGTGCGAAGAATTGAGCGGCTATTGACCAATCTTGGGAATACATACAAATTCCTTCACATGGTATGCGAAGAATTTGTGCAAATGTGTTGAGCGGTAAGGTAATGCTTTGGTTGTTTATAATGAAAGTGATTGAGATATTTCATCATTGTTTCGAACAATCCTAACACTTTTGTAGAACTCAAAGATGAAGACCGGACAAATTTTTTCATCAATTTCTAAGAGACAATCAAAGTTGATTGCCGAAAAGACTTGACTAATGTCACTGTTTTCAAGGAAACATTCCTTAACTATACGACCTTCATGGATAAGTCTTTTTTCTAGCTTTTTGAAGATTTTGAGATTGATTTTTGAAAGCCCTTCTTTCCGATAGTATCTAGAGAGGTAGTGAACGGTGTCATGGTGATCTTGTGGGTGGCTTTAGGCATGATTGATCCTAGAAAACAAATATTATAATTAGGTAAAATTTGTCAAGATGGGTTTATGGTTTTGATTTGTATTAACAATGTTGTTTTGAAAAATATTTAATTGTGTAGAACCTTTTTGTAATTAATTTTTGCAATACCTAATTTCTTCAATTGATGATCAGTTGAATCTTAATTGAAAAGTCTAAAACCATAAACCCTAGGATGATGATGAATAGAACATATGAGTGGAATTACTTACAATGATGTTCAAGAATGAGATGCTTGAGAGTACGAAGCTCTTATGGAGATGGAAGCAGAAGTTAGGTCATTTTTTGTGTTTGTAGAGAGAGGGAAAATGGATTATTTTGGTTTTGAAAAGCGTATAGCTGATTTCTGTGACACGGTTCCCCCGGATCCCTTATTTCGGGGATCCGCTAGTACAATTGTGGGATCCGCTCGTAGCGAGAAAAATATTAGGATTTATTCTTTTTACTTATGGTAAGTTATACAATAACTTATTTTGAAAAAGAATTTGTTGAATGAGGTTCCTATTCGAATAGACGTTTGGCCAAGTTGTTTTGATGGTTAATCGATTATTGAAAAGTTAACGATCAAAAGTCTATTTTGCGAAGACGGCGTAGATTTGATGATCTTTAGTATTATTAAGAAAATCAAAGAGGAATACTATTCCCGATGATGAGTAAGTAAGGAAAGTGGTGAAGAGAGACTTTTTAGAGGCTTGCGACTTCTGAAGTTAACGTCCTAATTCACGTGTTCATATAGTTTTATAAGACAATATTTAAAAGTATGGTCTTTATCATAGGAGAAAGACACATATCATCAACATATTCATATAAGCGGACTATAGATAAAGATCAGCTAGTTTGTGGGTAAGTTAACATACCTCTAAACTCTTATTATGGTCTTTAGAAACCATATACCCGAAATACTTCATGAGCTTTTAAGGTAATCCATTGTACTTAGTAGAAGTAGGTTGTGATTACTTTTGGGTTCTTCCTTAAGTGTTGGCTTCATTTTTCTTTGGATATAAATAAAGTCTTTGGAAGAGTCCTAGCAAGAAGATTTCTTAAAGAGAAATTGTTAGAATAATCTATCACTATCCAACATAAAAAAATTGTTTTAAAAGATTTCCTTCTTTGTAGTTTTCGATAATACATGTGTAGAAAACTAGAAGGGGGGTTGAATAGTTTACCGATTAAAAACTTTGTTTTGAAACTTATTGAAAGATCAATTGATATTGATCTTAGATATGTTAATGAAATATGTAAGCAATATGTAAAGAGTAAATAAGGAAAGAAATGATAAAACCACAACAAGTTGTTTATAGTGGTTCGGTCTACAAGGACTCTTTCTCCTTGCCCTACTTCACTCCCCGAGTCTCACACTCGAGAGTTTAACTTCACTAGTCAACAAGCTCCTTTCACTGGCGAAGAAACCTTTACACTTAAACACACTATTTCCGACACTAAGCTAAATGTCGAGTTCTTTCCAAGGGTACAACCACTCCCACACACAATGTATTTTGAGGACTAAAATACTAACCACTCACACTCACAAGATTATGATAGTTTGGTACAACAATGAAGTATGAATCAACACAAGATCATACAACACCAAACAAACAAGACTTCCAACTTCTTGTTGAAGCTTGAATGTGACTTGATTTTCTTTGCTACAAAAGAGATCACTAATATGATATGAAACTGAGTTAGAAAGGTTAGAGAGAAGATATGTACGAGAGTATGATAGAAAGGGATGAAAAACTACTTGGTTTGGCTTTGCTATTTATAGCCAAAACCATCGGCAAGCACCCGCAGGAGCGGACCCTTAAAAGGGTTCGCCGTTATGAGTTTTGGTGCCGCCGAGGTCTGACAGCAAGATATCAAGATCTTGCCAAAGTCAACCATATCTATGCAAGATTGTGTAAGATATGAAGAGTCCAAATCTACACAAAATATCTAATGAAATCTTCCAATGATTTCCATGATGTCATGTGTTGTTTTTCTATTTTTAGAAATATGCAAATACATAAGTAATGTTTAGTTTTTAAGAAACTAAAACATTCTAAAAACTACTATCATACATTATGGTTAGAGTCATATTAAGATATGATTAATCACAATGTAAATGCTTGAGTAATGAAGATATTATTTGAAAAAGCTTGTTTTAATATCTATTAAACTTGACAAGCTTTAAGCTTTATAAAAATTAAATTTACTTTTGTCGTAAACAAAACTTAGGTAAAGATCAAAAATATAAATAACGTTTAATGACGATATTCGTATTAACAATCTCCCCCTTTTTGTTGAGGACAAAATATAAATTTTATTTTTATAAAAGATACAAAAATTATACAAGAGTTATAAAAATATTAGTTTTAGAACTTGAAAAAGAAATGATAATGTAAGTGTATGATGTTTGACTTTTTCAGAAAGTCAAAGTCTTCACTAGTTGAAGCATGAAGTTGACTTTTTCAGAAAGTCAAAGTATGCAGTTGACTTTTTCAGAAAGTCAAGTATTACCAATGAAGTATCATGTTGACTTTTTCGGAAAGTCAATGTATGCAGTTTGACTTTTTCAGAAAAGTAAAATATAACCAAGTTCTATATATTTCTCCCTTTTTTTGTCTCAACAAAAAGAAGACGCGATGCGGAATGTATAATGAGCCCGGGCCATTATTTCCCCCTTGACCAATGCTCCCCCTAAATTGGGTGCCAATGGGAGGATACATGGATTGTGAAAAAGCTACAAAAAGATTTGTTAGTAATAATCATTATTCACAAGCATTTCCAAACACTATGTAATAAACACCAACAATATAGAAAACACCATTCATTAGTTAAAATTTTTCATGATTTAAAAACCATGAAAAAAGAACACAATGAAGTGTTATAGTACAATAAACAATAACAAAAAAAAAATAATCCTAGAAAAGTAAAAAAAAAATGCTTAGAAAAGCTAATCTATGACCATTCTAATGAGATGGTGGATGAGAAAGAGTGTTGAGTCGCTCAAGGATGTGATTGAGGATGAACCTCATTTCCTCTTGGAATTCATGGACCATTACCCGGGTCCGATCAACGGTTTGGGCGGTTTGCTCACAAGTTGAGCAACCATGCCTAGGGGGGTAGTATGGTTGATGAGGTTGTGGTGGTGGAATGGTAGATGTGTTGATGTTTGTGTTGGTGTTTGGGGTGGTGATTATGGAGGCTACCAAAGCACTTTGCATTTTCATAGTCTCATTTAGGTGAGAATCCACCATATTTGAGAATTGGTGGAGATGTTGGAGTTCGGCTTGAATCTCCTCTCTTGTGGGATGATCTTCCCACATGGACTCCTGAATGTCTTCTATGTGAGGGCACATTGATGTAGGGAGTGGTTGATCCCCATACAAAGGACCATGGATGTCTTTGTAGATGGGGTGGAAGAGAAGAGGTCTTGGCCCTAACGGGGCGTTTGGGTCGAAGGATGGTCTAGGAGACTCATGAGCAATCCGCTCAATAGTGCCAAATGATGGCAATGGTGGTGGATGATTTGGCCTAGGAGGCAAATCTTCCAAGTCCTCCAAGAAAGGATTTGGAGAAGTGGGAGGTGTGGAAAATAACTCCAATGGGATGAGGGTTGGAGATTTTGGTGGTGATGTTGTTTTTGATGTTTGGAGGGTGCGGTGGTGGTGAGCTTGGTTTCTTTGTTGGTGGTGGAGTGGTGATGGTGATGGGAATAGGAGTAGCTAAAGTGAGGTGTGTATCATCCCTTATAGGAGATGATATGGTGAGTGGAGATGACTCGGATGAAGAACTCAAGTTAACAAAACAACAAGGTCTTACGCTAATCCTAGCGGTTTTCTTGCAAGGCTTGGTTGAAGGTAAAGATTTTGTCATTTTTGACTTGAGTTTTTGCTAGTTGACGGTAAGAATGGATAAGGTGTGAAGATGATCATGGTAAAACCTCTTAATTTATAGAAGTGAAAAATTATGGAGAAATGTGTTTGATTTGATGTTAAACCATAGAAGGGATGAGGTTCCTAATGATTTGGAAGTGGGTTAAATGCTAGTCATATCACCTAAGTCAAGCCATACAAGAGGGATGGAGTGAAGAGGCAAAGTTTTGCAATAAATGTGTTCTAATGATTGTAAGATCCTAACAATCAGATTACCCACGGATTGCAAGAAACCAAATTTTTGGTTCCTTCCTTTATGCAAAAGGGTTCCTTGGGTTAATTTTTCAAATTTTTGAATTTTGGTGGGAAGTGGATTTCCTATATGCCTAAGTATGTTATACTAGTTCTAATATGGGTAAAAACCAGTCAAGATTAACTTACAAGCAATGTATGGTAATTTGGAATGTCGAAATAACCGAGATTGAGAAAGTTACCACGGAGGATCCACGGCACCAAATTTTTATACAAGCGGAACCCTTAAAAGGGTGCCTGGTCACTGTATGCAGTGCGGCGGTACCAATTGCATAACGACGGAACCAAAAATTGGTGTCGTCGGATCCGTGGAGACAGCGAGAACACTTTTTAAGTGTGGGGATATTTCGAAACACGAAATTTTGCTCAAAACATGTGACATTAATTACTTCTAGTTAGGAAAAGTAAATAACACATACACAAACATAGTGGATCATAGATTTTGAGCAAGGCGGCGATTTTCACATTATAGTGAAAATGGGTAAAATTTGATAGCATACTTGTGCTATCCCCCTGCATAAGATTGTTAGCATACATCATTGTTTTGAGTTATATTATCATCCTACAAATTAAAAACAACCAAATTGTATCAAACATTAAAGATAATGTATTGTTCCAAACACTCCTTAAAAGGACCTTTACTTGTCCAATTTCTTGTAAATCTTGTTCATTATTCTACCAAGGCACTTGAACATCCCCTTGGTTTGCTTGAACTCTGCTGATGCATTCTTGATCTCGGGAAGAGATGCATAATACTCATGAGGTGGAAGGCGAGAGTTTGGAAGACCATCCTCGGAGCTATTTGATGATGATGACGATGGAGTTGGAGGTTTTGCTCTCTTGCCTTTTGTCTTAGCAACTCGCTCTTCACTCAAGGGCACAAAAATGTGAGGGATGAGCTCATAGTGAAGGTGCATCCTTTTTGGGCTTGGTGGAATTGGGGCATAGGCTCTATAGAGACGGGTGTGAAGCATCCCGTACGGAAGAGCAACCGATCCTTGAGTTGGGATATCAATCATTCTCCTAGCGATGTAGTAGGCTAAGTTGAATGGTTGTGGACAAGTTGTAGAGCATGTGGCAAAGGCAAGCATTGATGTGATCCCTATTTCCTATGGTGCTAATGACATTGGCTCTAAGTATTTCTTCCCATTTCTTAAATTCGGGCTTAAGTTCATTGAGCTCCATTCCATATGGATCTCGGTTCACTTCTTTTCCTTTTCGGGTGACTCGGGTTGTATCTCCCTTGGGATAAATAGGTGCTCACGGATGACATCCTTATTTGCTAAAGGTGTTTGGTAGGGAAGAGAGCGGTCATTGATTGCATCAAGGATGGTGAGTGACCACTTATCCGAGTATACACATGTCCCTCGGTTGGGAATTCCTAGCACTTGAGCAAAGTTGGTTAAGGAGATGGTGTAGTCCTTTTGATTGATCTTAAACCTTAGGCCAAACTCATCATCTTCGTCAATGAAACCGGTGACATTAGCATAAAACTCTAACACAAACCTAGGTCAAATAGGTTCATCGATGTCAAGGAGACAATCGAATTGAATAGCGGCTAGCTCTTCACGGAGATTGGTTTTTTCAATAAAAGAGGAGTGAATGGTTCTACCCTCATAGAAGTACCTAGTCTCTAGACTCTTAAAGATTTCGACTTGTTCCTTGTTAAAAACTTGAAGACCTTGATAGATCTTGAGCTTCGTAGATCGTTAGTATCGCTTGTGTAATCACAAACAAACTAAAAGAAAATCTCTACAACTTGTATTCTGTAGCGGAATATAAACACAAGTATGAAACACAGATAACTAAGAACTTCTTTGATCCTCTATGGATCATTATATTAATAACTTGTTTAAGCACACGTACATAATTCATTCTATTGTGTTCCTTTTATAGACAAGGAACCCTAAACAAAACCCTAAACCGTTTCCCAAGAAACGTATAAACATAAAACTAAATAAGATATACACAATCACTTCCTAATAAAGCTCATATATATCCAAACTAAATATACTAAACACGGAATAATAACTTCCACAGAAACAAACTAATCTTCAGAACTATGTCTTGGCAGAGAATCCATACCCTTCAGAATCCATTCAGATAATTGTACTTCACATAATTCCCAACAATCCTCCCCTAAACTGGAATTTGACGTGGTTAAGTTCGGTTTCTTGATAGATCTCTAACCTTGAAACACTAGAGGATTGTAGTCAAACAGCATCAACAAAGAATCAAAACAAAATCATCTCTTTGATGAAGAAACTCCGAAACTCCATATCTTTGCAGCAACAAATGACAACATGTACATCAAAACATATAGGTTTCAAACTATTCTCATCACATCCAGGTGTGTTAACTCCTGTGAGAGGTGAATCATTGAAAGTAATGGATTTGATGTCTCTTTACCAATAGCCATCACTACTGGAGTAGCCAAATGTTTAAGTTCTAAAACCATGGTACACTTGATAACCATCGATTTATTAGCAAATCAGCAACCATGAACGGATTTGATATGTCTTTACACTGTAGCCGTTTGCTCAGGACTAGTCAATTCTTAAAATTGGTGAACTGATTACCAAATATGGAATTCCACTGCCTTTACCACAAGCCATATACATGTGGGCTAGTCAATTCTTGGATTCCAAAAAGGAATAAATCATGGTGAATTGATAACCATACAACACTCAACAATTAAGCATGGGTGGTTGCAAACCCTATGATTTTGAGCAAACCATTACAACTATCAACAGATTTGATGTGTCTTTACCAAAGCTGTACCCTTTGGACTAGCTAACTCTTTGACATACACAAGGTATATCTGGTGAGTTAATAACCAGCAATAAGATACAACAAACCTACAATAAAAGTTAGTAAAAACAAAACATATACATAGTGATTTTTTTTTTAAATAAGAATAAAACAAAGAAACAAAAATTACAAATCATACAAATTACAAAGTACCATAATCATGAGGAACTTCTATGCGCCATAAACTGATTCTTAATAACACCGACACATTGTTCAGCATGCAAAAGATCATTGCCAACAGGATCCAGAGGAACTTCCAACTACGAAGAAGCATTCTTTCCATAAGTTTCACAGATAATGGATAAGTTCTCTCGGCAAACATGACAGTAATACCACCCTTCGTCTCAACTACATGCACACGAGGTAGAGGATAAAATCTCCAAGATGTAACCTGCCATAAGTGAGAGTTCTTCCAAATAAAGTATCCTTTACCATTGGGAGATATTGAATCAAACAAAACATGAAGATCACCCAATAAATATAAAACAGAACCCTTTGGTGCATTAGAATGATAATACTTATTGACAAGAGTATATAGCGTAACCAAATCGCCTATCCACCGGATGCAAGATCTCCTTCAAAAATTAAATTCCATGGTCGTTTGATCCAACGGTGAATCACATTCACTCATCCTTTTGCAATGACCAATTAACCAAAACATCATGAGACCCTTCAGGAAAAACATCAGAAGATCCCTCTTTAATAAATGTTGAATCAGTAGCATTGAGATCCAAAGAACTAACCCTTGAAGATTCCTTAACCTTAGATGTATGTGCCTGAACAGATTTCACAGATCTCGAGAAAGAACAGATCGTTTTCTAGCCATTCTTTTCTTCCTCCTACACGGTAGATAAATGTCGAAGATGGTATAGGTTCTTCATAACATCTTTAATTTCGTGGAAGAAATAGAATCATCCTGCATTGGAACAAAACCACGTAAGACATACATCTTCTCATCTGCTCTGGCCTTTTTAGATTTAGCACTGTATTTCACTTGACAACCCAACTCTTTTCCAACTTTGTCAATAGGATCAACTTTAGGTACTTCATCATAAGATGATATTCCAGATGAAGCAACATAAGGTTCAGTGATTGAACTTGAACAAGCTGAAGGAATAGCTTCATGAGATCTGAAGGAATAGCTTCAGAGATACTTGAAGCAACAACGAAGTACTTAACTTTGAAACAGGATCCTCAAAAGAATCTACAATTTCAACTATCCTTGGTCTTTTGGATTTAGGAGCATCTGAAACATCAGCAATTCTTTTCAAAGTAGATGCGAGGACTAGATGAAGTAAACTTCATAATCTTATTATAATAACTGATTAACTTCGGCATCGGTAAAGCCTTAACACGCTTCATAGTCATACCAGAGTTATAGAGAGCAACTCGATATTTCACTACTTTCCTCATATAATCTTTTGTTGGAGCTACAGATTGTGCTCTCATTTTCTTAGTCATGTTCTTTTGAGTTTGAATAGCTTTCCTTTTGCCATAGCTTCTTTCTTCTTTTGTTGTCCAAGAGCCATCATCTGAGCCACAAAATCATCACTATTAAAGTCTGCTCCTAAAATACTCTGAGCAATTGAAGGATTAGAAAGCGACTTTGAGTATACACATCCCAGTGTTGGGCATCGGTAGCCATTGCATCTAATTCTTTTTGTCTCAGAGTCAATTTAGAAATAGACTCGGCTTCAATCTGTTGAGCCAATTCAGCACTTTTCTTCAAATTGGCACATTCATCTAACATCCTCTGTTGTGCTAACCTTTCCTGTTCATTGACTAGATCTGGACCAAGCTCAGTATCAACCATTACTCCTTTCCCTTTATCAGTAGATTCAAAAATAGCATCAGTGAAGGAGTATCCATAAAAGGAACTTGAAGATTCATCTAGATGTGCTTGGAAGAAACATGTTTAGAGAAATCTTCAACAGGTGTAGAAAATACATCTTACGGATTCAAATTAAACTTCCTTCCAGCAAGGAAAACTTGAAGCGGATTCGGATAGCACATTTGAAGCTTGAACATTAGCACCAGCAATGTCCATCAAAGGAGTATCAACAACAACATGTTCTTGATGGTTGAAACATCTTCACTTTGAACTGTATCCTTATGCACATATTGCTTTCTCCTTCGTCTAGTAAACAAAATTGGCTCCTTTTGTTGTACAGATGTACCAACCTTTGAAATAGAGACATTAGATTCTTGAGCCACATTAGCCAACATATCAAGTGACTTAAACTGAGCATTCACATCCTCCTCATCAGAAGAAACATCCAATCTCCTTTTTCATCTCTGACTCAGTTGTATTTCCAAATCCTTAACCTTTCTTTTCAAATCTACAATCTCACCACCAAGCTTAGTTTTAGTCTCTGCAAGCTCCTTCTTGAGATTAGTAACCTCAGTTCCATACCTGTTCACTAAAGCATATAAAGATGTAAGTGTAATAGGGTCCTCAGCTCCACCAGCAGATTGCTCTGTGGGAATGGGAGCATCATTGGGCCTTTCAGAAGAAACATCAACATGCTCTATGAATGAAACATTATCATCAACTGGATCTCTAACAGGACTAGGAGTAGGCAACCTATTAAAGTCAGTCTCATCATTATCCTCATCATGAGGAACCTGTGTAGATGGTGGACTAGGTCTAGGTGAAGGAGTGGACAAATGTTGTTCAGGAGCAACAAGATGGGTTTCAGCAGTATTAGAAGGGCCTTCATCTATTGTCACTAATGGATTCCCATCAGCAGCAACAGTAGTAGAAGGTGGAGAACCAACAACATTTCCTTCTTTAGCAGATTCATTGTCCTGAGACAACATAGCCGCTAGCAAAGGATGATGTGCCCCTCATACTTAGTTCTCATTGAAGCAAATAGTTTAGCAGTTAAAGCTCCTATGGGATAAAAGTCTTGGGCTTGTGTGGTAATGTCTAAAATTATCTGAATAAACCTAGGGTACATTAAAACTTATGCTTTTTCCTATCTATATTTTCAACCATATTATCAAAAATATACTTAGAGAAATTATAAGTCAAACCCCGAGAAAGACAAACAATACCACATCCCAACTGTGTAGAAAATTGATCCCATCCTCCAGATTTATTGCTCATACATTGAAGCAAGGTGTGAATCAAAAATCTCCACATAGGACACAACTGATTCTTCAACCACATATCAGTCCTTTCACCCTGATATCCAATAGCTCTTAGTCCAGCAAGAATGTCCACCGCATTAGAATGCGAAACCCCATTTTCATCATCCAAATGAAGTTGTCTTCTTATCAACTCCTCTGTCACCACATGCTCTGTTCCATCAATCATTGCAACAATCTCTGTATCACTCCGTTTTGTAGCAGATGCCCAAAATTGAGTAACCAACGATTCATATATTGCATTCGGAGAATGTGTTAAAGCATAATGAATCTTGGATCTCTGTAAGAATTCTACCATTGGTCTATACAACTCATCACCCTTTGCTGTTCCCAGAAAAGCGACTTTATTATGATCATGCTTGAATTGAAGCGCCATGTGAAAAATTGTAAGTTAGGGTTAAGAGTCACACAAGTGGAAGTGTTTTGAATGTGAGTAATGAGGGAAACTTTTAATTTGAGACGAAGATATGCGAACAGAGAATAAGTAGTAGTTTCCCAAGTTTGGTCAAATGTTGACCAGGTGGCGTGTACTTGCTACTTTTCCCCAAATTAACTTTCAACTTCGGTAGAAACACTAATCAATATGCTGAAGAATACTACTCGAGAAGCAGATCACGTATTCAAGAAGCTTCAGTAAATATCTTTTTACTATTTCACCCACACGCATTAAATCTCATTAAGTCTTGAAACTGTCTATAAAACAATCCCAATGCACACATAACTCTTCATCCAAAACCCCAAATATCATCACAAACCCTAATTGCATCAATGCTCCAAAATTAACCACAATCAACCATGAGTACTAAACCTGAGATCATAGATCTCACAACATCATTCTCATCATCATCATCATCAAGTGATGATTCAAACCCCTGGCTTCATTACTTTCCTCAACCATATTCACGACCAATTAAATCACCTTTTATCCCTTCTTCAGAAGAAGATAGTGTAGTGAATCCAAGTGAATCTGCTGATGATTCTGATGACTCCTATAAGGAGAGAACATCTTACTCCCAACCTCCAGCACCTCAGCCTCAACGAAGGCCACGTGCCAGAAATCCGCCACTCCCTAAGGATAGAGAGGTGGTTCTAGCACTTCCTGCGTCATATCATGGTGCATCATCACATATCGTATAAAGGAAGGGGTTAAGGAAGGTGGAAGGATTGCTTTTTGGTGAAATCAGCAGATGAAGCACACATGACATACGTGGTCATCTTCATCATCATCGTTTTCATCAATCCATCCTTCCCATTTTGATCCTTAGCATCTTCGTCGTACCGGTCATGCATATCCAGCCATCAAGATAAAAGGAATGGGTGGTTATGCAAGTTCTGATAAATGCATATCCAACATCTAGTGTGAAAGATGTGAGCAATCATGCATATCCAACAGCCTGTTAGATGTTGGAATAGATGATATGAACTAGATTTGGATTAGTAGATCATGTAAAGCTCTTTCCTTGTAGTTGCTTTTGATGTTGATTGTACTCTGTAAGCTGTAAGCTGTAAACTGTTTCTCGAATGAATGAATGAACAATTTGCTTCAGTACTTCTCTTGAATGAACATAGTAACTTCAGTACATTGTCTTCAGTGGAAACAAATAACTCACTTCAGCACTTTGAATTCAGTAGAAACAAGCTTTAGAGCTTTCTTGACCATATTCCAAAATAACAACCATGGTAAATTCCAACTTGAATAACCAATCTGCAAAACAAAACAAACACAGAGAAACACACAAACCAACAAAGAAAAACAAACTATCATTACATTAGCTGGTTAGTGTTAGAAAACAGAATTAAAAAGTATACACAAAATTTACATAAGAAAATGCAAAGTATACACAAATCCTCCCCTGAGGCATATGCCTCCCCCGAGGCCTATGCCTCCCCTTAAACTTTGCAGTTAAGGGTTAAGCATACCAATATGGACCACTAGGTGTTGAAACCTTGGTCCATCAAAAGCCTTTGTTAACAAATCTGCCACATTATCATCAATGTGAATTTTAACCACTTTTATCAAATGTTTGTCATATGCATCTCTTATAAAGTGGTGCCTGATTTCAATATGTTTTGTTCGATTGTGAAAAACTGGATTTTTAACAATGCATATGGTACTTTGATTATCAATAAAAATTGTTGTGTTCATGAAGTTATACCCATAATCCAACAATTGATTTTGTATATAAAGAACCTGTCCACACAATTTGCGACAACGTACTCTGCTTCAGTAGATGAGGTAGCCACAATAGTCAGTTTCTTGCATTGCCAAGAAATCAATCTCTTCCAAGGAATTGGCAACCTCCAGTGGTGGACCTCCTATCCAGATTTGCACCAGCATAGTCACTATCACTATATGCTTCCAGCTTAAATGGAGATTCTTTTGGGTACCAAAGGCCTAAATGAGGTTGGCCTTTGAGGTACTTAAAGATCTTCTTAACAGCATTGAGATGGGAAGTAAGTGGAGTAACTTGATGTCGAGAACAAACACTCACAGCAAAAGTAATATCAGGCCGTGAAGCTGTTAAATACATCAAAGAACCAATCATAGATCTGTAAAGATGTACATTCACTGGTGGATCTATTTCATTGTTGATTTTTGACTTTGGAGCTTCATAAGGTGTAGTGGCAGTCCTTACACTCTCCATACCAAACTTCTTTAAGATGTCCCTCACATATTTGTCTTGACTGATAAAGATACCATCAGGTTTCTGCTGAACTTGGAGACCCAAAAGAAAGTCATTTCTCCCATGGCACTCATCTGAAATTCTCCCTTCATTAGCTCCTCAAACTCCCTGCACCAAGCTTCCTTTGTGGATCCAAAAATAATGTCATCCACATACACTTGCACAAGAATAAGGTCTGTGGAATTCTTCTTGGGAAAAGTGTTTTATCTATGGCACCTCTTCGATATCCATGCTTCAGAAGAAAGGATGAAAGCCTAGCATACCAAGCTCGTGGTGCCTGATGTAGTCCATAGAGAGCTTTGACTACCTTGTAAACATGAGTAGGATGATCAGGATCTTCAAATCCTTTAGGTTGAGTGACATAAACCTCCTCTTCTATTTCACCATACAGGAAGGTGCCTTTAACATCCATTTGATATACCATAAATCCCATGTAGGATGCATAAGCCAAGAAAATCCGTATGGCCTCAACTCTAGCCACAGGTGCAAACACTTCATCATAATCAATCCCCTCCTCTTGTCTATAACCTCGAGCAACCAATCTTACTTTGTTTTTAATGACAACACCTCTTGCATCTCTCTTATTCTTCAAAATCCATTTAGTACCAATTGCATACTTGCCATCAGGTAGTGGTACCAATATCCAAACTTGCTGATTTTGAAATTGTTGCATCTCTTCCTGCATTGCCTCAAGCCAACATGAATCTTCAAGAGCCGAGTAACACGGTTGGTTCCACTTGAGAAAGAAAACAAGCAAACAGACAATGTTCATAGTCCGTGTGATTGTCTCTTTGCTGATTTGAGACATAAGAGATAAAAGCCACTTGACCATATTTAGAACTTGCCACAGTACCCCTTGTTCTAACAGGTGCATTAGGATCACCAATAATATTTGACTGTGGATGAGTATTGTGAATCCTTTTAGTAGCAGTGGTGTTGACTTCAATGGAAGAATCAAGATTAGTCATAGTAGGTTCAAAATCAGTGTCATAAGAAGGTGAGGTGAAGATTCCAGCTTTGGGTTGATGATTACCAAGATCTGAGGGTCTTGGAAAACGAGTATAAGGATCTCCAAAGTCTGTGGACACTCTAGTAGAAATGGGAGTAGAAACAGCATAGCCTTCAGCAGAATTGGGGATGATAGGAGAAACCGGATCACGTTCAGTAGAATTGAGGTTTCCACTTATTGTTTCACTTGCACTCTCCTCGGCATTCCTCTCAGCATCTAGATTAGCTGCATACTCTTGTTTCTTCAGCCTAGCAAGATCCTCTGCATAATTGGACTTGTCTTCACTCTCATCGAAGTAACTTTAGAAGTGTCACCTGAAAAATTGTTAGGGGAGAAAGAAGGCACTACAATGGGTTGTTCATCATATTCAAACTCACTGTCGAGAATCGGCATCCGGGGTATCTGCACTGTTTGTTGGAGACTCTTGAGTACATGTATTTTGAGTAACCATATGTCTAGAATAACCCAAATAATCAGTTAAGTAATCAAGGTCAAAAGACCAAACATGACACTGTCCTTGAACATTAGGCTTGTCTTCTAGAAACCTCAGGTTCAATGTCTCCTCAATCTTCTTAGCAGATAAATTGTAAACTCTGTGCGCCTTACTATGAGCTGAATATCCCACAATATAACCATCATCAGTCTTCTCATCAAATTTGCCCAATGGATCACTTGTATTCAGAATAGTCACTTGACACCCAAAAGGTTTAAGGTAATGAATAGCAGGAACTTTCCCATAGATAAGTTCATATGGTGTTTTGAAGTGTGGTCTAGTAATGGACACTCTATTCAGTACATAACAAGTTGTGCCAACAGCTTCAGTCCAAAACATGGTGGGTAGCTTAGAGTCTGCCAGCATTGATCTTGCAGCCTCTATGAGGGTCCTATTTTTTCTTTCTGCCACCCCATTTTGTTGTGGGGTTCTTGGAGTGCTATAGTCCCTTTTGATCCCTTTTGACCTACAGAGTTCTATAAGGATAGCATTCTTGAACTCTGTCCCATTATCACACCGAATTCCTTTAACCTTTTTGTTCAACTGATTCTCAATAAGGGTAATAAAGTCTTTCAGCACTGGAGATGTTTCATCTTTGGTCCTTAGAAAGAATACCCAACAAAATTTGCTATAACCATCAGTGATAACTAGACAAAAATACTTTTGATCAATGCTTCTCACTTGAGTTGGACCAAACAGATCCATATGAAGCAACTGAAGAGGTTCAGAAATAATGCTCACAGCAGTCACAACTTTGTATGAGGCTCTGTGTTGCTTTCCTTTGTTGCAGGAAACACAGTTATGATCATTAGTGAAGACTTTGGAAGGAAGACCTTCAACAAGACCCAGTTTAGAGAGCTTGTTTATGGTCTTGAAGTTGACATGGGCCATCCTCCTATGCCATTTGGTAGACTCATCCAAGGATGCTTTAGCCACCAAACAAGTTAAGTCACCTTTTGGTTTAACATCAGTTAAGTTGAATGTATAAAGATTGTGATTCCGAGGAACTTTCAACAGAATTGAAGTTTCTTCTGGGAGTTTGAAGTCTTTAGATAACACAAGACATTCATCCTCTGTGAAGAGTACTTTGTTCTTGGTGTCACATATTTGTGAGACCGAGAACAAATTGAAGTGTTGGAGTTCCTTGACATAGTATACATTCTCAAAGTCCAGTTGAGGTGTTTTGATGGTCCCTTTCCCCGTAATCCTTCCATCACTTCCTCCAAAGGTTACATTGCCTCCTCCTTCAATTGATACAAAGTTATGCATCATATCCCTGTTTCCCGACATGCTTCTTGAACACCCACTATCAACAATGCCAACATCTTTATGCTTAAGAGGATGATTCTACAACAACAAAAATATACAAAATATTAGTACACTTTTGAGGCTCAAGTCATTCTTGACTTGAACCGCCTTGTGGATCATATGAATTATGCCATGCAGATGTATAGGATCCACTATTGTTCTTGGGTTTCCATTGAAATTTAGGTCCCTTTTATTCCAAGAACAACCTGCTGAGGACTTGACAGCAGTATCCTATTCCTTTCCCATCAGTCATTGAGTCAACATATCCAGGCCAATAACCATTCTTAAAATATGAACTTGTTGGTTGTACATATGGTCTTGCAACTGGTCTTCTCCAAGGAAAAGGAGAATTAGTTGCTTGTGGAACATAAGGGGTATAGCATTAACATTGGTCCACATTGGTCTAGATGTCCTAGAATCACCACACCTACCCATCCTTTGCTCATGATAATCACAATCCTTAATTAAATGAAATTTACTTCTACACACAAAACATGTCTTCTGTTTAGAAGATTTATTCAAACCAAAAGATGTTCTATTACAAGCCGAAGTATTCAAACCAAAACCATGAAAAGAATTGTTTTTAACAGTATTATTATGCAAAGAATTAAAAAGCAAGTCTTTAGAGGCAACTGTCTTGGAAGAGGATTCCTTGGCAGCAACTCTGACATGCTTATAGGTAGTCTTGGGTGCGGCGGGGTGAAGACTTGGGAAAGTCAGACTTGTCATTTGAATCACACTCTGTAGACCCTTGCTCGGAGGACTTGTCACTGTTAACACAAGAGACAAAGTAATTAGAAGAAGTATCGAGGCGGCAAGTCTTTTGACTTTTGCCATAGAGATGGTGTGATCCATCAAAGTCAACAGTAATGGAAAGGTCAATGGGCATGTGCTCACCTCTAATAGGTCCACGTACAGCATGAAGAGCACCTACTTTCACAAAATTAGCTAGGCCTGCAGGTGTAGATTTGCGTGTGTCATCCCTAGCTTCTAACCCTACATGCTTCTTAAAGCCTAATCCTATAGAAGTATTTGGAGTTTGACTAGCATAGATGTGACTTGCTAACTTATTTCCATTTAACAACCATTCGTTATGCCTAGCAATTTCTTCATCTAGTTTCTCTTTTAGCTCTAGATTTTCGACACTACATCGCTCTCAACTTCTCAGAATATTTTAACTCATTCTTAGCACATTCAAGATCCCTTTCCAACACACTTATTTTCTCATCATAAGCTATTTGATTCTTCTGAAACCAAACCTTTTGTCGTTCTAGTGTTTTTAAAGCCTGTTTATAAGCTTCAACTTCTACAAAGTATTCATTATATTTAGGTTTCAAAATATCATAAGCTTCTTTGAGTTCATTATAACGCTCACTACAACCAAACAAACAGTTTTGTACCTGTGAGATGCCCATCAAGGCAATCTGATCATGACTATCCTCTGAAGTACAACTTGCAATCAAACCAACATTATCAATGTCGGGACCATTATTCTTTTCTGCTCATGTTGCTTCCGTCCACATTGCTATCAAGAGTAACCAAAGCTGCTGATCCCTTTGAAGTTCAGTCCCTCGATTCTGTGATAAGTAGAGTATCTCGTCTCATCACCAGCTTTCCTGTCTTTGCACTCTCTGGAGAAGTGACCCATCTGTTGACAAGTGAAGCACTTGACCTTCCTTTTGTCAAACCTCGTTGGATCTCTTCCTTGGAAGCCAAACCTTCTACCAGCTTTGCGCTCAAAATTCTTGATATCCATGGACAAGCATAGCCACTGCCACTTCAGCTTCATCTCTTCCATCTCCAGTGGATCCACTTGATCTAAATCCTCATATGCCAGTTCCTGCTGAGAATCATAATCAGCAAAGAAGGATCCAAGCACATCTTCCATGATACCTCCAGATTTAGAACTTGATGGAGTGGTAGTGTAAGATGATGATGAGTAAATTGGACTTGGACCATGACTCATCTTAGGGTTAGAGGCTCCAACGAATCTTTGTGTGACTTGCGGTAGATGATGATCTAAAAGGACTTCTTACATCATGTTCAAGAGCTTTAAGTTTGTTGTACAACTCATCAAAAGTAAGCATATCCAAACCACTTTTGCTTTTAAAGCAATGCTCACTTGTAGCCAGGATGGAGGTAAAGACCTCAAGAACTTAGAATTACAATCATCATTATTTGGCTTTGCCTGCAGCTGATTTAACTGACTTAAAATCTTGTGAAACTTGTCATAGCCCTTATGAATTCCTTCCTCTTTAGAAATTTGAAAGTCTTGAAACTGTTGTCTAAGCATGGACTTTCTCATTCTCCTAGACTCCTCATTCCCACCGAACTTAGCCTTAATTGCTAACCATATGTCCTTGGCATCTTGCATGAAGTGAAAATCACTCAAGTGATCCTCAGGAATAGCTTGAAGAAGAATGGTTTTAACCTTGGTTTCTCTCTGAACCGCCAGTAACTCTTCAGCAGTTTTGGGAGGAACATAAGTCATCTTACCAGCAGCATCAGTGGTAGTTTTCTTCAAACTGTTTCCTTCACACTATCTCCCATAGATTCCAATCAATGTTGGATATCCAGTTCTGCATTTTCATCGCTCAAAGGTCATACTCCTCCCTTTTAAGGTAAGGAAACTTAGCATTGCTGTTCGAGAGACATAGGTGTTGCAGATGGGTGGTGTTTTGGTTGTTGGTGATTTCAGGCATCAACGTCGATCCGGCATGGTGAGTTTTGTTTTGGTTGTATTGGTGTTTAGAAAAACATGTCCTTAGTATCGTAGAGACTCTAACGAGGCTCTGATACCACTTGTTGAAAACTTGAAGACCTTGATAGATCTTGAGCCTTAGATCGTTAGTATCACTTGTGTAATCACAAACAAACTAAAAGAAAATCTCTACAACTTGTATTCTGTAGCGGAATATAAACACAAGTATGAAACACAGATAACTAAGAACTTCTTTGATCCTCTATGGATCGTTATATTAATAACTTGTTTAAGCACACGTACATAATTCATTCTATTGTGTTCCTTTTATAGACAAGGAACCCTAAACCGTTTCCCAAGAAACGTATAAACATAAAACTAAATAAGATATACACAATCACTTCCTAATAAAGCTCATATATATCCAAACTAAATATACTAAACACGGAATAATAACTTCCGCAGAAACAAACTAATCTTCATTGAGAACTATGTCTTGTGAGAATCCATACCCTTCGGCAGAATCCATTCAGCAGTAATTCGTACTTCACATAATTCCCAACATTCCTTGGTGAGTCCCTTGGTTTTGTGATGTTTGGGAATGTAGTTAAGGGTATCCTTGTGATCATAGAATTTTGCAGCTACCATGGTTATCCCTAGGAGCAAGAATTAACATGTTAAAAATAAGAATAAACTTAACGTTTTGGTTCTAGTTTGTGCCTATATGAAAACAATTTGGAGTTGCGGTTATCTCGACTCATTTTATGCACAAAAATGGTTTTAGTGGGGTGTTTGGCAAATACCATGAGATAACCCAAATGCTCCTAATTCAATGTGGCTTCATTTGAATATACTCGGGAATGCATATTAGTTATGCAATACCTTTAGTATTCAAGAGCATGCAAGTGATGAAAATCTAACGTTTCTATTTATATTAACAATGAAAAATTGTTTTCCTACAAGTGAGAAGCTTTTCAAATTTTTTGATATGGGGTGTTTGGTTATTTGAATAAGGCCTTATAGTCATTATCTATTGATTAGTGGGAAGCATGATTTGTTTATGCAATATGATAATGTAGTACCTAATTTCAATGACTAGTTATGCAATTTGCCAATTGAATCCATGTTTTATATAAGAATATATACAAACCCCATGTAGTGATTTTGTGCATAAATTAGAATCCTAGACTCATAATTAAGAGATAAAATGTAGTTAGGATACTTACAATTATGTTATCTCCAAAGGATTAGTGGGTGAGAAGGTGTCAATAATGAGTTGGTTCTAATGTTTACACGTTTTGGTAAAGTGGGTTTTGAGGAAGAAGATGTTTTGTAGGTAGCAGTTTTGCTTCCGAAGTCACCACGGACCAGACGGCACCATAAAGATGGTTCCGTCTTTGTTTTCGTTTGGTGCCGTGGCTACAGTAGCAGATACAAAACAAAATTGTTTTGTTTATTCTAAGGTTTAGGCTATGTTTATCCTACATGTTTGGTTCCATTAACCCCAAACCAAGTCTAAAAGATTGAATGGTTCTCGTTTGAGAGGCTTAGTTAGAATATCGGCAATGTTGTCTTCGGAGGACACTTTCTCAATTGAGATGTTTCCTTTTTGAACATTATCGCGAAGAAAGTGATGACGGATTTCAATATGCTTTGTACGAGCATGTTGGACGTGATTTTTGCTGAGATCGATAGATCCTTTGTTGTCGCAAAGTATAACAATGTCGTTGAGATGAATTCCGTAATCTACGAGAGCTTGCTTCATCCAAAGAGCATGTTGACGTGCTTTTCCGGCTGAGACATACTCGGCTTCAGTAGTTAAGATGGCTAAAGCCGTTTGCATCTTTGCAACCCATGAGGTGAGACAATGTCCAACAAAAGTGCAAATAACACTTGTACTTTTTCTATCGACATAGTCACCGGCATGATCCGAGTCGGCATACACTATGGTTTCTACACCCGTTCCTTTGGGATGCCATAATCCTAAACACGTTGTTCCCTTAATGTATCTAAAAATCCTTTTCAAGGCTTCTAAGTGTGATGCCTTTGGGTTTTCTTGAAAGCGAGCACATAGACAAACAATAAACATAATGTCGGGTCTACTAGCCGTAAGATAGAGTAGGCTACCAATCATTCCTCTATATTTAGTGTTATCTACGGATTCACCTTCCTCATTCTTGATGAGTTTAGTGTCCGAGGACATGGGTGTCTTAGTTGGTTTTGAATCTTCAAGACCAAATTTCTTAAGCATGTCTTTTATATATTTAGATTGGTTAAAGAATATGCCATCTTCTAGTTGTTTAATTTGAAGTCCTAGAAAGAAGTTTAATTCACCCATCATGCTCATCTCAAACTCGTCGTGCATGATTTTAGAGAAATCATCACATAGCTCTTGACAAGTTGATCCGAATATGATGTCATCAACGTATACTTGAACGATGATAATGTGTGAATCCTTTTTCTTGGTAAAAAGAGTATTATCTACTAATCCCATGGTGTATTTGTTTTCAACAAGAAAAGTCTTAAGTCTATCGTACCAAGCTTTTGGTGCTTGCTTAAGACCGTATAAAGCTTTCTTGAGTTTGAAGACATGATGTGGTTTTTTAAAGTCGGTGAAACCGGGAGGTTGAGCAACATATACTTCTTCGTTAATAAACCCATTAAGAAACACACTCTTAACATCCATTTGAAATAATTTAAAATCATAGGCACATGCATAAGCAAGTAATATTCTAATAGATTCGAGTCTAGCTACCGGTGCATAAGTTTCATCATAATCAATCCCCTCTTGTTGATTATAACCTTGTGCAACAAGCCTAGCTTTGTTTCTAGATACTACACCATTTTCATCCATTTTATTTCAAAAAACCCATTTCGTTCCAATTATAGTTTGATCTTTAGGTTTTGGAACTAATTTCCAAACATCATTTCTAACAATTGGTTTAACTCTTCTTGCATGGCAATTACCCATGATTCATCTTTTATTGCTTCATTTATATTTTTCGGTTCAATGGTGGATACAAAACAAAAATAATTACTTTGATTTTGGGCTTGTGACCTTAAGGTTCTTTGATTAAGTTGTCCTATGACCTTTTCTAAAGGATGACTTTTAGATTCTTTGATGTTTATAATCTCATTATTTAATGGTTCGTCTTCCTTGTCATTTTTAATTATTTCTTGACTTTCTACCATTTGACTTTCAACTAAGTCATCATCTACCAAAGGTGATGTCTTAGAGGGAGGTGGACTTTCGTCGAATGTTATGTTTAACGATTCCTCGACTATCATTGTTTCTTTGTTTATGACAATGTAAGCTTTACTAGTTTGAGAATAACCAAGAAATACACCTTCATAGGACTTTGGGTCAAACTTGGTGAGATAATCTTTAGTATTAAGAATGAAGCATTTACATCCAAAAACTCTAAAATATCCTAAAGTTGGCTTTTTACCTTTATAAAGCTCATATGGTGTTTTGTTTAAGAAAGGACGTATTAAGACTCTATTCAAAATATATGTAGAAGTGTCAACGGCGTTACACCAAAACTTTTGAGAAATGTTTTGTTCATTAAGCATTGTTCTACTCATTTCTTGAATTGTTCTATTTTTACGTTCTACTACTCCATTTGATTGAGGTGTTCGAGGAGCCTAAAAGTTATGTGTTATACCATTTGTATCACAAAAGTTTCCAAATTGAGTTTCGTTGTCAAATTCATGACCATGATCCGTTCGGATCGACACAATTTTAACACCTAGTTGATTTTGAATTTTCTTGCTAAGAATTTCAAATTTATCAAAAGCTTCATTTTTGGTTTTCAAAAACAACGTCCAAGTAAACTTTGAGTAATCATCTACTATGACCAAAGTGTATAAGTTGCCTCCGTAGCTTCTTATAGCTGATGGACCGAACAAGTCCATATGCAATAGTTCTAGACACTTAGATGTGGACACCATATTTTTAGATTTATGACTACTATGGGTTTGTTTACCAATTTTGCAAGCGTCGCAAAAGTGTTGATCATATTTAAGTTTTGGTAAATTCCTAACTAGCTCTTTTGAAAATAAGTTTTGTATAAGCCTCATATTAGCGTGACCTAAGCGTCTATGCCAAAGAGTTGAGTTATCAACTAACGTTGTTAGACACAGTTTGTTATTAGATGTTTTATCTATTTTCATGACGTATATATTATTTTTCCTAACTCCTTTAGTTATGGTGATACCATATTTTAGTATTTTACTTCCATTTTCATCGAATAGTACTTTATACTTTTTATCACATAATTGGCTAATACTAAGTAGATTAAATCCTAACCTATCTACATGAGCAACATTTTCAATAGTTAGGGAGTTATGAGCGATCGTACCTTTGCCAATGATTTTGCTTTTGAGATTGCTACCAAAAGTGACATTACCTCCGTCATATTCTTGGTATGATGAGAAGAGACTTTTGTTGCCCGTCATGTGTCGTGAGCATCCACTATCTTTTATCCACTCATCAGGTTCCAATCCAACTTTCAAGCATACCTAAGAAGCAAATAACTCAAGCATTTGGTCCCCAATATCTCATGGGTCCGTTTGGGTTAAACATACCATTTATTTGATTCATGTATTGAAACGATGGGTAAGAGTTCCATGACATGTAATCTGGAGTTTGATATGGTCTAGGAAAGTTTTGATTCCAACCGTTGTGTTGGTAGTTGGGTTAATGCGTTGTGGTTGCTCTTAGGAAAGGGGCGTTTGGCAAAAGGTGTTTTATATCGTTGTTGAGTAGTTTTTAATCTAAATTCATTTTTAGCAAGTCTACTCCGATGTAACATGGTTTTAGTTTAACACTATCATTGGTTTTCTTTGTTACTTTGACAAATTCATTATCGTCCAGTATCACAAACATTATGTCTTCTTTGAAGTACCCACGGCACCATTTCTTTCAACGGACGGAACCCTTATTTTGGGTTCGTCTGGTCCGTGCTGTACTGCAGCAGTTTTGACAGTTTGTTCGTCCTTTTTGGCCGTTTTGTTTTGACTCTTTGGAATTAATACCTCATTAAATCCTAGCCCATTCATGTCTCCTGGTATTTTATGTATTTTAACTATTTCATCGGCAAGGGCGATGTTTTTGTTAAACCTTTTAAATTTAGAATTATGTTCGATTAGAACATCTTGCGTGAGCTTTAGTTTTTCTATTTCAAGATTAAGCTCTTGACATGATTTACAACCATCGTCATTTGCTTTTCTATTTTCTAGTCGTTTTTTTTTTTTTTTGGAAAGGCAGTTTTCTAGTCGTTTAGCTTTTTCTTTTAACTCATATACTTCATTTTCTAAAAATTCCTTTTTAGTTTTTAAAAATTTGTTTTCAGTTATGATTTTTAGACTTAGCTCACACAATTGATTGTATTGTTTTTGTGAAGTGTCATTATCAATAGAAGAATAAGAAGAGTCGGAATGTACCTCGTTTGACTCATGTGCCATTAGAGTGATCTCTTCCTTGCTTGACTCTTCATTATCTTCACTATCACTCCAAGCACCACTTACAAAAGCTCGTTGAGTTTTGCTTTTAGGTGGCTTAGGACATTCTCCTATGAGATGACTTGCATCACCACATCTAAAACACTTTCTTTCACATTTACCCTTTTTGTCATCCCGATCTTTTCAGAATGGCTTCTTTTCTTCTCGAGGTTGTCTTACAAACTTTCCTCTTCTTCTAAAGAACTTTTAAAGTCTCTAACGGCCATGGCATACTCCTCATCTTCACTACCGGAGCAAGATTCATCATCATCACTTGATTCCGCCTTTGCTTTTAGAGCAACGGATTTGATCTTCTCCCTTTTTCCTTTGATGATCTTCGAATCTTTCTCCATCACCATTTCATGTACTTTGAGGTTACCGATTAGCTCGTCTAGTGACATTTTTAGAGATCTTTTGATTCTTCAATAGCCGTCACTTTAGCTCTCCAATTTGGATGGAGTGCTCTAAGAAATTTCCTGACAAAGTTCTTACTATGAAAAGATTCATCAAGTGCTTTAAGTGATGTAATAATAGTATTAAAGCGAGCAAAGCCACAATCAATGGTTTCATCTTCAGGGATAACAAATTGTTCATATTGTTGAACAAGAAGATCAATTTTGTTATCCTTGACTTGTGAATTACCTTGATGCGTAACAATCAAAGATTCCCAAATATCTTTGGCGGTTTCACACATAAAAATTCTTTCATATTCTTTTCTAGGAAAAGCATTATAAAGCATCATTTTAGCTTCATTATTTTTAGCAATTAATTTCTTTTGTTCATTAACAGAAATTTCCTTTGTTGTAGAACTAAAATCCCCTTTAACAATAACAAACCAAAGATCTATATCTTTTGATTTTTCATATGTTTCAAAACGGTTTTTCCAATAGATAAATCTATTGGTTTCAAAGAGTGGTGGTCTTTGCATAGACTGCCCTTCTTTAAAGTTTCCAGAATCCATGGATCATTTCAAGTTTATAAAATACAAATTATTTTAGAAATTCTTGAGCAACGAGGCTCTGGTACCAATTGTAGAAAACTAGAAGAGGGTTGAATAGTTTACCGATTAAAAACTTTGTTTTGAAACTTATTGAAAGATCAATTGATATTGATCTTAGATATGTTAATGAAATATGTAAGCAATATGTAAAGAGTAAATAAGGAAAGAAATGATCAAACCACAACAAGTTTTTTATAGTGGTTCGGTCTACAAGGACTCTTTTTCCTTGCCTACTCCACTCCCCGAGTCTCACACTCGAGAGTTTAACTTCACTAGTCAAAAAGCTCCTTTCACCGGCGGAGAAAACCTTTACACTTCGCTTACACTATTTCCGACACTAAGCTAAATTTCGAGTTCTTTCCAAGGGTACAACCACTCCCACACACAATGTATTTTGAGGACTAAAATACTAACCACTCACACTCACAAGATTATGATAGTTTGGTACAACAATGAAGTATGAATCAACACAAGATCATACAACACCAAACAAACAAGACTTGCAAGTTCGTTGAAGCTTGAATGTGACTTGATCTTCTTTGCTACAAAAGAGATCACTAATATGATATGAAACCGAGTTAGAAAGGTTAGAGAGAAGATATGTAAGAGAGTATGATAGAAAGGGATGAAAAACTACTTGGTTTGGCTTTGCTATTTATAGCCAAAAACCATCAGCAAGCACCACGGAACGCGGACCCCTTAAAAGGGTTCCGCCCGTTATGAGTTTTAGTGCCGCCGAGGTCTGACAGCAAGATATCAAGATCTTGCCAAAGTCAACCATATATATGCAAGATTGTGTAAGATACGAAGAGTCCAAATCTACACAAAATATCTAATGAAATCTTCCAATGATTTCCATGATGCATCACATGATGTCATGTGTTGTTTTTCTATTTTTAGAAATATGCAAATACATAAGTAATGTTTAGTTTTTAAGAAACTAAAACATTCTAAAAACTACTATCATACATTATGGTTAGAGTCATATTAAGATATGATTAATCACAATGTAAATGCTTGAGTGATGAAGATATTATTTGAAAAAGCTTGTTTTAATATCTATTAAACTTGACAAGCTTTAAGCTTTATAAAAATTAAATTTACTTTTGTCATAAACAAAACTTAGGTAAAGATCAAAAATATAAATAACGTTTAATGACGATATTTGTATTAACAACATGGATCGTATCAAGTTTTTAAAGTACAATATACTCTAAGAAACTTGGTAACGAAGCTCTGGTACCAATTGTGAAAACTATAAGGGGGGTTGAATAGTTTTACCGATTAAAACTTCGTTTTAAACTATTTAGATCGACTTATGTCAATATATTTAATGTGTATGTTTGATGTTGATAGATAAGTATATAAATAAGTAATGCAAAGATAAAGAGTAAGAAACACAAAACCACAACGCGAGTATTTATAGTGGTTCGGCTATAAGGACACCTTCCTTGCCCTACTCCACTCCCCGAGTCACCTACTCGAGAGTTCGTAAGCACCACACAACACAAGCTCCTTAATGTGGCGGAGAAGCCTTCACAACGTCGCCTACTCTTTATCCGGTACAAGGCTAGACACCTGGTTCTTCCACGAGGTAGAACCAAACCTATCATAACGTTGCCTACACTTTATCCGGTACAAGGCTAGATACCGAGTTGCATTACAAAAAAGGAACTACTACCTAACACTACAACAACTATTCCAAAGGAGACACATTCCTTATAACAACATCATAAGGATCTCACTAGCTTTTAACCCAAACTAATCTATCTTGTACATCGATGCACCATATCGAACGTACACTCTTGGCACTTTTCACTAATGCCTTTGACAACGACCCCTTGGTACCTTTCACTAATGCCTTTGACACGACCCTTCGGTACCTTTCACTAATGCCTTTGTCTAGACCCTTTGGCACCTTTCACTAATGCCTTCGACACGGACCTTTGGCACCTTTCACTAATGCCTTCAACACAACACTTCTAAGGAGAGAAGAAAGAACTATCAACAAGATAACTTCATTAGTCTTGATGATGACGAAGCTTGGAAACTCATGGACTTGGGCTTGCTTGACTTCAAGAGGTGGAGATCTCGCCTTTAAGAGGAATCTAGAGAATCACACAAACGCAAAACTACATAGAAAGATCCTTTAAACCTGAGGTTAGAGAGTTTACAATACTAAGAGAGAGTATGTGTAAAAGGGATGAGTTGCATGAGAGAAATTACTCATTATTTATAGGCAAATTTCTCTACTGTTCCCCGGATCCCACGGATCCCTCCCCAGAGGGATCCGGCTAGTGCATTCCAAGGGATCCGCCAGTCTGGGTCAGCTCAAGTCCGGATTTTGGGTTGCAAACCGGGTTATGGGTTATGTACCATGGGTTATACAAGATTCAATGTATCTAGACATTGGATCATGGGTCATGGGTCATAGACCATGGATAATTCCAAACATGACTTCATGCATGATGTCATGCAATGGGTCATAAGTTATGGATCAAGCTCCATGGGTATGGGTTATGGACTTTGGTTTTTACCCAACTATATTTAATGTATCTAGTTAATGGGTCAAGTACTTAGATTATTACCCATTACATTACCCATTACAATATAAGTATGCACATTTCCATATTATGTAAACACTAGTTGTTATACATATGTATTTTTATAAAATGTAAACACTATTACTTGTTTAGTGTTTTATATGAAAATGTAAGTGTGTTAGTAAACTATTGGCTAAAACCATTTACATATTTTATTTGTTTCGTTAAAATGAGTTTACGTGTGTTATCGACAAAACAATAGAAGATCGTAAAATATAAATAAACGTTTTTACGGCTTATTTGTATTAACACGTCAGTTTCGTCATCTACATTGGACCGGTTGTTATGTTCTTCGTCACTTTGATTCGGATATATTGTGAAATAACAAGTTTTTTTTGTTAGAGAGGAAGTATATGAATTTGAGTTTGAGTTGTGGCAGTGTCAAAAAAAAAAGTTGTGTATAAGTGGGTATTTTTATTACTCTCTCCGTTCCAAAAAGAGAGTCCACAAACAAAAATTGTACAAATTATGATATGTATAATTAAAGATAGTTTTGATTGATAAAATTAAAAGCCGTTTTTACCCTAATAATTAATATAGAAATAAAAAATGAGTAATAATTAATTCAAGTTTTAATTAGAAGGGTAAAGTAGGAAAATTAGTCATAATTATTGTCCATATATAAAAACTGGACATTTATTTTGTAACAAATATAAATAGTAAAGTAGACACTTTTTTTTTAAACGGATGGGATAGTTATTAAAGGTTTTGATTTTTTATTTTTTTTTTAATTTATTTATTTATTTTTAAAAGTAGCTGTTATAATGCAGGGACTATTTAGGTAATATTTTTTTTTAATTTTGTTTTTGAATTTCAAATCTTGCACTAGCCGTTGGAGGGACTAGTTATGCATTTTTTTCGTTTCCCATTTGTCGCCTTCTGTTTTGTTTCTCAAGTTGCCATTGCAACGCCTAGCTCAACGTTGAGCCCAACGCCGAGACCATGGTATCATAGCCGCATCAAAATTTGCCTACTCAGCATAACGCCGAAGGTGGCGTTTACATACCCAATGCTCTTATATTGATTACGATTCCTTCATGTTTATTTTGATCATGAGAGGTCATGTCCAAATTGATGTGAGTGAACATTTACTTTTAAATAAAATAAGTCTTAAAATGATGCGCACTTAATAACGTACCGAAACAATATGAATTGGCATCATTTCTAAAGAATAACAAAGGTCCAATAAAAATGATAATGTGCCTGACAATTGACTCATTATGGACTAAAATATTCTCATTATCTTCGATCTTTAATTTGTTTTTCTTAAACAGACAAAACAAGGACATAGTCCATCCTCAGTCTAGACAGTTGTGGTGTATATAATCGTTTTTTAGTATAAAGAACTCAATTTAGACACCAGGAGATTTCTTTATTTCTGATATCTAGATCTTTTCTGTATAAGAAGGACAAAGAGAATGTGGAGTTAATTCTAACAATGGCTTCATTTCTAGTCACACTATTAGCTTTCCTTCTCTTCTTGCTCTTCCTTATTTCAATACTTAGAAGCTTTCGATCAAAAACCCTCCTCTCACTACCACCCGGACCTACCGGACTTCCTATAATTGGAAACCTCCATCAGCTAGATATCTCTGACCTACCGGACCACTTATGGAGTCTCTCAAAACGTTATGGCCCTTTAATGTTCATTCGCCTTGGTATGGTCCAAACCCTTGTAGTTTCTTCGGCTGAAATGGCTAAAGAAGTGTTGAAAACAAATGATTTGAACTTCTGCATGCTCTAGGCCTTTATTAACTGGCATGCAGATGATGTCATACGATCATAAAGATATTGCTTTTTCACCCTATAACGAGTATTGGAGACATATGAGGAAGACTTGCATCCTTCATCTCTTCTCAAGGAAACAAGTTAATTCGTTCCTTTGGGTACGTGAAGAAGAAGTGTTTGATATGATCAATACAATAAAGACTCGAATTCCGTCAGTGAACTTGAGTGAAACTGTGATGATTCTCACAAGTAATATTATTACTAGGGTGGCTTTTGGGAAGAGACCGTCTGCTTACACTGACGGACAGGAAGAAGTGAAACTATTCCAAGAGAATATGCACGAGTATCAAGCTATGCTTGTTAACTTTTATTTTAAAGATAGCTTTCCCTTCTTGGGGTGGCTTGATAAACTCAATGGCACCATCGCTCGGTTTGAAAAGCTTCTAAAAAATATGGATGAGTTCTATCAGCAACTCATCGATGAACATTTAAATCCCAACAGGCCAAACATAATGCAAAAGGATATGGTGGATATTTTGCTAGAACTTAAAAATTCAGACCCTTCACTCAATCTCAGTTTTGATCATATTAAAGCTATTCTCATGGTGAGTAATTTGCATTTCACTCTTTAATTTTAAATCTAATGTATATATTATTTTTATTATTTTTATTATGCCTTACTTTTTTTTAAATGTTTAGAATATATTGATAGGGGGGACAGACACGAGTGCTGCGACAGTGGTGTGGGCGATGACATTGCTGATGAACAATCCTAAATCTCTAAAGAAACTTCAGGAAGAAGTGAGGAATGTGATCGGGAACAAAGGGAAAATAGACGAAGATGATCTTGATAAACTCAAATATTTAAAATCAGTGATCAAAGAGACACTCAGATTGTATCCAGTGGCTCCACTTTTACTCCCTCACGAATCAAGAGAACGATGTGTTTTAAGTGGATACGAGATTCCCAAGAAGACTTTAGTCTACATTAACGCATGGGCATTAGGGCGAGACCCAAGTACTTGGGAAAGACCGGAAGAGTTTGAGCCAGAAAGGTTCATCATGGGTAGTGGCAGTAATATTGATTACAAAGGGACAGATTTCCAGTTTATCCCATTTGGGTCTGGTCGTAGAATTTGTCCCGGGTTGTCGATGGGGGCTGCAAATGTGGAGATTACTCTTTCGAATCTTATTTACTCGTTCAATTGGGAACTACCTGTGGGAACAGCAGGAATTGATACTTTCAGTACTCATGGAATTGTAACACATAAAACAAATGCGCTTCGACTTGTGGCAAAGGTTTACAATCATGACTGTAAGAGCTGATCTGTATAGGCTTCTTGCACTTGAATAAATTGGTTAAACATGTTATGTTTTCAGAATCTGGGATGATCTATGTCTTTTGCGTATTATATATGAAAAATCATACAGTAATATATTAGTATACATTTTCTTACTACATGTTGACTAATGAAAACGTCAAATAGCAAAAAAACATATTTATAGCTTAAACTTAGACTAAAACAATAGGACATTTCATACGCAAACACATGTGGAACAAAGTTGCAAAAGATCTTTTATAGTTTGTGGTGATTCACATTTATGGTAACAACTTTGTAGTACACATGTGAAACAAAGTTACATGGGAAAATTTTAATCAGTTGCGCCTGATAGAATTTAAAAGTTTTGTGTGTGTGAGTGTGCTATGAGTTGTATTTGTTTGAGCGTGTTATCAGCAAATGGTGATAAAGTTGTAACCATAACAAGAGAAAAAGGTAAAAGAAAATACAAAACAAAAACCTGCAAAGAGGTGGCAAAACGGGCGGGCCGGGCGGGTACGGGCACGGGCTAAACGGGCACGGGCTTAAACGGGCACGGGCTAAACGGGCACGGGCCAAACGGTCACATGTTATACAAATCGCTTAATAAAAAACTTAAAACGACGAAATAAATTCCTTAAACGTAATATCTTATTTATATTAAAAAAATTAAATATAATATATAAAAAAAAATCTTTAAAAACAATCGTAATATTCTACAATTAAGA
Source organism: Chrysanthemum makinoi (assembly GCA_910596185.1). Lineage (NCBI taxonomy): Eukaryota > Viridiplantae > Streptophyta > Magnoliopsida > Asterales > Asteraceae > Chrysanthemum > Chrysanthemum makinoi. The sequence goes on along the minus strand of OU343224.1, from coordinate 190,864,179 downwards.
AAAAAAATATGCCCGTTAGTGCCCATTTAAGTTTTCAATGGGCTATATGTGCCCATTTCAAAAAAAAAGATGGGGCTAAATGTGCCAAAATCTTTTAAAAATGTGCCCATTTAGCCCATCTTTTTGCTTTTGGGCACATTTTGCCATCTCTACCTGTAACTCGTATTATCAACCCAATCATATGTCTTAACATGACTAATCAGTCAGAATAGAGGTGGTGGTCACCTTCCATCTCAGCATCACCTCAGCGTTACATCATCATTCACATCCTCTCATTTACTCTCGTTTTTCACTCACAATGATCATCACTCCCTTCACCTTTCATCCTATTTTTTTTTAACAAATTTAATTACGTAGGAAAAACTAAATTAAACTTTTATTCATAATTAAAAACATTACATTGAAAATAAAAAATAAAACATCATAAGTTAAATTAAACTTCACAAGAAAGGTGTGGTACCAAATCGGCACGAAGGTTTTGATGCGCTTGTGACGATTTGATTTGTCATATAACGTGTAGCACTTGTTCATGGGGTCGTACGAGGTCGTCCGATTCATGTTCTTCTTCCGGATACTAATTGAGAGAGATCGTCTTTTTTTTAATCATATTATGTAATATGATGCATGTATACATCATATTAGTTATTCTTTCTGGACTCGTCAGTCGTGCGAGGTTGACTTATATAACCCAATTTTTATTTAGAACACCAAACGCTCGTTCCACATCTTTCCTTTTCGTTTCATGCATTCGCTTATACCGTATTCACTTGTGGTCATCGTCGACTGGATTTGAAATCAACTAAACAAGTGTCACTCATTCAAGATATATCTCGTTAACAAGATAATATCTCAATCTGTACAATCAAGGCTTCCTAACATTCTCGGAAACCCATGCTTTTTTTCATGAAACGTGTATAGCTTTTAAACATCAGTGATAGTAGGTTTTCGCAAAGACTCAACTCCAAAAATTTCATAACAGCCTAACAAAAATTATCAAGAAATAGATGAGCATTTGCTTCGGCCATTTGCAAATATTTATCAAAGACGTAAGGAACATTGCCGTATGCCAATTGAATAATTACGAATGTGCACTTTATCAATAGGGAAATGGCTTTGACAACGTGTCATTTGGTCGTCCATCAAAAGATTATGTATTTGAGTGAAAAGATAAAGATACAAACTTACATACCTAAGTATCACCACAAGTGTAGATCTCTCGGGTTGTTGTTCAAAAGGAGTGGTGAACTTAAGATGAAAATATGATATGTGGACTATTTTACGCGCAAGTTGAAGTTTATTAATCACCGTTTTTGTTTACACGATAAATTTTGAAACAGTAAAAGGTAAAATACAAATTAATTAAAACAATAATTCGATAATTCTTGAACATAAAACATACTTAACACTAAAGTGTGTGTGTAAAATACAAAAGTTTTTGAAATACTATATTTAAGTTTAAATAAAAGGTAAAATACAAACTAATTAGTAAATGAGAATCAATTTATTTAGGGTGCGTTTGGTTTATAAGTGGGGTTAGATTAAGATTTGAATTTGGTTTAGGATTTGGATTTGAGATAGATACTGGAAAGAGAAATTATATTTTATAATAAACTTTAAATAAAAAATATTATTTATGAATGAAATAAAGAGAGAGATACACACACCAAGTGGGTTCCATCTGAATCAAATGAAAGACCGCAAGGATTTGGTTTTGTTGGTACCATCCCCAATCTTTAATCCAACCCCTCCAACCAAACTCATTTATTAACTACCAACCCCAATCCTAACCTTCAAAACCCATCAAACAAACGTACCCTTATTAACACTAAAAAGCTGCGAAATAAGAAAAGATAAAAAGATGCGTAGGAATAATAATTTGAACTGGGTTGTGTTTTTGAGACCCCTTTGGCGTACATGTTCTGTATTTTCCGACAACATCCATCCCATTTTATTTACAATACAACACAATTTTTTATCAGTTTAGATTCCACACTTTTTACCAGTTTGATATTTTGACTTATTAAACTTTCTTATTTTTTTTCGCACTTTCCATCTCACATTTTTATAATATAAACAAATAAAAAAGAAAAAAAACCAAAAAATATGAGAATATAACTTTATAAACAGGGAATCTTAAGACTTAAAGTAGTGGTGTAATAACATCAAATAGTCCTGAATATTAAGTGTCAATTTTCTCCGATAATGCTCGTATTTTATATCATTTATATGGATTTACGCTTGTTTTCCTCTATATTTCACTTTCAGGTAATTTACGAGCATTGGAGCTAAAAAGACGCGGATTTAGAGAGTTTATTAAAGATATATGATAGTATGCCCACTATGAAGTAATTACGGCGCAACTCCTCTCTCACATTACGCCGTAACAAAAACGTGACTCAGAAGACCAACTCAACAGAATATTACGGCATAACTCCATCTTAGGATTACGCCGTAACTAATTAGGTCAAATGATGTTCCACGCCGCTGCAAGGTACGTTGTAACTCTTTCCAACGGTTACGGCGTAATCATGATTTTGTAACGTATATTGAGGATACGGCGTAACTCATTCTATGTGTTACGCCGTAACCAGCTTTATCTAGAGCATTATTACGGATTTATATAGGTTACGGCGTAACTCTCAACTTAAGTTACGCCGTAACTAGATCTAGCCTATAAATACCAGCCCTAAATTCTGCATTTCACATCATTCACTCCACACACGAAGCAGAGAACGTGAGTAGGGGACTGAAGGCAGATCTTGAAGAGCATACGGAGCCATCTCCAAGGGAGAAATCACTCCCTAACGATAAGCATTAGCGATTTATCATTTCTTTTACTTTCAATTCATGTATTTCATTATGTCAAACGTTGAATTAATTGTTTCTGTTAATAAGATCGGCTAAGCACCTCTGGTGCTAGCCTAGTTATTATTCCTTAATTGTTATGTTTATATTTACATTGCTTCCGTGTAATTGTTTCTAGTGTATGCATGCATAGTTTGTTGGTAGTTATCCTTGTTTCGGTAGTTTTGAATGGCGGTAGTGTCTAGTTTCTTAGGAGAATTGACCAACTGACCCTAAGTAGGTAGACTGAGTGGGAAGGGTAAGAATTGACCACCTGACGACCCTTCTTCGCTTGTGCGAACTGACCAAATGATCACCTGCCGTTTGAATGAACGTAAGAAGTTAGGGATGAGTGTCTAAGATGCTAGCGCCCGGGCACTCATTGTTATGAATCTTGCATGTAGCGGTACTTAATGACTTGTCTTAGGGGACTAAAAACAACTGGAATTTCAAGGGTAGTAGCTTGATCTCCGGTGGAAACCTTTGCTGATAGGTTAGGACGAAATGACCAAATGCTGTCCCATAGTGACCTAAACCCCCACTTGAAGCAATTGGAAGTAATTAGACGTAAACATAACTTGATAGGATGAGTAACTAGGTTAGCACACTTCTCCTCTATTGATTACAACCTTAGCCTTATTTGCTTTCTTTATTTCTTGTCTTATTAGTTTATTAATATAAAAAACCATTAAAACCAGTGACATTAGACTTAATTAGAATCCGCTCACATAGCTCTTGGGACGACCTCGGTTTTACCGATTACTACACTACACACGATCGGGTACACTGCTCGTTAGTGCATAAGGTAGACCATAGACGAGACACTTATAATATTAAAACCTGGTTAGTAAAACCTGCAGTGCAAGTCACTCACCGCCACCTCATGTTTCTCTCTTCTCTTATTTTCACTCACTCCCACTCACCATACATCTGTTTTGGTTACTTCTACTCACCATACATCCCATTTTTTTATTTAATTAAATACTTTATATTTATAAACTAAAAACGTAAATGTGAACGTAAACTTAAACAAAATTGTACGAAACTAAAAACGTACACGTACGAAATTAAAACTAAAACCACTTCATTAAAATAAAATTACAATACGAAAATCAAATACAGTACGAAAAAAATAATAATAATAAAAGATACAACATACTACGATACGAAATTTAAAACACAAATGACGATACGATACGAAAACACATATCATCCAACGGTTCTCATGAAGCTTTTATATTGATTTGTAATTGTCGATGAGATCTATCTTCTCCTTCCAGACTTGCAACATTTGTTCCCTAACGTTCTTCAAGGCGAGATGAAGTTGCACATCTGTTTTCTCAGTTCTTAATAGAGTTTGTAGACCGACTCTGATAGCTGGATGGTCTTGAGGCAGCTCACGCAACCTTTCGGCCTCTGGAGCACGATCATGCATCTGTAGCATAATACGAGTTATCTCACCTAGCAAATTGTCAATCAGCTTGAGTTATTTTTCTTTTTCGTTGCGTATTCGGCTAAGGATAGCCGTTTACACCTCAGCTGGTTCGTTAGCCACAACGTTTGTGTGAAAATGAGTGATACTTGAGAGATTTTGATAAGAATTTGTGTGAGAAAACAAAAGATGGCAAAGGGGTATATATATGGGTAAATAGTCGTTGGAGGCTATCAAATTCAAATTCAAAGTTACAGTTCAAATTCAAATTTTCAAAGTAGGAATCCAAATTCAAATTCAATTTCAAAGTTACAATTCAAATTCAAATTCAAATAAAAGTTACCCCAGTTGCCCATGAATACTCCATTGCTTGTAATCTTACAAATCACAATTTCAATACATATTATCTTACCGAAAATCATGGCTTGTAATCTCACACACATTGTCGAAGAAATCAATGATGGCGATAAGGAAAACACTATGAGTGGTTCGTCATCAAAACAAGATACACACCAACCTATGTCTCCAATTTCTTCATTTCCACCAGCAGAGGAACCAGTTGATGAGAACGAATTTACTGAGAAGCAACTAATTCAACTTATGCAAGATAAAGAGGCATTAAAAGAATGGTTAGAAGAAAAATCAAGGAGTCAAGAAGAAGGAAATAGGGTTCAGAAAGAATAGGAAGCAGAACGTATGAAAGAACAAGCAGAACATGATGAGTTCGTGTTTGAATTTGGGTAACCTGTATTCGATTATGAAGCGGATTAAGCTATGTACTGTTTTTAATGAATAATTTGAATGGAATGTGATGGTACCTTCTGCTCTTACAATATTGTTTCACTTGCATCTTGTGTGTCGTAACTTTCTCAACTCTAGTAGAAGCAAATCCAATCTATAAACAAGAAAACAAGCTTTTGTGTTTATTTAAAAATTTAAAAGTACATTCATTTATTTAAACATAAAAGTTACAATACGAAATTTAAAATACAATACATAATCGTCTTAAGTATATTTTTCATGTAAAGTTCCTCTCGATTTGTTTTTCTATTTTCCTCGCTTTCCTAAACACAGCATTATGCATCTCATAATCTTTCGTAGATTCTTCGTTTAAAAAAGTCTATATTTGAGCACGGTTTTCAGGCGGAATGCCTTTTCATTTCTCGTATGCTTGTGTCAGATTATCTTTAGCCTCGCATGCTTTTTCAAATTGCACGGCTACTTCGCACAACGCTTGTTGACGAGCTCTATTCTACGCAATTAGTTTATCAACTAAAGCCATGATTTCATCGATGGTATGTGGAACCGAACAAGCCATATCAGATTTTTTGTAAGAATGAAATATATTTGTTATGAAAGGTTAATAATATACAGAAGATGGAGGCACTTTATTTTGCTTACTTAAAAATCCATGCTTACCAAGGGATAAATCCCCACCATCCATCTAGTCTAATCTAATGGTGAGGATTAACCTAAGATTTAATACTTAAACTTAAGTCTATGTTTTTTTTATTGTCTTTTTGTCTTTCTTTTTTATTCACCTTGTTTTTTTCTTTCCTTTTTTCTTTTTTTTTTGTCTTTTTTATTAATTTCCTTTTTTTTTTATGAATTAACGTTTTTTTTGTTTTTTTTTAATTCGCGTTATTCACGTTTTTTTCTTCGCTTTCATACGTTTTCGTCTGTTTTCATCTGTTTCGTCTGTTTTCCAACGTTTTTGTTCATTTTCTTACGTTTTTGCCCGTTTTCATACGTTTTCGTCCATTTTCATACGTTTTCATCCGTTTTCTTACGTTTTCATGTATTTTCGTCCGTTTTTATACGTTTTCGTCCGTTTTCAGACGTTTTCGCCCGTTTTATACGTTTTCATAGGTTTACATACGTTTTCGTCCGTTTTTAGACGTTTTCGCCCGTTTTCTTATGTTTTTGTCTGTTTTCATACGTTTTCGTCCGTTTTCTTAGGTTTTCGTTTGTTTTTTTACGCTTTCGTCCGTTTTCATACATTTTCGTCCATTTTCATACGTTTTCGTTTGTTTTTTTACGTTTTCATGTACTTTCATCCGTTTCTATACGTTTTCTTCGTTTTCGGCCACTTCTATACGTTTTCATAGGTTTATATACGTTTTCGTCCGTTTTTTACGTTTTCATCCATTTTTAGACGCTTTCGTCTGTTTTCAGACGTTTTCGTCCGTTTTCATACGTTTTTGTCTGTTTTTATACGTTTTCGTCCGTTTTAAGACGTTTTTGTCCTTTTTCATACGTTTTTATACGCTTTTCATTCATTTTTATACGTTTTTTCCTTTTTCAGACGTTTTCGTCCGTTTTTTAAAGTTTTTTTACACGTTTTCGTCTATTTTCATACGTTTTCATGCTTATTATTAAACTCTATTATATTACATGTCTAATATCAATTGTGATATTTTATAAGAAAAAGTTAATGTCTAATATCAATTGTGATATTTCATAAACAAACAAGTATGTTTTTTAACCTTTAATATCACCTGAGATATTTCATTGCTCTGTATATTTTATATATTATCACCTATGTGTTTTCTAATATTTTTATAATTTTTAGTTACATGATAGTTTTGTACCTTTCATCGCAATTGACAAGCGTATATTTTTTTAATACAACCAGTGTTATCTATCACTTGTGATATTATACTCTTAGTAGAAATAAAATGGTTAAAGTCTCTTTAGGTGAATTCTTATTTTGTTAAAAAAAATGTTAATTTAATGCAACACTTGTTTGATTTTGAGAATATGTCAAGTCTCTATTTTCATAGTTTGCTTCCTTTTTATTCATTTTGATATTTTTAAGTGGCACTTATTTATCTCTTGTGATATAACACTGTAAGGAAGATGAAGAGTATTACATTCTTCATCATGTATGTGTTATCAGTTGTGATACTCAACTAAGAATGTGAAATATTACATTCTTACAAAATGTGATAAGAAATTAGTATTTTACCAAGTATATATAAAAGAAATAATAATAAACATCTCTTATTATATTACTGTGATGATTCTGTTTATTTTTTTATTTGTGATTTTGAAAATATTTAGAAAGATTTTTGTGTTTTATGATAATATGAAATATTAAAAAAGGTGTTTAACTGAAAACAAGAGATGTTATGATACTTTGGTTAGACTTGTGGTGGATTTTTCTTTTTAATAGATACATTGTGCATGTTTCGATAGGTTTTATAGAGGGATATAAAAATATCTATCGTTGAATCAACAAACTAAAGAAGCTATGGTTGAAGAAAGCATACACATCTTTAGAAACAAACTGAGCAAGCTCAAACAGTTGTGATATCACAAGTGAGATCACCTCACTTGTGATATCACAAGTGATATCACCTCACTTGTGATATCACATGATATCACAGGTGATATCACTGGTGATATCACAAGTGATATAAACTATGATATCACACATGCTATCACCGGTAATATCACACATGATATCACAGATGATATCAACGGTGTTATCACACATGATATCACGTGTGATATCACAAGTGAGGTGATATCACCTGTGATATCACAAGTGTTTGAGCTTCCTCAGTTTGTTTATAAAGATGTGTGCTATCTTCAACTATAGCTTATTTAGTTTACAGATTCAACAATAGATATATTCAAATCCCGCTATAAAACCTATCGAAACATGCGCAATGTATCCATTAATTAGAAAATCCACCACAAGTCTAACAAAAGTATCATAACATCTCTTGTTTTCAGTTGAACAACTTTTCTAATATTTCATAATATCATAAAACACAAAAATCTTCCTAAATATTTTCAAAAACATAACCATCACATTCTTAGTTGAGTATCACAACTGATAACACATACATAATGAATAATGTAATACTTTTCATCTTCCTTACAGTGTTATATCACAAGAAATAGATAAGTGTCACTTACAAATATCAAAATGAAAACGGACAAAAACGTATTAAATCAAATAAAAAACGTATAAAAGCATATGAAAATGGACAAAAACGTCTGAAAACGGACAAAAACGTATAAAACAGACAAAAACGTATAAAAACGGATGAAAATGTATGAAAACGGATGAAAACGTATAAAAACTTCTGAAAACGTCTGAAAACAGACGAAAACGTCTAAAAATAAACGTAAAAATCGGATGACAACGTCTGAAAACGGACGAAAACGTATAAAAACGGACGAAAATACATGAAAACGTAAAAATACAGACGAAAACGTCTAAAAACGGACGGAAATACATGAAAAGCTAAAAAAACAGACAAAAACGTATGAAAATGGCCGAAAACGTAAGAAAACGGACGAAAATATAAGAAAACGGACGAAAACGTATGAAAGCATAAAAACACGTCTGAAAACGTATGTAAAATGGATGAAAACGTATGAAAACGAACGAAAACGTAAGAAAATGGACAAAAACATATGAAAACAAACAGCGTAAGAAAAGCGAAAACGTATGGCGGCGTAAGGAAAGCAGATGGAAAACAGAACAAAAGCGTTATAAAAGCGGGAAAACGTCTAGACAGACGAAAATGTCTAAAAATGGACGAAAACGTACAAACGGACGTAAACGGATAAAAACGGACAGCGTATTTAAAGCGTCGAAAAGCGTCGAAAACGGATGAAAGCGTCGAACGGGTGTAAACGTGCGAAAGCGGATGAAAGCAGACGAAAACGTAAAAAAATGACGAAAACATATGAACGGGACGAACGTTATAAGCGAACAGCGTATGAATACAGATGAAAGCGTATGAAGCGAAAAAACTTGAATTTAAAAAAAAAAAATGATTTTAAATAAAAACGTGAATTCAAAAAAAAAAAGAAAAAAAAGAAAAAAAATGTTAATAAATAAGAAAGACAAAAAGACAAAGAAAAATGAGGAAAAAAAAATATGAACTTAGGTTTCCATATTAAATCTTAGGTTTATCCTCACCATTAGATTAAAGTAGATGAATTGTGGGGATTTGTCCCTTGGTAAGCACCAAAATAAAAGTAAGCATTTGAAAATTCCTCATAAAAGATGTTTATAAAATGGTGAAATTATTGGATATTTATAGGTAAAAATATTAAGTAGTGGGATTATTATTATTATTATTATTATTTTAGTATCAAACGGTAATATGTACTTTGGGCCCCACATTTATTCGTTCCTTACTTGGTGACTGACTCATCATACAAACACTTTTGTTTTGCCCCATTCACGAGCGACTTGCTCTTCCGTTTTGAAACTTGCAGCGCAAGTCTCACTCACGGTCCAAAAATGCTCCACTCCGTTTAGCCTAATAAACCCACCCCATTGAAAAAGCTGCTCATGTTGTTTATGAAACCCATGATAGCCCCACCCCATTAAAAAAACCGCCATTTTCACTATGTTTTTTCGTGGGCTGAGTTATTCATACGGTGGCTATGTTTTTATTCATACGGTGGCTATATTTTTTTTTTTTTTTTAATCAAAAAGCTATAAACCTGAAAATGCGGAACAGTAAATATAAAGTTTAATACGTCAAACGCTTAAAACTGTCAGAAATACGGAACAAAAACTGACAAAAAACTGTGCTGTAATGAAAAAGTGAGGGACAAAAAGAATATTCCCCTTATGATTTGACATGGGTATTAATAGTGTGACCCTTTTTCGTTTGGAACTTGCATGTATTTACTATTTAGTTTCATAGCATTTCACTATTTTGTTAAGAAAAAACCAATTTTGTTTTATTCCATTCTCATGCTGCGTATCTTTGAGATTATTTTACATTTATCGCATTTTTTACTAGTCTCTATCTTTCTCTCCGCTTCTCATGTTACGTATCCTTTCAAGGTCCCAATATTTATGGTCATTCAAGTCATTGCACTATTTTGTTGCTTTTTGACTTGTCGTGCTAACAAAACTTGTGAAACAATCTAATGTACTATCAAAAATTCTTAAGTCAGTCTTCTACAAAACAATCATTTTGGTAACCTAATATCTCATATTAAGCAATTAGCCCTTTAATTTAAAAGTGTTCAAATATGTGTCGCGACATCAAACACGTCACTTACAAATTTTTTTTTAGAGTAATCATTTTAGCAAATTTTATTTTCCTTAACACGTAACTTATAAAACTTTGTTGAATGACATGACACATGGTGTGAATGCTTTTAAAGGGGTAATGTAATCGGTTGATATAAAACGTTTAATTAATGAAATAAATGATTGGTTTATAAAAGTTTGTTGACTCATTTAGCAAATGTCGAAGTCCTGAGAACGGTGAATCAAATCTATAAAATAATATAATGACTCAAATAATAAAAAGGCTAAGTAAGACGTACGACTATTAACGCTACAATATATAATACTAACAAGAAGTACGTAGAGTAATAAACACTATAGTTAATAAAGAAATAAGAAATAATAAGAAACAAATAATAAAGTGCAGCGATTATATTTTGTAAAACACCATACCGTGAGCTCTAAATGTTGGAGACGTGGGTATATGATGTGATAACTCAACCCTTTATTTGACGTCTAACTAATGTATGAGATAACAATTTTCCTTTTTTGACAATGCAAATCCATAGGTTGGTACTTGGTAAGCAAACCTTAAAGCAGCTTATACATGTGACATTGGAGGACTAAGCAGTTGTTTAGTATTTTACTCATTCATATGCGGACACGAATGCCTTTTGAAACTGGGAGCTATCAAAATGTTCGAGCTAAAAACAATGTTCAAACCGCAGACAAGAGTGCATATCCGAAACTTGCTATGCTAAAAAGTGGTCAACCCGCGGACACGAATGCATCCGAAACTGGGGGCTAACAAAATGTTAACTCAAATAAATGTTCTGTTGTGGACACGAATGCATATCCGAAATTGGGAGATATCAAACCATGTATTATTTCTTTAACCGGTTCTTTAGAAAATGAAATATATCTTAGAACAATAAGGAAACAAAATTACAACAGGATGGTTCCAAAAAGGAGAACCAAAGGGGCTGATTTTGTTTGGGTTTCTTATGCCTTGTCATGGCTTTCTTTATTTGTTTTGTTAGATGTCAAATTTTTGTTTGGAAAAATTACATGACCTTGATAATTTGTTCTCATACAATATTTAAGGATGCTATTTTACTATGATGTTAAGGTCACTCTTAACCATACATACCTTCACCCATGTGGCCATGTGCATGTTTAATTCATATAATCACAAACAACTACGGAGTACTACACAAGTCATATATGTGTTTAAGTGTCATAAACATCTTAAACGAAAATTTTTGCCCAATGAGACCAATATTGATGGTATTCAAATTCTTCAAAGTATAAATTTTGAAGCCTCTCCATTTGGCATTTGCTAAAAAGAATCAATCACGGGAGTTACAGAGAACAATTTTAAAGTGGAATAAGAATGATAATAGACTTGTTGCACGCATCTTTGATATATTAAGGTGCTTTGCATATCTATTTCTACTAAACATATAATTTTTATATTCAGGTTATTCAGTGTGTACAAGTACAACAACAACATACCCAATCTCGTCGAGACGAGGTATGGGGAGGTAGAATGTAGACAGACCCTACTCCTACCTCAGAATAAACCCGAGCGTAAGGTAATTACTTCCAGTAAGACCTTTGGCAAGTGTGTGCGGTGAGAGTGTTCATAAAAAGGGCAAGTGAGAAAGTGAGCGGTTAAAGTGCGCAACAAGAAGGAAAAGCATGCGAAATACAAAAGCATAGAAGGAAGCATATAAGGCAGATCATATAGATATAAAACCATCCAAAGAGCATAAATAAGCAAGCGCCGCAAGAAACTAAAAAAAAAAAAAGGAAAAAAAGCAACCAATAATATAGAGCAGTTAAACAGAAAACCAGCACATAAACATAAAAATACAAACGTCGCAAGAAACTAGAAAAAAGAAAAAAAAAACAAAAGAAGCAGGAGACACGAGCAAAGCAAACAAGATCAAAAGGAAAAACGCAAAAAGCAAAAGAGTTAAAGCACCAAGAAAGACTCAAGAAAAGAAAAGAGGGAAAAAGGCAAAAGTGGGGCAACACAAATAGGCCTATACGGAAGCCTCAAAACACCTAGATCCTAAAGGGATCTAGCTAAGGGCTCTAAAGCCTAAAGGGAACTACCCTCGAACAACCTCGCTAGCTCAAACTACCCGCAAAATCTAATCTTAAAAAATGAGTAATTAACATTGCATGTGTAGAATAATCACTCACTGTAACAAGGTGAATTTTTTTTATCATATATATATTATAAGATTCAGTACGATCATTGAATGTGGACTCTATCAACGTTTATTGATCCATACGATTAATTGAGCAAGTGAGATTAACAATGAAGGTGAATAAGTGTTCGTGCTAATATAAACCATCATGGAGTTACTCATGGAAGCTCAAGAGCTCTTAATAATTATCTCATTAATTGTCAATTGTAAAACTTTTGTATAAATACCATGCACGTGGATATGTCATATAATTCATTCCAACTAAACATTCATTTTAAGACCAAACAAAATATGGGTGGCAAAGGTGGCGGCAAAGGTGGTGGTGGAGGTAGCGGCAAAAGATGTGGTGGTGGTGGAAAAGGTGGTGCGACTCAGCTAAAGGTGGAGGTAGCGATGGTGGGGAAGGATCAGGTTCCATGAAGGCACCAGGCGGTGATTAAAGCCACAACAATACCAATCATAAACATAAGTATCCAATTGTATGTGGTGGATATAACTTTCTTATGAAGATAAGGTTTGTAACTCACAACCTTTTTTAAATTGTAGGAAAAACCATAATTTTAAACCCTAACCCTAATGTGAATGCAAGATGTAATTTGATAGAGTTTGCATGGCCACTTTTCAATTTTACAGGTAAGAAAGTGAGGATAATGAACTTGAAAAGTGAATCCGAAGGGTTATAAGGTGAATGGTCAAGATCAAATGCAAAACAAATGAATTTGAAGTTTGTAAGCCATGTAGTGAAAGAGAACGATATCGCGATTGTGAAGACCATGGTGCAACGTACTTGTAAGAGGGTCAAGATTGTGATGACCAGAACGAGTGTGATGAATCTCTATTATCTCTACGGATATTTGATGATATGTGATAGCAATAGGTTAGTGATGCATATATATTTGATATGTTGATTATGAAGTTGTTAATGACTAAATGTGATACAAAATTCTTATGATCTGGATGGAACAATGACTAAGCTTCTGAAGCTATGGTACTTGTACAAAAATAGGGTGGTTCTGCTAATCAGCATGCTCATCAGATGAATTGATTCTATTTTAACCATTTCAATGAGGTACTTTGTGTAAACTTGCATCTACTATTGTCACCTACGCATCAGTTGAACTATTATAAATGTCGATGCAATTTTTGATCAGTCTTGAATAATCAAGTCATAGTTACTAACAACACCTAGCAAAGCTTATTATGGTTTCCGCTTTGACTGTGTTATTAAGAAACAGAAAAGTCATATGTTTGTAGAAATGGGAAAGAAAAGTATTAGAAAATAAGAATGGAAAAGGTAACATAGGTTTACACTCATTTTGGCACATGTCCATCCAAAAGTGAGAGTAAAAGTATTAGCAAAGGATGTGCATGACATACTATAGTTGACAAGTCATCAATCCACATAGGACTTTTAGGTAACATTTGGTAATATAAAACAAATTAAAAAAGATAAGTTTAAGACATAAGCAAGAGTTCAATAGTTTATCGAAAAAAAATGGTGCAACGCACGGGTCTGAATGCCTCATATATTTATAGTATTCTAGTGAAATCCAATTATCTAGGTTGTTAGGAATTGGAAATTCCATAAGGAAGTGTCGGTCACCCCAATTATTGTTTAGCATATCTTAGCTCGTAGACTTTACGTTATTTAGTGTTTATTAGTTAGTTATTAGCATAGTTTAGTTTAGAGTAACACCATGGAGGAAGGACAGGTCTTTACCCATTGTATGCCTGATCCACAGTCCGACAAGAGGACGTATTAGCTGTAACTATAAATACCCCTTCCATCCTTGGAAGGGGTGGAGCTTCTTAATCTAACATTCATTTTTGTTTTACTTTCTCTCTCAAGAACTCCCTCTCTACTCTCTTCATCTCTCTAACATGGCTTTCTTGATTCATCACCATCCTAGACCACCCGAATCATCAAACAACATAATATGTATGATCCTACAATTGGCATCAGAGCTCAGGTTTTGTTGTTTGTGTTGATTATCGTGCTCGATTCATGGTTTTATGCGGTTTTCATGCGACTTTTTGATGCGGTTTGACATGGTCGTGTGATGTGTGATACTTGTTGCTACTGATTGTTGCTACTGATTGTATGCTACTGATTGTATGTTCGTGTGATGTGTGATTGATGATATGGACGTCATTTATGATTGGTCTTAAGTAGTTTCTATTTAAATCAATTGGCTTTAAGAATTTTTTTTAACATATTTTAAGCTGGTTTGGATATGATTTTACTGGTTCTATCAAGTTGTTTTCTGGAACTGAATATGTCGTTAAAAGATGGTTAGTACTCAAATCGTCATTACAGTTTTCTGGGCTATACAGTACAGTTCGTGGCTGCGGTTTTTCACTTGCTCTTCAGTGCCGTTTGTGGACTATGTTAGTTGTGCGGTTTGTTGTGATGTCCTGATATAATATGTGGTTTGTTATGTCCTGTCCAGGTACAATGTACTGGAAGTGGTTTGTACAAAGCGTTTTGACCCTTCGTTTTTCTTAAAGCGGTTTGACAAATCTAGTATGCGTTTTGTAAGATATAGGATTTCACAAACACATTAAACCATAACCATAAGAGGCGTTCAAGATGTTTAAAGAGAGAAAGTTCTAGAAAGAGAAAGGGAAGAGAGTTGGGAACTATGTGAAATAAAGAAAAATGGTATTGAAGCTCCAACCCTCTACCTTGGGAGGTAGAGGGTATTTATAGTTTCTTACAAAAAGCCACCTACGGGAACGTGGATCGGGCATACAGTGGGTAAAGACCCGTCCGTCCTCCACGGTGTTACATAACAAACTACTTTATAGTATGACTTGACTACGACTACGAGCTTTCTAACGAATACATATACTTGAGGTGACCGACTCTTTAATGACTGAATTTTCTAATTCCTAACAATCTCCCCCTAAGGGAGGTCACCTCAATTCTCAATGAATACAAACAGATATTACATTAGATTGTTCAAGGATTCTTGATTAAGTCCTTTGCTCAGTAGCTCGTAGTCTTTGATTCTTCATGTTTTGCATGTTTGGAAATTCAAGTGGAGGTCTTTAACTGATCCACGTGATGATGAGTTTTGAGTCAGCATTGAGATCATCAGCTAACATAAATCTTTGACTCTTCCATTGTGGTGTTGGTATTATGTGATGTTGTGACATTTGGACCGGCATGCTCACATTCTGGATCATGATGTATTCTCATCAGAGTAACGAAAGCTTTTACTGGTTTATGATATTTGCAGCAGCATAGCAGAAGCATGGAGTGAAAGTATCAGACTCGTTGAAGCACTTATCATGATTTCTTTAGAGTTGAATGTGTAGTGTGAGCATGCGGCTATGGATTGACCACTTCATTCTGATCAGCTACACACGTCAGCCGTACCTGCATACAACAATTAGCAATAAAGTGCACGAAAGTGTCTTTGATCACTTTTGTTGAATTGAGGTACACGGCCCACGGTTCCCCGTTGATCAGTACATATACTGCCTATGATCAGGTATAATTCCGAAGAATTTTCTTGACAGGGTTTCAGTTGCTCTAGCGTTCTCAAACCGAGCGTCTCAAAGAAGACAACACGGAGTGAGTGAACCAGCAAATTGAGATTCACTGATTGATGAAAAGAGATTTGAAAAACAATCGTGTATCGCTCAATATAAATTGTTTTTGCAATACAACGAAGGTTTAAATGAAAGTCAATTATCAATCATAAACACCTTTTATTGTGAGAAATTAGTACGATCGATGTGTTACAGAAAGGGGTTTTTAAGCACAACGATTGGTTTTTCAAAGGTATCCGTCAATCCATAACTTGAACCAGGATTGATTCAAAAGATTGAATCGCCCCATTGTTTCTGTTCAGTTGTCACATGGTTGATCTATTGTGTAGATCTCACATGCCACCCACCAAGAGCTTTTTTGATGTTGGCTCCAGAAGGCTTTCAATCTTCATTGTGAATATGTTAGCATATCACTCAAATGTTCTGGAAATACCACAGGGATAATGCGTAGGACTCGTAAGTTTTAATCTCTCTTTCCACATTGTGTGAAACAGAGAGTCTTCATTGATAGTGTCCTAAAGAGATTTATATGATGATCTCGTGGCTCTAGACTCAATTGTGCATAATTGGTTCCTATGCCGGAGACTAAGGAGATGGTCTCCTTCTTCAATATCAACAATCTCTAAGAGAAAGTCGATAGATTATGTTGGTTCCCCGTGAGAATGAAACAAGTCCTTTTAAGAGGAACTTGAGTAGCTTGGGAAGTTGTAGTGTGCGTCGTCACTGGGTCCATGACGTCTTGTCTTCAATACCGGTGTTACCTTGGTAATCACCAGTAGCATATGAATTAAACCGGTATCTGCCTAAGGTTGAGTTATGGAGGGCTATTTATTTTTACCCTTTTCTCATTCAATTCTTTTTCATTCTTCAACCCCTTCATTGCTTACCGAGACTTCATAACTAGAACCTTGTTGGGTTTATTCCAGTTCTAACTCAGTCTCAGTCCGCACTCTTCCCATATCTCACTTTTCTCCTTTTTTTCATCATACCTAAGGACTTCTACACTATCTAGTGGATTGTACCTGGGTAGATCCCTCCGGTTCTGGCGGATAATGGGAACAAAAACCTAACCTTATCATCCTTATATCACCAAATATAAAGTAAAGTTGGTCGGTCTATTTGGTATTGTTCGTCTGCCATTGGAACCAATTGAAAACCATTTGAAAATCAATCCAGATACTTGTGATATATTATCAAAGCATTTTGTACCTGAATTGTTTTTGATATTTGTTTAACAAGAGCTCCCCCTCAACATGTGCATCATGTATTTGAAATTGTTTGGCACACGGAGGCAAGAGGAAGAATTAACTTCTTTGATTTCCATTTTCTAAAAGATATCAACATCACTTCCCTAATTAAATCAAGTAGATAAAGCATTTTGGGGAAGGATGAGGTTCTCAAAGTTTTGCAAAGTTTTGCTCCCCCTCAATATATGCTTTGAGGTTTGAAAAGTTTTGCACATACAAGAGGAAAAAGACGCACATTGGAGTAAATTGATCCGCGTTTCAATCTTTGTGGTTTAAGATAGATGCTCCCCCTCAACATGTGCATGGAAAACTTGAAATCATTTAGCACATGTGGGAAGGAGAGTTAACTAAACACTTATGAAACCATTTATCGAATTATCAGTTTAAATCCAATTTAAATCACAAATTCTCCCCCGATCACAATTATCAAATCATTTGAGATTTGTGATCTCTGTAGATTTAAATTGATTTTGAAAGCTTTTAAGGAGAATTGTGACTTGATTATGAAAGCTTTTTAATTGATAAGGATCGGATTTTGAGACTCCATTGATTAAACATGCATAATAGTCTTTTGAAAACATAACATTAGCAAAGGTTTTGAATCAACTGTATAAGACATTATTCCTTTTGATTTTTCAACAATAAACCTTTGCTCATTTATGTGCAATATTTGAAAAATACCTTTTTAATTGAATAAAATCATTCTCCCTCAATCAATGACACAAGTTGTTGATTGAGAGATAGAGATTTTGACAGATGATAGGCACTAATGATTTACAAATAATAGAGTCGAGGATTTTCAAAACAATTTAGTTTTCATTAGATGGCAAATATTTTTCAGAAGAATCATTGAGCGAAAATTATTTGGAAAGAGATTTGTATTTTGATAACAAACATTTATTTTAAGAATCAGAGCATGAGATTTGAAATATGAGATAAAGCATGGCTCTATTCTTTACATTTAAAACGGTTCTTACAAATGACAATAAACCACCATTTTTCTCCATCTTAATTTTTTAAACAAAAACTATGTACATTCGAAGAACATCTAAAGACCCGTGACATTCTTTGAATGTCAACACAAAGTCCGTAGATGATATCGAATAAGGAAAAACATGACAAAATAACAATATTTTTTTGGAATTTTTCAAGATTTTCTAATTTTAATTTTAATTAATTTTTTTTTTCTTTTTTTTGAAAGTTTTATATTTTTCTATTTGCTTTTTGAAGGTTTTGTAATTTTGTATTTTGCTTTTCGAATACATATTTACAAGAGATAGATGAAGGAAAACCTTTACTCCTCTTCTTCCTCTTGAAGACGTTTGAGTGTTTCTGGTTGTAGGCTCTTAAGACCAAGTCGTGGAAGGATAAACTCAAATCGTTCTCTAGGAAGGGCTTTGGTGAAGATGTCGCTAACGGTATTCATCCTCACAAAATAAAGTTCCACCACACCGTTTTCTACTTGCTCCCTGATGAAATGATGTCGAATATCGATGTGCTTTGCTCTTGAGTGTTGTATGTTGTTGCATGAGAGAGCAATAGCACTTTTATTATCACAGTATAGAGGAATTTTGTTGAATTCAAAGCCATAGTCAGATAATTGGGATCTCATCCATAGGATTTGAGCACAACAAGATGACATGGCTATGTATTCAGCCTCTGTAGAGGAAATAGAAGTACTCATTTGCTTCTTTGAAGACCAGCTCACAAGCTTATCACTTAAAAACTAAGCACCTCGGATGTACTTCGACGAGTATCTTGACATCTGCATGATCAACATCTGCATAGGCTGTTAGTGACATACCGGTGTCCTTCGGTACCAAAGTCCCATATTGATGGTTCCTTGGAGATACCGAAAGACCCCTTTAACCGCTTCAAGGTGATTTTTAGTAGGCTTAGCACGGTATCTAGCACACATGAAAAGCGAACAAGATGTACGGTCTACTAGGCGTGAGGTACATCGGGATCCAATCATACTCGATATTTTGTTTGGTCTACCATGATCCCTGAGTGGTCCTCATCTAGTTTAGTACGTTCAATCATGGGAGTGTCAACGGGGTCACTAGAATCAAATCCAAATTTCTTTAAAATCTCATTTGCATATTTAGATTGATTTATAAAAATGCCTCGGGACTTTGTGAAATTTGTAATCCCAAGAAAAATGACATTTGTCCCATCATTGACATTTGAAATTTAGAACCCATTTCATTTGAAAACGGTCACACTCATTGGGGTCGGTCGAGGCAAAGATGATATCATCAACATAAATTTGAACGTGAATTAAATGTTTTCTGACTTCTAGTGAACAATGTAGGATCAACTGCTCCTTTTTGAATCCGGTAGATAGAAGAAAATTTGATAGCGTATCATACCATGCCCTTGGAGCTTGCTTTAAACCGTAAAGAGCCTTCTTCAAACGATAAACGTGAGTAGGATGCTCTGGATTCACAATGCCTTCAGGTTGGCTAGGCGACTTCTTTAAGATCTCCGTTAAGAAACGCCGTCTTTACATCCATCTGATATACTACCATGTTCTTACTTGCAACATTAGCCAAGAATATTCGATTGCCTCGATCTGAGCAAGAGAGCAAATGATTCTTCAAAGTCAATACCCTCCTCTTGACGGTATCCTTTAGCCACCAATCGAGCCTTGTTCTTTAGGATATCACCATGCTCATCAAGTTTCACGTTGAAGATCCATTTTAGAGCAATGATCATAGCACAATCTGGAGCAGGTACTAATTCCCACACATCAAGTCGATCAAACTCATGAATTTATTCTTGCATGGCATTGAACCAACTGTCTTCATTCATGGTGGTTTTAACATCTTTAGGTTCGATCTTAGAGAGTACGGAGTTGAAGAAGCACCATAAGGCATCGGTTGCAAGTTGTTTCCATGTGGATACTGGACGAGAGGGATTTCCAATGATGTTGTCCAATGGATGATCATGAGTCCATTTTCTGAGGTGTTCATGTGGCTGTTGTTGAAGGACTGAAGTAGCAGAGTCGATGTCTCTAAAGAAGATGGTTCTGATGATGATTCAGGAGCAAATATGTTTTCAAATGGAGCATCTTGAGGAGTAGCAAAGGGATTAACTTCATCATTTATGCCGAAACATTTCCATGATGTACACTTCGATGATTGATGATTTGTTGATGAGATAGAGTGATCAGCGTGAGCGCTTCTTGACTTAATGATATTGAGACCGAAGGGTTGACTTCATTCACGAGGGATAGGGCGACCTCTTGATGGATTTGACATTTCATCGGCATTTGGTTCATAGTGTTCATCGAACATTGGATCACAATTTCTTTAAATCATCTTCGATGGAGGTACATATGGAGTTCTTTGGAGAGGATTTGGTACAAGGGATGAACCAATGGGACTGTTTTGAAGTGCGGGTCCAGAACTGGATTGTCCAGTAGCCATTTGACCGGTCACTCATCAACGGCGTGAATTGTTTCCATGATATTTGGGTTCTCTTGTTGTAGATTCGGTAACCTTTTCGCTTGGTGCATATCCAACAAATACTCAATGTCGCTTTAGCTTTCAATTTTCCTAAATCTTGACCGTCATTAGTTGGATAACATAAAGCACCAAACACACGAAGGTATGATAGATCAGGTTTTCGATTGTGGACAAGTTCATATGGAGTCTTTCTATGAGATGTGTGAATTAGAGATCGATTTTGAGTGTAACATGCAGTGGCAATAGCTTCAGCCCATAAAAACATTGGAACCTTTGAGTAAATCAACATTGTTCTTGCAGCTTCTACAAGAGTTCAATTTCGTCTTTCAACTACACCGTTCTGTTGAGGAGTTCGAGTGGAACTTCTTTGAGGAGATTCCAACATTTTCATAAAATTCATTGAGTTCTTTATTAACAAACTCAGTTCCATTATCAGTTCGGATGATTCGAACCGTTTGTTGAGTCGGTTGAAGTTGTTTAATGAGTTTAATGATGACATCTGGAGTTTCATCCTTTGACCTCAAAAACTTAACAAGTGAATCGGAGAAGTCATCAACCACTACAAGCACATATCTCTTCCCATTAATAGTTTGCACTCTCATTGGGCATACGAGATCCATGTGAAGGGTATGAAGAACTTCCATTACTGAATTTGTGGGTTTTGGTTTGTGGGCATATTTCGTGCTTTTCCCAATTGGCAAGCTGAACAAAGATGATCTTTTTCATACTTTAATCTAGGTAAGCCTCGACAAGATCCTTTCGGAAAGGTTGTTTATTGTGCCGAAGTTCAAGTGATTGAGACGACGATGCCATAACCAAGACTTTGTTTTTGAAGCCTTTGACAAAAAGCAGATTGGAGAAGACTTCATCATGTCTTCGATAGAGATGGTGTATAGGTTAGAACCACGAGTACCTCTTAATAATTCCACACCATCAAGTTCTCTAACGAAACAAGTATGTTTTCTAAAAGCCACTTCTAGATCGGAATCACAGAATTGACCAACAGAGAACAAGTTGTGACCAAGACCTTCCACATAATATACCCTGGAAATTACGCTTTTACCAACCACATAATCTCCATAACCCATAATTGCTCCAAAATGGTCGTTCCCGAATCTAACTGTCCCAATGAATTTACTCACGAAGTTCATGAGCGCGACGGTCTCGGTCATATGCTTGGAACAGCACGAGTCGGTACCATAGAACGATTTGAACGATCTGCGGTTGAACTGAACAAGAATGGATAACGGATAATTGGGAACCCCATGCAATAATGGGTTCCACTTGGTTAGTAACAGTGATTGGAACACCCACATCGGAAATAGAAACACCCATATCAGAAATAGAAATGGAATCATTGGAATAGATGCGGTCTAGGTGTCGTATTTGACCTATTCAAAGTATGTTCACTTCTTAGAATAGTTCTACCAAGAGGCATCCATTTTCTAGTGGGCATTGTCTTAGCGATTGAGGGCAAAGCTGATTATCCTTATGGCCAAAAGGTATCCATTGATAACCTATCTTACTAAATGTTCTTCCTGTGGGTTTCCACTGTTTTCTAACTTTCTTTCGTTTTTGCCTTTTAGCCTTCTTAGCATGAATTTTTTCATTAACACTTTTAACTGGGCACTTGACAGCATTAGACAAAACATTCACACCACATTCATGATTAGTAACAGAATTCAAGCAGACATAATTACATGGTTTGAAGATAGTATCAGAATTCGAATTAATTACAGTACGCCTATAGCTAATACTAGAATCAACACGATTCGTTTTATTCAACTCAAACATAAAGTTCCTAGGATGGTCTTCTACTCTCTTCCAATGCACATTCTTAGCTTGCGAGGTCCTATCTTGCTTGGTATTGCCTGGAGGCTTTGACCCGCTTGCTTTAATATCACTGATTACTCCTGTAGAGGGAATTATGGGAACATTAGTTGGTTGAACTACCTTTTGCATTCCTGAACTAGATGTGCAAGGATCTGAACTACTAGAAGGCACATTAGTGTTCACTCTCTTAAAACACGGCATGGAATGGTTTGAATGCTTGGCACTAGGCATAGAACAAGGCATCACAGCTTTACCTTTGGTACCTAAGGATTTAGGACATGTTGCAATTAAACATTCTAACAGCTCCTGAGATCGTTTGGCACAAATGCAAGCAAACCTAATTTCTCTATCAAGAGGCTTATTTAAGAAGTCCTCTTCCACAATCTCTCGGAGACATTCTAGACTATCCTTAAGGTGAGCACAGTAGTTATTAAACACAAGTTCATTATTCCTAAGATGAGGAGGAATGTATTTAACAGTCACAGTATATTTGCAGTCAGAGGATGACTTTGAGGCGACATTCTCATTAAAAACAAGTGGCAATTTCCCTTTTTCCTGACTCCTCAGATTCTCAATTTCTTTTCGTAAAGAAGTTATTTTTTCGTTGTTTTTGTCACGAGTGACTTTCATTGAATCATATAACTCTTTAAAGTGACGTTTAACTTTTTCATTTTCTTTTAGAAAGCTCTCGTTTTCCTTTTGTAAAGCATTTACTAAGTTTTGGAAATGAAAAGTTTGAGAATACCAAGAATCTAAAGGAGGAGGCATTTGGGAGCCAGTCACATTGTTCGTTTCACCCTTTAATTGAGAAATTCGGGCTTTCAACTTTCTGATCGTGCAACTATGAGCTTGAATCTGTTAGTCACGTTTATTTATCTGAAAAACTGCATCAAACTCTGGAACATCTGAGGATGTCTTGATATTTGAGGTTTTAACATTTTCTTTAAGATGTTGATATTTTAGTTGCAAATCAAAATGTTCAATTTCTAGTTTAGAAAGATGTTTTACCAAATTATCGTGATCATCTCGATCAATTTTCTCACTAAGTTCTGAGTTTTTGTTTTCAAGCTCAATGACACGATCATGGTAAACTTTCAATGCAATAGATAATTCATGAAATCGAGAGCACTAATGGGTGATTCGTAGCATGTAAAACACATCTTGAGTAATACATTTAGAAATAAGATTCTCATTTAATGTATGCAAGTTCTTCCTCTCAATCTCATTATATTTCAATTCATGCTCATAGTCACTAACCTCAACTATCATTGCATCAAATTCCTTTTCCATTTCTTTAATATCTGAATCCATACCCTTTTTAAGACTCTCAAATTGATCTTTTAGTTGTTTAAAGAAAGGCATGACCTCAGTTAGATAGCATTCTTTAGTTTGCTCAAAACCCCTTTCCCATTCAGTTATACCAGTGGGTGTGATCCTTTTCTTACAAGTTTTCTCAAAGTCAACAAATAATTGAAAGATAACGTATTAACTGATTAAGGTCTTGCTTTTAGTGGTAATAGTTCTAGGGACTAGATGCATTGGTGTATTAGGAGGATACACAGTTGCTGAAGGTATTTTCCTAAGAGGGGGGTTTGTTACAACAAGATTCTCTGCCTTTTGCTTATCTAAATCCTTTTTCCAGAACACTTGTTCGGGTGTTAACAATGTTTGAGGCTTAAACATATTCAAGGAAATCCAATTTTCCTTTTTGTAGTCATGGGGTCTGATAATTACGTTTTTCTCTTTAGATGCAGGATTGTTGAGTTTCTTATCCATTTTCTCCTTAGTGACCTCATCTGATTTCTTATCTTCTTCAGTGCACTCATCACAACTAGGTATCTGCCTAGGTTTAAGGATTTCATTGCCATCATAAATTACCTTCTGAGCAGTTCTAGCCTTTTTAATTACCTCTGGATTTGGTTCCTCAACAAGGGGAATGCTATGCTTATCGCTTAAGACTCTATGCTTAGTGATCAAGTGAACAGTCTGAATGGTGTTCCCTTATACGTACAACTTATTTTCAAGTTTGTTTTTCAAAGTTTTTAGATTGGAAAAATCATTCAAAAGTTTTGATTCCTTAGCATTGAATTCTTGCTTAAGCATTTTCACATTTTCTTGAAGTTCTTGTTTTTGCTTAGCAGTTTTAGAAAGCTTTTCTTGTAAGGAGTTTAACTCTTGTTTTAATATTTCTTCTCTAAAGTTACTTTTTCTAATAATTGTACGCATTTGGTAATCCATTTCCTGCTCACGTGTGGTTAACTCAAACTTAGCACGCTGTTCATAAATAGCAACACGTTCTTTATAGGCATTAAGTTCAGAGACACCAGAATCATCAGGGGTATATGTAGTGTAATCATCAAAAACATAGTCATCATTGACTGCAGAAGATGCATTACTTGATACAACCTCACTTTCACTTTGCTTCACATATTGATCATATGGGACAATATTGTTATTACCCTCATCATCAATATCTGATTCATAAGTTTCAAGAGATTGTACTTCATTATGCATCTTTCGCTCATCAACATCATCATATAGTTTTAATACCTCTGAAATGATTTTTTCTTTGGATGAACCAGCTTGTTGTGGTGGAGAGACCTTTGGAGAAACCATAGGTGAGATGCTGGCCATGAAGATAGTTTGAGCAGTAGGTTCATCATCGACATCAGAGTCAAAAGCATCACAATCTGTTACTTGAAAAGCATTCTGATGATTATGACATATCTCCTGTATTGGTTGTTCATCAACATCAGCATCATATGTCTTGGCATTCCCTTCAGCAAGAAACAGTAACTCCTCTTCATCCAAAGCTGCTCCATTATCTTGAGCTTGCACGAGCAACATTTTATCCCTGAAGTACTCTGCATTCTGAGGGCGTTTTGGCGATGTGAAGTTCCTTGCAATATGTCCCTCACCTCCACAGTTGTAGCACTTAATCGGCTTTGCTTGTCCCTGATTTCCATTCCTTCCCCTATTCAGATTTCCAACATAACCTCCACCTCTTCCCTGATCATATTGCCTTCCTTGAACTGGTTGAACCATAACTTTTCCATCTCTAACTACTGCATGATTGTGAAGGTTGGATGCAGTTCTGATCTCATTGTTAGTGTGAAGACTGTTGGAGTGTGGATTGAGAGTCAGATTTTGTTTAACCATAAGGGCCAGTTGATTAATGAAGTGTCCCACTCTGCATCGACATCGACTTGTTTGAACATTGGATCGGGAATGAGTTTGTGATTACCATTACCCATTGGAATGACCTGAGATGCTTTGGTGGTAATACCAACATTGGTGTAGAAAGCTGTAGAGTCATTTGGTGAGCTTGATTCACCCTGATTGGTTTTGAATTGCTCCAGGATCCTTTTCTCAAACATAGCATGTCTCTCATTCTGAAGAAGGAAAGCATAGAGTTGCTCATAGTTTGTATTCTTCAATCCTTTGGTTAGCTTCACAGAGGTGACAAACTTGTGCCATTCGGGATTCATGTTGTTCACGAATTTTGAGTTCAGCTGAATGTTAGGCATGGTCATTTTGATGTTCCTCATGTCATTCACAAGCTTATGGAATCTCACATAGTATTCATAGACACTCTCGTCTGGTTTCATCTTGAAGTGTTCAAATTCATCATACAGTTGTGATTCTCTGTCCTCAATAGTTAATTCAGAACCTGACAGAAGCATCTTGACATTATCCCACACAACCTTTGCTTCAGTGTTGTGATTGATAAGCTTGTTGATGTCTTTTGGAAGACCTTGAAGTATAATGTTAGAAGCCCTGATATCTGCATCGAATCTCTTTTTCTCCTTATCATTGAGCTCATCATACATCTTTGGTCTGTCTATTCCATAGATCATTGTTCCATCTGCAGCTGTATCAATCAAGTCTCTAGTAGTCTCAATCTGATAAGGTCCTTCATCGATTGACTTGAGAATGTTGACTCTGTTTTCTTTTCCCAAACAGTACAATCAGATTCGTTGTGCCCATGAGTCATAATCAGTTCTGTCAAGCATAGGTGGACGTGTATCTGGCCCTGCTGCTTGAACGTCCTCAGCTACGGAAGAAACAATAGTAGGAACGATGTTTGCCATGATTACAAGTTCTACGAGATTTTACTATTCTTTGATTAAACCGGGAAATTGATTCTTTCACGGGATTTTACTAAACCAAAAGAACAACCATAAGAATGTATCACGAAGAAGTAACAAGTCTCAATTAGACAAGTAGCTAAACACTCAACTCGCTTAGTTATCAACTCGGTAAACAACCAACTAGCTTAAAGAAACAAGTCGCTTAAGGAATCAACTCGCTAAATAGCCAAGTCGCATTAGTATCAACTCGCAACACAATCAACTCGCTTAATGAAACAAGTCGCTAAATAGTCAACCCGCTTTAGTATCAACTCATAACACAATCAACTCGCTTAATGAAACAAGTCGCTTTAAGAATCAACTCGCTTAATAGCAAAGTCGCAAAAGACACAACTCGCTTTACCACCAAGTCGCTTAAAAGCTTAACTTGCTAAATAGCCAAGTCGCATATATCAACTCGCATCCAGTAACAAAGCAACTCGCTTTGAAGAAACTCAAGTCCGAGACTCAACTCGCTTAGTACAAAGTTCACAAATAACCACTTTATCAATAAAAAACAACCAAACCACAATGATTTAAGCCTTCCGATTCAAAACATAAACACATATGATGATCCTAAACACGAAAGTACAAGCAAAATTCAAACTTTAACACTAGAATTTGTCCAAATGATTCAAACTCTCCTAAACCCTTAATTGAAGAAATCATGACTTGTGCATATCTACTGAACCTGGCTTTGATACCAAATGTAAGATATAGGATTTCACAAACACATTAAACCATAACCAAAAGAGGTGTTCAAGATGTTTAGAGAGAGAAAGTTCTAGAGAGAGAAAGGAAAGAGAGTTGGGAACTATGTGAAACAAAGAAAAATGGTATTGAAGCTCCAACCCTCTACCTTGGGAGGTAGAGGGTATTTATAGTTTCTTACAAAATAACGCCACCTACGGGTACGTGGATCAGGCATACAGTGGGTAAAGACCCGTCCTCCACGGTGTTACATAACAAACTACTTTATAATATAACTTGACTACGACTACGAGCTTTCTAACGAATACATATACTTGAGGTGACCGACTCTTTAATGACTGAATTTTCTAATTCTTAACACGTTTTGTCAAAAACAGGTATGAGGTTTGACACATGAGATTTGTCTCATGTGCGGTTTGTCTTTTATGCGGTTTGACTCTTGGTCAACTACGGTTTGATAAGGTCAATGCGGTTTGATAAGTCTTGCTGCAGTTTGTCAAGAAAGAGAAAAGGGTATGCGGTTTGTCATGTTTAAGAAGGATGTGATTTGTTGACCACTACGTTTTGGATGATTAAATATTAAAGATTAAAATGGTTACAAATTCAAATCGACCAAATCATATCCAACTGTCTCGAATCAAACAAGAATCAAGACATACACAACTAAATCATGACAAGATCAAGATATACTATGTTATCAAACAAGATCAATTTACAACATCATACAAATAACCATTTGGTTCAATACATTAATCAGCATCAACATTCACAATCACCAATCAATCTCAATACATTTACCACACATTATGACTCGTATCACATCTTATTCTAAGCAACAATAGATCTCAGTTTTGATTATTATTCGTGGTATTCAATGAATAGCCAAACATTAGAAAGGTCTATCTCACGAAATAATAAAACTACCCACCATCGATCCATACCTTGTGATAATATCCGAACTATTTGTTGAAATAAAGAACAAAATCATGTAAGACTTCATACTCATTTCTAGTTCGTTTAAATAGAATGACAAGCGAATAAAAAAAGGGGTGATCACAGACTTTTTGTATACAAGGGATCTCATTTTTCTCGTGGGGTAGTGATTTAACAATGACCTTTTTCAGATCCAAACTACCTCAAAGAAAAATCATCACTGATCTCTTGTTTTTTATTCATATCCGAACTCTTAAAGAAAAACAATTTAACAAATCTGTTAATTGTTGTCTTTGGCTCGTGTAATATCATGTCAAGTACTCAAAACTTACCAAGACCTTGATGTAATGGTTCGAGCCATCCCTGTGGCATTAATGAAGTACTCAAAGCCATTCCTGTGCCTAGGATTTTACTAATCCGATTCATGAAAAGAAAAGATTAACCTGTTTTCTTTCGGATTTAATTTAAGTAGTGGCTGTTGAGATGAGATTAGAGTGATATGTGAAAGGTTTGCTTGGATTTGATTAAGAATTATTAATGAGATATGGAGCGTTTTTTATTACAGGAGAAAAGGGCAGACGAATTGTTGAGATTATTTAGGGTTTGAGGAGGATTTTTAGGAGATGGGGCGTGTTATGTGTGAGTAATATTAGGGTAAATTGAGTGATATAAGTATCTTTATATATCCCTAATGTGTAGGGTTTGGCTGAATTGGATTTTGTGATCATGGGCCTCAGTGAACGAATTTTTGAATGGGTCGTATTATTAAGGTGTTATTCGGGATATGGTATATGTGATTATTTGTGGTGTATGTGGCTATTTGAATCTAAATTGAATTGGTGGGCCGAATTAGTGTTATAAACATGGTACCTTGGGCCTAAGTATTGCTATCTCATTCGTTTATGGACTGCTAATTAAATGAGCTTTCGTTGGTCTTGATGATATTAGGTACGATATAAATTAGATTGGATATTGGTTTTGAACTGAGTCAAGTTAATATCATTTACTTGGGATTTGATTTTTGGAACGTACGTGGGCTTGTGAGTAAACCGGATATATTAGATATTGGATATTGGGCTTTAATGAGTTTGTGACAATGTGACTTGATTATGAGATTTGGGTTATGAAATTTGATGATGAGATTTGTTGATGAGTCATTATGTTATGCGGGTTGACTATTTGGGTTATACATTTTCACGGAAGATGCTATTCACGGCTTGACTTGATGGTTGAACAAGGTAGACTACGGGGTTGTTAGTATTTGGCATTTCTTATTTGGATCTGAAGTGACGTTTTCCAGGCGAATTTACTTATTTCGTCTTCTTTCTTTCTACCCTTCCTTGAAGACGACTTTTTTGGGCATTTATAGAGGGTGACGAAGACTTGGCTATTTGGTTACTTCTGTGATTCTTTCTCGCTTTACACACAAAGTAGCTATCACTTCTGTGTCTCACGCAGCTGAGGATACGTCAAGAGGTTTTGTACATTGGGTACACCGTTTCTTTTTCACTAGGATTAGTACAAGCTTAAGTAACAAATCTGGGAAATTCTACTTCATGTTCAAGTTTGATATATCAGGTTTTACTTCTCCAAGTGGTCACAGCAATAGCTGAAAGAATTCTTGGATGATGTGTTTTCCAAAGTGTTTAATGGTTGAGATGTGATCAGCAATTCCCATAGAATATTCGACGCCACAAAATGTCAATGATACTTCACAGTCTAATCAAAATCTTTCAAAGGATCTTCCGCGTCATACATGATTTTTCAAGATGTTTGCTTATGACAAGAACTTCTCGTGCAAATGGTCGTACACGTTATGATGCTTCTGAAAGTTCGAAACCATCATGGGGGAGAAACGTGTACTCTGATGTTTTACGGTCAACCTCAGGGGAAGTAGTGTATACTACTTGACTTAGTATGGTTTGTGAAGTTGTCTACATATGGGTTATGAATTGTTGATAATATTGTTGATGATGGAGATGAATTGTTGATGAACCGCTGCATACTCCCCTAAAACAGATATTCACCGAAACCAAAGTTGTCATATCTCATTCAAACTGACATTGTTTATGGTTTTGTCTTGATTTTGTAAAATCCCGCAAAAGAATCTATTTCTCGGTTTAAATCATAGATTTGTAAAATCCTGCGACAATGGAAACATCCTGGTAATAGTAAAGTGCATTTCCGGATGTATCTTATGGTTTATTCTTGGTTTTATAAAATCCTGCGAAAGAAACTATTTCTCGGTTTAAACCATAGAATTGTAAAATCCCGTAATGATGGAACCATCCTGGAGAAAGGAAAGTGTATTTCGGAATCTTATCTGATGTTGGTGCTAGGGTTTCTTCTTCAAAGAAGGGATAAAAAGGTGTACTTCATGAATTGGATGTGTGTTTGGATATTCTTCATGGCAGTTTGGTTATTACATGGTTTTACGGGGTTATATGATTTTAACCATGGTCGGGATGAAACCATTATCATTGTTCACCTAAAATAAGTCAAAGGAGGCTAGATATGAGCTTTTAACCACAAGATGTGACAACGGCATTAATTTAGTATTATTTATTTGAGGTTGAAGTGAAATATCACGGGCGAGTGTACTTAGTATCTGAAGGTATCGGGGATGGTTGGATGAAGATTCTTCGAGATCCTTGTTCGAGCTTTTAACATTTTCAAAGACAAAGTCTTGGAAATCTAGTTATTTTTGGGTGATTTTTCTTTTTCTTTTTACCGCCACAAAATAACTATCACTTTAAGGAGTTACGTTGTAGTGCTCAGTGTCACATTGAATTGTGGATTTTCAAGAGGTGATGTACGTCTGATACTTGATGGTTGGTTTGATGAAGAGTATAGAGTACTTAGGGATTCAATGGGGCATGAAATCTGGGCACCGCTCTTTGTTATATATGTGCAAGTTTAAGTCACGAGTTCGAGTTATTTTACTTCAGGTTCAAATTCATTATATTGGGTTTTCTCCATCAGTTGTCACAACAAAGAGCCTACTGAAGGATAATGGGGTTGATTACAAGACTACCAAGAGAGGTAGAAAAGAGAGAGATTATGACGTTTGAACACAACAGTTCAAGCCTCGTTCCTAAAGAAAAGAAAAGTGTACGATTCAGTGCGCTATATCTTCTGAAGAAGAGAAATATTCTCAACTATGACCATTCTCATCAACACGCTTCATGCTTTTTCCATGCGCTTTCAGTTATCAAGTGAACCGGACTACCATTGCTAGTACTCTTATTCCACTTGCTCAATTAGAATAGCAATGGCAACATCATATGCAACCTTTGAGGGGGAGAAGTGTGAATAGAATACATTTGGATGATATTCACTTGTTTAATCAAGAATGGCATCTCCGTATGCAATTCTTGAGGGGAAGAAGAAGTGTGATACTTCTGCATGTTGAGTTACATATGAGAATATATGGTCATACGGCTCCTAACTCATGTAAGAACCGAGCTTCTTCTTATCGGGTCATCTTCACATGGAGTTTCTTCTAAGAGCCGTTGGTTGACATCTTCTCATGGACTGATGATTAATGACAAAGTGCTTCTAGTTGCTGGGCTGATTTCTTTGATGAACATCTTTCTGTTCTTGTTTGATTGGGAGGGATTTTAATTAAGGAGATTTGCTACATATAAGTTAACGGGAATGCATTTGGTGAGAAGAAGATGTTAACTTTCTATTCCCCAAACAGGCAATCTTGAAGAAGGTCGAGTCTATAGTCTGTTCTACATTTTTTTGCTGCATGTTAGAAGACTAAAATCAAGTTGCATTCGATTATCTAAAGACTTCTTCTTAATCTGAGCATTTATAAAACAGATTGTCGGTTTAGGGGGGAGCACTAATTGGGGGAGAGTGAAATGTCAGATTTAATCCCCAGTTAGACTTGCCCACATTCTTCAGCAAGTTGATTCTCACAAAGATTAAAAGTGTTCTTCTCAAAAGATTTCAAGTATCTGGGCTTACAATGAGTTGCTGATTCTGAAGTATCAAAACCAGCAAGAGGGAAGGAGACACACATCTAAAAGCTCAATGGGTACAC
The DNA here is from genome assembly GCA_910596185.1 of Chrysanthemum makinoi. Lineage (NCBI taxonomy): Eukaryota > Viridiplantae > Streptophyta > Magnoliopsida > Asterales > Asteraceae > Chrysanthemum > Chrysanthemum makinoi. The sequence goes on along the minus strand of OU343224.1, from coordinate 190,831,756 downwards.
TTGATGAACTTAATACTTCTAAGTGATTGAAGATATCCCGGGAAGACAAATGTCATGACCGCAGAGAAACTCAGTGTATCTAGTGGCTTTTAGTGTTCTTATTCCAACTACGTGGGGGAAGAGATGTAAGAGACTTTTTCCGAAGATAAAAGAGGTACACAAGTGTGTGATGATTTTGATATTATCAAAATCATCAGGGGAGAGATATTGTGTACATTGGGGATGCACAACTGTTTCACTTGAGGGCTTAATCAGTGATTCAGTGATAATCACTTATTCCGGAGTTGACATCCGTAGAGATAATCAGTGATTCAGCCTGCTACTTCAATGTTATCGAATATTATTTCTTTGGGCATTTGGGCACTTCGGTTTCTTGAGCTTCATACACTATCATCAGGGGAGAGAATTGTACTCCAGGGATTCTTAGCAGATTCACGTGATCGGACTTAATGATTTATTCCGGAGTTGACATCCGCAGAGATGATCAATGATTCAAGCTGCTATTTAGGTGCTATCGGCTATTCTCTCTTCGGGTATATGTGTACTTCGGGTTCATGAGCTTCATTCAAAGAGACTAACTGCATCATTTCAAATACGTGGGGGAAGTGGTCTCGTGACACCTTTTGGAATGGATCGCTTCAGACTTCAGTGGAAAAGGAATTTGAGAAGAGTTATTCAAATGTGGGATGATACGTTGCTGTTCGTCTATCGTGATGATATAACCCCGGACGGAGAATCGATGATCTGTCTTAAAAGAGCAGCAAACTCGATGATATGGTGTGCTCCTCTGTGCACCTAGCTAAGGCAAGCTTGAAAGAGAGCTTAGAATCTGCTCAAGAACAAGATTTTCGGTTTGGGGGGAAGTTGCCAAAGTCTCACTTTCAGAAGGTTCAATTTCTCTCAATTTAGGAGCCTCGAAAGCTTTGGTGGTGAAAGTTTAAGAGATGACGATTTCTATCTTCTTCAACGGGACTGTTGATATCCTTATATCGGTACTCGTATCATCATCTTCTTAAACTATATCATCTAAACAATCTGTAAATATTTATCAAAAAGAAAAATACAAAAATATAAAACCAACAAAAAGAAAAAAGAAAAATATAAAAACTACAAAAATCCATAAAAAATTAGAAAATTTTAAAAAGCCAAAAATATTGTTTTACTCTAACATGTCTTACGTATCGATAACATCTACGGTCTTAGAAATGTCTTTCAATAATGGCACGGGACCATAGATGAAGTTCGAGCAGGAGGTGTAAATAATTCTTTTCAAAACATGTCTCAAAATATGGCTTGCAGTTACTTCAGACTGTAACCCGTGCTTAAACAATGGTTTGCTATTATTTCTGATAGCAAGCCGCTTTTCAAGAGAAGGAAAGTGTTACGCTAAACAAATTTTCAAAAATCTCGTGCACTTATCCTAAAAACAAAATGAGGAAAGAATGTTGAAGGACTGCTATTCCTACACAAATGTTTTTCCGTCTAAAATTCCTTAGAAAAATATTTGTTGTATTCAAAAATGGTGGAAATTGAGTTGCTTTAAAATCAATCAGATTTGTAATTTTCATAAATTTGCAAAACCCAATCAATGACCTCAGCTCGTTTAAACTCTTTTATGAAATGAGTCATTGATTGAGGGGGAGAATGTTTTCAAATTTATATCATCTATCGGGCTTATCTAATTATCCTACGTGCTTAACTGAAAAAGATATTTGCCTATGTTGAAGGACTAGGAATCTAGGATATGATTATTAGGATTAGATGATTAGAGTTTGATAAACACATAATTCCCATACCTTTTATTATCTGATTGATATGCTGGATTGACTTTTATTAGTCGATTGTTGTTTGCGTGTTGTCGACCACCATATATCTGTCTGTTTTGACTAACGTATGCAGATAATATGGTTTATAACAATGTTCCGGATCCGGATCCCACAAAAGAAGATGATTGGATTCCGAAAGGAAAGTTTTAATACAAATAAGATGTAAAAACGTTTATTTATATTTTACTATCTTCTAATGTTTTGTCGATAACAAACGTAAAATCATTTTACCGAAAAAAATAAAATACGTAATTGGTTTGAGCCAATAGTTTTCTAGCACACTTACGTTTTCACATAAAACACTAAGACAAGTATAAGTGATTAAGTAATACATATGTACAACAACTAGTGTTTACATAGTGGGCAAATATATACATAACTAGTATGTATTATAAATGGCTAAAACCTAAAACCCATGGTATTGACCCATACCCATTTGACTAGATGCATTGCATCTTTTAGATACATTATATCTAATGAAATACCCATGGATCAACCCATAACCCATGACCCATGACCCATAACCAAAATACCCATGGGCAAAGAGGAGCGTCCCACGGATCCCTAACATTACACTAGACGGATCCCTTGAAGGAGGGATCCGTGGAACAGTAGACATTTTCTCTCTATAAATAGTGAGCCATTTCTTCATTGTTTCTTACCCCTTTCTCACATACTTTCTCTTTGAGTTAAAAACTCTCTAACCCCATATCCAAGTGATCTATGTATGTAGTTTTGTTTTTGTGTGATCCTCTAGGTTCCTCTTAAAGGCGAGATCACCATCTTTGAAGTCAAGCAAGCTCAAGTCCATGAGTTGCCATGCTTCCTCATCATCAAGACTATTGAGGTTCTCTTGTTGATGGTTCTTTTCTTTCTCCTAAGAAGTGTAGTGTTGAAGACATCTGTGAAAGATGTCTCAAGTGTCAAGACAAAGACATTAGTGAGGGGTGTCAAAAGTCCGTATTATAAGCACTTGTGAAGGGTGCTTATAAGTCAAGACACAAGACATTAGTGAAGGGTATCTTAAAGATCGAGTCAAAGGCATAAGTGAAAGGTGCCTAAGGTGTACATTCGATATGGTGTGATTCGATGTACAAGATAGATTAGTATTGGGTCAAAGGATAGTGTTATCCTTGTTGATATTATTATAAGGAGTAGATATCCTTTGGGATTGGGTGTTGTGTAGTGTTGGGTAGTAGTTCCTCTATTGTAATGGAACTCGATATCTAGCCTAGTACCGGATAAAGGGTAGGCGACGTTGTGATAGGATTGGTTCTCCTTGGTAAAAAGGACCCAGTATCTAGCCTTGTATCGGATAAAGTGTAGGAAACGTTGTGAAGGTTTCTCCACCATAAGGAGTCGGTGTTGTGTAGTGATTACGAACTCTCGAGTAGGTGACTCAAGGAGTGGAGTAGGGCAAGGAAGGTGTCCTTGTAGTCGAACCACTATAAATACTTGCGTTGTAATTTTGTGCTTTTTACTCTTTATCTTTTCATTACATATTTATATTTCTAGATGTTTGTTTATCAACATCCAACACACACTCAAATAGATTGACATAAGTCAATCTAAATAGTTTAAAATGAGTTTTAATCAGTAAAACTATTCAACTCCCCCCCCCCTTCTAGTTTTCCACAATTGGTATCAGAGCTTCGTTACCAAGTTTCTTAAAGTATATTGTACTTCAAAAGCTTGATACGATCCGTGGTTAATTGAAAACTACAAAGAAGATTTTTCATAAAAACAAACACCATTTCTTTTAAAACTCTTTGTTTGGATGTTGATTAGATGACAACATTTTTCTTTATTTAATATTCATATTAATTGCACAAATCTTCTTTGTCATGTTGCTTAGTTAAAGCTCATACCTACCAAGCCATAGGAATTGCTTGGTAACAAGAATACCTTCCCTAAGAAGGTATCTTAAATTGACCGGAATTGTCTACTGACATTTGTTGTGTCATTTGTAAAGACATTCCTAAGTGCATTAGAGGTATGACTTTCCACTTATCTCTAAATAACATTAGCTTGATAAATAAGTATGCTTACATAGGTATTTATATGATTATCTTTTGTGCATATTCATGAATTACATGTAGCTTCATTAGGAAGGTTTTCTCACATACATGTTACTTTTTCGTCTAAAGTCGAGGTTTATAAAATTTGTGCTTTATCTCATTTAAACCAAAAATCATATCCTTCTAATAATAAAACAAAACACAAATCTCAAAAATTCCTCCTTCCTCATAAAACCCCTCCATCGTCCACTCTATCAAATCTCCACTTTTTCAAATCTTCCACTTTCAAAAATTTACCTCTCATTCAAAACTTCATCTTCCTCATCTCATCTCATCTCAAACCAAAACCAACAAGGTTCGTCATCAACATGGTTTACATCGCCTTCGTACTCATCACCGTAACACTCATCGCTCTCGTGTTCCCTATGATGAAGTTCTCATATGGAGACATATACTTTGTGTTGTTAATCTATATTGGCGTTATATACCAAATCCTTTGTATCATTCTTAGGATTGAAATGAAATATTACTAATACTCTAGTTTATCTAGTTTATTATCTTAATGTGTTTGTCATTTCTTTTGATTTATATTTTTCGTATCATTTCATGATACATTAGAAACCATTAATGTATGCTAAAAGAAAATGTAGGGTAATACACATATCTTAGTATAAACTCTAAAAACTTATGTTTTTATCAAAAAATTGTTTATGTTACTACGGATCCAAGGATCAGTGTAAGTATACTAGCCGGATCCCTGATAGAAGGGAACCGTGGGAGCCGTCCTTCTGGATAACAGTTTTTCATGCAAAATAAAAACCGTTTTATTCCTAAAAGAAATGTTCCACTAGAATCCCAAACATTAAGTGAGTTAAATTTCATTGTTAATAAACATCTTGTAAAAGCGTTAGGTAATCTTTGTTTCGCCCGTAATACGTCAGATCATATTAACTCTTCTTTCCTATAGGTTTCGCTATGTCGCATGAATCTGAGTTTGATTTTTAACTCACTAGCGTCTACACTCCTAACATCTCTCTTGAGCCCAACACACCTGGCAATCATGTTCGTGGGTTCAATAATCTTGAAACCTATCACTTCCATAAAGGACGTATTGTCGACACCCATCTACAATTCAAAGAAGGTATCAATACTTCCTTCCGAGCCATAGGACTAGAATGTCTTCTCGAAATTAATGAGAAAATATGTTCAAGGCTTGTATTAGAATTATTCCGTCAAGTTGAACTCGTTCGTAACGAGGATCACTCTCTATCTCTTTGGTTTTGGATCAAAAATCAAAAGTTTGTTTTAACCCTTCGGCAATTTGCTCACATCCTCCGGATTCCAAATAATGGACAATGTGCCTTCACTGAAGATTGGTCTCTTGATTCTCTCTTCAACTTTCGTGAAGAAAATAGTCCATATTGTTCACACATACCATCCCCAGAAGATTTGACTCGCATATTATGCGAACCTCGATCCTACTACTCCGATCCAAACATTATCTATACACGGGATATCCGAGAAGAATAAAAGGCTCTCGCTCTCACCCTACATGAAAATGTTTGGAGTCTTAGGGGAAATAGAGAAATCATTCCCGCTTGTTGTGCTCACATAATGTATTGTTTGCTAACACAACAACCATACAATCTCGCCAACTTCTTCGCAAGGCGAATTGTAAATCTTCAAGGCTCCAAAAATAAACTAATTCCTTATGGAATGTTCTTGACACGCCTTTATCATAACATCATGTACTTCCATCCTCAATTTCAAAGTCCATTGTACGTACTTGTAAACAAGATGATGGAACCTCTAAATGCATATCTCATGAAGACTTTCTTCATTCCTGAATCAGAAAACACTCCTCAACCATTTGATGATCCATCTAGCGAAAACGCTCAAGGAACTTAGCTTTCTTTCAAAATAGGGTCAATCTTTAGTATTCATGTTTTATCAATGTAATTCAATTTCTTTCATGAAATAAAACATCTTACATTTGATATCTCTACTACATTAGTGTTAGAACCTCTAAACTTTGAAATATGATGCATTGTGCAATCCTTGCATACCTTTTCTAAAGGTTCTGCTTAGCAGAGAAATGGATCCCGAATGTTGTGCTAGACGGATCCCTACTCTTTGGGAACCGTGGGATCCGGTAAACAGAAATGCAATTGCAATCATTATATTTCAAAACATGCCTTTAAATCACTTCACACTAAGCTGGACATAATGCCTTAGAACAAATTGAGTTCTTATCAAATTGAGTAAATATTTCATACTCACACTTAGCTCGCTTAGATAAAACTCTAAGAGATTGTAGATCTATTGTCTCACTAAAATTCATTACTCTTCCGCTCTTACACTCACACATAATCCCTCACATGTTAAAACATCGAGCTTTGGAAATCTTTCAATTATTGCAAAAATTGATTATAATCATCCTTACCTCAAAATTGGTCGAAATTGATCAAATTCTAGTTTTTTTTTTCTTTTTCTTAAAGCCCTTAGGATATCCTCCAAGACATTATCCTAAGTTACTATATGATCTCTAGGATCATTTATCTCCATTTGACACTCTCAAATCTTTAGTGTCATCCTTGGTCATTCATTGGTACTCATAATAGTTCTAATTTCTTCCATAAAAGGCAATCATTTGCTACATCACTCATTACCCTTAAGTACTTAAGTACATCTTCATTTAAGACACTTAGATGGACTAAAACACTCAAGAAGAAATAGGCATTAGACCTTACAAACATCATTGTTATCTTTTCTTAACTGCTGAGAGATGGATCCCTAGGATTAGCCTAGACGGATCCCTCGTTGGAGAGAACCGTAGGATACATATGACAGATTATGTCAACACCAGCTAAAACAATCATATCAAGCTCACCTTACTAACTTGGACACTCCATCTCATCTTAATTAAGTCCCTAGATCAGTACAATTTTTAAATTGACTCTTGTGCATGCTAATCATCACATTCCAAGAAATCTTAGTGGCTTATGTCTTGAATACACTTGCCAAATCCCTTGCTTTATAAACCACAATGTTAGGACTCTTAAAGTCATCATTTTCATCATTTTAAGCACTTAGAAATCTTTACAAAACATCTTGAAATCATCTCTTCATAAGGAAAGCTCCAAGTGGTAACTCATCCACCAAAGGACCACCCAAGAAAATGGCTTGTGTTGTACACGAAATCTCTTCAACCGAATCATCTCCGGTCAAATCCACAAATGCAAGGATTTCTCTTCCACCAATCAAACCAATCCCTAAAAGGATAGTTCCTACAAAACTACCTATGCCAAACACCACCATACCTCCTAAACCAAGCAATCCCATTTCCACTAAACCAACATCATTGGTGCCTAGAGCCCTTTCATTCACAACTCCACTCTCATCACCACACCTCTACAATCTAGAGGATTTGCCTCCTAGGCCGTCTCATCCTCCTCCACCGGAAACATTCTCTTCATTAGGAGGAATAATGGAACAAAATCAAAGATGTTGAGTCAACACTAGCTCCGGCTTCCTTTTCACCGTCACCATCAAATAATCCCATTTGGATTGTGTGAAATTATTAAAGTCAACCATCCGATCACATGGAAGTTGACACCTCTCGACCACCCCCATCATTCTTGGTCGAGCCATCTTCAAATGCGTCTCTACCAATCCCTCCATCGTTTCAGGCTCCTCAACCCGCTTCACTTGATCCTTCGCATCAAGCAATTTCATTTCTTCCACCACCACTACCTAGCCATGACAAAGATTTCTATCATTGTCAACATGTTAAAAGTTTGATACATGAAGTACAGGAAGATCAACGTTTCATGTTTTATCACCTCCTCGAACGTTTCGACGAGATTAAACCTAAACAAACTTGAGCTAGAGGATTTTAGTTGTGTCCTAGTATCAAGCGTTACTTAGATAAGTCTATCAATTCCAAGTCATGTATCGTTCATTTTCTTAGTTTTTAGAGTCATGTATATCATATCTCTAGTTTTATTAAATAAAATTACATGATACTTGCTATATTTCTGAGTATATGATTATGTTGTATAATACATATCTCACTTTGATGTTAACATTATTTGTTATCTCACCATTGCTAAATCTAGTCATCAGACAGACGGATCCCTGATATTTGCCTAGACGGATCCCCCAAGGAGGGAACCGTGGGATCCGTGCAACAGAAAACTAGTTTTCTACTAACTTGAGTCATATTTGCAGAAAATTATGCATTATATACTTGTTTTTCTAACCTTTGTGTCAAACATTACATTGCAAAATCACTTGCAATATTAGGATTACATTTCATGACGTCCCCTTGCAAAGTTGCAATTATCTAGGGGGAGCATTATCGTCACTAAGACGAAACCATTTGAAAAGTTATTTGCAATACATTAGCTTAGTAGTTTTTATTTACTTGACGCCCTCACAAAGGGATGGACTCGTCAAGGGGGAGTTAAGACGAGAACTCTTCCCGTCATTTGCTCTCTATATTTTTTTCTTTTACATGTTTTTCCTAAAATATTGTGTTAGTTTCTTTTCGAAGCTCTTTTTTGTTTCGACAAAAGGGGAGAAAGAGTAAAACTCAATTCGAACTTTTACGAATTTTAGTTTTCCTTAAAATAATTTTATGTTTTGTCATCAACAAAAAGGGGGAGATTGTTAATACAAATAAGCTGTAAAAACGTTTATTTATATTTTACGATCTTCTAATGTTTTGTCGATAATAAACGTAAAATCATTTTAACAAAACAAAAAAAATACGTAATTGGTTTTAGCCAATAGTTTTCTAACACACTTATATTTTCACATAAAACACTAAGACAAGTATAAGTGATTTAGTAATACATATGTACAACAACTAGTGTTTACATATTGGTCAAATATATACATAACTAGTATGTATTATAAATGGGTAAAAACTACAACCCATGCTATTGACCCATACCCATTTGACTAGATGCATTGCATCTATTAGGTACATTGTATCTAATAAAATACCCATAGATCAACCCATAACCCATGACCCATGACCCATAACCAAAATACCATGGGCAAAGAGGAGCGTCCCACGGATCCCTAACATTACACTAGACGGATCCTTAGAAGGAGGGATCCGTGGAACAGTAGACATTTTCTCTCTATAAATAGTGAGCCATTTCTTCATTGTTTCTAACCCCTTTCTCACATACTTTCTCTTTGAGTTAAAAACTCTCTAACCCCAGATCCAAGTGATCTATATATGTATTTTTGTTTTTATGTGATCCTTTAGGTTCCTCTTAAAGGAGAAATCACCATCTTTGAATTCAACCAAGCTCAAGTCCATGAGTTGCCATGCTTCCGCATCATCAAGACTACTGAGGTTCTCTTGTTGATGGTTCTTTTCTTTCTCCTAAGAAGTGTAGTGTTGAAGACATTTGTGAGAGATGTCTCAAGTGTCAAGACGAAGACATTAGTGAAGGGTGTCGATCGTCCGTATTATAAGCACTTGTGAAGGGTACTTAGAAGTCAAGACACAAGACATTAGTGAAGGGTGTCTTAAAGATCGAGTAAAAGGCATTAGTGAAAGGTGCCTAAGGTGTACATTTGATATGGTGTGATTCGATGTACAAGATAGATTAGTATTGGGTCAAAGGATAGTGTTATCCTTGTTGATATTATTATAAGGAGTAGATCTCCTTTAGGATTAGGTGTTGTGTAATGTTGGGTAGTAGTTCCTCCATTGTAATGGAACTCGATATCTAGCCTAGTACCGGATAAAGGGTAGGCGACGTTGTGATAGGATTGGTTCTCCTTGGTGAAAGGGACCCGGCATCTAGCCTTGTACCGGATAAACTGTAGGCAACGTTGTGAAGGTTTCTCCACCATAAGGAGTCGGTGTTGTGTAGTGATTACGAACTCTCGAGTAGGTGACTCGGGGAGTGGAGTAGGGCAATTAAGGTGTCCTTGTAGCCAAACCACTATAAATACTCGCGTTGTGGTTTTGTGCTTCTTACTCTTTATCTTTTCATTACATATTTATATTTCTACATGTTTGTTTATCAACATCTAACACACACTCAAATAGATTGACATAAGTTGATCTAAATAATTTAAAACGAGTTTTAATCGGTAAAATTATTCAACCCCCACCCCCTTCTAGTTTTCCACAATTGGTATCAGAGCTTCGTTACCAAGTTTCTTAAAGTATATTGTACTTTAAAAACTTGATACGATCCGTGGTTAATTGAAAACTACAAAGAAGGTTTTTCATAAAAACAAACAGCATGTCTTTTAAAACTCTTTGTTTGGATGTTGATTAGATGACAACATTTTTCTTTATTTAATATTCATATTAATTGCACTAATCTTCTTTGTCATGTTGCTTAGTCAAAGCTCATACCTACCAAGCCATAGGAATTGCTTGGTAACAAGAATACCGTCCCTAAGAAGGTATCTTAAAGAACCGGAATTGTTTACTGACATTTGTTGTGTCATTTGTAAAGACATTCCTAAGTGCATTAGAGGTATGACTTTCCACCTATCTCTAAATAACATTAGCTTGATAAAAAAGTATGCTTACATAGGTATTTATATGATTATCTTTTGTGCATATTCATGAATTAAATTTAGCTTCATTAGGAAGCTTTTCTCACATACGTGTTACTTTTTCGTCTAAAGTCGAGATTTATAAAATTTGTGCTTTATCTCATTTAAACCAAAAATCATATCCTTCTAATAATAAAACAAAACACAAATCTCAAAAATTCCTCCTTCCGCATAAAAACCCCTCCGTCGTCCACTCTATCAAATCTCCACTTTTTCAAATCTTTCACTTTCAAAAATTTACCTCTCATTCAAAACTTCATCTTCCTCATCTCATCTCATCTCAAACCAAAACCAACAAGGTTCGTCATCAACATGGTTTACATCGCCCTCGTACTCATCACCATAACACTCATCGCTCTCGTGTTCCCTATGATGAAGTTCTCATATGGAGACATATACTTTGTGTTGTTAATCTACATTGGTGTTATATACCCAATCCTTTGTATCGTTCTTAGCATTGAAATGAAATATTACTAATACTCTAGTTTATCTAGTTTATTATCTTGATGTGTTTGTCATTTATTTTGATTTATATTTTTCGTATCATTTCATGATACATTAGAAACCATTAATGTATGCTAAAAGAAAATGTAGGCCAATACACATATCTTAGTATAAACTCTAAAAACTTATGTTTTTATCAAAAATCTATTTCTGTTACTACAGATCCACGGATCCGTGTAAGTATACTAGCCGGATCCCTGATAGAAGGGAACCGTCCTTCTGGATAATAGTTTTTCATGCAAAATAAAAACCGTTTTCTTCCTAAAAGAAATGTTCCATTATAATGTCAAACATTAAGTGAGTTAAATGTCATTGTTAATAAACATCTAGTAAAAACGTTAGGTAATCATTGTTTCACCCGTAATACGTCACATCCTATTAACTCTTCTTTCCTATAGGTTTCGCTATGTCGCATGAATCTGAGTTTGACTTTTCACTCACTAGCGTCTACACTCCTAACATCTCTCTTAAGCCCAACACACCTAGCAATCATGTCTGTGGGTTCAATCATCTCGAAACCCGTCACTTCCATGAAGGACGTATTGTCGACACCCCTCTACAATTCGAAGAAGGTATCTATACTTCCTTCCGAGCCATAGGACTAGAATGTCTTCTCGAAAATAACGAGAAAATATGTCCAAGGTTTGTATTGGAATTCTTCCGTCAAGTTGAACTCGTTCGTAACGAGGATCGCTCTTTATCTCTTAGGTTTTGGATCAAAAATCAAAAGTTTGTTTTAACCCTTGGGCAATTTGCTCACATCCTCCGGATTCCAAATCATGGACAATGTGCCTTCACTGAAGATTGGTATCTTAATTCTCTCTTCAACTTTCATGAAGAAAATAGTCCATATTGTTCACACATACCTTCCCCAGAAGATTTGACTCGCATATTATGCGAACCTCGATCCTACTACTCCGATCCAAACATTATCTATACACGGGATATCCGAGAAGAATACAAGGCTCTCGCTCTCATCCTACGTGAAAATGTTAGGAGTCTTAGGGGAAATCGAGAAATCCTTCCCGCTTGTTGTGCTCACATAATGTATTGTTTACTGATAAGGTTTTGAAATGTACCTTTTTGAGCGGTCGTTTAAGCCCTTATTTGATCACTTTTGTATCCGTTATTACTTAATATCGTTCCTTTTCACTTTTTAGGTATCTTGAAGGCAAAATGCTGGAATGACACTTATTCGGACGAAAAGGCGCGAATATATGAAGAAAATGGCCAAAGTTAAGAATCGAGACACTCGGCATTTAGGCGAAGGGGGGCGTCGAGGCACAACTAGCGGCGCCGTCCGGACAACTTTTGTGACGGCTCAGTAGCCAAATTGCTCATTTACAAGTGACGGCTTTAGGTTTTAAAAGAGTAGGGCATCGCAACTCAGACGGCCTAGATTTGATCCGCACGACGTTAGAGAGCTGAAGGGGACGGCGTCACAATCATATTGGCAGGTGACGCGTCGCAAGACTAATGGCCAAGACGAAACCCTAATACCGCAGCGAGCGGTCAAAATCAAAGTGGCGCCGTGATGCATGTAATCTTATATATAGAATCCGAATTTTTTAGTTTTCAGGGTGTAATCTTTGGAGTAAAAACCTAAACCGAACCAAGGCTGTCTTGTACAATATTTTAGGGTTCCATACCCTATCTTACATCAAGATAAGTGTTTTACTTCATTAATTCAAGTATGCCTTCAATTAATTGTGTGTATGCTTGCATGTTTCCCATGTCCGGCTAATTTACTTATGTGTTTGCTTAGGGAATATGAAACTTAATTATTGAATATTGATTGGTTGTCTCTTATCTTAATTGTTAATGATCTAGTATTGTGATAGGTCATCCGTTGTGTAGTTAATGCTTGATTAATCTTTGTGAACCTTAGCTTATAGTACCTAGAGTCATTGTAGGCTAAACCATCAGAAGAGTACCATAGTGTAAGGCTGCTCATCGGTCGAAAACCGGACCGAGGCACGGACCGAGACCGAATCCGGCAAAAACTCTAGACCGAGGATCCGAGAGACGAATCGGTCGGTCTTGGTCGTCTGTCGGTCGGTCCGTCCAACAAGGCTAAATTGGTTTGTGATCCGACGGAGACCGAATCGGCAAAACCATAGACCGAGACCGGACCGCCGGTCCATCGGTCCGGTCGGTTTCGGTTCGGTCCGGTCGGTTTTGTTGGTTGGTCCGGTCCATCCGGTCCGTTTGCTCACCCCTACCTTAGTGTTAAGTTTATAAATCCTGGAGATTTTGTAGGCAATAACCTTTGGTAGTTTCAAAGAGTTAGGGATAAACGCATACCCTACGACCTTAGACATACAACGCGATTAAGAATAAGGACGTGACAATTCAACCATCAATAGGAGATAATTTAGGAGTAATAAAACCTAAGTAAACACATCTTTAAATCATCATATGAGCACACAACAATTAGACATAGACTAACCACTAGATTAGATTATTAGATAAGTAGAGTGTTAATACCCCTTTATCACATATACCTTATCATTTCGTTAAGCAAACCCAACACAAAAACACGTTCTACACAAACTGTATGCGTAGAGATGAAAGAAAGGAAGAGATGAACTTGGTGACTTGAATGATAGAATTCGTGTATGTGTTTAGAGAGGTAGAGAGAAGAAAGATGAAACAATAAGTTGTATATTGCTTCAAAGGAAAACACACACACACACACACTCAAGCACACCCCTCAAATGACATACTTGAGGGGTATTTATAGTACAAGTAGAAGATGCCCTAAGGCTTGGCCATGGGCCTTGAGATGGACTTGGATTGGGCTTGGGTTTCAGGAACTAGACAAGGCTAGCTTAACATAACTAATGCCCAATTAGCTTAGCCCAATCCACGAGCCCGTTGACTATTCTATCACGATATCTAACACACGTTACAAAGTTCCTAATCGTGAATGACCATCACTTCTAATAAAAACTATTAAGGCTAACAATCTCCCCCTAAGGGGTGGTCATTCAAAAGATGCTCCACTTGAATAGGTCTTTAATCTTTTTGAGCTTGAACTTTGTGAGTAGATATAGAATAGTCTTGATTCTTTGTTCCTTCATGCTTTGTGATCAGTTAATGTGTTGTCTGCCATTGTCAACTTCGTTGGTTAGGTGTCTCCACCATGCTCACACTTCTATTTGACTTTGAATTACCAATTATGAAGTTCTCGAGTCTTTACACTTTGTAGATTCTTTGACATTGACGAAGAATCATCTTTAACTTTGATTAGCCTTTGATTGTGATGAGAACTTTCATGTGTTGTTGGTATGAGCATGTGGCGAGTCACGCATCGATCCATCCGCTCTGTAGCTTCCATAAGAAGAAAACATAAAACAGGTTAGTAATAAGCGGATTCCGGCACTTACAAGTTTGAATTTTGAGGGTGTTAACAGCATAGTGTGAAAACACGTCTCTGATTCTCACAAAGGCCGCCTCGAACTGGAGTCCCACAAGTGAGATAACGCGATATACCGAAATACATCTACAGTTCAGATGAGTCAGTGAGGTACACGAAGCATCACCTCACCAGACCGTTTGAGACACACTAAGCGTAATCCACGAAGAATTACCGAAGTGACTGCTGTCGTGGCTGCTTGATGTTGACCCGGTAGGAGTTTCCATTCAATCATTGAAGATCACGAAGTGAAACTTCTCATAAATGTTCTCGGCAGTTGCTAAGATCTGCGTAGGACTCTATAATATATCACTTGTGCCCTTATAGATGAACAACAAGCGATGTCATGTCAAGTGTTCCTATGAGATCTTTTAATGAATCTCGTGGCTCTAGACTCGTTTAGTGCATTTTGGTTTTCCGGCGGAGACTAGGAGAGGGTCTCCTTCTTCAATACCAACAATCTCTAAGAGAAGGTCGATAGATTATGTAGGGTTCCTCGTGAGAATGAAACAAATCCTTTTAAGAGGAATTGAGTGGCTAGAAGGTTTAGTGCGGTCGTCCTGGGTCCATGACGTCTTTATCTTCAATACCGGTGTCATCTAGTGACAACCAGTGCATATGTATTGGGTTTCGCCCTAAGGTTGAATATGGAGGGCTATTTCTTTTCACCCTTTCTTCACATTTCTTTTTAATTCTTCAACCCCTTCTTTCTCCTTTCTCACATTACTCCTTTTTCAATCATACCTAAGGACTTCTAATACTAACTATGGGTATTGTCCTTGGGTAGATCCCTCCGCCTCTGGCGGATCATAGGACGAATTTCCTATCCTTAGTCACCTTATAACTCCATGACTATCCTAATGTTGCCATAAAACCATTTTTCTTGAAAATCTCTCAGAGTGTTTTTGATAGAAAAACATGTTTGGAACACTTCGAGAGTTTTATATTTTCAGAAATACTCCCCCTTCACATGTGCTTATAAGTTTTGAAATCAATCTATATAGGGTAGAGTTCGCACTTTTTGAATTGATCGACTTTAAATGAACAAGACCGATTCGAGACACGTTTACATCACTAGAGAACTAGCTTGAAATTATTACCCGGCCTGGTCAAATCCAAAGGAAGTTTCTCGAAATGGTACATTCTACTTAGACAAGTCCTATTCGAGACACGCTTACATCACTGGTTAGACCAGCTTGAAATTATTACCCGTCCAGGAACAAGTCTTTTCGAGTACTAACTTTATATTATCGTCAATTCATTGGTTACGACTGAGTCGAGCTCATTTGAGATTCAAACAACGATCATTAAACTTTTTGATCACATTTTAATCACGTTTCTCCCCTCAAAAATAGCATATCCATGATGTTTTTGAAACAAAATGATTAAAAGATATGTTTTTCGGAAAGCATTTGGAGAGAAACTGATTTAGCATGAATTTTGGAACAATTTTGTTTTATACTCCCCCTTAACGAAAGCATATTTTTCATACAGAAAATTTAGAGTCAATTAAGGGTTTAGAGGGAGTTATCTTGGTACCAAATGTGAGAGATTTTGAAAAATCTTTTTGAATCAATGGTACGTAAGATGATGAAGATTTTGAAAAATCTTTTGAAGATATTGAAGAAGAATTATCTTCATTTGTTTTAGGATAAGTGCTCGATATTTATGAAAAATCGATTTTGCGTAGCACTTTCCTTTCTTTAAAGATCGGGTTGCAAGTTGAAATACTTACAAGCCATTATGTTTTAAGGAATAGTGCTTGAAAAATATTTAAAAACCTTTGATTTTGAGAAGCACTTTCCTTTTGAAGCGGGTCTGAACGATGTGTCCGTAAGCCATTATGTTGAAGTCGGGTTTCGTCTGAAGTATCGAAAGCCATTATTTTGAAGTCCGGGTTTCGTACTGAAGTATACGAAAGCCATTATTTTTAAGAAACTTTTAAGAAACGACATGTTTTAAAAAACATTTAAAGAACTCTCGCTCAAGCATCTGTACATACCCGTATCATTGTTGAATGACATTTCTAGAAACGTTCAGAATATCGATTATACGAGAGACATGTCGTGAGAAGAATATTTTTGGATTTTTTGATTTTATATTGTTTTTGTATTTTTTTTTTTTTTTTTTTTTTAAACCTTTATCCGTAGAAAGAGTTTAGGCGTAGAAACGGAGTTACAGTAAGGCGGAGGCTTAGGCGTAGGATCTGGTGCTTATCGTAGGATCTTATCGTAGGAAGCTTATGCGTTAGAAACCTTATCGTAGAAACCTTAAGCGTAGAAACCTTATTTAGGAACCTTAAGCGTAGAAACCTTAAGCGTAGGAACCTTAGGCGTAGAAACCTTATGCGTAGAAACCTTATGCGTAGAAAGTATCTTACGCATAACCTTAAGCTTATCGTGACAAAAGTTACTCGTAACCTTACGTGTAATTTTGAAGTTATGCGTAGAGTTACGTAAGCTTTTAGCTTATGCGAAAAACTATGGTTAAGAACCAAAAATCCTTTACTGTCCACAGTAAAGAGATATCCACAAATTAAGTGTTCCACACACTTATCCAAGTGAGGAAGCGAGTAACAGTTATAGCACGAAGATTCTTCACCAAAAGTTACGGGGGACTGGACTTTTACTGGGAACCCGATGTGGAAATTTTTTGCCCGGCAGGCGAATGACCGAGGGCTACGGCTAGAAAACACGAAAGCTTCAAACTTTTGCAAAATGTTAAGAATCTTTTTTAAGTGCAAAATTAAAGTTTTAAGCGTGACAAAAACGTATAACGAGAGCCTTTACGCGTAACCCTTCAAAACAAACACAAACACTCCTAAACCATTGTTAGGCTATTGATACCAATTGTTAATACCCCTTTATCACATATACCTTATCATTTCGTTAAGCAAACCCAACACAAAAACACGTTCTACACAAACTGTATGCGTAGAGATGAAAGAAAGGAAGAGATGAACTTGGTGACTTGAATGATAGAATTCGTGTATGTGTTTAGAGGTAGAGAAGAAAAGATGAAACAATAAGTTGTATATTGCTTCAAAGGAAAACACACACACACACACTCAAGCACACCCCTCAAATGACATACTTGAGGGGTATTTATAGTACAAGTAGAAGATGCCCTAAGGCTTGGCCATGGGCCTTGAGATGGACTTGGATTGGGCTTGGGTTTCACGAACTAGACAAGGCTAGCTTAACATAACTAATGCCCAATTAGCTTAGCCCAATCCACGAGCCCGTTGACTATTCTATCACGATATCTAACACACGTTACAAAGTTCCTAATCGTGAATGACCATCACTTCTAATAAAAACTATTAAGGCTAACATAGAGTAATCGGTAGAAATACCAAAACCCCCAAATCCAAACCCCGAGATTCGTACCTTTCCATTTCCTAAAAAACATAAAAGATAAAAAATAATCTTCCTCAACCCCAACCTTAGCGTAGTAACTTCTCACTAGCATTCCTATTCCCCTAGAGAACGATATAAATTCCGGTGGCTTACTAATACTACACTACGATTAGGTTCCTGCCTAGGGTGTTGAAAAACTTGCTCGACGAAAAGGAAGTTCCTTTGACCCCGAACGACGCGTGTAGCGTTATCATTTGCTAACACAACAACCATACAATCTCGCCTACTTCTTCGCAAGGCGAATTGTAAATCTTCAAGGCCCCAAAAATAAACTAATTCCTTATGGAATGTTTTTGACGCGCCTTTATCATAACATCATGTACTTCCATCCTTAATTTCAAAGTCCATTGTACGTACTTGTAAACAAGATGATGGAACCTCTAAATGCATCTCTCATGAAGACTTTCTTCATTCCTCAATCAGCAAACACTCATCAACCATTTGATGATCCATCTAGCGAAAATGCTCAAGGAACTTAGCTTTCTTTCAAAATAGGGTCAATCCTTAGTATTCATGTTTTATCAATGTAATTCAATTTCTTTCATGAAATAAAACATCTTACATTTGATATCTCTACTACATTACTGTTAGAACCCTTTGAAATATGATGCATTGTGCAATCCTTGCATACCTTTTCTAAAGGTTCTACTTAGCAGAGAAACGGATCCTGAATGTTGTGCTAGACGGATCCCTACTCTTAGGGAACCGTGGGATCCGTAAACAGAAATGCAATTGCAATCATTATATTTCAAAACATGCCTTTAAATCACTTCACACTAAGCTAGACATAATGCCTTAGAACAAATTGAGTTCTTATCAAATTGAGTAAATATTTCATACTCACACTTACCTCGCTTAAATCAAACTCTAAGAGATTGTAGATCTATTGTCTCACCAAAACTCATTACTCTTCCGATCTTATACTCACACATAATCCCTCACATGTTAAAACATCGAACTTTGCAAATCTTTCAATTATTGCAAAAATTGATTATAGTCATCCTTACCTCAAAATTGGTCGAAATTAATCAAATTCTAGTTTTTTTTTTCTTAAAGCCTTTAGGATATCCTCCAAGACATTATCCTAAGTTACTATCTGATCTTTAGGATCATTTAGCTCCATTTGATACTCTCAAATCTTTAGTGTCATCTTTGGTCACTCATTGGTACTCATAAAAGTTCCAATTTCATCCATAAAAGGCAATCATTAGCTACATCACTCATTACCCTTAAGTACTTAAGTACATCTTCATTTAAGACACTTAGATGGACTGAAACACTTAAGAAGAAATAGGCATTAGACCTTACAAACATCATTGTTATCTTTTCTTAACTGCTGAGAGACGGATCCCTAGGATTAGCCTAGACGGATCCCTCATTGGAGGGAACCGTGGGATCTGTATGACAGATTATGCCAACACTAGCTAAAACAATCATTTCAAGCTCACCTTACTAACTTAGACACTCCATCTCATCTTAATTAAGTCCCTAGATCAGTACAATTTTGAATTTGACTCTTGTGCATGCTAATCATCACATTCCAAGAAATCTTAGTGGCTTAAGTTTTGAATGCGCTTGCCAAATCCCTTGCTTTATAAACCATAATGTTAGGACTCTTAAAGTCATCATCTTCATCATTTTAAGCACTTAGAAATCTTTACAAAACATCTTGAAATCATCTCATCTTGAAAACATCTTGAAAGCTCCAAGTGGTAACTCATCCACCAAAGGACCACCCAAGAAAATGGCTCGTGTTGTACACGAAATCTCTTCAACCGAATCATCTCCAGTCAAATCCACAAATGCAAGGATTTCTCTTCCACCAATCAAACCAATCCCTGAAACGATAGTTCCTATAAAACTACCTATGCCAAACACCACCATACCTCCTAAACCAAGCAATCCCATTTCCACTAAACCATCACCATTGGTGCCTAGAGCCCTTTCATTCACAATTCCACTCTCATCACCACACCTCTACAATATAAAGGATTTGCCTCCTAGGCCGTCTCATCCTCCTCCACGGGCAACATTCTCCTCATTAGGAGGAATAATGGAACAAAATCAAGGTGTTGAGTCAACACTAGCTCCGGCTTCCTTTTCACCGTCACCATCAAATAATCCCATTTGGATTATGAGAAATTATCAAAGTCAACTATCCGATCACATGGAAGTTGACACCTCTCGACCACCCCCATCATTCTTTGTCGAGCCATCTTCAAATGCGTCTCCACCAATCCCTCCATCGTTTCAGGCTCCTCAACCCGCTTCACTTGATCCTTCGCATCAAGCAATTTCATTTCTTCCACCACCACTACCTAGCCATGACAAAGATTGCTAGTCAACATGTTGAAAGTTTGATACATGAAGTACGGGAAGATCAACGTTTCATGTTTTATCACCTCCTCGAACGTTTCGACGAGATTAAACCTAAACAAACTTGAGCTAGAAGATTTTAGTGGTGTCCTAGTATCAAGCGTTACTTAGATAAGTCTAACAATTCCAAGTCATGTATCGTTCATTTTCTTAGTTTTTAGAGTCATGTATATCATATCTCTAGTTTTATTAAATGAAATTACATGATACTTGCTATATTTCTAAGTATATGATTATGTTGTAAAATACATATCTCACTTTGATGTTAACATTATTTGTTATCTCACCATTGCTAAATCTAGTCATCAGACAGACGGATCCCTGATATTTGCCAAGACGGATCCCCCCCAAGGAGGGAAACGTGGGATCCGTGCAACAGAAAACTAGTTTTCTACTAACTTGAGTCATATTTGCAGGAAATTATGCATTATATACTTGTTTTTCTAACCTTTGTTTTGTAGTTGTTCAATTTACACATGAATACTTTGACACTCTAAAGCTTGGGGAGCTTTGTGTCAAACATTACATTTCAAAATCACTTGCAATATTAGGATTACATTTCATGACGTCCCCTTGAAAAGTTGCAATTATCTAGGGGGAGCATTATCGTCGCTAAGACGAAACCTGTTGAACCTAAAGACCTTGATAGATCTTTGAGCACTCATAGATCGTTAGTTATGCTTATGTAATCACAAACACACTAAAAGACAGTCTCTATAACTTGTATTCAAGCGGAAATTAAACACAAGAACAAACACGAATAACTAAGAACTCTTTGATCCTCTATGGATCCTTTAATAATACTAAAACTTTGTTTTTCAACTCCTACATAACTCATACTATTGAGTTCCTTTTATAGACAAGGAACCCTAACCCATTTCCCAAGAAACGTATAAACAAAAAACTAAATAAGATATACATTATAACTTCCTAATAAAGCTCATGCATATCCTAACTAACTATAAAATACGTGGAATATCTATCTCCGCAGAAACCATCTACACGGTTTTATAACTTCAGTAGAATTAAGTCTTCAGCAGAATCCTTGCACTTCAGCAGAATTCTTCAGCATAATTCGTACTTAGTAGAATTCCCAACAATCCTCCCCTAAACTAGAATTTGACTAGGTTAAGTTCCAGTTTCTTGATAGATCTTTAACACGTCAGCACTCGAGGATTGTACTCGAACATCAGTAGCAAAGAATCAAAACAATTACACCTCTATGATGATAAACCTTTAAAGCTCCAGATCTTTGCAGCAACAAATGACAAAATGTACATCAAAACATATTAGTTTCATACTATTCTCAACACATCCAGGTGTGTTAACTCCTGCGAGAGGTGAATCATTGAAAATAATGGATTTGATGTCTTTTTACCAATAGCCATTACTACTGGAGTAGCAATATGTTTGAGTTTGAAAACTATGGTACACTGATAACCATATGATTTACTAGCAAATCAGCAACTATGAACGGATTTAACATGTCTTTACCTGTAGCCATTTGCTCAGGACTAGTCAATTCTTAGGTAGAAAGAATCCCTTTGGTGAATTGATTACCAAATATGGTATTCCACTGCCTTTCCCACAAGCCATATACTTATGGGCTAGCCAATTCTTGGATTCCAAAAAGGAATAAACCATGGTGAATTGATGACCATACAACCCTCAGCAATGAAGCATGGGTTAGTTGCATACCCTATGATTTTGAGCAAACCATTACAGCTATCAACAGATTTGATGTGTCTTTACCAAAGCTGTACCCTTTGGACTAGCCAGCTCTTTGACATACACAAGGTACATCTGGTGAGTTGATAACCATCAACAAAGATATACAACAAACCTGCAAGCAAAGTTAGACAAACAAAGAATATACATAGATTTATTTATTTATTTATTTATTAAACTAAGAAATGAAACAAATAAAAAAAAAACAATAATACAAATAATACAAGATAAAACAAGATACCAGAATTAAGAAGATGCTTGATGTTGCTGAAGTTGAGTCTTAATCAATCCAATCAATTGTTCAGCATGAAGCATATCATTCCCTACTGGATCAGGAGGAACCTCCAACTTTGTTCTAAGCATGCTTATCATCAAGTTCACAGATAAAGGATAAAGCTTATCAGAGAACATACACACAGTCAACCCACTTTTTGTCTCCACCACATGCACACTGGGAATAGGATAAAATCTCCAAATCTCAACCTGCCACTTATGTGAATCTTTCCAAATTGAATATCCCTTACCATTTGGAGATTGAGAGTCAAACAAAACTTGAAGATCACCCAACAAGTATAAACCAGAACCCTGTGGTGAATGATTATCATAATGCTTTGTGACAAGGCCATGGAGTGTAATCAAATCTTGCCTATCAATCATATGGAGTATATCCTTCAAGAAGTTAAACTGCATAGAAGTATTATCCAACATAAAGATGGTGTTAAGCTGTCCATCAGTCAAAGTCCAAGTAGTCAACACACCATGAGACCCTTCACGAAAAACATCAGCAGATCCTTCTTTAACAAAAGCTGAATCAGCAGCCTTTAGATCCAAAGAACGATCCCTGAGTGACTTATGAATCCTAGAAGTTTATGTCCCATCTGATCTCACAGATCTCCTTAGAGTAATGTGTCTCCTTTTAGACATTCTTTTCTTCCTCCTACCTGGTATATAAATCTCCATAGAAACAGAAGATGGTACCTTCTCAGATTCATCAGAGACATATTTAGCAGGAATGGAAGAAGTAGAAGTAGAAGCACCACGCATAGCATACATTTTCTCAAGCAACCCTCTGGCTCTCTTAGCTTTAGCTGCTGCTTTTTCAGCTTTCCTAACCATTTCTGCTCCTTCTTTATCAACAGGTGCAACAGGATGAATAGGAGTGGCCATATCCTTTGAATCCAGAGATGGATTAGCCACACTAGGTAATGCTTCAGAAGAAACAACAAGAGGTTCAGCAGAATGACCTCTTTCAGTAGATGCCTCAGCAGACACAACATGAGAACTCATCTTGGGTGTAACGTCATCAAAAGAATCCACAATCTCAACTTGCTTGGTTCTCTTTGCCTTTGGAGCATCTGCACTATCAGCAATCCTCTTCAAGTTAGAAGGTGGTGTAATCTGCTTCATAATTCTATTGTACATTTTGAGTAAGACATCATCAGATAAAGCCCAGACTTGCTTCTTTGTCAAACCAGATTGATAGAAGCTAGAACTTTGATTATACACCACAGTCCTCATATACTTTTTCTTCTGAGCTGCAATTGGTGGTCTATCCCTTTTTGCTTTAGCTTTCTGTGCAGCAATGGCTTTTCTTTGTGCAGCTGCAACTTGCTTCCTTTGTTGTCCAAGAACCATCATTTGTGCAGCAAAGTTGTCACTATCAAAAGCAGCACCTAAGATACTTTGAGCAAGAGTAGGATTGGATGCAACTTGATGAGTGTAAGTATCCCATTGCTCATCAGTAAACTGAGTAGACATTTCATCAATTTCTCTTTGTCTCTCAGGAGGCAAATTGGTAGCAAACTGAGCTTCAAGCTTTTGAGCCAATGCATGACTCTTCTTCATATCTGCATACTCAGCTAGCAATCTTTCTTGTTCTTGCCTCTCTTGTTCACTTACTAGATCTGAACCAAGCTCCTCAGTAATCATAGCTCCTTTTCCTTTATCAGCAGGCTCAAGAACAGAATCATCATGTGAAGTATCAACAATAGGAACATCATAAGAAACACCTATGTAAGCATCAGCAATGAAATGTTGAGGAGTGTCTTCAGAAGTAACATTAGCATGAGGATCCAAATTAAAATTCCTTCCAGCAACAAACACTTCATCATGAGCTGCTGAAGATGGAGAAGTGAGTTGTTCTTGCACACATGAAGATTGACCAAGCTCAGAAGCAGCATCCATCATTGGAGCATCAACATTCACATCAGTGGTTGCCACATTGTCCACACTTTGCAATTTTGATGATTCAGTGGAATCCTTGCTCAAATATTTTCTTGTTCTCCTTCTAGAAAACATAATAGGTTCCTTGTGCTTTGAGAATCCAACAAAATTGGAGTAGAAGCATGAGTTTGTTGAGCAACATTAGCCAAGATTTCAAGTGAATCCAAATTAGCATCCTCTTGCTCCTCATCAGAAGAAACCACAAGCCTCCTTTTGCTATTTTGCCCAAGTTTGTCCTCTAAATCCTGAACCTTTTTCTTTAACTCCACAATCTCACCACCAAGTGCAGATTTAGTCTCAGCAAGCTCCTTTTTAAGATCAACAACTTCTTTCACAATCCTGTTGAGCAAAGCATATACAGATGTGAGAGTAATAGGGTCCTCAGCTCCACCAGCAGATTGCTCAGTGGTAATGGGAGCTTCATTGGACCTTTCAGGAGAAAAATAGTCATGCTCAAAGATAGGAGAGCTTTCAACAAATGGCTCTCTTACGGAGAGGACTAGGTGCATTCTAATACCCTCATGCTCAAAATCATCAGGAGTAACATGAGTAGGTGGTGGACTAGGTGTAGGTGTGGATAACTGTGCAGGTGTGGGTTGGTCAGGAGTAACATGTGATGCTTCAGTAGTCATGGAAGGGCCCTCATCCAAGGCAACTGATGGATTACCATCAGCAGCAACATTAGTAGAGGGTGGAGTACCAACAACATTACCCTCATCAGCAGCCTCATTGCGTTGAGGCAACATAGCTGCTAGCAAAGGATGATGTTCTCCCTCATAATGAGTTTTCATTGAAGCAAATAGTTTAGCAGTTAGAGCTCCTATGGGACAAAAGACTTGGACTTGGGTTGTAATGTCTAAAATCATTTGTAAAAACCTAGGGTACATTAAAAACCTATGCTTTTTCCTTTGAACATTTTCAACCATGTTATCAAAAATATACTTGGAAAAATTATAAGTTAAACTCTGTGACAGACATACAATCCCACAACCCAATTGAGTAGAAAATTGGTCCCACCCCCTGACTTATTACTAATGCATTGAAGTAACGTGTGTACCAAAAATCTCCACATGGGGCAAAGCTTGTTTTTGTGCCACATATCTGTTCTAGTACTCTGATAGCCCACAGCCCTTAGCCCAAAAAGTATCTCCACAGAATTAGAGTGATAAACCCCATCTACATCGTCCAAACGAAGCTGTCTCCTTATCAAATCCTCTGTCACAACATACTCTGTTCCATCAATCATAGCAACAATCTATGTGTCACTCCGTTTCGTAGAAGATGCCCAAAATTGTGTAACCAACGATTCATATATCACATTCGGAGAATGTGTAAGCGCATAATGAATCTTGGACCTCTTCAAAAAATCCACCATTGGTTCATATAACTCATGACCCTTTGCTTTTCCCAGAAAAGCCACCTTATTATGATCCGTCTTAAATTGAAGCGCCATGTGAGAAATTGTGAGACTGGGTTAAGATTCACGTAACTGGAAGTGTGTTTAAGTTGAGTGAAAAGAGAATCAATTGATTTTGAGCGAAGATATGCGAATTGGTTATTAATAGAAGATACCCAATTTATGGTCAAATATATTGGAACTAATGTTGAGCATATCTTACATGTAAAATAACTTCAACCAAATTCAAACTTAACACTTCAGCAGAAACAATGGTCAATCTGCTGAAGAAGGTCAATCAGAAATGGCTCAAGTGGCTAAGTATTCTTCATAAATATCTTTTTCTTGTGACACCCAACTCGCTTTAATTGTCATAAAGCATTGAATCCATATAGATAATCCCAATGCACACTTAACACACATCAATTACCCCTAATTATCTTCACAAACCTTAATTTCTCCAAAAACTCTACAATCATCAACAAAGACCATGTCTACCAAACCAGAAGTTATTGATCCAACCTCCTCTTCATCATCATCATCATCATCATCGGCCGATGATGATTCACACCTATTATTTCGATATCCTTATCAAGATAAACCTCGACCTTTGAAATCCCCCTTTCTCCCTTCTTCTGAAGATGATAGTGTAGTGGATCCATGTGAGTCTTCTAGTGATTCTGATGACTCCTCATATCGTCTAGAGCCAACTGCTGTAGTGATAGCACTTCCTGCTCCAGGAACTGGTGCTTCATGCCATGGAAGCAGGGGAAAGGGCAAGAGAGCTGAGGTGGCGGGAAAGGGAAAAGGGAAGATGGAGTGATGCTTTATGGTGGAACGAGTAGATGGAACAACTGAAGATTTCTCATACCACAAATCGATCTACCATGCCAAGAGCCAAAGATATAAAACTAGGTTCTTGAGCATCTTCATCGTCGTTTTCATCAATCCATCCTTTCCATTTTCATCTTCAGCTTCATCTTCTTCGTCGTACTGGTCATGCATATCCACCAGCTTTTGTAATAGATGATAGGAATTAGTATAAGTTTGGTAGATCTTGTATAGAAATGGTCTTGTCTTTTCATTTGAAGTTGATTGTAAGCTGTAAGCTATAAACTGTTTCTTGAATGAATGAACAATTAAACTTCAGTACATCTCTTCAGTAGAAATAATTAGATCACTTCAGTACTTCTCTTCAGTAGAAACAAGCTTTTAGCTTACTTGACCATATTCCATTAACCAACTTTGTGAACTTCAACTAATATAAGCATTCTGCAAAACAAACACAGAGTAGCAAACACACCAAACCAAACCAAGACAAACAAAACTCAAAGAACATTAGCAGGTTAGTGTTAGCAAACAAAAAGATAAACAAATATCTACAAAGTTTACAAAATATACAACTAAAATCCTCCCCTGAGGCCTATGCCTCCCCTCAAACTTTGCAGTTAAGGGTTAAGCATCCCAATATGAACAACTAGGTGTTGAAACCTAGGTCCATCAAAAGCTTTAGTCAATAAATCTGCCACATTATCATCAGTGTGAATCTTAACCACTTTTATCAAATGTTTTTCATATGCATCTCTTATAAAGTGGTGCCTGATTTCAATATGCTTAGTTCTACTGTGGGAAACTGGATTTTTAACTATGCATATGGTACTTTGATTATCAATAAAATTGTTGTGTTCATGAAGTTAAACCCATAATCCAACAATTGATTTTGTATCCATAGTACCTGACCACAACAATTGGCAGC
The DNA here is from genome assembly GCA_910596185.1 of Chrysanthemum makinoi. Taxonomy (NCBI): domain Eukaryota; kingdom Viridiplantae; phylum Streptophyta; class Magnoliopsida; order Asterales; family Asteraceae; genus Chrysanthemum; species Chrysanthemum makinoi. The sequence continues at coordinate 190,804,495 of OU343224.1, read as the reverse complement.
AACAACATACTCTACTTCAGTAGATGAGGTAGCAATAGTTTGTTTCTTGCCTGCCAGAAACCAATCTTCTTCCAAGGAATTGAAACCTCCAGTTGTGGATCTCCTATCCGATTTGCACCGCATAATCACTATCACTATATGCTTCCAACTTAAAAGGAGACTCTTTTGGGTACCAAAGACCTAAATTAGGTTGGCCTTTTAGGTACTTAAAGATCTTTTTAAGCTGCATCATATGGGAAGCAAGTGGAGTGACTTGATGTCTAGAACAAACACTCACAGCAAATGTAATGTCGGCCTAGAAGCATTTAATACATCAATGAACCAATCATAGATCTGTATAAGTGAACATTCACAGCTGGATCTGGTTCAATGTTGTTCTTTGGTTTTGGAGCTTCATAAGGTGTAGTGGCAGTTCTAACATTCTCCATATCAAACTTCTTCAAAATGTCCCTCACATATTTATCCTGACTGATAAAAATACCATCAAGTTTCTGCTTAACTTGGACCCAAAAGAAAGTAAGCTCCCCACAGCACTCATCTGAAACCCTCCCTTCATCAGCTCCTCAAACTCCCTGCACCAAGCTTCTTTAGTGGATCCGAATATAATGTCATCCACATACACTTGCACAAGAATTATGTCTGTGGAATTCTTCTTGAGGAAAAGTGTTTTGTCAATAGCACCTTTTCTATAACCATGCTTCAGCAGAAATGCTGAAAGCCTAGCATACCATGCTCTGGGTGCCTGATGTAGCCCATAGAGAGCTTTTACAACCTTGTAAACATGATGTAGATGATCTGGGTCTTCAAATCCTTTGGGTTGAGTGACATAAACCTCCTCTTCTACCATCACCAGAGAAAAGCACCTTTGACATCCATTTGTTAAACCATGAACCCCATGTAAGATGCATAGGCCAAGAAGATTCTAATGGCCTCAACTCTAGCAACAGGAGCAAACACTTCATCATAATCAATTCCTTCCTCTTTCCTGAACCTGATGAGTGTGTAAATACTCATCATTTTTGGTTAAATCTGAACTGCAAAACGTCTAAAAATGCTCAGAAATGCATCAAAATACTGAAAATATCACAAAATTGTGTTTTATATGTTTCAGATGCAAAATGTTTAAAATCAGATAAAAAATGAGCTAAGTTTGCATAATTGGCGGTTTAGTCCCCCAAGTTTCAAAAGTTGTCGAAATAGTCCACGAGCACCTAATTTCAAAGAAAAATCACCAAAGGTCCTTTTAAAATCATAAGTTGTCAAAATTAGTCCTCTGGTGAAAAATATCAAAAGTTTTGAGAAATTACAAAATTGGTCCTTCAAGTTTAAAATTGGCAAAAATGGTCCTTGGAAATTGGAAAATGTCAAGTTTGGTCCTTATACTATTGGAGCTTGTCACTTTTAGTCCCTTGGAGCAACTTTGCAAATGGCGAAGTGGTCCCTTGATTTTCAGAATTACAACAAGGTCCTTGTTTATTAAAACCCTTAAACCTTTGGACCATGTCATAACCCTTGTGACCCCCTGCCAAACCATTGTGACCCTTTGCAATTTGGACCCCCCTTTGCAATATTAAACCCATCAAACCAAACTTGGTAGCCTTTTTCTTCTCCCCAACCTGCGCAGCACACAACCTCCCATCCCCCCTCCTCAACTTCACACATCCATGTTCCCCCACCTTCAACTACCTTCCAAGAAGCATTAAATGCACCTCTTACCCCTCAACCCCAGGCAAAATACAATTTGGCGCCAAAATATGATCAAACGGCCAAATATGGTTCAAGCTATCCAATGGCCCCAATGAAAAGTGAGAACTGCTCAGAGGAATGGGAGAAGACTTTTGGTATATAAAAAGGAAGAAAGAAGAAGGAAAAAGAGTAGTAGAATTTAGTTTAAAATTTCCTTAATGTCGTTTTTTTTATCAATGTCTTAGTTTAGCTTAAAATCTGTAATCTTTTGTTTTTATGATCTAAACTCAAGTTTTTTTTATCATTGTAATCTGTTTTTAAGAATCAATTTCAAAGTTTAGCTAAAATTTATGTTCTTGTGTTTACTGTTGAAAAATCTAATTCCATGTTATTATATGCAAGCTTCTATTGACTTATTTTGGAACTCAAATAAGCTCATTTAAGCTTATTAAAGCTTTTAGTGAACTCTTAAAGCAGATTCAACCAAGTTTGGTGCTCGGTCAACAAAAGTCAAACTGAGACTCAATGGGACTTGGTTTTGGAATTTGGGTGATGCAGAGCATTGGATGGGGTGAAATAGACTAGGTTAGAGTAGGAATGGTTCTGGTTTTAGCGTGCAAACAAGCTGGACTCTTGTGAGTGTCATTCTCAATTTCATTTTTTAGTGCAATTTGCATATTGTTCTTGTGTTTGTATCTGTGATCATTGATGGCTTAAACATGTTTAATTAGTTGTATTTATGTCACTTAGACTCATTTTGATTGTCTGCACAAGTTGGATCAGTGGTTATCTCATTTTATTTGCATATTAGTGATTTTAAGTGGTGTTTGGATCTGTCTCTTAATCTGTCTTAGAGGTTTATTAGGTTAGAAACATGTTGGTTTAGGCTTGTTAAGTTCTATTTGACTCATTGCAGTCATAAACTTGTGCTTGCATTAGCTAAAAGTCAACATCACTTATCAACTGTCTTAATTACTTCACTGTTGAGATTTTGCAAAATCAAAGTCTTGTTTTGTGTTTCAAAATCATAGGTATTGCTCTCATTAACTTCATTTCATCCTTTAACATCAATATCGGAGTTCAAAATTGGTTTCAAAATTCACATAAGTCAAACATACAAAAACTGCTTAAAAGTCAAAATAGTTGAAATTTTAGTTTTGGGCCAAGCTAAGTGGATTTTTCATTGACTCATTTCTGAGCCAAATCAAAGGAAACTTGGTGTTTAAAACTTGGATTGACTTGCTTATTATCATTTTTGCAGAATTTTGTAAATTTTTAAAAGCCCTTAATCGGCTTGTCAAGATGGGGTCATATGCCTGTGCACAAGTAACTGAACTGACAGGTGTTGTCGATTCTTGCAACCCTTGCACAGAGCTCAAGTGAGCTTATCTAAGTCCTGATTTTTGGTTTACAAGTTCCCAGCTAGGTCTAGTTTAAGTTCCAATTGATGGTTTTCATTCTCAGCTTATTTTGTAGCTTTTACTTAAGCTTAAAGTAGCCCACCTAAAAGCGATTTTAAGCATTTAGTCAAAACAACCAAATCTGTGCAATTAGTATTTCAGAGGTCTAAGCTAGTTGAAACTTGTTTCATTTGGGTAGTTTTAGCTTTTTATAGCTTCTGTATCAGTTTGGTGCTTATTTGTGGCTTTTGGCTTATTCTAGGTGCACTATAAGCACTTATCATTGCAGTTACATTTTCTTGTACACAAGCACCTATTTTTATATTTTTCTCAGCTTTAGAATATTATTTTAGACTTTTCTTGAATTTTTCATATTTTTCTAAGTCTTTTTGGTATTTTTCTTGATTTAAATCAATTTTTAGGCCTTTTTAATTAGCTTTTAATACAATTAATTAAGAAAAGTTTCAAAAAAATAATTTTTCATTTTTCTTAGGTTAAGATAAATATAAAAAGCCAAAAAAATATTTTTCCAGATTTTTCTTAGTTAAATTTGTATTTTTAAGCAATTTAATTAGTGTTTAATAGTTTTTAATTAATAGAAAATACAAAATTAATCAGAAAAATATAAAAATAGTTTTGAAAATTCTTTTTTGTTATTTTAGATTTTTCCAAGTCATAATTTTATTTTTCTAGCTTTATTTCCTATTTTCTTGTATTTTAGGCTATTATTAAATAGTTAAAATTAGTTTTTAATTAATAATAATTAGATAAATAGTTTTAAAAATAATTTTATTTTTCTAAAAATTTTCTCTTATCATTAGGATTGTAAAAATGTCATTTTCATATTTTTAGGATTTATATTGCTTCAGTTTCACATTTTCTTTTGTACGTCACGTAGTTTTTAAGTTAAATTTTATAAAAGAAAAATCAAAAACATCATTTTAAAAATAGTGATAGCGTTTATTTAATATTTTTTATCTTTTTAATTTTCTTTAATTTGCATTTAAGCCTTTGTAATTATAGGCTATTTCTGTAGTTATAATCATAAACTCTTTTCTCATTCAAATCATCTCGATCACTATTCGTTGGGTGATTCATCGCATAGCTCGCTGGGACATAACGACCCGGGGAAACACTATTCTCCCCTGATCTTCATTGCATTCGTTTTCGGACTGTTTTAAGTTTGTTACGGTCGGCCATTCACAAGTGGCGGCTTGTGAGAAAACTTGGCGGTTTGGGCGAATCAAATTTGGCGCCGACGCATTTGTCTTTGATTATCTTCCGTCTAGCAGATTAGTAATTTGAATATTCACTCTTTGTTCATACCATCCATTTATATCTATATATATATTTTCTTATAAAAAATCCAAAACCCAAAAACATCCAAAAACGTATAAAACACAAAAATATTTTTCTTTTGTTTCTATATATGTATCAAAGATAAAAATACAAAAAAGATTTTTCGTTTTCCGAGTTTAATAATTACAACATAAAAAATTTACCACAAACCAAGGATTGTACTACCTAACGGGAACGACCATAATAAGTTCCCAACCAAGATTAAAACTTGCCTTTGTGTCCTTGTGATTGGTGTACCTTTTTCAAAGAAGCCATTCATCTTGTGATTATTGGTTAAGTTCATTGTTGTTTTGCTCTCTTTTGTTTTAATTGGATTTGTTGTTATATATACTTATCAAAACATAAAACCCAAAAGATTCTTCTTACCCCATTTTCACCATTTTCATAATTCCCTTCCTTAACTCTGAGAGTCCTTAGAGTTAACTCTAGTGCATGCGCACTCGTTCTTCTAGATCATTGAGTCCTTTCGTGATCTAGCGAGAAATTCCTAGAAGACGTTCTCGTAGGGCTGCCCAAATAGTGAACCCGAGATTCGTACTATTTCAAGCAACAATATGGCAGACGAACGAACTATGGCGGAAATGCTCCAAGCACCCACCTAGGGTTATGGAGATGCCATCGTTTTACGAATCAATCACTTTGAATTGAAGACACATTTAATCAACTTGTGTCTGAATCAATCCGCGGGTTTGATCGAAGACCCGTATGCACATCCGTTGGTTTAACAAGTTGACCGCGCGATCAATTTCAAAGATGTGCACAAAAGTGATCAAGTTGATGCTATTTCCATTCTACTCACTTGAGGGGACCGAATTTGGTGGAAAAACCCCTCGATCCAGGAGGATCTTGTTCAAAAGTTTGTTAATTATTTCTTTCCTCCATCAAAGACGACTAATCTTAAAAATGAAATTTCTGGATTTCGTCAAAATTTTGATGAAAACTTTGGAGAGGCATGGGAGAGATTCAAAGATCTCCTCAGGAAATGCTCCCATCATGAATTCAGACTTCAACAAGTCAATATCTTTTATAATGGGTTGAACGGTAACGATCAAGATTCTTTGAATCGCCACGGTGGCAATATCTTGAATCGTAAGCCTAAAGATGTGATTGAGATTTGCGAGCAAAAATCAAACGTTCCTATTTCTCGCAACAAAGTCAATATTCCGACACTCCTACCTCTTCATCCAACTCTCTGAGTTAGCAGCTCGATAGCAGCTCTAACGGATGCCATCCATTGTATGATAAAAGATGTAAAGGAAATCAAAAGCGAAATTCATAAGCCGGAACCAATCAAAGCCGTAAACAAGGTGTGTGAAACTTGTAGTGGTCCACATGCATATTATGATTGTCAAGCAACCGATGCTTCCTTTTACCAAGCTCCAATAAGCGGTAAACCACAATCAATACCGACCACAAGTGATCCTCACTACCGTGCACCTAGCGGTATACACCACCACTGGTTTTCCTCCTGTGCAAAACCATGGCAATCAAAATCGCTTTGTTCCGAATCAAGGACACAACTTCAATAACCCTCAAAATTTCAATCAAAACCGGAACAATTTCAACCAACCTTATCAAGCTCCAAATCAGTGGAGTTATCAACAACCTTCTCAAGCTCCCCTACCAAATGACTTCATGAAAATCACTGAGTCAAGCATCACGTTCAATGGACTCAAATCAATAACATGAGAGTTGAGCTAAGAAAGGAAATTGATACCACATTGTCTCGACAGACAAATGAGTTAAAGAATATGATGAGCGGTTTTATGAACATGAATATGAACAAAGCTTCGTCATCTTCTGGAGGACTCCCAAGCAATACAATTCCTAATCCCAAGGTTAAGAAAGCCGTCACCACTCGTAGTGGTAAGACGCACAATGGACCTTCGACTCCAGTGCCTCCTCCACCAGGAGCAATGAGTCAAGTTACCAGGATACAACGGACAAGATGCATTTTTCAAGCCCACGAAGTACGCACGATCCCCTTGAGTCCAATCTTTAAGTCCGGAACCCAAAGTTCCGAGACAAATCTGAGCCAAAAACACTTCCATCGGCTCAAAAGTCTAGTCGGCTTCCTTACCCATCAAGAATGAATGATGAGAAGCTCAAAGACAAAAACAAAGAGCAAATGGAAAATTTTTTCCAAATCTTCAATGAACTACACTTTGATATAAGCTTGATTGATGCTCGTTCTAATGCCTAAATTTGCATCCACGCTTAAAGGCTTACTAACCAACAAAGATAAGTTATATGAGATGGCTAAAACCCTCTCAATGAGCAATGCCAGCGGTCCTTCTCAAAGCTTCCTAAAAGCTTGAAGACGGGGAGTTTTAATCGATGTGATTTCTTGGGGATGGTTCAATGCTCCGCCTTGGCCGATCTTGGCGCAAGCATTAACCTCATGCCACTACAGTGGAAGAAACTGTCTCTTCCTAAACTTTCACCCACTTGTACGACACTTTCGAGCTAGCGGACCGTGCCATAACTTCGTCCACTTGGGATAGCCGAGGATGTCGTGATGAAAGTGGTAAAGTTTCCTCTTGACTTTGTTGTAGTAGACTTTGATCAGATCCTAGAGTTCCCTCATCTTAGGGAGGAGCTTTCTTGAGAACGAGTCGTGCTCGATTGATGTGTTTTTGAAGAGTTGACCATACGGGGACAACGAAGAGCTCACGTTAAATATTAACAGAACTCCAAACCTCTGTCCAAAGCGAGTGTTGCCACAATTGATCAAAATGCGAAAGATTCAATGCAACTCTCAAATTTGCGGTTTGGAAGTCACCAAAACGTTGAATTAAAAGCTTTGAAAATCAACCCCGGTTCAAACAAATGGTTTGAGAGTTGTACCGGAAAGTCAAGTGTTCTTGATGATGATGATCTAGAATCGGAGACTTCATGAGTGGTGGAAAGCTGCTAGCTCTAAGAGCACACCACTTGTCCCACCTCCTAATCGATTTATCGTGTCGAGCTTGTTAACTCTGTGGATGAAACCAAACTCTCTTCAGTTTCATCTGAATTGGATGATTATGTTTGTGATCCAATGGGAGACATTCTTCCCATTGAAGAATTGCTCAAACATGATCCATCATCTCCCGGTCTTATTATTCGACTCTTCCATCCCTTCTCTCACTTCGGATGAGGATGATGACAACTTTTGGAATGAAGTCGACACCTTTCTTAGTGATGAGTCAATTCCAAACAGAATTGATAATACTTACTTTGATCGGAGGAGACACATCATTTTTTGGAAAATCATTGATTGAAGAACCGTTTCCCATCCTCCTCCCGACATCTTATTGACAATCACCATATAAGCTTCAAGTTTAAGCTTAAAAGTGTCCAAACGGTGATTTGCTTCTTTCACGATGAGGAATGGACTTGCATTCTCTGCAGCGTCTTTATTCCATTCACACAGATGGTGTGGTTTGCTCTTTCCCTTTTCTCTTTCAGGGCGGGGACACCATCTTTGACCACAAGTATCATCCTTTATAGTTTCTACTATTAACAATACGCGGTTATATATCTGCATTGTGGAACTTTACGATGTTCATATGTTTTATTAACATTGTGAACGAAAGTCCGACGAGATTGGTTTTCTACGTTACTTCCCCATGAACAAATTAATACGGTCGAAAGTCAAGCTAACTCTGAATCAAAAAAAGTAGCATGCCATATGGGTTTTCACCCATATCTCTGACTTCTTTCTATCTTTCTACCACCCTAGTGTGGGGGTTTGCCCACATGTTGTGTATATATAGTTTCAAAAAAATAAAAAAAAAAATAAAAAAAAAAATAAATCTTGCTAAATAATGGCCGTAGTATTTCCTTTTACGCTCTATGTTTCATAAGGTTACTTTGAATATTGAGGGCAATATTCATTTCTAAGTGTGGGGAATTCTCGAATTTTATCATATAATTATACGCCTAATTCCCCATTTTTGGCCAAAATTTTTTTTTGGAGTAAGTGTTTTTTCACTTACTCATTTGGTTATCAGTCCGCCATGTCTAATAAACAAAAGGATTGGCTAATCTACGAGCAAACGGCTCTTGGTAAAGATATCTCAAATCCGTTGACGGCTTGCAATTTGCCCAATATTGTATGGTATTCACATTTCACCATATCTCTTTAATTAGTGAAGAGTTGGCTAGCCCGCAAGTTTATGGCTTGTGGTAAAGGCAGTGGAAAACCATAATTGGTAATCAGCCCACCAAAGATAATATTGATAATTTATCTAAGAGTTGGCTAGTCCAGAGCAAACGCTTCTGTAAAGACAAATCAAATCCGTTGGAAGCTGGTGGTTTGCTCAAAATCACATGGTTATCGGTGTACCATGGTTCTTACTTGAACCGAAACATTTGGCTACTCCAGAAGTAATGGCTTTTGGTAAAGAGATTCAAATCCATTAAGTTTTTCAAAAGATTGCTGGGACTAGCAATAGTTTAGTGTGGGGATTGATGTGTGTAAATACTCATCATTTTGGTTAACTGAATCGCAAAACGCCTAAAATGCTCGTAAATGCATCAAAATACTGAAAATATCACAAATCGTTTTATATGTTTCAGATGCAAAATTTTTAAAATTAGATGAAAAATGAGCTAAGTTTGCATAATTGGCGTCAGCCCCAAGTTTCAAAAGTTGTCGAAATAGTCCCCGAGCACCTAATTTCAAAGAAAAATCACCAAAGGTCCTTTTAAAATCAAAAGTTGTCAAAATTAGTCCTTTGGTGAAAAATATCAAAAGTTTTGAGAAATTACAAAATTGGTCCTTCAAGTTTGAAAATTAGCAAAAATGGTCCTTGAAATTGAAAATGTCAAGTTTGGTCCTTATACTATTGGAGCTTGTCACTTTTAGTCCCTTGGAGTAACTTTGCAAATATGGCGATGGTCCCTTGATTTTCGGATTTACAACAAAGGTCCTTGTTTATTAAAACCCTTAAACCTTTGGACCATGTCATAACCCTTGTGACCGCCAAAACCATATTGACCTTTGCAATTTGGACCCCCCTTGCAATATTAAAACCCCACAAACCAAACTTGGCGCCTTTTTCTTCTTCTCCCAACTGCTTCTCTCTCAACACACAACTCCCATCCCCCTCCTCAACTTCACACATCCATGTTCCCCCACCTTCAACTACCTTCCAAGAAGCATTAAATGCACCCCTTTACCCCTTCACTCAACCCCACTGGCAAAAATACAATTTGGTGCCAAAATATGATCAAACGGCCAAATATGGTTCAAGCTATCCAATGCCCCAATGAAAAGCTTGAACCTCGCAGGAATGGGAGAAGACTTTTGGTATGGAAGAAAGAGAGAAGGAAAAGAGTAGTAGAATTTAGTTTAAAATTTCCTTAATGTCGTTTTTTTATCAATGTCTTAGTTTAGCTTAAAATCTGTAATCTTTTGTTTCTATGATTCAAACTCAAGTTATTTTATCATTGTAATCTGTTTTTAAGAATCAATTTCAAAGTTTAGCTAAAATTTATGTTCTTGTGTTTCTTGTTGAAAATCTAATTCCATGTTATTATATGCAAGCTTCTATTGACTTATTTTGGAACTCAAATAAGCTCATTTAAGCTTATTAAAGCTTTTAGTGAACTCTAAAGCGATTCAACCAAGTTTGGTGCTCGGTCAACAAAAGTCAAACTGAGGCTCAATTGGACTTGGTTTTGGAATTTGGGTGATGCAGAGCATTGGATGGGGTGAAATAGACTAGGTTAGAGTAGATTGGTTCTGGTTTTAGCCTGCAAACAAGCTGGACTCTTGTGAGTGTCATTCTCAATTTCATTTTTAGTGCAATTTGCATATTGTTCTTGTGTTTGTATCTGTGATCATTGATGGCTTAAACATGTTTAATTAGTTGTATTTATGTCACTTAGACTCATTTTGATTGTCTGCACAAGTTGGATCAATGGTTATCTCATTTTATTTGCATATTAGTGATTTTAAGTGGTGTTTGGATCTGCTCTTTAATCTGTCTTAGAGGTTTATTCAGTGGTAGAAACATGTTGGTTTAGGCTTGTTAAGTTCTATTTGACTCATTGCAGTCATAAACTTGTGCTTGCATTAGCTAAAAGTCAACATCACTTATCAACTGTCTTAATTACTTCACTGTTGAGATTTTGCAAAATCAAAGTCTTGTTTTGTGTTTCAAAATCATAGGTATTGCTCTCATTAACTCTATTTCATCCTTTAACATCAATATCAGCCTCAAAAATTGGTTTCAAAGTTCACATAAGTCAAACATACAAAACTGCTTAAAAGTCAAAATAGTTGAAATTTCAGTTTTGGGCCAAGCTAAGTGGATTTTTCATTGACTCATTTCTGAGCCAAATCAAAGGAAACTTGGTGTTTAGAAACTTCAGTTGGTCGACTTGCTTATTATTATTATTTTGCAGAATTTTGTAAATTTTTTAAAAGCCCTTAATCACTTGTCAAGATAAGGTCATATGCCCTGTGCAAGATAGTAACTCGAACCGCAGGTGTTGTGCAGCTTCAACCCTTGCACAGAGCTCAAGTGAGCTTATCTAAGTCTCAATTTTGGTTTACAAGTTCCCTAGGTCTAGTTTAAGTTCCAATTGATGGTTTTCATTCTCACTTATTTTGTAGCTTTTACTTGCTTTAAAGTAGCCCACCTAAAACCTGATTTTTAAGCACATTAGTCAAAACAACCAAATCTGTGCAATTAGTATTTCAGAGGTCTAAGCTAGTTGAAACTTGTTGCATTTGGATACTTTTAGCCTTTTATAACTTCTGTATCAGTTTGGTGCTTATTTGTGGCTTGGGCTTATTCTAAAGTGCTTATTATAAGCACTTATCATTGCAGTTACATTTTATTGTACACAAGCACCTGTTTTTATATTTTTCTCAGCTTTAGAATATTATTTTAGACTTTTCTTGAATTTTTCAGATTTTTCTAAGTCTTTTTGGTATTTTTCTTGATTTAAATCAATTTTAGCCTTTTAATTAGCTTTTAATACAATTAATTCAGAAAAGTTTCAAAAAATAATTTTTCATTTTTCTTAGGTTAAGATAAATATAAAAAGCCAAAAAATATTTTTCCAGATTTTTCTTAGTTAAATTTGTATTTTTAAGCAATTTAATTAGTTTTTAATAGTTTTTAATTAATAGAAAATATAAAAATTAATCAAAAATATAAAATAGTTTTGAAAAATTCTTTTTGTTATTTTAGATTTTTCCAAGTCATAATTTTATTTTTCTAGCTTTATTTCCTATTTTCTTGTATTTTAGGCTATGATTAAATAGTTAAAATTAGTTTTTAATTAATAATAATTAGATAAATAGTTTTAAAAATAATTTTATTTTTCTAAAAAATTTCTCTTATCATTAGGATTGTAAAAATGTCATTTTCATATTTTTAGGATTTATATTGTTTTAGTTTCACATTTTCAGACGTCAACGTAGTTTTAAGTTAAATTTATAAAAGAAAAATCAAAACATCATTTTTTAAAATAGTGATAGCGTTATTTAATATTTTTATCTTTTTAATTTTCTTTAATTTGCATTTAAGCCTTTGTAATTATAGGCTATTTCTGTAGTTATAATCATAAACTCTTTTCTCATTCAAATCATCTCGATCACTATTGTTGGTGATTCATCGCATACTGGCCGGACATAACCCGACCGGGAAACACTATTCTCCCCTGATCTTCATTGCATTCTGCTGGATCTGCTTTAAGTTTGTTACGGCCATCATTCCAAGCTCACGACTGTGTGAGTAAAAACTTGACTGGAGCGTAATCAACCCCTGAGCCACTAATCTTGCTTTGTTTTTAATCACAACACCCCTTGTATCTCTTTTATTTTTCAAAATCCATTTGGTCCCAATTGCATACTTACCATCAGGTAGGGGTACCAAGATCCAAACCTCACTGATTTTGAATTGTTGCATCTCCTCTTGCATTGCTTCAGCCAACTCAGTCTTTAAGAGCTTGAGTAACAAATGGTGGGGTCCACCTGAAAGAAAACAAGCAAACAGACAATGCTTAAAGTCCTGTAGATTGTCCCTTTGCTGGTTTGAGACATAGGAAAGAAAAGCAACTTGACCATATTTAGAACTTGTCACAGTACTTCTAGTTCTAACAAAGCTAGAGGATCACCAACATGGATCGAGGATGATGAGCAATGTTGATCCTTTTTGTAGCAGTGGGGTTGACTTCAATAGATGTATCAAGATTAGTCAAAGTTGGCTCAAAATCACTGTCATAGGAAGGTGAGGTGAAGATTCCAGCTTTGGGTTGATGGTTACCAAGATCTGAAGGACTTGGAAATCGCGTATAGGGTTCTCCAAAGTCCTGTGGGACACACGAGTAGAAATAGAGACTCTTCAGGAGAAACAGGAGAACCTTCAGAGAATCATGATTTTCCACTGACAGTGTCTCTAGCAATCTCTCCACCAAGCCTCTCAAAGCATCTAGGTTAGCTACATACTCTTGCTTCAAGCCTAGCAAGATCCT
>OU343224.1:190721952-190791475 GCA_910596185.1 Chrysanthemum makinoi | reverse complement strand
AAAAACACACAAATGCACTATATAAATGTTACAAATATCATGAAAATGTGTTTTATGTGTTACAAATGCAAAGGATTGAAAATCGATGAAAAACAACAAAGTTTACAAATTGGCATTTTAGTCCCCTAACTTTCACAGATTGTCGAAATGGTCCCTGGATAAAATATTTTGAAGAAAAATCAACAATAGTTCCCCAGGAATCATGAAATGACAAATTTTACCCTTGAAGTTCAAGTTTGCAAAATGGCAAGTTTAGTCCCTTAACTTTGAAAATTGTCAAAAATAGTCCTTGGTAAATTTAAAAAATGAAAATAATCAACAATAAACCTTGTACTATTCATAAATAGCAAAATTGGTCCTTATGGTGAACTTTGGAGAAATTACATGTTTGGTCCCTCAAGTTTCAAAAATAACATAAAAGGCCCTTGGACGTTTAAAATGGAAAATAAATACATTTATGGTCCTTGGTTTATCATATTTGGCAGGTTTAGTCCTTGTGTTAATTTTAGAAACTTGTCAAATAAGAACCTTCAACTTTTCAAAAATTACAAGTTTAGTCCTTGTGTTTATAAGCTACAACAAACGGACCCTTGTTATTATCTAAACCCAAAACAAACACAACCCAAGTCCAATAAACCAGCTGGCCCAACCTTAGCCCAACCCACACTTGACCCTTGGACCTTGAACTTGACCCTTGAGCCAGTTCACAATGCCACTTGACCTGCCATTATCCAATTGTGAACCCCAACCGTATTATTAAAACCTCGGTCAAACAGTCAAACCCACCTTATACAGCCAAAACCAGAAGCCCTGTTCATCTCCCTCTCCTACACCTGCAACTCAAAACCAGTGGTTTCACCACCTGTTTTCCCCACCTCTCCACCTCACCATCACCTTAACAGCTGTTTAACAACCCCCATCCACCTCCACAACCTCCCAAATTGCATTAAATGCAAAAACCTGCTTCAAGACTTTTTTGGCGCCAAATTGAAAATCAAAGGCCAAGATGAATTTGACCCATCCAAAGGCTGAGATTATTGATGGGAAAGATTCAGAGGAACCCAAGGAACTCCAAAAATATCTATAAAGAAGGAAAGAAGTAGAGGAGTTGGATAACTAGTGTAGGTAGTGTAGTTTAGCATCGAAATAGTGTAATTTCAAGTTTCAGTTATAATTTTCATTTAAATCATGTTGTAATCAGTTTACTTAATGCAATAAAACCTTTCTTGAACCTTAAATTTCAATCTTGCTCTTTAAATTCAGATTTAGCAATTTTAGGTGAAATTGACAATTTCACTCAAGATTGTTGAAACTAGTTGTTTCTTGTTCCATTAAGCTTAATTCAGTGCATTTATAAGTTTTTAAAGCTTGGATATCATTTAGATACCTTTAATCCATTTACTTAAAAATCATAAAATACATAAAAATGATGGAAAATCAAAAATCCATGGAGATGGTGATAACAGCTGGAACAGGGTTAATAATGGATTGCCCTTGGTTTAGAGCTTCTTGAGAAGCTATAGGTTGTGGTCTTGTGCCTCAGTTCTCTGTTTTGTACTTGGACTCAAATTGTAAGCAATTTTCTCATAATTTGCAATTTTTAGTTTAAGTGTTTAAAGTATGTTAATTTTAGTTTAATGCTGTCTAATTATAGTTAATGTAAGTTAGTTAATAGCTTTCTTGGCTTAAACATCTGTTTTAGTACTTAAAACATCAAAAACAGTTAAGTTAAGGGTTGTTTGGTCTTGCTTAGTTAACTGTGCTAGAGAGTGCTCAAGTCTTTGTTCTTGGTTAATACATGTTACATTAGGTTAATATGGCTCAGTAAAACAAATAAAACTAGTGCTCATTTTATAAAAAGTCAAAAACTCCAAATCCTATCCTTGAGTTAACTGCAAGGATTTTCAAGATCAAAACCTTTAGGTTGGTGCATAATTAGTAGAATTAGCTTAATCTAGTCTTAATTCATCTTAATATATCATAATTAGTGAGTAAATTTGATCACAAGTTCACTAAAGTCAACTTTCTAGTTTAAATTAAAAAGTCAAAATTCCTTAATAGCAGTTTTAGAATTAAATAGATAATTTTATATAGGGTTTAATATTGAGTTTCATGCTTTGTGCTTTTAGGATATTAATGTTCAGCTGCTCAACTTAATTAGAAAAATATTAGTTTACTTTTAATTAGCTTATAAAGTGCTTATTTCCTAGCTTATTTTGAGTACCTTTTCAAAAATGTGTCCTGTGCACAGTTGAGCATACCTTTTTCACAAGCTCATAAAAAGCTTAATAGTAAACCATAGCTTGTGAAACTTGGCTTTTTGGAAAGCCAATCTAGCCATCTTGAAGGTCTAGTGCTTATTTCTCCATTTCTAGCTTATTTGATTAGCCTGCTTATTGTTTTTTGTTTGTCCCATTCCATTCAGTACACTGAGTATTCAGTGTTTAATAGATTTTTCATAAGCTTATCATAAGCTCACCGGAAAAATGTTGAGAATTTTAGCTTTTTGAAAAGCTTAGATGGTATACTTAATAGTTCCAGTGATCCTTTTCATTTCTTAGCTCATTTAAGTGCTTAAAATTAAGCTAGAAAGTGTTTAGAAACCCAAACAGTGTCCTGTTTAACAGTTAAGCTTATGCTTATTTTGGTTTGTTTAGTGCTTATTTATAAGTTATTTTGCTTTTTCAGTTATCATTCTAGCTTATTATCATTAGTTTAGCTCATTTTCACTTAACCTTTTGCTTATTTAATTAGCTTTATAGCCATTTAGCTTAACTTGGGTCTTATTCCATTTTTAGCTTAACTGTTGAGATAAATAAGCTCTCAGATTGCTTATTTTTAAGTCCTAAAAAGTTTGTCTTTTTAAAAGTTGTGTATATTTAAGTGTTTAGTGAGTTTGTAAAAGAAAAAGTCCAAAAAGAAAATAAAAATAAAAAAGGGAGTTGCTGGGATTCGAACCCTGGCCACCCAGCTCACCACGCACACACACTACCATCTGCCCTTGGGTCTTTGACTGGTAGTTCTTTGCACCATTTAATATATACCTCTTGTTTTCCATATAAGCTTATACGTATTATTTAGCTTATTTCTAGCTTATTAGAATAAGTTGTTACATGTTTTGTATTTTTCTTAGCCTTGTATTGATATAAAGTATTTTATAAAAAAGTTTCAGAATTTTCTTAATAGTTTTAGTATTTTTAATCATTTAATTAGTTTAAAATAATATTTAATTCATAATAAAAATATAAAAGTCAAAAAAATATAAATCTTTTTTCTAAAATTTTCTTTTGTCATATAGTAAGTAAGAAAATTGTTTTTACATTCGTAGGACTTTTATTTCACAAATTTTACGTTACTTCTTTGCACTGCGTAATTTTTATAAATAATGCACGTTTTTATTCTAGGTCACGTTTTTAGATAATTTAAGTTTACGTTTTACTTAAAATAGTTTATTTAAGTTATTTTATTTTATAAATCAAGAAAAACATCATTGTAAAAATAGTGATAGCGTTTATTTAATATAATTTATCATTTTAATTTTCTTTAATTTGCATTTAAGCACCTGTAATTTACAAACTTTTTCTTTAGGTATAATTATTCAAAATCCACAAACCTTTCCTGTTCAATATTCACCCGATCACAAATTCGTTCTATTACAGTGTTCACACCTCGTTGGGACTTAACGACCTGGGGATACACTATACTCCTATGTTCTTAATTGCATTTTGTTCTAGACTGTTTGGACTTTTATTACGGTTGACCATTCACAAGTGGTTAGCTTGTGTGATAAAACCTGACCATCTGGAGCGGATCAAATTTTGGCGCCGCTGCCGGGGAGGTGTGCTGCGTTACTACGAATTTGAAGCATCAGTGTTGTTGAATATACACCCATTGTATATTTACCATCTTTGTCCATATTTCCTTATTTTCATATAAACCAAAATTATCGTGAAGTTAATTCGTTTGACTAATCGATTACCAAAAATATTTTCATTCTTTGTTTTTGCAACATGTTTTTCAAAAATACCAAAAATATTCCTCTTTACCCTCTTACCCTTTTGATTCTTCATTTCTTACCCTCTGTAAACCTTTGATTCTTTCTATGTCTTATCCTCACCCTCTTGATTGTCAATGGTGTGGTGGTCCTTATAATGGTGGCAATTGCCCCGGTTGTAGCATGGTGGAATCAGGAAACGGGTCTGTCTATAACCAAAATCCCTATTCCTACCATAACACAACTGAGTTATTCCATCAGCTACCACACTGGAGACTCAGCAGCTTTTACTGTGTAGTACTGTGGTGGTTCACACTACAGTTCTGATTGTCAATCGGAAACACGCTTGTCTATGAGCAGGTTCCTGATAACAATTATGACTACAACACATATGACTCACGACCACATCGTTTTATGTTGTGAGTATTGTGAAGGTCCTCACTTTAGCTCTGATTGTCAAACAAGAAATCCATTTCCTTGTAACAATTACGACTCTTCATATCATGACCAACCTCTACAGTACCAAATGAATCAGGCACCACCTCAGCCTGAGCCACTTCCTCAAAATCTTCTCCTTGATCTTTTGGATTTAGTGAAAGATTTGAAGGAAGGTAACCATTCCCAAGATAATCCAAATGAGAAATCCATGGAAGAATTGTTAGCCGAAGAACGGGCTGCTAAATTAGATTCCCAAATTGCCTTTGAAAAATCTATTAGGGAATCAATTGCAAAAGAAAAAGTAGCCAGATCTAGCTCTCAATTTCGTTTTATTCCTGATGACAGTGATGATGAGGATAACCTTGATATCCTTCAATTCTATAAAGATTCATCAAGTTCATCAGCTGAAATTCCTTCCATGAAAAATTAGGGAGAAAAGACTATGATGGAATTACTAGCAGAAGAACAAATGGAAAGTATAAAACATATGTATGATAGTCCTTCTCAACTCCCTCAGTCTGTTGTTATCACACCCGATATTCCCACTCACTCTCTGAACATGGGGGATGAGCATCTTGACACTGTTCCTGAAAAGGAATCGGACGAATTCATAAAGTCTAGTGTTGAGGACCTTGTCCCAATCCCGAGAGAGTCACAGGGAACTTTTGACCATATGTGTGATATCCCTTTCCCTCTTGAGTGTTCAAAATATCATTTTGAAACTTTCTCCGATTTTAGCGATGATTGTAAATCTTATGGAGACATTGAGTATGTTGAGGCATCACTCCCACAGTCTAATCCTCTTCTTGAGGAGTTCACCGATGAACTCACTCACATCAGTCCACTTTCATCAGAAAGTGACGATGATCTCTTTGATTTCGAAGCCGATCTTGGAGAAATTGAAAGTCTCCTTTGTAATGATCGTTCACTCACTTCTCACCCTAACAGTCCAATAGAGAATGTTAATCACTTTGTTCCTGAAGCGTTCAAAACAACTCTCACTAATCCTCTATTTGAATTCGACTCTGAATTCACTTTAATTTATGAGAATCCACTCTTTGATACTCAGATTGAGGATAGTGATGAGTCTACAGTGGAACAAGAGTTCACAGACTTACATCACATGAATAATTCTCTTTACGAGGAGTTCTCCTTTGAACTCACTCATATCATATCTCCACCTGAGTATGATAACTTCCATTTTGATCTAGACAAAAATGATTTTTGTGTTCCGGAGGGAAATATTCTCAACCATGAGAACTTGCTTGATATCAAAATCCCATCCCTCCCACCCAGAATATGTCTTGATCAAATGAGCTTAAATGATGAGATTCATGATCCATAAATTATGAATTCTCCTTCTGATAATGATGAGTTAGTCATGATTTTTATCATGATTTTCTTTCTTTTCTTCACCTATCCCGTGGCTTCTCCTGTTCTTCACTCCTTCGGGAATGAAGACATTATTTTTGACCCCGGCATTTTCATTTATCATTTTTGAGCCGGTTCTATGTATATCTCATCGATGTGGAACTTTCACGTACTTCAATGTTTATACAAACATCTTGAATGAAAGTCCGATGGAGATTGTTTCTTCCACTTACTTCCCCATGAACAAATTAATTCGGGGTCGAGTCAAGCTAGCGACTCGGTAATCAAAAACGGTAGTTAAACATGGGTTTTCACCCGTGTGTACCACCCTAGTGTGGGGGAGATGCCCCACATGTTGTATATAGATCTAAAAAAATGAATGAAAATTGTAAATATTAAAAAAAAAAAATTAAAAAAAAAAAGAAAAAAAAAAGAGAATAATTGTTGTGTTTCCACACTTAGCTAGTAATGTTATCTTCTTACGTTCAAGGATTCGGCATAATAGCCGGGACTTTGAATATTGAGGACAATATTCATTTCTAAGTGTGGGGGGAAATTCTGGCGAATTTGATCATAAATGTACCCTTTTAGTCCCTTTTCCCTCAAAATGGCCAAATTTTAAATTTTTTTTAGTGGAAGTACTATGTACTAAACACAACAAATGGTAATCATTCCACCATGTCTAACCCACATAAGGATTAATAACAGGAGCAAACGGCTCTTGGTAAAGATATCTCAAATCCGTTGACGGTTGCAATTTGCCCAAAATTGTATGGTGTTCAGCTCACCATATCTTTAATTAGTGAAAAGTTAGCTAGCCCGCAAGTTTATGGCTTGTGGTAAAGGCAGTTGGAAAGCCATAATTGGTAATCGACTCACCAAAGATAATATTGATAATTTATCTAAGAGTTGGCTAGTCCGCAAACGGCTTCTGGTAAAGACAAATCAAAACCGTTGAAAGCTGGTGATTTGCTCAAAATCATTTGGTTATCATTGTACCAAGGTTCTTACTTGAATGAAACAACTGGCTACTCCAGAAGTAATGGATTTTGGTAAAGAGATGAAATCCATTAATTTTTCTCAAAACATTGCTAGGACTAGCAATAGTTTAGTGTGGGGATTTGATATGTCTAAAACACATATATTTTACCTTGTTTAAACCACAAAACGCCAAAAACACACAAATGACTATATAAATGTTACAAATATCATGAAAATGTGTTTTATATGCAAAGGATGAAAACTGATGAAAAACAACAAAGTTTACAAAATTGGCAGTTTTAGTTCCTGAACTTTCACAGATTGTCAGAAATGGTCCCTGGATAAAATATTTTGAAGAAAAATCAACAATAGTTCCCCAGGAATCATGAACATTTTACCTTGAAGTTCAAGTTTGCAAAAATGGCAAGTTTAGTCCCTTAACTTTGAAAATTGTCAAAAATAGTCCTTGGTAAATTTAAAAAATGAAAATAATCAAAAATAAACCTTGTACTATTCATAAATAGCAAAATTGGTCCTTATGGTGAACTTTGGAGAAATTACATGTTTGGTCCCTCAAGTTTCAAAAATAACATAAAAGGCCCTTGGACGTTTAAAATGGAAAATAAATACATTTATGGTCCTTGGTTTATCATATTTGGCAGGTTTAGTCCTTGTGTTAATTTTAGAAACTTGTCAAATAAGAACCTTCAACTTTTCAAAAATTACAAGTTTAGTCCTTGTGTTTATAAGCTACAACAAACGGACCCTTGTTATTATCTAAACCCAAAACAAACACAACCCAAGTCCAATAAACCAGCTGGCCCAACCTTAGCCCAACCCACACTTGACCCTTGGACCTTGAACTTGACCCTTGAGCCAGTTCACAATGCCACTTGACCTGCCATTATCCAATTGTGAACCCCAACCGTATTATTAAAACCTCGGTCAAACAGTCAAACCCACCTTATACAGCCAAAACCAGAAGCCCTGTTCATCTCCCTCTCCTACACCTGCAACTCAAAACCAGTGGTTTCACCACCTGTTTTCCCCACCTCTCCACCTCACCATCACCTTAACAGCTGTTTAACAACCCCCTCCACCTCCACAACCTCCCAAATTGCATTAAATGCAAAAACCTGCTTCAAGACTTTTTTGGCGCCAAATTGCAAATCAAAGGCCAAGATAAATTTGACCCATCCAAAGGCTGAGATTATTGATGGGAAAGATTCAGAGGAACCCAAGGAACTCCAAAAATATCTATAAAGAAGGAAAGAAGTAGAGGAGTTGGATAACTAGTGTAGGTAGTGTAGTTTAGCATCGAAATAGTGTAATTTCAAGTTTCAGTTATAATTTTCATTTAAATCATGTTGTAATCAGTTTACTTAATGCAATAGAACCTTTCTTGAACCTTAAATTTCAATCTTGCTCTTTAAATTCAGATTTAGCAATTTTAGGTGAAATTGACAATTTCACTCAAGATTGTTGAAACTAGTTGTTTCTTGTTCCATTAAGCTTAATTCAGTGCATTTATAAGTTTTTAAAGCTTGGATATCATTTAGATACCTTTTAATCCAGTTTACTTAAAAATCATAAAAATACATAAAAAATGATGGAAAATCAAAAATCCATGGAGATGGTTATCACAGCTGGAGCAGGGTTAATAATGGATTGCCCTTGGGTTTAGAGCTTCTTGAGAAGCTATAGGTTGTGGTCTTGTGCCTCAGTTCTCTGTTTTGTACTTGGACTCAAATTGTAAGCAATTTTCTCATAATTTGCAATTTTTAGTTTAAGTGTTTAAAGTATGTTAATTTTAGTTTAATGCTGTCTAATTATAGTTAATGTAAGTTAGTTAATAGCTTTCTTGGCTTAAACATCTCTTTTAGTACTTAAAACATCAAAAACAGTTAAGTTAAGCGTTGTTTGGTCTTGCTTAGTTAACTGTGCTAGAAAGTGCTCAAGTCTTTGTTCTTGGTTAATACATGTTACATTAGGTTAATATGGCTCAGTAAAACAAATAAAACTAGTGCTCATTTTATAAAAAGTCAAAACTCCAAATCCAATCCCTTGACAGTTAACTGTCAAGGATTTTCAAGATCAAAACCTTTAGGTTGGTGCATAATTAGTAGAATTAGCTTAATCTAGTCTTAATTCATCTTAATATATCATAATTAGTGAGTAAATTTGATCACAAGTTCACTAAAGTCAACTTTCTAGTTTAAATTAAAAAGTCAAAATTTCCTTAATGCGTTTAGAATTAAATAGATAATTTTATATAGGGTTTAATATTGAGTTTCATGCTTTGTGTTTTTAGGATATTAATGTTCAGCTGCTCAACTTAATTAGAAAAATATTAGTTTACTTTTAATTAGCTTATAAAGTGCTTATTTCCTAGCTTATTTTGAGTACCTTTTCAAAAATGTGTCTGTGTACAGTTGAGCATACCTTTTTCACAAGCTCATAAAAAGCTTAATAGTAAACCATAGCTTGTGAAACTTGGCTTTTTGGAAAGCCAATCTAGCCATCTTGAAGGTCCAGTGCTTATTTCTCCATTTCTAGCTTATTTGATTAGCCCGCTTATTGTTTTTGTTTGTCCCATTCATTCAAAGATTAATCGAGTATTGTTTACTAGATTTTTCATAAGCTATCATAAGCTCACCAGGAACAAAACAGAGAATTTTAGCTTTTTGAAAAGCTTAGATGGTATACTTAATAGTTCCAGTGATCCTTTTCATTTCTTAGCTCATTTAAGTGCTTAAAATTAAGCTAGAAAGTGTTTAGAAACCCAAACAGTGTCCTGTTTAACAGTTAAGCTTATGCTTATTTTGGTTTGTTTAGTGCTTATTTATAAGTTATTTTGCTTTTTCAGTTATCATTCTAGCTTATTATCATTAGTTTAGCTCATTTTCACTTAACCTTTTGCTTATTTAATTAGCTTTATAGCCATTTAGCTTAACTTGGGTCTTATTCCATTTTTAGCTTAACTGTTGAGATAAATAAGCTCTCAGATTGCTTATTTTTAAGTCCTAAAAAGTTTGTCTTTTTAAAAGTTGTGTATATTTAAGTGTTTAGTGAGTTTGTAAAAGAAAAAGTCCAAAAAGAAAATAAAAATAAAAAGGGAGTTGCTGGATTCGAACTGGCCACCAGCTCACACACGCACACACCTACCATCTCGCCTTGGGTCTTTGACTGGTAGTTCTTTGCACCATTTAATATATACCTCTTGTTTTCCATATAAGCTTATACGTATTATTTAGCTTATTTCTAGCTTATTAGAATAAGTTGTTACATGTTTTGTATTTTTCTTAGCCTTGTATTGATATAAAGTATTTTATAAAAAAGTTTCAGAATTTTCTTAATAGTTTTAGTATTTTTAATCATTTAATTAGTTTAAAATAATATTTAATTCATAATAAAAATATAAAAGTCAAAAAAATATAAATCTTTTTTCTAAAATTTTCTTTTGTCATATAGTAAGTAAGAAAATTGTTTTTACATTCGTAGGACTTTTATTTCACAAATTTTACGTTTTTACTTGCGCACTCGCGTAATTTTTATAAATAATGCACGTTTTTATTCTAGGTCACGTTTTTAGATAATTTAAGTTTACGTTTTACTTAAAATAGTTTATTTAAGTTATTTTATTTTATAAATCAAGAAAAACATCATTGTAAAAATAGTGATAGTGTTTATTTAATATAATTTATCATTTTAATTTTCTTTAATTTGCATTTAAGCACCTGTAATTTACAAACTTTTTCTTTAGGTATAATTATTCAAAATCCACAAACCTTTCCTGTTAAATATTCACCCGATCACAAATTCGTTCTATTACAGTGTTCACACCTCGTTGGGACTTAACGACCTGGGGATACACTATACTCCTCTGTTCTTAATTACATTTTGTTCTAGACTGTTTGGACTTTTATTACGGTTGACCATTCACAAGTGGTTAGCTTGTGTGATAAAACCTGACCATCTAGAGCGGATCAGACCCATTCGAAGTAAGGAAGCAGCAATTGGACGTTTTCAAGACCTATTGATATGATTGTCTCTTAACTACGGCGTAACCAAGTAATGAAGTTACGACGCAACTATAGATTACGAAGGCTACGGCGTAACCCTGCTCAGGTTACGCCGTAACAACTGATAAAGCACCAAATTGACAAAGACCACGGCGTAGCCCTCAGCTTAGGCTATGCCGTAATGAAGAAATACATTGAATTTACAGAAGCTACGGCGTAACCCCAGCTAAGGTTACGCCGTAACCATGGATAAGCACAAAAGTTGAATGAAGTTACGACGTAACTACCTAATAAGGTTATGCCGTAACTAGTTTGAAGCCTATAAATAGTCGATGGTTTCACCAATTTTAAGTATCTCTCCAACACAGGAGAAGAAGCATGGTTTAGGAGCACTAAATAACGAAGTCCTCGTCTACGATTTCCCTTGTATTCGAGTTTGAATTCTTTTTATATTTTTCTAGAACTTATACTATGAATTCATATCATTAATTGAAGTTTGCATTTATGTTATTGTCATTCTCTATAATTCTTTATAGACATTTGCTAGTCTTTTCTTAGATCGCTAGCCTTGGTAGTATTATAAGCTCGGTAGTATCTAAAGGGCTGGGAGATATGACCAACTGACCCCAGTCTAGTAGATAGCGAAGTATGGGAGGAATTGGCCATAGTACAACCACTCTTCGTGTGCGAACTGACCAAATGATCACCTATCAAGTGGAAGTATTTAAGAGGTTAGGGGGAATCTAAGTTCCTAACGGTCGGGTTCCCACTATCTAGATCTAGTAGATTTGGTGCTTAATGACTGCTATTAGGTTGCCAAATGATCCCAGGTGACCTGCTCATCTTGGTGAGGAATCTAAGAACCATAGGCCATGACGAATCGACCAAAGGAGTCTGGTGATAATTAACCACTATATTGAATCTTCTTATCGAGAATCAATTCATATTCCTATTCTTTATTAAGCTTCGTTTATCTATCTCTTTACCCTAAATTTCTGGTGTCTGTGTAAGTAGGTTGATAGCATATCGGTGGATTATATCAACTATGTCATACCAATATATTATCATTATCATGTTTAATCATCTTAGTTCTTTCAATGTCACAGCTCTCTTGGGACGATACTCGGATTTACCTAAGGCTTTACTACATCTGATCGGGTTCTCTGCCCGTTAGTATGTGTCTATCCTAACTTATCTAAGTTTTATAAATATTAAAAGCAGGATGAAATAGCACATCAGCTTTTTGGCGCCGCTGCCGGGGAGCAGTTAATGAAAGATCTAAGGTATTTCATATTCACCTCATTAAGAGGTTTGAGCACTTCCATAAGGTACGTTTCTAAATCTCTCCTATTGCAATTATACAAAATTTATCCTCTGATGCTATTAGTTACGGCGTAACTCCTTTCATGGGTTACGACGTAACCATATTACAATTAATTAAAAATTATTATAAAATCTTTTGACTATTTAGTTACGACGTAACCTCTTTCTATAATTACGACGTAACCACTATACAATCAGAATATAAAAATTAAATCTTAAATTAAAAACCAATTACGGCGTAACCCTTATTAGGATTACGACGTAACCCCTTCACAACCATTTAATATTCTAAAAATATTAGTTACGGCGTAACTATTAATCGAATTACGCCGTAACTTACTGGCGGTATAAAAACTTACGGATTAAAAACTAGGTTTTACACATAAACTTTCACCGCCTACCCAAACAGTAAATTTTTCTCCCAAAATTTTTTCCATCAAGATCTCTTCATCTAATCATTCTCCATGGCTGGTAAGATCTATCACTACTCTTTTTGATTTGCTTATGTCAATTATTTCAATTAGGGTTTATATTTTAATATCTTAGGGATCTTGCCGATTTGAGTAAATTATTGCTATTGGTTTGATTAATTGATAATTATGATGATTTCCCCATGTTATTTTGATTCGTGTCCTATCACTATGGGTCGATTTGGGTGTTTTGACTTTATTTAAATAGGGTTTGGGTCAAACACAAACCTAGTGGATTAAGTGCGGTCCCTCAGCACTAATGGGTTAAAAATCTATAATAACTTTTTACCACTTGGAAAAAATTGATGGTTCTAGCGTAATCTATTGCTTTATTGGACCATCTGAGGTGCTGAGTTTCTGGGGAAGTTACGACGTAACTGGGGGGTAAGTTACGTCGTAACCATTCAAGTCTGTGATTACGGCGTAACTATTTCATTAAACTACGCCGTAACCTCTGATATTATTCAATTACGGCGTAACTCTTGTGATGGTTACGCCGTAGCTTTACATCAGTAAGGTCCGCACTTACTGTTATTTGTCTTATTTTCAGGTGTAAATAACCCCACAAAATGGTTTAGGTTTCTGGCAATCAATGATGCTGGGATTAGGCAATTGTGCGTTGAAGAGTTTGAGAAATTAAGGAGGAAGGATATCAGTCAACCTGAAGCACTTGATTTTGATGCATTTGGTAGTTTGGCAAACGAGAAAGCTAGTAGAAAATTGAGTAAGTTTTGCAAAATTAAGTTCACGTGTAATGCAGGGGAGTTCACGTGCAATGCATGGTTGAGGCTATTCAGGATCACGGAGCCGGTCATTCCGGAGTACGTCCGTGAATTCCTTGCTAGTGTGGAGTTTCGTACTGATATTATGGATGATGACGAGGAGTCAATGTTTTTCCAACTTGGAGGCGTAAGAAGAAGTTTGACTCTTAGGCAATTTACTGTGCGGATGGGTTTGTACACTAAGGAGGAAATGGAATCAGAAGCTTTTCATTGGTTCTATCACACTTGTTGGAGAAGAAGGGATGAGACTCAAGACCTTGCTGCTTATTTCAACCAGATTGCTGTCATGGATGGTTATGATTCAAAGAGCCCACCATCCTACGTAATGGTATGGAACCCCATTCGTCTACTGGTGCACCGCCTACTTGCTTGCTCTATTCGAGCAAGACACTCCGCCAAAGAAAAAATGACTATGGATGATCTTTACCTAATGCAGGGCATGGAAGGGGGGAACCACATCGATGTTCCCTTCTATTTGGCGAGGTTTATGGGTGTTGGTGCTAAAGGGTTTTCATCTAGGAGTCCTTTGCAGGGAGCTCATTTCATTGGGAGGTTGGCTAGGAGTTTTGATCTTATGACTGATGCAGCTTTAGCTCGGGTGTCCCGTGGTAGAGAAACTAGCTTGATCGGCCTACGTAAGCTAGTCGAGTTCGGGATTTTCACCCAGGACATATATGGAGTGATTGAGTTGGTTGGGACTGCCCCGAGGAGAGAAGTCGGGGAAGCCAGTGGTGTTGGGGGTGAAGCTGAAGAGAGGCCGAGAGCAGTGCCAGGGGTCAAAGGGGCACATGTGAATGTAGGGGAAAGGTTACAGATCATTGATGAGAGGATCGAGGGAATGTCAACCCATTTCAAAGAGGAGATTAAAAGCCTCGAAGTGGGTCTTTATGGTCTTATTAACCAGTTTGATGGTTTTGCAGGTACCATGGACCAGGTGCAACAGCTCCAACAGGATTTCTTTCATTGGAGTACGGATCGGACTAGCCAGATGCTTCAAAGCATGCACTTGAGCCACCCTAGGTGGCAAGGTCCGGAGTATGTGTACCAACCCGACATCCCCGATATCGGCATCCAAGGAGGAGTGGTGTTCATGCAGGCCAAGCCCACTCCTGGCAGCACCACGAGCACCCCATTTGATCCCACCCAATTCCACACCATGGATCATTATCTTCCTAGGGATGATTGATTTACCTATTTGATGAAACAATTTGATACAATTTAAAACAATTTGCTACTTGTGTCTGTAATAACTTAACTATTGGATATTTGTATGCTTTATCATCTATTGTACCCGTCGGGTACAAAATTTTCCATATATTCTGTGCAGGTTTTTGGTTCTGTGATGCAGTTACGGCGTAACCTTAGGATCAGTTACGCCGTAACCCCTGCTGCAGTAGGAAATTTTGAAGCAACACAAATAGTTAAGGCTAGACCCCGGAAACGATTCGCATTAGCCACCCCATGACCCACCTTCAACCTTTAGTGAGACATCTTGGGCAAGCATTCGATAGGGGAGTTTATTTCTTTCTTAATTATTTTTCATTTCTATTTTACTTTTTCCTATTTCTTCGTACAAATGGGACTTTGTACACTTCAAGTGGGGGGGGGGGGATGGGAATAGAAATGAAGTGTATGATTACTTAGCTTACTTGCCCTAATTTTCTAGTTGGTTTCAAAATTTTAAACTTATTTGAAAATTTTTTGTCATATTTTTAACCAATCTAGAATAACATAAAGCCGAGCACACTATAACCCTTATTGCCATTGGTGAGATTTAGCCTTTCTGTTTCCCTCATTTTACCCAAATCTACCAAATATTGAGTGTGCCGATAGTATTGTAAACTTTAGAACTTGGCTTTTACATCACTTCGAGACCATAGACGAGTAGTGTATCAAGTTAGCTTGGTGCATTTGGAAAAGGCGATTTGAAAAAAGTAAATGTTTTAGGATTAAAACCAAATAGCCCATATGTGTTCACTTGTGTGCGTTTATCGATTAGTCACATTGGCTTTTCGACCTCCGTGTTAACCCTTTTTGTTGCACTCACCTTTAGTGCAAGATACCCCTAGTTACACCTTTTGAGCCCATCCTTTCATTTTCTAACCCTTATTTTCGTTATACCCTTACACCTTAGCCTACCGTGTAGTCTTACCTTTTTACCTTGAAGTCATTGTTCGCCCTAGTTTGAGGTTCAAAAATTAAGTTCCGAAAGGCGTGCCTCATTTTCTACATCTCGCTAATGATCGTCAAAGACCCCCAAGTTATCACCTTATGCTCAGTTCAAGTGGGGGGAAGCATATGGATGTAAAAAAATATGTGTGCGAAGAATTACAAGCACTATATGCAGAAATTGGCATTGAGAATAATCTTCTCGATCACATTCGAAGGCTGGAAGGAGAATTCAAGAATAAATAATGGTGGATTCCAGTGACATATACTGATCATATGAAGATGAACCTTGAATTATTGGTGGGGCGTTGGCAACTCGGTTTTAAGGTAAGATTATTTGTTTTCTTTTTCCTTTTCACCCATTAAAATATCCCATGCCTATCCTTACCTTTTTGTCGTGAAGCGTGTCTAGGTGATGCAACGAGCAATCCTTGATGTCTTGGCCATGAATTTGGTCATGTATCATTGATTTTGTCCACTTCGCCGTGACACGTTAGTAATGACAGCTCCCCTAAGCCTTTGAATCACTTCAACCCAACATTGCTTTCTAAAATTGTCTTAACCTTAGCTCTAGTGGTGGAGTTGTGTGTAATAACCAAGCTTATGATAGGATACTTACCATGTTCGTGCAATTGAGTGATCACCCCGAAATTAACACTTAGATTAGGATGAGAGTGAGAGAGTGTTTTCGTTCCCATTTCGTGTGGTGTTCGACTCTTATATACTCTAGCATGGAAATTAAAACTACGCATTCATCAAGGATGTATCTTTTGCAGTCTAAATTGGTCTACTTGAGGGAAAGTAGAGTTTAAGTGGGGGGATATTTGATAACATCAAATAGTCCTGATTTTCTAAGCGTTAATTTCCCCCTATATCATCACATTTTGAGTAAAACACTAGTGAGAACATCCTTATTTCTTATTATTTCATTTCAGGACCCATTCGAAGTAAGGAAGCTGCAATTGGAAGTTTTCAAGACCTATTGATACGATTGTCTCTTAACTACGGCGTAACCAAGTAATGAAGTTACGACGCAACTATAGATTACGAAGGCTACGGCGTAACCCTGCTCAGGTTACGCCGTAACAACTGATAAAGCACCAAATTGACAAAGACCACGGCGTAGCCCTCAGCTTAGGCTACACCGTAATGAAGAAATACACTGAATTTACAGAAGCTACGGCGTAACCCCAACTAAGGTTACGCCGTAACCATGGATAAGCAAAAAATATTGAATGAAGTTACGACGTAACTACCTAATAAGGTTACGCTGTAACTAGTTTGAAGCCTATAAATAGTCGATGGTTTCACCAGTTTTAAGTATCTCTCCTTTCCCAAACCTTCTAGGGTTTGGGGAGATCAAACACAGAAGAAGAAGCATGGTTTAGGAGCACTGAATAACGAAGTCCTCGTCTACGATTTCCCTTGTATTCGAGTTTGAATTATTTTTATATTTTTCTAGAACTTATACTATGAATTCATATCTTTAATTGAAGTTTGCATTTTTGTTATTGTTATTCTCTATAATTCTTTATAGACATTTGCTAGTCTTTTCATAGATCGCTAGCCTGGGTAGTATTATAAGCTTGGTAGTATCTAAAGGGCGGAGATATGACCACTGACCCAGTCTAATAGATAGCGAAGTATGGGAGGAATTGGCCATAGTACAACCACTCTTCGTGCGCGAACTGACCAAATGATCACCTATCAAGTGGAGGTATTTAAGAGGTTAGGGGGAATCTAAGTTCCTAACGGTCGGGTTCCCACCGTCTAGATCTAGTAGATTTGGTGCTTAATGACTGCTATTAGGTTGTCGAATGATCCTGGGTGACCTGCTTATCTTGGTGAGGAATCTAAGAACCATAGGCCATGACGAATCGACCAAAGGAGTCTGATGATAATTAACCATTATATTGAATCTTCGTATCGAGAATCAATTCATATTCGTATTATTTATTAAGCTTCGTTTATCTATCTCTTTACCCTAAATTTCTGGTGTCTGTGTAAGTAGGTTGATAGCATATCGGTGGATTATATCAACTCTGTCATACCAATATATTATCATTATCATGTTTAATCATCTTAGTTCTTTCAAGGTCACAACTCTCTTGGGACGATACTCGGATTTACCTAAGGCTTTACTACATCTGATCGGGTTCTCTGCCCGTTAGTATGTGTCTATCCTAAGTTATCTAAGTTTTATAAATATTAAAAGCAGGATGAAATAGCACATCACATACCAACAATAAATAATACATATTCTCACAAAATCACAACAATCTCCAAATGGCTTACTTCCCCGTCTTCAAGAACTCGCCAAAGCTTCCAACTCTGTCTACATGTTTAACTCGATTCTATTTTATCGAGAGAGAAACGACAAGCGATATGCTAATGGGCTCCAAATGAATTTCCGACTTGGTTCTGGTATGAACGAAACCCAAGAATATATCTCTCGAGTTCGGCTATCGACCTTCGGTGATGACCTACAAGTTTCTTGTGGATCTTCGCAAGAAGTAAAAGGCAAATTAAATGTATTGAAGGCCTTGGAGATAAGAAAGATGATATGTGAAACATACTATCAGGTGTTTGACAGGAAGAACTTCCTTGAAGATCTTAGGAAGGCAAAGTGATGTGAAGGGAAATCAAGAGCTTATGTTGTCTTATTTTTGGAAAAAAATGTATTGAATTTCATGTTTAATATGAAATTAATGAATCTATCTTTTATGTTCTTGTGTTATAATTTGTTAATTTTGTTTTTAATTTTTGTATTCCTCTTTGATTATTGTCATATCTGTTTTGATTGTATTGGGTGTTGGTAGAACTATGGTCCTTGCATAAACAATGTAAGAATATATGACTAAGATTTTTGCATAAAGTTATAGGAAACCCTTTATTCTCACATTTGACCCCAAACTTGAATTCATATCCCTAAAGCATTAATTAACTGAAATTGCATTAAAATGGGTAAATCTAGAGCTCGTAGACAGATTAAATGCTCCAATTGTCAAACTGTTGGACATAATAAGTTTAGGTGTCAAAAGGATCAAGTACCAAAACCACCAAAGGAAAAAAAGGTGCGAGGTAGGAAAAGGCATTCTGATGGCAGAAAGCAACATGTATTCATTTAATTATAATTTGCATAACGATTGTTCTTGTGTGTTTACATTGTAGTTGATGTGCAAATGTATTACTTTTGCAGTGGATGGATGAAGACGAGATAAGGCAGACTATGGAACAAGAGTTTCTTGAAGCTCTTTATGAGCAAGACGAAGAACACACAATGTTGGAGGAAGATGAATAGCAGACAGGGATGGATGAAGAAGCATTCAAGCAATTTTTGGAAAAGGAGAGAATGTACAAAAGAATTGAAGAGGAAAAAATGGCTAAACGAAGCAGAGTTTGAGGCAACTTATTATGGAGTGGCTGTGGAGGATTTATATCCAAGACATTCATGTGTGTTGGATAAAAAATGTTGAACTCATTGTTAGTAGGTTGTAGCCATTTGTAATTTGGACACCATCATGTTTGAAATAAATTTGTTTTTGTTGACTTTATAAGTCATAATTGGTTATTCCAAACACGCCCTAAACTGCATATGTTGACTCAATTTTATGCATTTATGTTGTCTTTACTTCCATCTACTTGTTCAACAACCACATTGTATCCTATTATACCCTTTTTTTCGTGCATTATATAATACATCTTAAGTCATCAATTCTTTATCATACCAACAGATTTTCACCATGGATGCAGAAAATGGTTGTCAAATGATATGCCTTGACTGTTGGGTTGAAAGTGAAAACAGGGTTGGATTGACCTTTTTTGCAAGGCGTCTACCTTATAGAGATTTCATGTGGTATGTTTGTCTAGTGTGCCACGAAAGGGAAACACATCTTATACTGGTAGAGGTGGTGTTACAAGGGAAAACACAACTACATCAGATAATGGTGGATATGTAGTGGGTCTACATATTTCTGCATCTACTAGAGTTGATGCTTCCTTGCGCAATTATGAAGAAGAAAGTGAACCACTTGCAGCTCAAAGACCAAGTGGAGAACGCCCAAGATAAACACCACGTGAAGCACCTGCAACTCAAAGACCAAATGGAGAATGGCCAACATAAACATCACGTAAAGCACCTGCAACTGAAAGACCAAATGGATCACCTGCTAGTCGATTAACCAAGTGAATCACCTCCAAGAAATGCTATGTTGTCTTTCAGTCTAAATGTAACTTAACTGATATGTAATTCTTTTGTTATAACAATTGAATTTTGGTTACAATTTGTATCTTTTGACTTTATAAGTCAAATTGTGTTATTCTAAACAGTCCCCTAAACTGCACATCAAATTGCAAACTGAACAACGTAAACATCATAACCACAACTACAAATGCAAACAAAAGATATTTTAAAAGATTATAACAATTCAATGTGGTTAATAATTGTTTGGTATATGTTGACTTTAGAAGTCAAAATGGTTTTTCCAAACAACCCCTAAACTGCATAAGCAAATGCAAACTGAGAAAATGAAAACAACAAAGCCAAAATATACATACACCACCAACTAATTATACCATATACAACAAAATATACATGTTAACAAGTATCGTTTTTAGTAACCATCATCAGCCAAAAAATATACAGCTTCGTTACATCAACAACTAAAAATAACAGGCGAACTTCTTTATGGGAGACTTGATATTCATGGGGGGAGACTTGAGCTCCTTAGGGGGAGGCACATACCACTAATTCATATTTGTGCTGGAGCATCCCACAGCCGCTCCAAGACCAAGTACAACATTTGTAATCCTTTTCCTTGTTTTTGGCCTTTTATGAACAAGGGTGGTAACAGGTTGTGAATTGAAAGCATTGGGAGTAGAAGCCTTGGAAGCTTGGGAAGTGGAACCTTTCAAAGTAGTACTCTTAGAAGAAAGTGTAATATTATTGATATTATAACACACAATAGATTTGATGATACATTCGTAAGGTAGAGAGAGAAAGAGATGAGAGAATGGAATGCCAGAGAGAAACAAAATATGGAAGGTTAGATTCCAATGGAACATCCAACCCTTTCCCTTGTGGGGAGAGGGATATTTATACAACTTACTTACGCCCTCCACCGGGCTGTGGATCAGGCATATAGTGGGTAAAGACCCGTCCTTCTTCTACGGTGTTACATACGCTAATCTATAACTACTAAATAACATTAAGTCTATGAGCTAACATATGCTATAATTTAGTTGGGGTGACCGACTCTTCTATATGGATTTATTAAATCCTAACAATCTCCCCCTAAGGGAGGTCACCCCATAAATTACATTTTGAATCCTAGCATTCTATCATAACTTTCATATCCGAGCTCGTAGACTTTGATTCTTCCAGATAGACAACTTTGCATCTTCAGTAGTGTTTCTTGACATGCATGTTTCTTTGTCATGTGATCACGAGCTTTTTTTGAGATCATCAGCCACAGTGAATCTCCAACTCATCCTTGAAGTATTGCCATCATGTGATGTTGTGACTTTTGGACCGACATGCACACAATTTCTGGGTCATGACATCTTTTCATCAAAGTAGCGGAAGCATTGTTGTACGTTTTGATTGTCATGATTTTCTTCAATTTTGAGTGTGTGATGTGAGCATGCGGTTATGAATTGATGTCTTATTGGCCATCAACTGCAACCATCAGGAGTTCCTGCAAGCAATAGTTAGCAATAAACACACGAAAGTGTCTTTGTTCACTTTCGTTGAATAGGGTTGCAAGAACCACGGTTCCTCGTTGATCAGTATAAATACTGCCTGTGATCAGGTAGAATTATGAAGAATCTCCTTGACAGCGTTTCGCAGCTGTACTAGCCGTTCTCAAACCGGAGCATCTCAAAGTAGACAACACGGAGTGTGTGAACCAGCGAATTGACATTCACTGATTAATGAGAAACTGATTTGATAAACAACCACGCATTGCTGAATAAAGAGTTTTTGCAATAAGACGAAAGTTTTATGAACAAAATCAAGATTCAATCAAAAATACTTTTGTTTAAAAATATTAATGCGCAGTCGATGTGCTAGAAAAACAATATTTTAGCACATCGAAAGGTTTTTCCAAAATTATCCATCAATTTATATCCTGGAACAAGGTTGATTCAAAAGTGAATCGCCCCATCGTTTCTTTCTAGTTGTCACAAGTTTGATCCATGAAGGATCTCACATGTCACCCACCAAGAGCTTGTTTGATATTGGCTCTAGAAGGATTTCCATCTTCATTGTGAATACTTTACATATCACTCGAATGTTTTGGCAATACCAAAAGGATAATGCATAGGACTCTCAATATATATATAATCTTACTTTTCACATTATGTGAAACAACAAGTCTTCATGAACAAGTGTCCTAATGAGATTTTATGGATGATCTCTTGGCTCTAGACTTAATAGTGCACTTTGGTTTACTATGCGGAGACTAGGGAGAGGGTCTCCTTTTTTAATACCTACTATCTCTAAGAGAAAGTTGATAGATTATATCAATTTCCCCGTGAGAATGAAACAAGTTCTTTTAAGAGAACTTGGGTAGCTTGAGAAGTTTAGTGCAGTGCGTCACTGGGTCCATGACGTCTTTTCTTCAATACCGACATTACATTGGTAACCACCAGTAGCATATGTATTGAACCCGGTTTCTGCCCTAAGGTTGAATTATTGGAGGGCTATTTCTTTTCGCCCTTTCACTTTTCATTTTTTTTCATTCTTCAACCCCTTTAGTGCTTACCGATACTTCATCACTAGAATCTTGTTGGGTTTGTTCCAGTCCTAGCTCCATCTCAGTCGGCACTCTTCCCTTATTCTCACTTTTCTCCTTTTTCATCATACCTAAGGACTTCTACACTATCTAGTGGATTGTCCCTGGGTAGATCCATCCAGCTCTGGCGAGATCGTGTAAACAATTTTCTAACGTTATCATCCTTATACCTTCTGTAAATTAAATACAAGGTCGGTCTTTGAAGTAATTCCATGATCGCAATTGCATAGAAAACCATTTGAAAATCAATCGAGGTACTTATTATAAAAACATTAATGTCGTTGTACCTCAAGAGTTTAGACGATTTTGAAATGCTCCCCCTCAATATGTGCATCGATTTATGAAAACATTTAGCACATATGGGAGAGCAGCCTATACTTTGAGTCATAAAAGATCACATTTAATCAAATTTCATATTTATATCACATTCTCTCCCCCGATCAAAAATTTCGAATCCTTTGAGATTTTGGATCCCAAGTGATTTAAATATGGTTAAAAAAAACTTAGGAGAAAATGTGACCTAATTCAACATTTTCTGATAAGAAACATTACTATGTGTTGGATCGATATACTCTGACCAAACTAACTATGTAGGTTGTAAGGGCTTAGCAACCTCGGATAAATCCTAAGTTACTAACAATGAAACACTGAATTTACTCTATTAAGTATGCGGAAACTACTTCAATAAAGCTAAGAAGAATAACTTCAAACTTCAACGATTTTATTAATACTTTGAACCTGCTTGATACACAGATTCACTAACAACCCTAATAACTCTAATATCGAACTTGGTAAACTCTAATATTCTCTAATATTGCGTATGCATTCGTATCTCTAATGCCAATCTAGGGGTCCTTTTATAAGCATAAGGAGTACCCTAGTCGGTTTACAATTCTTGTACGACAAGTAATACTAATCCTAAACTAAGAATATTATAGAATTACAAAGCTTTCCATAAACGATATAGCAGTTCTTTGGCTTTGCAGTACTTTGATGCGAGCAGTACTTTGACTTTCTTCTTTAGCAGTACTTTAACTTTCTTCAGCATTTGACTTTCTTCAGTACTTTGTCTTTTATACCCCAACACTATGCTCCCCCTCAATTCGAGAGGGAGTTTACTAATCACAATCATACGACTATTGTCCACTGTAACCTTTTTATATATGCACATATTAAAACATCACACCACAAGAGTTCAAATTATTAGAGATATCATATTATCATTGGGTTCTCTGTAGTAGTCAATAATCACCATCACGAACTCTTCCACCCACAAAACATTCCAAGCTGCGGAAGATTCTCCTAGTCTTGAGCCTCTTCAGAATAGCAAACACGAATTCCTCGCTCATTTGAAGATCCTTTTCAGTCCAAAACATGGTGTTCCTCCCTGATCTCATCTCGATCTTATACTTTTTCACCCTGTAATCCAAAGCTTCTTCAATCTGTCGTAGAGTACCGTCGCTGAACTTGTGTAACTCATTAAACCTCATGATCATCGTAACCCCGTATTTGTTACTAAAGATAATAGCTCTTGGAGACTCGATCACTGAGTAGTCATGTTTGTACTCAAATCCTTTTGCTTCTCACTGAGGCTTAGTAAGGTCGACTAGAGTCTGGTAGCTCTCAATCCCAAGCTGAAAGTCTCCAACTCTTTTCCTGATGACTAAACCTATTGTCCATAAGTTGACTACTGCAGCTAGATTTTTCTTGTCATGTGGAATTAGATGATTCAGTTGACCTTGGAGATTCAACAAGTACAAATCTTCAAAATCATTTGGGTATAAGTTCTTGAAGTCGTTTTCCTCTATGACGTGTTCTTTAAGGTCTGCTCTTCGGAGGATAGTCTTCTTCAAGTAGTCATACCCGTACATTGGGAAGATCTCTACACTGACAACACTTAAGATATGCATGTGCGTCCGTACAACCCTTCGACTCACTTTGGCACCGTGTCTATCAAAGTAGAAGTGTTGCTTGTGAAACCACCAATGTGAGATACCATACGAAGCAGCGATGTCATACTCGTACACCTTTTCAGCCCAAAACTGATTAGGAACCATATGCTCTAACCTAACATCATGGTACTGTGCAGCCTTCATCTTGGAAATTGATAGTGCATGCCTGCTACCCTTGTTGTCGAAGCGCAAATATTTCAGATCCTTATTGAAAAAGAACTCGAATTGTATTGTAACTTCACCCAGTGGACCCCCTAGTGGGAGAGGTTTGCTGACGTCGTACTAAAGCACATTATTGTCCACTTGATCAGTCAACAACTTGTAACATTATTCCATCTGGTATTGCAAGTGAACCACATCCGGATGGAAAACCTTGAAAATTTCATAAGCTGGACCTTCCAGATCTTTCGGTGTAAGCGTTGCGATCCCTTGCTATTCACAGTACCATTTGATAAAGCTTCCAATGTCACCGGTAATGTTAAGAAGTGAGTTCTCTGGTGGAGCTACATGGTTGGCAGCAATATCACTTGCCCAATTGTGTTTAGGAGTATGAAGATTGGATGATGGGATATACCAGGTTGGTTCTAGAGTGGTAGGTCTTTCTTCCTTCCACCACTCTTGAGTCATCGCTTTAGTAGGAGCACACCAGGTTGATCTTGAAGCTTCAGCTCTGTCTTCTCCCACAAAAGTCTTCCACCAGTCTCTGTTCAGATTTACCTTTGAAATATGTTTATTAGAAATATCTTCTTCATCTGAATCAGAATCCTGGTTAAGAGTGGACTCCTCATTCATTGCAAGATCTTCAGGAATAGGAGAAACTAAAGGCTTGTATCTGGTGTCGAATGTAGTCCACATTGTATGTACATTAGAACTGGCATTATTTGAGAAGTTAGGGCTAGTGGAAGATCCAGGTTGACTCGTTGATGGTGGAGGCAAAGGCGGTAGAGTTGCCTTGGGAGCATCTGAAGTACCAGAAGTTCCAGCTGCTCCTGATGAACCTGCCGCACCGGATGGTAGAGGAGGAGGTGGCGGTGGAGGAGACCCAGATGGTGACTTTGAGGAATCATGTCTCCTCCTCTTCTTTCATTTTCTTTGAGCCATATCCTTCAAATACTGAGCGTAGTTATCACAATAAATGGACTTTTGCGGAGCTTCATTCAACTGATTGTGTTCATCATGCTCCTTGTATTCATATGTCTCATACATGCGTTAGAGGAGAATCTCTTTCATGTTAGAGGTAGGAAGATCTCTGAACCGTGCATGCAGGGGCGCTTTCATTGCCCATTCAACTGCCTCTTTAACATGTTCTTCAATTGCATTCATCACCTGATAGTCGAAATTGAGATTTTCCAGCTTGGAAAGACGAGTACCATGATGTTTAACCACTTTTGGCAGGGTATGCTTTTCCAGGGCTTCAATCCATTTTAGAGCTTCTTCCGTTAGCTCTACCTTAGTGTTTTAGGTGGTGGGGGTGGGGAGTGTTGTTGTAGTGATGGTTGTAGTTGTAGTTGTTGCAGAGTTGTTGCTGTGAGATGGTGTTGCTGTTGAGGTTGTTGGTGTAGGAGTAGACATCGTAGTAACTACAGATGTGTCTTGTTGAATCGTGACCGAAACCATTGACATGACCTCTTTCTCATCATTCATCTTTCAGCTTCAAAGATCGCGGGTCTGTCTTCAATGAATTGTCATCCAAAGTTGAGATCATGTTCAAGGTTCTGATAAGATGAAAGGGTTCCTGTAGAGTTGTTAGGTTCCTCCAGGCATGTTTGGCCGTCTGTTCTTTGCTTGAGGTTTTCCTGAACATTTGGGTAGGCGGTTGACACAAATTCATCTGCAACAAAATCGCTATCTTGATAAGCAACCTCCTTTTCTGTATTCCCTAACCCGGACCCTTCATCTTTACCTACCTCAGTATGAGACTCAGTCTGGATTTATGGCTCATTCAAGTCTACATTACCACCCTCGGTATCCTGAAATTCTGACTCAGTGTCACTAGACTTGACATTGAGTTCAGGATTTGGAGAATGTTCCTCTTCAGCTTCAACTAACTCCATAGCTTATGATGATTATGTGCTTCACTTCTGGAGTATATATATCTGCTTGTGGTCTTGTGAGTTGGAGAGGAAATTTTCAACAATGTCTGAGCAACCTGCTCAACTTCCTCAATCTCCTTACCCTTACCTTCAACTACTGGAAGAGAGTGACGTTTCCTGGAGTCCGGTTCTTGTATGATTTGTCATCGTTTCGACTATTGGTTTTTACGTAAATGATTTATCAGAAAAGTATTTGTTTTTAACGTGGATGTAAAAGAGTATCGTTAATTCAGTTGGACTAAAGTGGGCATAAATTTTTCATACTCAATCAATGACTACAATTGTTTACTTGAAATTGAGTTATTGATTGAGGGAGAGAGTAATATTCAAAATTTATGAACATCTGTCAAGCTGCTTCAACTCATTGTATACTATCTTGGCTTTCATATTTGATGGGGTGTCTATAGTATATGGTCTCAAGTGCCAATTATGTGATAATTCATGGACTTGCTTGCTACCTGCTAAATGTTTCCTAGATTTTTCATATATATTTGAGGTCCATTCGTGTTTATTATCTATCTTGGTTTGGTCCATAGTGTCTCTTGTATCTCTAAATGTTCATATTATGAAAAGTGTGAGACCAAATTGGATTAAACATGATATCTATAAACCTTATGAAAAATGAGGGACCAAATCTGCCAATAGATGAACCTTTTAGGACATATGGTATTGTGAATTGTCAAACTGAGGGGCCAAAGTTTCCAATAAGTGATAGTTAAGTGTGGTAGTATAAAAAACCTTGCGGTTTGATCGGTCAAAACTTTACCAAATCAGTCAACCTTTCCAAACCTGCTTTCTCAATCTCTCATAGCTACGATTTGTCCCCTGTGGTATTTGTGAGTTATCATTCTAGGTATGTGATGAATCATAGGTTCATTTCATAAGTTAGACATCAATTATTTCATCATCATGACCTTAAGTCTCATCTATTGATTGTTTTGATTAGGTTTTCGTGCCGAATCAGAATCATCTCATAGGTTAGTGATCCATATCATGTTTTATTGCTGGGTTTAGGATCAATGGATGTTGTACTTAATTGTTCCCCTTGATCTGTGTGCCTCGATAAATTATTTTGACGCTTCACTCTTACTGTCGCGACATGATTATTGATCTCTGTGATGGTTATTATTATTTGAAATCAATTAGGAGTTATTGAGAAATGTTGCGTTTAACTTATGCTACCCAACAATCGTTTGTATTGATGTGTTAGGATGGTAATTAGGTGCAGTAGAGAAGTGTTCTAGTTTGTGTTTGAATAGGTGTTCTTTCTTGCGAGTTGGTTAAAGTTCTTGGTTGAGGTTTGGAAAAATATTCCTAGTTGCGATTTGATAGGCTCTTAGCTGCGATTTAAGTAAAACATTCTTAGGTGCGATTTGAGAATGATGTTATTGGTTGCGTTTTGTGATGCTCTTAGTTGCGATTTGATAGGATCTCGTAGTTGCGTTTTTTCAAAATGACTGTTGTTGCATTTTGTTCAAATTGTTGCGATTTGTCAGGTCTTATTAAATTGCATTTTGAGTCAAATTGCAATTCCTACAATTTGTTATATGAAGAATATTTTGTTATAAATTGTAGGACCCACCATGCCAAAATTTTTAAGATACTGCAATTTGTATAATTGTCTTGCGTTTTGGCACTTGCGACTTTGATCTAAGTGCCAATTGACCGCTTCCACTTGCATGCTGGGTCCTTGCGTTTGTCATGATTGTGCGATTTGTCTTATTGCGACTTGATGTTTGGTGATTGGTTATTTGCGATCTGATCATACATGAGTTTTGTTATATGTTGCTTCTTGTCCAGTGAGTTTTGTCTAGTTGCGACTTGCCCTCCTGCGATTTGTCACGTAAGATTTGATCATCACAAGGTTTCAAAATTGTGTCTTGTCTATCCTGTAATGTTGATCAAAGTGACATAATCTCAGGATTGTGCCATGTCTCATTAAGTGCTTTCATTCTATATTCATGTCTTATGTTTCCCAATGTCTTGGTTTTTGGTCATTCTTGTCCAAAGCGTCAAAGATGTATCTCACCTAACGTAACCATTCTACATATATATATCTTTGTGAATGTGTTTGTACAGATTTAATAGCTGAAATGAATACACCAGTTGACCAAGCTGCTACTATCCTACCACCCACTCGTACTGATGATGAGATCCTACCGTATATCGAGTGGGTCAATATTGCGGTGGATATCCTGAAGCACACGAAGTTCTTCAGTGCATTCACGTCATGCTCCACGATTCCCTCAATCTACCTTCGTGATTGGGATACGATTAAGTGGGACAAGATCACAACGGTATACAGTTGTCAGCTGAATGAAGAATGGTATGAACTCTCAAAGGACACCATCAGAGACGCTCTACAAATCACACCAGTGGATGATAACAACCCTTTCACCCCTCCACTAGCTACAAAGTAGTTAATCAATTTTGTCAATGACTTGGGTTATCCGTCTGTAGTAAAAAACGTATCCTCAATAATCACCAATGAAATGTATCAGCCATGAAGGGCAATCATCACCATCCCAAACCTGTGCCTCACTGGAAAGACTTCTGGGTTTGAGAGACCAAGGGCTCCAGTGTTTCATATCTTGTGGGGAGAGAGCTATTTATACATCTTACTTATGCCTTCCATCGGGCTGTGGATCAGGCATACAATGGGTAAAGACCCGTCTTTCTTCCACGGTGTTACTTACGCTAATCTATAACTACTAAATAATGTTAAGTCTATGAGCTAACATATGCTAGATTTTAGTTGGGGCAACCGACTCTTCTATATGGATTTACTAAATCCTAACAATCTCCCCCTAAGGGAGGTCACCCCATAAATTATATTTTGAATCCTAGCATTCTATCATTAACTTCATATCCGAGCTCGTAGACTCTGATTCTTCAAATTCCGCAATTCAAATGAATGTTCCTTTGACTTGTGATCTTGAGCTTTCTTCGAGATAATCAGCCAAAGTAAATCTCCAACTCATCATTTGAAGTATCGCCTTCATGTGATGTTGTGACTTTTGGACCGACATGCTCACAATTTTTGGATCATGACATCTTTTCATCAGAGTAGCGAAAGCATTGTTGTACGTTTTGATTGTCATGATTTTCTTCAATTATGAGTGTGTGATGTGAGCATGCAGTTATGAATTGACATCTCAATTTTCATCAGCTGCAACCACCAGGTGTTCGTGCAAACAACAGTTAACAATAAAACATACGAACGTGTCTTTGTTCACTTTTGTTGAATAGGGTTGCAAGAACCACGGTTCCCCGTTGATAAGTATAAATAGTGCTGTGTCGGGTAGAATTCAAGAATCTCTTTGACAGGGTTTTAGCGGCTTGAACTAGGCGTTCTCAAACCGAGCTCTCAGCGGAACAACACGGAGTGAGTGAACCGAATTGAGATTCCTGATTGA
The DNA here is from genome assembly GCA_910596185.1 of Chrysanthemum makinoi. Classification (NCBI taxonomy): domain Eukaryota; kingdom Viridiplantae; phylum Streptophyta; class Magnoliopsida; order Asterales; family Asteraceae; genus Chrysanthemum; species Chrysanthemum makinoi. Next base: position 190,761,670 of record OU343224.1, on the reverse strand, counting down.
TGAAAATGATTTGAAAAACAATCGCGTATTCGAAGAGAGAGTTTTGCAATACGACGAAAGTTTTATGAGAAAAATCAAGTTTCAATCATAAATGCTTTTTTGCTTGAAAATTTTAAGCGCAATCGATGTGCTAGAAAAGCAATTTTTGAGCACATCGAGAGGTTTTTCCAAAAGTATACGTCAATCCATTTCCTGGAACAAGGTTGATTCAAAAGTGAATCACCCAATCGTTTCTTTCCAGTTGTCACAAGTTTGATCCATGAAGGATCTCACATGTCACTCACCAAGAGCTTGTTTGATGTTGGCTCTAGAAGGATTTCCATCTTCATTGTGAATACTTTACATATCACTCGGATGTTCTGGCAATACCACAAGGATAATGCGTAGGACTCTTAAAGGATATTGTCTTACTTTTCACAGTGTATAAAACAACAAGCATATTGTAAGTGTGTCCTAATAAGATTTATGAATGATCTCTTGGCTCTATACTCAATAGTGCATTTTGGTTTTCTTATGCGGAGACTAAGGAGATGGTCTCCTTTTTCAATATCAACTATCTCTAAGAGAGAGTCGATAGATAACATCGGTTCCCCATGAGAATGAAACAAGTTCTTTTAAGAGAACTTGAGTAGCTGGGATGTTTAGTTCAGTGCATCACTGGGTCCATGACGTCTTGTCTTCAATACCGGCGTTACCTTGGTAACCACCAATAGTATATGTATTGAACCGGTTTACGCCTAAAGGTTGAATTATTGGAGGGCTATTTCTTTTCACCCTTCACATTACATTTCTTTTTCATTCTTCAACCCATTCAGTGCTTACCGAGACTTTATCACTAGAACCTTGTTTGGTTTGTTCCAGTCCTAGCTCCATCTCAGTCGGCACTCTTCCCTTATTATCACTTTTCTCCTTTTTCAATCATACCTAAAGACTTCTACACTATCTAGTGGATTGTCCCTGGGTAGATCCCTCCGGCTCTGGGTGGATCATGGGAACTAATACCTAACCTTACCATCCTTATAATCCAATAAAGTAAATGCAAGGTCGGTCTTTGGTGTTTCTCCACAATTGCCATTGAATAGCTAATTGAAAAACCAATCAAGGTACTTGTGATAGAATATCAAAGCATTTGTACCTCAATTGTTTTTGATCTTTTTTAGATGCTCCCCCTCAACATGTGCATCTGTATTTGAAATCGTTTAGCACATGGAGGGAGGAGTGCCTGTTTGAGTCTTAAACAATCACATTTTTATCAGTTTTCATATTTAAATCACATTCTTTCCCCCGATCAAAAATTTCAAACCTTTTGAGATTTGTGATCCCAATTGATTTAAATTATTTAGAAAATTTTGGGAAAAGATGTGGCATGCTTTTAATTTTTGCTGATAAGGAACATTATACCGCTCCCCCTCAATTTATGAGGGAGAGTGTTAGTGTCAGGTATGATAGTTTTGAGAAATGTTTGAGTGAAAGAAATTTTTCATTTTGAAAGATCTTTGAGTACAACGAAACATACACTGACACATAACATAAAAACTTTATTCACCACTTTATAACGTACAAATGGACTCAGGAGTTGATCGGGTACCACTTATTTGAAAATATGAAGATTGAAATCACTCTCCCCCTCAATCGATGACCATGGTCATTGATTAAGTGACAAATGTTTTGAAAAAATGAAGTCCGGTTGATTTTCAAAAATTTTAGTACAATTTATTTTCAAACAATATGTTACCACCATGAGAAAACAAATCTTTTTCTGAAGAATCATATAATGAAAAACATTTGTATAGGAACAACCGTCTTTTTGGCGACGTGCTTTCCTCATCTTATTTTAGGATAAGTGCTCGATATTTATAAAAGTCGATTTTCTTGAGACTTTCCTTTCTAAAAAGCGGGTTACTGACACGAAATAAGCGCAAGCCATTTTAGGCATGTTTTGAAAACATATTAAACTTCTGCTCGAGCTTCATCTAAAGACCTGTGTCATTATTTAATGAAATTTCTAGGTCCGTATATGTTATCGATACCAGAAGACATGCCTTGAAAAAATTATTTTTGGTATTATCTAATTTTTTTGATCTTTATGGATTTTTGTTGGTTTTATATATTCATTTACAATCTGGCATAAGATATGTACAGACTATATTATTTAATTTAAGAAGATGTTGATATGAGTACCAAGATAAGGATATCGTTATTGACGAAGTAGAAGGCGATTCAACATCTCTTAAACGGTCACCACCAAAGCTTTCGAGGCTCCTGAAAAATCGTCTGAACTTGAGCCTTCTGAATGTGAAGTTTTGGTAGCTTCCCCTAAACCGACAATCTTCGTATTGAGACCACTTCCCCCAAGTAGTTGAAGCGAAGCAAACAGTCTCATTGTATGAAACTCCAAAAACCCAAAGTAAACGATAACACCAAAGCAACAGGTTGAAGCACTGATCTTCTCTGCGGTTATCGGTGCCGGAATGAGTGATTAAAGCCCGATCACGTGAACCTGTTGTGCGTCCCTAATGTACACATTACTCTAAGGTTTTGAGCATTTGTCTATTCGGGGAACAATATATCAACATATTCATTTCACTAAATGCATTCCAGTTATCTTACATATAACCAATCAGCCCATAATGTACACATGTACCCAACCAGAGTCGAAACGATGACAAGCTGCTTCAATTGGTGAGCCTTGGTTTTGATGATAGATTCGTGAGGTGGAGAGAGAAAGAGATGAAAGAATGGGATGCTAGAGAGAGAAACAAAAGATGGAAGGTTAGATTCTAAATGAACATCCAACCTCTCCCTTGTGGGGAGAGGACTATTTATACAACTTACTTACGCCCTCCGTTGGGATGTGGATCAGGCATACAGTGGGTAAAGACCCATCTTTCTTCCACGGTGTTACTTACGATAATCTATAACTACTAAATGATGTTAAGTCTACGAGCTAACATATGCTAGACTTTAGTTGGGGTGACCGACTCTTCTATATGGATTTACTAAATCCTAACAGACAGGATCCCAAACTCATCATCAGATGTGTATGAAATAATGATGACGTCAAATTCATTTCCTTTCAATTTAGTATTTGGAAAGATAGCCAAAACATAAAGAAATCAGAGTTCACCCATTACAACTTTCTTACTTTGCAAACATTAAGTCTAACCTTTCACAAAATCCTTATTCTCATATTTTCCCACAAGTCTTCAAGTATCACATCAACAATTTCATCTCCTATATCCCACTTATTCCCATAAGTAGCCATGACATACTCAATCATATCGTCATATACCTTTAGTTTGCTATAATCCTTTTTTTGGCAGATTCTGACACAGCTCCGATTTCTTGCAAAAAAGATAGGGTTATTTAGGCTCATTCCTGACTGCTAACCTTAAAATGGCAATCACACAAATACAGAAAAACGAACTAACCTTTCATCAATTCAGCTTCTTTCGCAAATCTGCATAAATCTTCAAACATTTCATCAGACATTTCATCTCCTTGTAACCAAGTATCCTCATATTTGGTCTTTACATACTTTACCATCTCATCAGTTACTGCTGTAAAAGTAAGGTCCTTGTCTGCCATTGTTAAAGTGTCTTTGAGGGTTGTGTAACGAGGGAGGGAAACAATCAAGAGGGTATACAAATAGCTTTTCTCTGGTTGAGTTAAGGTATGGTATAAATGTGTATGGACTATAATACCCTCGACTAACTAACAAAAATCAGACGCTGACCTGGGGATTAATGGTCAAGGGACGAGTTTAGCCTATAAAACGCATACTTTGGACTACCGACGATGAAAATGGCAAGTTTTGTCCCAGCGTGATGTTTCTGTACAAGTTTAGGGACCAACAATGTATTTTAGTCTAAATGTTATTACTACTACTATTCACTAAAGTATGTTTATAGGAATTACTTTTTTTTTTTTTTTTGCTAAAGGCACACCCAATTGGAGTAAGGTGAACAGTAACTAACGATCGTTAAGTAACGACCGTCATCTTTAATATTTAAAAAAAATAATCCAACACAAGTTTTACGTAATTGGTCCTTCATGTTATAGGTCCGTTGCAAAGTCAATCCTTCATGACTAACTTTGCAACAAAACGCTAACATAAGGACAAATTCCGTAACAAAATTAAAAAAAACAATTTACGAAAATAGTTCTTGGAGTTATCGATCCATTACAGAGTTAGTTTATAAGTGGTTTAGGGGTTATATACAGTAAAATCTCTATAAATTAATACTCCGTACTCGATAAATTAATAACCTCGATAAAATAAATAATTTGTCTGGTCCCAAATTGGTACCAGTACAAATTTGGACCCCAATCGATAAAATAATAAGATAATAATTTTTTTGAAACTCCAGTGTATATATATTGGTACTTACGAAACTATAAATTAATAACTACTAAAAAATTTCATACATATATAAATGACATATAATTGGAACTTGTAAAAATTCAAATAATTCAATTAAGGCCATATGTAATTGGAACTTGTTCCAACGAAACTAACTTTTTAGTTATTTAAAAACAATCAACTTGAGTACTTGACAAAGTTAATTAATTTATAAATGTGAATTCATAAAATGTTAATTCGAACATGCTTTTCTAATTTATTTTTCATCTTTAACTATTATACATTGTAACTAGTATATTAGACATGAAAATTTAAAAATCATACGTAAAACCTTTTTAAATTAATAAATTATTAATTTATCGATATAATAATATCTCTCTAACTTAATAAAATATCACAGTCCCAACACTATTAATTTATAAAAGATTTAGTGTATAATGAGTTTAATAAACTCTTGCTATAAATGAGGGTATAAAAATCTTTTTATATAATATCTTTATATAAGCGTATCATTCTTCAAATAAGCAACAAAATCTTGGCTTATTAAAAGCCGATCGTGTGAGCTCATAAGCCCAAACATATAAGCTTAGCAAAACCCTTAATTACGTTGATTTTTGTTATATAAGCTAATAAGCTCAAAAGTACTCTAAATAAGCTTAAAGAAACACACCTTTACTACTCGTGTTCTTTAAACACACACCCCTTTGCAGAATCTAGATCAAATAAGATCAAACTTAAAGTTGTTAAAATGAGATCCAACTAAAATTTGACAAGTGACACTCTCCTTACAACAAAAATAAATTTTTTATTAACTACAACTAAAATTTTTAAAGTTTCGATAGATTTCTTTTTAAAATTTACGAACCTAGATGATACACTTTGATTAGAAGTGTAATATGTATCAGGTTTTTGTATGTGTATCAGGTTTTGAAATATGTATTAGTGTAATGTGTATCAGATGTATCACTAATCCAAACTCATGTATCATTTGATTATTAGTTGCTAAAATGTTAATTTGTATTAAAATATAATTTTTTTATGTACTATTACTAAAATTGTTATTTATAAATGTTTTAGCTATTTTTTAGACTAGATCTTATTTTTGCAACTTTAATTTTGATCTTATGTTAACTCCCCCCTTTTGCAAAGGTCATTTTTCTTTAAAATTAGGTTGACTTTTATTCTTTTGAGCTGAAACTACTAATTTTACTTCCTAGTTGCTTTCTACAAAGATTCAACATACGAGTAACTATATATTGAAAATGACTCATTAGAATTTTTAATAGCATATTTCGTGCTCGAAGTTCGTTAAAATTGATATTCATTCGTTTTAAACAAGTTATATCTACTTTAGTTTTTAGAGCTAACTTGTATCTAGGAAATACCAACTTCAATTATGGATTTTAAAGGGCTGGGTTATTGGGACGGTACCTAGTTTTTTAGATTGACCCCCCCCCCCCCTCCCCATTACTTTTTTGTTTTTTTTTTATTTTTTTTTTATTTTTTTTTTATTTTTATAATTTTGTTTATATCAAAAGCTATAAACCGAAAATGCGAACAAGTAAATATAAAGTTTAATACGTCAAACGCTTAAAACTGTCATAAATACGGAACAAAAACTGACAAAAAACTTTGTTGTACTGAAAAAAGTGGGAGGACAAAAGGAATATTCCTTATGATTTGACCCCATAGGGAGGGTTTATATAATACAACTTATAAATTTCACAAATTTGACTTTCTTGGAGAGATCAAATACTTAGGGCTTGTTTCTTTTTTTTTTCCTGGATTAAGTGGGTGGGTCCCTTTCTGTTAATGGGTCTTAATGGGGAGGAAGACTATTTGTTTTCTCTCTCCATATAGACCATTTAACAGAAAAAGAAACACATTATATATGTGACCCCACCACTATCTTCCCATTAAGACTCATTAACATAAAAAAGAAACACCCCTTCAGAGTTAGTGCCATGAAAACTTGGTAGTTAGGGGGGAAGGAGTGGTACCCTAGTACCCGAATTGCCACATCACATCTATCAAGTAAAAACCCTCCAACTCAAACTACCAATTACTACTGCAACACTACCACTTACTAAATTGGGTGAGTGGTCACCTATCCTACCCTTTTTTTTTTTTTCATATATTTTTAATACATAAAATCACATACAATATTAAAATAAAAACATATCATTTTATTAAAAATAAAAACATTACATAATACTTAAAAAATAGAAACATTACATAATACTTAAAAAAAAAAGAAACATTATATAATACTTAAAAAAAAGAAACATTACATAATACTTAAAAAAAACTAGATTAAAAAAAAAAAAAAAACCCACTAATCATCGAGATGGGGCAAGTATTGACGTGCTACGTGCTCCGTGAGATCATATCGAAGACGGTCATGGAGAACTTCGTCTAGTAACTCCATGAGATCATGTTGCCCACTATTTTCAAAAACATGCTTTTCTCCATTCGAATTTTTTTTAAAGTAAACTTCGTTGTACTTTGGTGCTTCAACGAACCAATAATTCTCTAGAGTTTGAAGACCTATTTCCCGATGACGATTTATGCTACTACGGCTAGAGCTTGCCGTGTCTTCAAAAAACTAAGCCGCTTGAAGCATAAGTTGCATCGAGCTACTCGTGGATAGATCGTCGGGACGACGGAATAAGTCGAATTGGAAGAAGAATCGGAAGACATATTGATGATAAAAAGGTTGGGATTTTATGAGAAATTGAAAGATGGGTTGTGATGATTTTGTGAAAAATGGGTTGTGATTTTAAAATGTAAATGTGGGGGGTTTTTAAAAAGGTTTTTTTTTTTTTTTTTGCTACTAGCCGTTAGGCTTCCCCTAACGTTCGAATATTCAAAAAAAGTTGCCTCACCTCGATCGGTTTCCAAGCCTGAAATGCTACCCGAATTTCGCTACCCGACCACCAAGGGACGGTGTTACCGATCGGGTTCAAGTACCCGATTTGGTACCCGAGCCCCACTCCCTCCCCTCTTAGAGGCTTGTTACACATTTTATTAACAAGAAGTTAAATGAGGAGGTTAAGCAGCACAAAATTATTGTTCACTAGATAAAAACATACTATGTTTTAAAAAGATTATTTATTACGGCTTTGATTTTTGGAAAATTAGAAAAAAAAAAGTCTTTGACAATTAAACTTTGATTTGAGGTAATATAATAACTTAAACAATCACAATTATTATTTTTAGTAGTACATCATTTAACTTGGAAAAACTTAAAACGAAAAATGAACAAATATTTTGAGACGGTAGTTAAAGAAAAAAACAATCCTTAAACGACCAGCTTTACATGTTGTGATTGACTCCTTTTTAAGAAGACGCTCGAAATAGACTTCGCATGGCTTTCGATTAGCTTCATTTTTATCTACGTCTCTAAAATACATCACTCAACATGTTTTAGGTAAAACCATAACCCGAAATCAATATACTAAACACCTTGACCTTAATACAAATTTCGTAAAAGAGAAACAGGGTTAAATCAAATGCCATGCAATCTTGATTTCAAACTTCCTGCTTTCACAATCAACGGTCTCTGTGTCTTCATGAATGGTGTGTTTGTGAGGCAAAATAAATGAAGTACCTCAACTCATTTATTTTAGTTTACCTACTTTAATTTCGTTTCCTTCACTTTAAATCATTTAAAATCAACTGAATAATTTGATTTATCAGTATTCGTATAATTGCATCGAGTTAGGGTGTGTTTGGGGAGGGACTTACAAGGGCTTATTGAGGCTCGGGCTTTTAAAATAAGTCGGCTTATAAAATAAGTTATGTTTGTCATGCGGGCTTATGAAGTCATAAGCCTCTATAAGCCCCAGTCTCATAAAAGGGGCTAAAAACTTTAGCACAGGCTTATGAACCATAAATTACATATTTAGCCACAAAAATATATAACATATACCATAAAACTTATTTAGGACCCGTTTGGTTTGTTGCTATGAATCACAATGAGTATCGGATTTGGTATGAGGTAGAATGACAATGGATATGAAAAAGTGTGTCATTAGAATTGTTTATGTTTGGTCCATAAAATATGGAATAAAAAAGTGTATAGATATTTGAATTTTGTAATAGAAAAGAGAGGGGCTCGCGGGAATGGATTTCATAGACACCAAATTGGTGTGTAATGAATCTATGACTATGATATACCTATTTCATTCCTGGGCCCACTAAATAAACGCAACGAATCGGAATGAAATCCATATATGTTCATGTTATATACAATAGTTTATTAGAAAGTAAAACAAGAGTATATTGCAAAAACCATAGTGTGGTTTAGAGGTGTCAATTTATGACAAAAATAAAAAAGTATGTTAATTTTGACAAATTTATAAAAGATTTAGGCACATTTAACATATATATATATATATATATATATATATATATATATATATATATATATATATATATAGGGAAGGGATCGGGTGGGTTTTAGGCTTTTAAGTAGGGATGGTGCGAGGAAATATCACGGTAGCTTTTTATAAAAAATCAAAAAAATCGAAAAAATTAAAAAAATAAAGAGAGGATGATAAATTATTAAGAATCGCTGAAAATAATTTAAAAAAAAATCGTTTTCATGATTAAAGGTATTGTGATATTAAGGTCGATTTTGACTTTTTTACAAAAGTCAAGATCTGATCTTAATATCACATAAACTTTTTTTTAAAATAAAAATTGTTAATATCACACTATTTTTTTTATATCACAGTACTTTTTTGTTTTTTTTTACTAATATTATTAAGCGAAAATTACTGTGCTACCCTTATTTAATTTGGTGTGTCTCCACAGACCCAGTTTTAGGCTCAATCTCAAAAATACCCATCAATGTCGGGTATTTATATACACTATATACACGACATTGACGTGTATGGCCAAGAATGACTTTGGCAATTAAATCATAGACAATGTCTGGTAGAAAAGTACATGACACACACGACATGGTTTTTTTATTATTACTCACGTCTCTCAAAGCAATATAGTGTATACATATTCACTATATATACACGACATATGACAAAAAATAAAAAGTGTCGGGTGTAGAGTATATATTTACACGACATATGACAAAAAGTAAAAGTCTTGGTCGAATGAAATGTTGGTGGCAAATTAGGTGAGCCAAATAAATTGGCAAGATAGATATAGGTCCATTTCTATATTTTCACTTACATACTTTACAGAAAAAGTTATCAATTAAATACTTGAGTTAATTACATAAATGTTGGTTTATCCACTTTTATAGATTTAGTCTGAACTTTTTTCATAAGGTTCAGTCACTGAGGTTTCAATTGATTAAGGATTCAGTCCAATTTTGACAAACCTTAGTGACCATTTATGTAATTTTGGCAAACCGTAATGAACATTTATCTAACAAAATTGGGCTGGATCCGTAACTATTTGAAACCTCAATGACTAGACTTGATGAAAAAAAGTTTAGTGACTAAATCTGCAAAAACCTTCAAACAATAATGACTATTTATGTAATTCACTCTAAATCTTTAGATATAGAATGAATAAAGCTAAGAAAAATCTAAATTTACCTGAGTTTTTTATTCAACAAAAAACATGCTTGTTCACAGAAAAAAAAAATAAATAAAAATAAAATAAAATAGATAAGTTCAACCATAATCTTAACGAGTGTGGGAACCCGCGATCTTGGCGGGTTGAACTTCAAAGGACTTCTTTGGCGACACTTAAACCTTAGGGTCTAATTTTGCCAAGTTGCTATAGTTAGCAATTAAGTCTCTGGACTTACTTTGCAAGCGTCGCTTAAACCTTATGGACTATTTTTGCCAGATTGCTATAGATAGCAATTAATGTTGTAGGACTTATTTTCGGTACCACTTAAATATCGAGGACTATTTCGCCAAGTTGGGAAAGTTTGCAATTAATGCTAAAGGACTAATTTTGCAAAGCCACTTAAACCTCGGGGACTATTTACGCCAAGTTGGGAAAATTTGCATTTAATGCTAAGGACTAATTTTAATTGTGCAACTTAAACCTCGGGGACTGTTTTACTTAGAATTAGGAAAGATTGCATTAAATGAGTTTGCTTGGTACTGTTTTCCTCCCTGCCATTTAGTATATATATAAATATCATATTACAAGGATGATTGTGTATGTGGTTGGTTTGAAACTTATGTGCTTATGTAAAGATTTATATGTCAACTATAAGATTATATTTTCAAGGATTTATAGTGATGTCAAGTTGACCTTTTGTATTTTTTTCACTTGTTATTATCCAATTTAGAGTTGTGAAAAGGTATTTGAACTTTTTGTCATAGTAAAACGACACCTTTTACTTTTTGTTGTATATATAGTCAATGTCGTGTAAATATATACTCTATACCCGACACCTTTTACTTTTTATCATATGTCGTGTATATATAGTGAATATGTATATATTATATTGCTTTGGGAGGCGTAAGTAATAATAAAAAAACAATGTCGTGTGTGTCATGTCCTTTTCTACGGACATTGTCTAGTTTAATTGCCAAAGTCATTCTTGGCCATACGTCAATATGGTGTATATAGTGTATATAAATACCCGACATTGATGGGTATTTTTGAGATTGAGCCTAAAACTGGATCTGTGCAGACACACCCAATTGAATAAGGGTAGCACAGTAATTTATCATCGTAACTTTTTTAATAAAAAAATGTTAATATCATGGTTACTTTTTATATCACAAAAACTTTTTTTCTTTTTTTAATATAATTGTTAATATCACCGTAACTATCATATGTTTTTTAATAAAATTATTAATATCATAGTAACTATCATATGTTTCTTAATATCACGGTACATTTTTTACATGTAAAAAAGCTTAATATCACAGTTGGTTTTATAATATCACCATTTTATAATATCACGGTTTTAATATCACATTAGGACTCATAATATAAGTTATATCACGGTAGGACTCATAATAAAAACAAAAAGTGCTCGGAAAAATCTAGAAAAATAAAAAAATCAAAGATAACAATAGTAACGATCCCAAAAGGAAAAAAATTAAAAAATCGTTTACATGGTCAATTCTACCGTGAAGTTAGTGCAGATCTTGACTTTTAACAAAAGTCAAGATCGGATCTGAAATGGCGGTCCGGATCTATCCGCACATCCGCATCTAAAAAATCCTTTTGATCCTCACTCTATATATATATATATATATATATATATATATATATATATATATATATATATATATATATATATATATATATATATATATATAGAGAGTCCGGTTCTAGAGAAAAGTATAATTAGATAGAAAAGTGAGAAAAAAAGTTATAGGGTAGATTATGAAAACGTTTGAAAGTTATGGGTTAAAAAAGAAACAAAACACAAAAAAGGAAGGAGCAGTCTTTTTTATCCGAATTCGGATACACAAACACCGATTCAAACACAAACACTTACCTCACCATCACCACCTCCGTCACCGCCGTCACCATCACACCACCACATACTCCGATACATCACCAATCGCTTCTCACCATCTCCATCGCCACCATCATCATTCCCGTCACCACTCCACCGTCATCATCTCCACTGTCATCATCTCTATTGTCGTCAGTTCTGTCATCATCTCCACCACTCCATCTTTGTCGTCTTACATCCGTCGAACACCGGAAGAAAATTGAAATCAAGCCAGAGATATCCAAAAACTGTAAGCTTTTAATTACATACTTTTAATTTTTTATGTTAATTTAGCGCATCATTGTGAAAATTATAAAATAATTAGTGTTATTGGGGAATGGAACGACATTTAATGAATTTGTATGTTTAAAATTACATTTAGTGCATCTGAGTAAATAATATGTTATAGCACTTGTTTGTATGAATAAGTGCATCGGGGAAACATTATGTAAACAAGTGTAGATGATTAGATTATAATGAATTTAATTTAGTGCATATTTTTGTTAGATTAGAGCATCGCGAGATAGATTAATGCATCCATTGTGTATTGTTAGAGCATGGCGAGATAGATTAATGCATCCATTGTGTATTATTAGACATCGTGTGACTTGTTTCGTCATTTTTGTTTGATTAATGCATCAAAAATTAATGCTATGGAATCTGTTAGAATCATTAGAGCATCACTTTACAAAATTAAGGTATCGAGGTGTATGGTTAGTTCATCAAGTGACAAAAGGGCATAAAATGTGTGTGATTAGAGCATGAAATGAAAAAGTAATGGCATTGAGATTTTGTGATTAGGGCATCTCATGAAATGTTAGTGCATCAAGTGTGTATGATTAAAGCATCGTATTATACATTATGGCATCCATTGAGTATAGTGCATCAAGTTTTCATGAATTACATATGCTTGTATGATTATTGCATCGAGGAATAGTTGTTAGAGCATCCGTTAGTATGATTAATGCATATGTATTAAAACAATAAGGCATATGTGAAAGTTGTCCGAATCTCTGAGTTGGTCGATGAACCGAAACATTCTTGTAATAATGTACATTACGATTCCCGGAATTGATAATATTACTGTATTGGAAAATTAGACCCCTTTATGATTTTGGACACCGGCTTTGCTAAAGGCAATAATGTTGAATAGTAATGCGGTGTCTTTTAGGGCATTGCATGTTAACAGAGTTTATTTAACATGATGGTTTATCTGCTGAATATTATGCAATTTCTGTTCTGTCCAAGTTTCAGTCCCATTGAATTCTAACTATCTTATAAGTTATTACAACTTCAATTGTTAAGCATTTTCTTCGATTCATTTGTTTGGATAATTGGATGCACACTTTGTAAATAATATTATACATCTTTTGCCTTAAAAAAAGGTTCTGCTTACGTTTACCTACAAAAATATCAATTGAACTTTAAGCAATCAAATTCATGAAGGTTATGCGATATTTGGCTAACATTTATACTTGGGCCTGCAATAGGTTTCTCCATATGGTTCTCTATACCGCAGAAAGGGCATGGAGCCACGCCATGGAGAAGAAGCAGCTGATGGGTCCAAATGCTGTCGCGATTCTATTTGATTGGTAGGTTGTGCAAAGCAGTAAAGTGGGCTACACATTTTTCTGAATTATGTGCTATCAAGGGAGACTCTAGAACATCGTTAGAAGCTAATGTATGTTTTGTGGCAGATTTTTTTTTTTTTTTTTTTAATCACTTATGCAATATAAAATGTATATATAACTGGATGAGGTGCACCGTCGATCTCTTTTTGTTGAGCAAGTTGATTTCAATTTGCAGGCTTATGCATCGTATATGAAGGGAAATCTATTATTTGAACAAGACCAGAATTTGGACATCGCATTGAAGAGTTTCAAGAGTGCTAGGCAATCATCTTGCCTTTCTATCTTTTTCTTTATGAAAGGAGTTTTTTTTTGTTATTTGTTCTCTCTTTTGCTAATTTTGTTGTTTTTTTCATGGTACTTGATATAAACAGGGTTGTTTATGAGGAACTTGGAAAATACGGGGATCTGGAAAATCAAGTTCGTGCCCATGAGCGTGTTGAGGAACTAGAACCACATATAACTGTTAAGCACAAATGGTGAGTCAAATTTACAAGCTTGAACTCACACACATAGGGAAATTGAAGGACTACTTGGACCTTTTTAAATCCAAGTTGGAGTAGGCTATCAACTTTGAATAACTTATTAGGCTGAAGCTAGATCTCAGATTAGATGTATAAAACCACTACATTAAAATTATAGAAATCTTAGTTTCTTCTGTTTAATTTTTGGATTTCGGTCATTATGGCGAAGCTAGATCTCGCAGCATCTATGATGTATTTGGCTTGGTCATAGATTCCCGATATCAAATGCAAAAACTCGGGTTGCCATATTGAAAGGTTAGTTATCGATGTGTAGAGCTTTAAGTGTATATCGATTTCCAATCTTTGGATGCTGGATATCACGGTTGAAGGTTTTGATAGGTAATCAGGCTATGTTACGATGGCATGATGATGTTGTGTATATTGTTGTGAAAACTGCATGCTTGATATGTCTACGTGCTTAATTGTATATGATTAATCACTTTCTGTTTTTCTTATCGCGTGTGTGTTGTACAATTATTCTTTCAGCTCGGGATATGGAGAAAGAGCTTGGGGATCGAATGGAAGCACTCTTCCTCTGGCGAGAAGAGACTCGCTGTTTTTGACAAAATTTTTGCTGCATATCATGAAGCCCGAGCCTCCATTCGCAATGACTTGGTATGTAGTTGGTCGCTTTGTCCTTGTTCTAGTCAAATTCCCTCATAATTTCCATCCCTATGAAGTGGATAAAATATGTTTTTTTTTGCATATAACACCATTCACAATGATAAAAAATAAGACATCTGTATGAAATAATAAGACACCTATGGTATTGAAATAATAAGACATCTGTATGGAATAATAAGGTACATATGTTTGATTTTTTAAATGCATCTGTATGGAATATTGATTGAAATAATAAGGCATATGTATGGAATAATTTAGTGCATCCATTTAACGTACTTTAGTGCATCGTTAAATGTTCTTTGAAACTTTGTTATTTGTTCTCCAAAAGGGTTACGGCCATCTCCTCAAGTTTTCTTCTTCGTATTTTAACCCTTTAGCGAAGCGGATGAAAATGCATTTTCACATAATCTAATTGTAAGATTGACTAATGTTTATGAACTTATTTAAGTTTGAACTGAATCAATGAAGTATATCAACAAATAAATTTATTTCTTGACCGAGATGTGAGCATACATGATCACTCATATGAACAACGATTTTTCTTTGTTAGAGTGCACACTCCCCACAATTTGGTCTCTTATGCTTATGTTTTGATGAATCAATAAAATGAGGTAACAAGTCCAGATCCTCCACTTCCTGAACCTCCGAGTTGAACTTTCCACTCATTCGCAGACACTTCTTGCATCGACACAAGCACACATGGTGGATTTTCGTTTTCGTAGGCATGCAAATGATTGTTTGCCTCAATAGTAAGTTTTAGCTATCTCCTTGCCCTTTTTATGTTGTTCATAGGCTTTTTTGCCCTATCGTATTTCTTAGCAGAATGATACTAACTATGATTTTTGTGGCTAGGATATGTCCGGCAACCGCCCTTGCAAGAACTGATTGCTAGTGATCTTCATGGCAATGATGGCATTTTCGTCATCTATTTCGAGGTTATACTTTTCTGACTTGATCTGATTAATACATCGTATATATGCATTGGTCTGAACATATATGCACTCTTTATGCGAGACGCGTGAGTTTCATTTTAAAGTTAAAACCGGCTGATAGAGCCTAATGGTCGTTGTGTCATTAAACATGCATCAATAGCAAAATACTTGTGCATCGCGAGATAGATTAAGTCATCTGTTTGTTTGATTAAGGTGTCGACAATTAATTTTGTGGTATGGTTAGTGCATCAATGAAAACATTAGGGCATCATGATACAAAATTAAGACATCGAGAGTGTATGGTTAGTGCATCGAGTGACAAATTTAGGGCATCAATTAACATATTAGGGCATCTATAAGTATGATTAGTGCATCGAATAGGCAGATATTAGTGCACCCATTTGCGTATTTAGAGCATCTGTTTGGACATATTAGCGTAGAGATCTTTATGTATGCAAGTAATTATTTTTCTTTTGTAACCTGTGTCACTGTTAGGTGACTAAATGAATTGGTCTAAGGTTTAACATTAGTGATAACTTGTTTATCTGAATTTGCTCAAGCTTTTCATAGTTGCCATTAGCGCAATAGACTTATTGTAGGGGCCTTGTTAAACCAATAATACTAGTGAACACTACATTGTTAATCTCTATATAAGGTGTGGAATCGTATCGAACTTTATGTTTAAAACCTTCAAAGTAGTATTTCGAGTAAAAGCATGAATGCTAGATACTTAAAGGGAAGTTTAGAATTAGTTTGTGGGTTTCTAGTTATTTAGACGTTAGTGATAGGACCGACACAAATACAACACGATAATACCCTTTACAATATTATCCAGGCCTAACATTTAGTTCTTTACTATTGACGTGAAGGATGAAGAGGCAGCAAGAGAGTCAAGAAATACAAAACAAGAACGTTATGCAGAAATACGCAAGAGAGTCAAGAAATACCTAACATTTACTAACTATGATTTTTGTGGCTAGGATATGTCCCAGCAACCGCCCTTGCAAGAACTGATTGCTAGTGATCTTCATGGCAATGATGGCATTTTCGTCATCTATTTCGAGGTTATACTTTTCTGACTTGATCTGATTAATACATCATTATATGCATTGGTCGAACATATATGCACTCTTTGTACGCGAGAGCGCCTTGAGTTTCATTTTAAAGTTAAAACCGTGATAGAGCCCTAATGGTCGTTGTGTCATTAAACATGCATCAATAGCAAAATACTTGTGCATCGCGAGATAGATTAAGTCATCTGTTTGTTTGATTAAGGTGTCAGCAATTAATTTTGTGGTATGGTTAGTGCATCAATGAAAACATTAGGGCATCATGATACAAAATTAAGACATCGAGAGTGTATGGTTAGTGCATTGAGTGACAAATTTAGGGCATCAATTAACATATTAGGGCATCTATAAGTATGATTAGTGCATCGAATAGGCAGATATTAGTGCACCCATTTGCGTATTTAGAGCATCTGTTTGGACACGAAGCAAAAGAGCATATCTTTGGTTGGTCTATATTATCTAATCTTGTATATATTCTCAGTTCTCACGATTGCTTAATTGTTTATGCATGTATTACATTATATAAATAAAATTTGAGGCGTTATGTAGGAAGAAGAAGCAGCATCTCGAAAGGCCAAAGAGGAGGAAGCTGCGGCATTAGAGTTTGACAAGTGGAAAGGAGAACTTTCAGTAGATGCTGAAGGTACTACAGAAAATGAAGTTCAAGAAGGAACCTAGGGTTTACTTTATGATTTTGTGGAATACTTCAAGGTATATCTTTGGTCCTTTATTTGTTGCAAGTATCTGGTCTTGGATGTGGTTACCTCTAGCAGTAGAATAAAGGAGTCATTAACTATATGAATGCAGTTTCTCTCCATACGGAATACGAGTTAGTGTGTTTAAGTACAATTTTAGAATCTAAATTAAGGGCCTTTTTGTTTTCTATCATCTTTGAGTGTATTATGGATAAGCAGGTAACTTATGTATGTCTGAAGTAAGAATAAATGAAAATCGTTGTTTGTTCAGTCTGCTGAATGAGCAGTCTGTATGTCTGGAAGTTCTTTGTTTTTCAAATTTTTTCCTAGGTTAGATTTTAAATTGTTTTAGAATAATGTATCGTTTCATTATTACCTAAGTATACACCAAGTGCTACCTAGACACAGATGCTTCGCCTTGATACTAAAACGTATAATGAGGCATAGGTTTAGTACTTTAGTTTGCATTTTTGGTATTTCGTTGACTGTTGATTTGTTCATTATGTTTAATGATAGTTATCTAATATGTAGGTGTCGTAAGCTGCTAGTAAGAAAACGGCTTCTGAGATACCTACTCCTGAGTTTCTGATTGTGAAACGTATGAACGAGATTATTATGCCACTATTAATCAACCGACGTCTTATATACGCGCAAAGGGAGGTATGCTAATAACTGGGACTATTGATTTAGAACGTCGTTAATTGATATATGATATAAGCTTTATGTATTATTATGAGATATTTATATATTATGCTGAGTCGAGAAAAGGTAGATACTAGGGAATCTATGAGTATGAGTAATGCATCGAATAGGTAGATATTAGTGCATCTATTTTCATATTTATAGCATCTGTTTGGACATATTAGCGTAGAGATCTTTATGTATGCAAGTAATTATTTGGGGAAGTTGGTGTAGCCCTCATAGGATAACAACAATTTGGGGAAGTATCTAGGTTGATTAATAGCTTGGCGCCACACTACTCCTTAGATATAGTATATTATAAGCATAGCTTTTGAACTGATTAGAATAACTAATTTCACATAAGTTAGAGTAGTATTTTAACGTGGTTATAGGCACATTAACTGATATCATAATTCATATTTTTCAAAATCATTTGGTCATTACCATGGTTAATTTCGTATTTTGTCTTCAATGTAATCTTTTATTCAGAAATTAACTGTAGATTTGTAGGATTTTAAGAGCTGTTAGGGTATTAGGGAATATGAACGATATATATTTCAGCTTTATATTTGCTTTGCCCAATGTTTGTAGTTCTTGATTTGTTTTTGACAACTATGTTGAGCTGAATCAGATTTTTATGTATAGCCTCGCTATTTAACATTCTTATGGTTAATTGGTCCTTTTTTTAATCGTGCAACTTCGGAACAGTTATCGATATATATATATATAAATATATATATATATATATATATATATATATATATATATATATATATATATATATATATATATATTCATGTTTATGTCTCGATGAAATTCTCCTTCCTCAAAGTATTTTAGTGCATATGTTTGTATGTTTAGTTGTTACTGTTATTTATTAGTTTGTTCTTTGTCATTTTATATTGTTATTGTTTCAAATAAGCTGATACTTTCTGCTTTCAAAATATGATACTTTTTGCTATATCTTGATAACTATAACCATTTTTGTTCTTGCAGTATATACAACCTCATGAATATACAAAACTCTCTCAAGTCGAACTTTTGGTGGTTGATGAAGTTGTTGCTATTCCACTGTCGATTGTGAAGACTTTGCTTGGGCCTTCTACTGTTCATGGGTATAAAGTATACATTTTTTTCTCATTATCTTCACATGTTTGCTTGCATAATCTTTCACATAATGTACTTGCTTCTTTCTTAAAGGTATGAAGGTACAGGGCGGTCTTTATATTTAAAGCTACTGCAACAATTATTTAAAATGTCTGAAGATGCCTTAAAATGTATTAAAATGTTTGCTTTTGTTTATCTTTAAAGCTACATGCACATATGTTGTTTGATATTTTTTAATGCAGGTCGCCTTTTCAAAGAAGATAGATTGGGATGAAGCTATTAGATATGATTCTGGTGATCCAGTTGAATTATGGCTAATTGATATGTAACCAAATAATGGACCGACTTGTAGCGCAATATAGTTCTTTTCTAGCGTCTTTAGCTGTTGATTCAGTACTGGCTGTGGTCACTGACTTCTTTGCACTATCTTTCTAAGGCAAAGGATTTGGTTATTAAGGATGTTCGAGCGTGGTGATATCGAGTTTATTAGCAAGACTATTGAATTGCTTGCCTATTGTGAACATTGAGCATTTCTGCACTGAAAAACTTGGGTTTGCGGATATGATATAAGAGGTATCATGTGGAGATGGGAAGACAGTGAAGATTACTGGGATTAAGGATATGATGGGTAGAACAACAAATGTGCTTGTTCGTGGGTCAAATTGATGAGGCAGAAAGGAGTTTGCTTGATGATTTATGTGTGGTGAGGTGTCTAGTGAACAAAACATTTTTGATTGCAGGTGCTGGTGTCCACCCGATGTGTTTTATAATGATCATGTAAACGCTTTTCTAGTTTTGGCTTGATATTTTTTTATCACTTTATATAACTTTGATGGTCAATAGTGATGATTGATATCTATCAGCTCTTCGGGGCTCGTATGCTGTGTACGTTGAATTCTATTTTGTAAAAATTGGTCATTATGTAATAAGTTTCACATTTTCTGGACTTTTATATAGCTATTTTTTTATAATACATTTTAAATTTGTAATTTCAATTAAAACTTAGTACAGACATGTAGAATATATACATGTTAGACTTTTATATAAACAAACAGATCCAAAAGAAAGTAAAAGAGGGACGAATTTACAAAATTTACCCTTAAAAAATAAAGAAAGTAACAAATAGGTCCCTTGAGTTGGGAGGAAAAAAAAGAAGGGGAAGGGAGGAGATCTAATGGTGGAGATTGCTTCTCTCACTTTTCTATTGAGATGGACTTTTCAAATGATCCAATCTCTATATATATATATATATATATATATATATATATATATATATATATATGTATATATATATATATATATATATATATATATATAGGCTTTGGTTCCATTGAAAAGGTTTTTAGATTGAGAAGGTTAAGAAGTGATTATAGCCATTTGATTCTTTTGATCTTAACTAATTATAAAAATTGTTTATTATGATAAAAGGGTATAATAGTAATTGAATCAATTAAAAGCAATTAATGATTAAAGGTGCCTAGTGTAATTTTTAAAATTTTGTATTTGACTACATATTGCATATGACCGTTTTTTTTTCTCTTTGCTTCATTTTAATTTTTTTTCCGTATATAACTACTATTTAATGAATCACACGCTATTATTTTTGTTTAATTTAAGTATAATGATTCATATGCCCATGGATCCAAAAAAGACAACAGACCACAAGAAAAAAGTTTAGTTAACGTATAATTCGGTTTTTTGTGTTTTCGTATGCTTGTTTTTTGGTACACTTATACGTTATCATTTGGGTTTTGAATCATTAAATGATAATATATAGCAAATCACTTAGAATAATGTGTGTTTTTCATAAATTATTTTCGGGATAGTGAATCATATAATGAAGTGGGCGTCTTTTTTCTTTTTGTATTTTGATTCAATACAAGTAAATGATAGTTATATATAGCAAATCACTTAGAATAATGTGTGTTTTTCATAAATTATTTTCGGGATAGTGAATCATATAATGAAGTGGGCGTCTTTTTTCTTTTTGTATTTTGATTCAATACAAGTAAATGAATCAAAATGGGGTTAGTAAACATCACTTGATTAAATTAGTGAATCATTACAAGAGTTATTTTGAATCATGTATGGATGAATGAATCAACATTACACAAGTGTTCTTTTAATTGAATCATTGACTGTTCATATACTAATGATTCAATAATTCAAAAAAAAAAAAAATAATAATGAATCATTATATAATAGCATGACAATGATTCAAAAACGATTTATGTGTAAGAATATAAAATTTCATGTTATCATTTTCGATTAGAGCCTAAACAAAGAACTATAAACAATTTCTTGAGCCATAAACTAAACAATTGAATCATAAACAATTATATGAATCAGTGGTTAAAAAAAGTTACGTGATAACAAGGTTAGAGGTTTTTAAAATATAAATCAAAATGATATTGCTTTCAAACGAAGAAAGAAAAAATGATTAAAAATAAATCGGTATACCATTTCACATCAAATATAACGGCTTTAGATATTAAAATGAAAAGAAGTAAACGAATTGATTCATTAATGCAGTTATTAATATAGTTAATGAGAAAGAGAATATAAATTTTAGATACCATCATGCCCTTAAGTTGATTTAATGGGATCCATGGTCAAGATTGTTTTTACTCTTCTTACCAAAAGCATCCAATCGTCCGGATTATATATATATATATATATATATATATATATATATATATATATATATATATATATATATATATATATATGGGGCATTTATTTTGAGAACACTGTTAAGTCATGAAGGCTGAGAACCCTATGTACTAATAATGCATATTGTGCAACATATCAATGCAACATATCATTTTTTTAATTATTAAACATTTTTCTTTAATCCAAAAGGGTATAATAGTAAGAGTCAATTTTATATTATTTTTGATTTTTTAAAATAAATCATGTTTTTTGAAAACATTCAATTTACGTTTTTTTTTTTTTTTTTTTTTTTTTGCTTTTTTCTGAACATGCATGTTTTAAAACTGATTTAGTGCATATGTGTTTTTATGAATTAATTTTATTATTTTGGTTTTTGGAATAATTTTTTCGACATACACGTTTTTCAAGCAAGAACCAAGAACATGTAAATTTATAACAACCAAGAACATAATGTTAAACACAAAATTCGATATAGATTTAAATACAATTAAAATACAAATTTATAATAAGAAGAAATATATGAATATAATCTTTACACTTGTGCACTAACAATAATTAACGTAAACGGACATATGTGCACAAAACATATGTGTTTGAAGTTTCTCATCAGATTATTTCTGAACATGTGTGTATGTCTTTCAAAAACATATATGCACGCCTTCCAAGAACATATATGTACTTTTAGTATGTGTGCACGCCTTCAAAAAACGTCACGCCTAAAAAAATAATAGCCAATATTAAATACTTTTAAAATAAAACACAAGATAACATAACACATATGGACAAACTTAAACTAACAAATACAAATAAACTGGAGACTTTTTTTTTATGTATGCAAAACATATATACCTCCGATGATTATTCAAAGTTTGTGTTTCATGGATAGAAATCGCACAAGATGGATCATATTCGTCATCTTTTTCCGGAGACATGACTATACAAGAGATCGACATATAAACATTGCAACATTTATGTTGTTAAACATAAAAAACATATATGTTTTCCATGTCCCAATTTTGAACATGGAAACATTAATGTTTTCACAATAAAAACAATTATGTTTTTCATCATTCATGTTTTAAACATAAAAACATTCATGTTTTAAACTAAAAAACAATTATGTTTTTAAACATAAAGAGCCAAGACCCCGCCTGTCAAGAATAACCTCATAACCACTAAATGAGTGGTGGTCCACAAATATGTCTCTTGCACAAAGATGTGTAAAGAAATCACCAACAAGTGTAATCACAAAACCAAAACGACAAAGGATCTATTTCAGTAAAGTTAAAAGGAGAAAGACATTATATGCATGGCATGGTTACTTTCACGATGAGTTGCAATTATGGTTGTGGTCAGGTATAAAAAACATAAATAGTAGAACGTATAATAAGAAATGAACAGATACACTTGGATTCGAAATAAAAGCAACATATCATACCAAATCATCATTAACTTGACTTCGAAAAATCTAATTCCTTGGAAATTGTTAAAGCAGTTATAATAACTGGGTCGGCTAAATAAAATTGTAAATCGAATATCAGTAGAGATTTGCAATATCAAAATAAAATTGTAGATCGAATATCAGTAGAGATTTGCAATATCAAAATAAAAGCAAACCTTACATGTGGAGGCGGCAGTGTGCTACGGTGGATCTGTAATAGCGGCGGTATGAAAGTGTTGTATGCAACAACGGTGGTGCTCGGTGGTGGTGCTCAGAAGTGGCGGCGTACGATGATCTACATGGTGGTCGATTTTTTTGATAGACATGAAGCAAAAAAGAGGTGGCTAGGGTTCTTGAGAGGAAGAGATCAAAAGTGAAAGAGGGAGATCTGAAAAATAAAAATCATGAAACGGTTTTAGTATAAAATCCTTGTTTTATGAAAGAATTAAATTCCCATTTTGCCCTTACTTTATTTTTTTCTATCAAATTAAGTTATATTTATTTTCAAAAATGCTTATGCATTGACATGATGTACCTTATGTATCACTAGAGTAAAAGGGGTTCGCGTTTCTGCACTTAACAGGATTCTCAAATAAAAGTTACACTATATATATATATATATATATATATATATATATATATATATATATATATAGAGTCGGTTCTAAAAAGAAAAGTGTGTAGTAGAGAAAAGTGAGAAAAAAGTTACAAGGTAGATTTTGATAACAATCAAAAGTTAATTAAATAAAAAGGTAAACAAAAGAGGGGTATAGGAATTGGTCATCATTTGACATAGTTTCCAGTATTCATATTAGACACATAATCCGATCAAACACCTCCGTCACCACCCAACACCAACTCGTCTCAATCCGTCACTACCACTCCGATCAAACAGGACACACACTCACATCAAACAGACAATCAATCAAACACACACCATTGGATTAAGGCATCACGTGGAATCCAACAAATTATCTTTGATCAAAAATCCGTGTTACATCGTTATTCAAATCACTCAAACGAATCTTCTTATTCAGGTTATATATAACATTCAGCTTATTTTAAGCTTATTTCTTTCTTATCTTACGTTTTGTTTTTATCAATACGAGTATGATATTTTGTTTTTCTGTAAATATGTATAAAATTAAAGCATTTGCGTGGATTCAAAATTGTGTAGATTAAAATCAATTATGTAATGATTTTTTAAGTTTTGACAAAAAAATGCATAAAAGATGCGTTTATTAAAATTGCTCACAATGTGTTTGATAGAATGTCTCAACAAGATTTTATGAAATGCAATGCACTAATTCAAAGCATGTGTGTTTAATATTGATTGATATGAAATCTTAGGGTATCAATGTGTATATTTGCAGCATGAGATTACACATTAGGGCATCCAATTGCGTGGCGCAACTATGTTTATAGTTGTTGCATCCTCTTAAATGTTGTATGTTTGTTGCATCGTTGAACATATTAGAGCATCAATGAGTATTGGTTAGGTCATCACTAAGTATGATTAGTGCATCGTCAAACATATTAAGGAATAAGTGTGTATGTTTAGTGTATTTTTTTATATGTTTAGTGCATCGTTAGACATAGTAGGACATCCATTTGTATGTTTATGCATCGTTGGAAATATTTGGGAATATGTTTGTATGTTTAGTGAATCGATGAACACATTAGGGCATAGTATGACTAGTGTAGTGCATGGAAGTCACACATAATGGTCGGTGTGTATGTTAGTGCATCATTGGTCATATTAGGGCATCCATTTGTATGTTTAGTGCATCGTCGACATTACTTGGGCATTTGTTTTTGTATGTTTAGTGCATCGATGAACACATTAGGGGATCAGTGAGTGTGTAATTCATCGTTAGACATATTAGAGCATCGGTGAGTATGGTTAGGGAATCAGTGATTATGATTAGTGAATTGTTAGACATATTAAGGCATCTGTGTGTGTTGTTTAGTGTATCTGTTTGTATGTCTAGTTCTAGAAGTTGTTCTTTGATGTGTTTTGATAAATAACTATATACGCATTTGCATAGAACCGTCTATTCTAATCTTTTCGCAGTATCAAATAGTGTATGCCCATATGTCTTGCTAGTATAGATAGCTGAAATTGATGTTTAGTCATCTAGTTGTAGCTATTCTGTAGTTTGGGTTTTATAGTGCCATGTTGTTGATTAGATAGCTAAAGAATTGATTACCAAACCAGCAAACTTTTAAATCATATGGTGATTATTGTTCGGGATCAGAAGGTATGTTCTTGTACCAAGTAGAGCTCGTTGCTACTAGAAAGTAGCAGGGGCAACATGGTAATTTTGTTGACTTTTCGGTCCAGTGATTCTAGATCATTAAAAGGATTTAATAAAACTGTTGATATTTGTGAGTCAAGTTAATAATTTAAATCCACTTTTATTCATTTCATGTACAACCTTTTTCTACACTCGACTCTCATTCTTTCTAGAAAAGTACCGAGATCCGTTGGTGGTATGAAGTAAATTTCTCATTTTTTTCCAAGTTCTTCGCATTTACTTTCTAGTGGATCATCTTATTAATGTGCTTGTTCATGGCATTATGGTAGTGCATCATGGACATATTAAAGGCATCAACATGTATTTTTGTGCATCCATTTGCAAGTTTGTTTAGGATTAAGAGATGAAATAATTGAAACAATCGTTAGTGGCCTAGTGGTTATTGGTTCAGATAAAGAACAAAAGAAAAGTTATTGGTTCAGGCTTGGATATCGATCTTTCTTAGGGTGGGAATTATTACATGTTAGCTTGCTACTAATTTAGTTAGGTTTTTTTTTCAGAAGAGACAGTGGGGCTAGAGACTAGTAATGCATGTACGAGTTTGTCACAAATCATATGTGTGCTTTTTATTTCGATTCCAAGCATCGTTATATATAAGAACTGAGAACTATTTCTTCGGAAAATATAGCCTTTGTTTTGTTCATATCATCAATTTAATGCTCTAATTTTACATCTGTAGGTTGAAGCTTTTCATGTAATATGGACGTGTACATCAACTCTGCATTTGTCTCGCTATAGGGTTGAGAACTACTATTTTGTTTGTACTTCATTATGTTGATCTTGCATTTGTCATTCTCTGTATAGTCATATTGATATCTCTGAAGCGAAGCGGTTTATGGTCCATGTTCGTGCAGTTGAAGAATCATAGTTCCACAAGATACATACCAAGCTTTATAGGGAGCTCGAGAAAAAATTTAGTGGAAGGTATCTTGTGCGATACTATTGTTTGTATATGTCTGATCTTGAAATTGAAATAAACCAAGACTAATATTCACATTGCTGTAAAAATGTAATTAGGCCATAGATGGTGGCGATGGATTTTTAAAATACCCATCAACAAAATCAATATGTATCTAATTCATCATTGATCGAGGTAAAATCTACGTGTCCATTACTCCTTCATATGTTACATTCACAATTTTACTTCTCTTGGTATTTTCACCTTTACATTACATTGCTGCGGTCAACTTGAGACTGCAATAAGTAAGTTAAATAAAATCCCAGGGACATCGAAATGATAGCATGAACCCCATATCCCTTCTATTCTTTTGGGAGCAAAACTATGTTCTCAAGATGAAACTTGGAGTTTAGGCTGATGTTTTGAGCCATGGACTAATTGATCTCAATATATCTAGACATAAGTTTTACTTTCTTAGTCACTGATTTATGAATTTATGACTACAGAAATAAAACTAGTTTAATAGAGTAATTGTCTAAATCTTCGTTCAACTATATGTTTGTGGTGGCAGCCAAGAAATTAGATCTGATGGATATGAGGATTGTTGGCGGTCTTTCAGCTGGAACCGAAGAAAAAGACAAAGGACTACCAAATTCAGTGTATGTTAAGATTTATTTTGATGCAGTAGAATTTACTTAGTAATAGGTGCATCGGGTTACATGTTAGTTGTTGTTTCATCAGGTGTTTGTGCAAGGTTACATGTTAGTGGTTGGTGCATCGAATCTAAGAGAATACGTGATGCAGGTTTTACTGACCAGGTCTTAATATTTATAGTGTCTCGCTATACCTATGGTCTACCCTAATGCACTAACGGGCAGTGTACCCGGTCGTGTGTAGTGTAGTAAATGGTAAAGCCGTGGTCGTCCCAAGAGCTATGTGTGTTGGATTATTACTAAGTCTAATTGTCATAGAATTATAATGGTTTTGATAGGTATTTAATTAATTAAACTACTAATGCAGAATATAAAAGCAAATAAATGGTAAAATCAATAGAAGAATAGTGGTTGCTAACTAGTTAATCCTCCTAACTAGTTATGTCTACGTCTACCTACTTCCAATTACTTGAGGTGGGGTCAAATTCGAGAGGACAACATTTGGTCAATTGCCTAACCTATCGGCAAAAGATGCCACCACAGGAGAAATCGGCGCACCATCATAAATCTTGTTGTTCACGGTCCCCAAGCCGAGTCATTAGAAATGCTGCTACATGCAAGATTCTAAATAGTGAGTGCCCGCGACGTTAGGAACTTAGACACTACACCCCCATTCTTAAGTTCATCCAAGCGATAGGTGATCGGTTGGTCAATCATTTTTCAAGTAGAAAGGGCGTCAGTTGGTCATATCTTACCCTTCGAGTCTCGATCCATTCACTAAGATTAGGTTGGTCATATCTCCTAGGCAATTGGCCTCATAAGCCATTCAAAACTACCGAACCAGGGTGACTACCAAGAACTATGCATGCATACATAGAAATAATATGCGAGTAAGGTAAGCGTAAACAAAACAATTAGGAATCATAACTTGGCTAGCACCAAAGGGTGCTTAGCGCTCATATATCATGCACATCAATTCAATATTCAAGGTACGAAATACATGAATTGAAAGTAAAAAATATAAGCTAAAGCTTATCGTAATGGTGTGACTTCTCCCTTGAAACAGACTCATTATACTCCCTAGACACACTTGAGCTTTTTCCCACATTCGAGAGTGTTGTGTTTGGAATGGGATGCTTTGAAATCTGGAACCGTGGGGTATTTATAGGTGATGCCGGGTTACGGTCTAACCAATAGAGATTTGCCCGTAACCTTCTATTTCTTCTGTAAATGCTCGTCTGCCCGGATTCGGCGTAACCTTATAGAGTGGTTACGCCGTGGTCTTCAATAAACTTCGGTTACGTCGTAAGTGATGCGTAATTCGGCGTAGTAATATCGCGGCGTGGAACCTCTTTTTGACCTAATGGAGTTACGTCGTAACCTTTGGGAAGAGTTACGACATAACCTCTTGATAAGTTGGACTTCGGGTCACGCATATAGTTACGGTAATGTGAGAGCGAGTTACGCCGTAACTTCTTCAAAATAAGCATTCGTGATAAATCTTTAGTAATGTTTCCATTTCCACGTCTCTTTAGCTCCAATGCTCGTAATTTACACGAAAGTGGAAAACGATGGAAAACAATGAAATCCATATAAATGATATAAATACTTGAGCATTATTGGGGGGAAATTGACACTTAATATTCAGGACTATTTGATGTTATCAAATATCCCTCACTTGAACTCTACTTGCCCTCAAGTAGACCTTATTAGATAGATTCCTAAAAGATATCTCCCAAAGCACTGGAAAATATATTTACAAATCCTATGCTAGAATAAAACAAGCCGAACACCTCCGAAAAGGGAACAAACACTTTCAAATCTCTCAACTATTCTAAGTGTCAATTTGGGTGATCACTCAATCATACAGAGTCATAGCATATTCTATCATAAGCTTTGCGGTTGCACAAATCTCCACCACTAGAGTTAAGGGCTAAACAATTCTCGAAGGCAATATGGGTGACACGACAAAGGTTAAGGGGTGACTCGTCATTACTAACATGTCACGGTGAAGTGGAAAAAATCAATGATACATGACCAAATCCATGGCCAAGACACCAAAGATTGCTCACTTGCATCACCTAGACATGATTCATGACTAAAGGGTAGGATAAGACATGGGATATATAATTGGTGTAAAATGAAAAATGCGAGTAGTCTAAATCTATAACTAAGTCATCACCACTTACCGTCCTTAAAGTTCAAGCGAAGTCTAGAGCGAGGATCATGAAATCACGAGGTAGATCGTCATTAGAGGACGTCGTGATGGGCACTCTACCTTTTCTTCTTCAGTTGGTATACTCCAACTCAATCTTCTAATGTGATCGAGGTGGCCTCCTCGATACTAATCAATAAAGCTCATACTATAGTGCTTATAACATCGCACTTTACAATATCATAACTCAATCAACTATTTTTTTTTTTTTTCGAATCACATTTTTTTTGAAGCATTAACATAATAACATAACATCCCTCCACTTGACATGAACAATGGGAATTCGGGGGGTCTTCAATGATCTTCATAAATGTTGTCGATGAAAGCGTGATGTGGAAAACTAGAAGGGGGGGTTGAATAGTTTTGCCGATTTTAAGTTGATTTCAAAACTTTAGATTCGATATTATGTGAAATCGCATGGATGTTGAGAACGTATAGATCTAATGATAATGCAAGCAAATAAATAAAGTTAAGGGATAGAAAAGACACAACCGATTTATAGTGGTTGGGCTACAAGGTCACCTTCCTTGCCCCTCACTCCCCAAGTCACCTATTCGAGAGTTCAAGCACTATGTCAACAAACTCCTTCACTTGGCGGAGAAGCCTTCACAACGTTGCTTACACTTTTTCCACTACAAAGCTAGATACCGAGTCCGTAGCACGGTGGACCAAACCAACACAACTATTACACAACAAATATGTGAAATATCAAATACAAGATCTTCGCTATAGAAATCTTCCGGAGTGACAAATCAATCAAGGACCCTTGCTTGGATGACTTGTAGAATGCTCGTGATCTCGCCTTAGAGAAGGACCTATATGAGGATCACAAATAGAAAGAAAGAGAACAACTCTCTAGATCAAGTGATCTATATGTTAGAAGAGAATGAGAGTGTATGAGAGATTTAGTAAGAAGAGGGGTGAGTTAGAATGAAGAAATGGCTCTCTATTTATAGGCAAATTTCTCCTCAATTTCCTGGATCCCTTCCACTTAGGATCCGTCTAGTGTAATCCTAGGGATCCGTGGTACGCTCCTCTTTGCCCATGGGTTTTTGGTTATGGGTCATGGGTTATGGGTTGGTCCATGGGTTTTCTTTAGATTCAATGTATCTAAGTATACATTGTATCTAGTCTTCTTTGGTATGGGTTTAAGATCCATGGGTTATGGTCCATGGGTTATGGTTTTACCCATCCTAATAAACTATTACAACAAATGCTTAATTATTACATTTTTGTATTTAAATGGCTATATGTAAATGCTTTACAAAAATAACATGTATCCTTATAATTATACTTAAGATAACATTACATTTGTTATCAACAAAACACAAAGAGATCGCAAAATATTAATAAACGTTTTACGGTTTATTTGTATTAACAATCTCCCCCTTTTTGTTGATGACAAAACATAATGTTATGATGAGTAAAACTTAAGAATAGATGTAAGTTTTGAAAGCCCTAAGTTTTACTTCTTCTCCCCTTTTTTGTCGAAACAAAAAGTTAACCCTTGAAAGAAATAAACAAACTTCTAACTCCCCCTTGACGGTAGCTCCCCCTTGTTTGGGGCGTCAAGTGAAGAAAAATAAAAATCCTACAAAAAGAAAGGTTAGTAACATGCTTATATAATCTTGTGGTTGCCGAGAATCAAGATTGGGAGCCAAGGTATGTAAACAAGGCCTTGTAATAAAACAACAAATTGTAGTGGTATGTCTGCCACTTACAAGCATGTAAAATTAAGAACAAGACTTGTTCTTGAAAATGACTTCAAAAGAAAAATAATACTAAAAGTAGAAATTAGTAGTAGTGATTCCTTCCATGCTTGCATAAGGTTATGGATGGAGGTTTTGATGAGTAATGGTATTGATGCGATCAAGGATGAGGTTGAGTATGAAACGCATTTCTTCCCTAACTTCTATTGCAATTTCCTTAGTGGATTGGCAATGTTCACAATGTAAATGATGTGGGTAATGAGTGCGGAAGTTTTCGGGTTGTTTTGATTTGAGTTATGCGGAAGTTGTGGTGGAAAAATAGGAAAATATGGATCAATATCGGAATGTTTGTAAATGGTAGTGGAAAAGAACCTAGATGTTCTTGTAATGTGATGGGAGCTAATGGTGGTGATGTTTCAAGATCTTGAAAGATAGTATTTGGAGATGTGGGTGGTGTTGAAAAGACTATTTTTTTTGTATAGGTTGTTTAGATCTTGTTGGAGTCTTAAGGAGTTCCAAAAGAGTGACTTTAGGTGGTGATGAAGTTGGTGTACTTGTTGGTGATGAGGAGGTGCTATAATGGAAGCATCTTGTGGTGAGTTATTTGTTGAGGATGAACCATTTGAGGTTGGTTTTGCTAAACAACAAGATCGGATACTAATCCGTCGGATATCCTAGCATTTGATTGTGGTATTTTGGATGGTGGAAGTACAAAGTTTGGATATCATGATTGTTTGTACTAGATGATTCTCCTAAAGGGTTTTTGTATGACATGATGAAGTGTGTTTGTGAGTAGGAGATGGAGTATGCAAGCATTTTGGGAGTTCTATATATAGAAAAACAAAGCATTGTAATGAATGCTTGACCCAAAATGTGGATTAAAATCTAATGATTAGATATGAATTCAAGGCATGTGATCATGAGAACACAAGCATTAAAGAGCATACTCCAAAAATGAAACAAATGTGGATTTTTCATCCAAAGTGAAAAAATAGAAGTTGAAAACCATTTCCACGGATCCACGGATCCTTCCCTTAAGGGATCCGTCCAGCATGAAAGCTGGGATCCGTGGGTCTGGTGATTCAGCGACACAAAATTTTCCTTTAGGAAACATTTTTGCCTAGTGTGTGCCTATATGCAAACTATTTGGAGTTTCGGTTATCTCGACCCCTAAAAGAAATAGAAAATAAACTAGAAGTATAAAACCATCCTATTGAGATAACCCAAAACCACATATTTAGTACATGAGTACGTAATTTTGTGTTATCAATGCTCCTAATTCATTGTTGCTTAAATGAATGTACCCGAAAACACATATTAGTTATGTGTCCCCTTTAGCATTCAAAAGACATGAGATGCAATGAAAACGGGTTTTACTTTGTATTAATAATGAAAAAAGCGATTTGTCCTAGACGTGAGAAATTGCTTTTGTGAAATTGATATGGGAAGGTATCATCTTTTAGAAAACATTGTGAAGTAGGCTTTCTTTGAAAATGTAAAAAATAAAGAAAACTATAAGTGTAAAAACTCATCTTGGGTTTTGAAAATTACCGTATTGTTTGTGAGTTGTGCGTGAAATAGAAATCCTAGACTCAGAAAGAAGAAGGCTAGTGTTTACATACCTTGTAGAGTCAATTAAGTTCCGACGTTTGTTCCATTAGACCAAGACCAAGACGAAGTAGGTTGAATTGTTCCCGCTTCAACGGTTTGGTGAGGACGTCGGCTATGTTGTCTTCGGATGCTACCTTCTCAATAGAGATGTTCCCCTTTTGAACATTGTCTCTTAGGAAGTGATGACGAATCTCTATATGCTTTGTGAGAATGCAATACAGGATTCTTGCTTAAGTCGATGGCACCTTTGTTGTCACATAGGATGGCTATGTCGCTTAGATGGATGTCGTAGTCTACTAACGCTTGTTTCATCCATAGTGCTTGTTGGCATGCTTTGCCGGCGGAGACGTACTCGGCTTCGGTTGTTGATATTGCAAGTGCCGTTTGTTTCTTAGTAAACCATGATGTTAAACAACATCCCATAAAAGTACATACCCCACTTGTACTTTTTCTATCAACGTAATCACATGCATGGTCAGAATATGCATATACAATTGTTTCTACTCCCGTGCCCTTAGGATACCATAATCCTAATTGTGTTGTACCCTTAATATATCTAAATATCCTTTTCACGGCTTCTAGGTGTGATATTTTAGGGTCTTCTTGAAACCTAGCACATAAGCAAACACTAAACATGATATCCGGCCTACTTGCCGTGAGGTAGAAGGCTACCTATCATGCCACGATATTTAGTATTATCTACGGATTCTCCATCTTCATCTTTTATGAGTTTGGTGTCGGATGACATTGGAGTCCTAATTGGTTTTGACTCTTCTAGACAAAATTTCTTTAACATCTCCTTGATGTATTTAGATTGATTGAAGAAGATACCATCTTCTACTTGTTTTATTTGTAGACCAAGAAAGAAACTAAGTTCTCCCATCATACTCATCTCGAACTCGTCATGCATGATTTTAGAGAAATCATCACACATGTCTTGACAAGTGGATCGGAATATAATATCATCTACATATATTTGTACTATGATTATATGTGACTCTCTTTCTTAGTAAAAAGTGTGTTGTCAACTAACCCCATGGTGTAGTTGTGTTTAACTAAAATTACTTGAGTCTATCATACCAAGCTTTTGGAGCTTGTTTAAGACCGTAAAGGGCTTTCTTTAATTTATACACATGTTTGGGTTTTCAAAATCAATGAAGCCCGGAGGTTGAGCTACATATACTTCTTCATTTATGAAACCATTTAGAAAAGCTCTTTTGACATCCATTTGATAAA
Source organism: Chrysanthemum makinoi (assembly GCA_910596185.1). Classification (NCBI taxonomy): domain Eukaryota; kingdom Viridiplantae; phylum Streptophyta; class Magnoliopsida; order Asterales; family Asteraceae; genus Chrysanthemum; species Chrysanthemum makinoi. Next base: position 190,727,848 of record OU343224.1, on the reverse strand, counting down.
GCTTTAGATCATTAGCACAAGCATCCATTTGACTCTAATCTAGCAGGCGTAGGTCTCATCAAAGTCTATTCCCTCTTGTTGGTTATACCCTTGAGCAACGAGTCTAGCCTTGTTCCTAGACACTACTCGGTTTGCATCTAATTTGTTTTTATAAACCCATTTGGTTCCTATTATGGTTTGATTACTAGGTGGAGGGACAAGTGTCCAAACATCATAAGAAACAAATTGATTTAGTTCTTCTTGCATAGCCATTACCCAACTTTCATCTTTTATGGCTTCTTGTGTATTCTTAGGTTCTAAGGTTGAAACGAAACAAAACAAGCTACTTTGGTTTTGAACTTGAGACCTTAATGTTCGTTCGTTTAGTTTTCCTATGACTTTATCTACGGGGTGATCTTTGGACTCTTTAATGTTTATTATTTCATCACTTAGAGGTTCTTCTTCTTCACTTATCTTTTTCTTTATTGCTATGGCTTCACTTTCTATAATCTCGTCATCGACAAGAGGTGGAGAGGGTTTGGGTGGACTTTCATCAAATTTTATATTTAATGACTCTTCTACCTTCATTGTTTCTTTGTTTAATATGACGTAAGCTTTGCTATTTGGCGAGTAACCTAAAAAGATACCTTCGGTTGATTTAGGATCAAATTTTGTAAGGTAATCTTTAGTGTTAAGAATAAAACATTTACTACCAAAGACTCTAAAGTGATTGAACGTAGGCTTTTTGCCTCGAAGTAACTCATATGGAGTTTTTCCTAAGATTGGTCTAATCAAGACTCGATTGAGTATATACGTTGAAGTATCAACGGCATTACACCAAAATTTTGAGGTATGGATTGTTCATTAAGCATGGTTCAACTCATTTCTTGTAGAGTTCTATTCTTTCTTTCTACTACCCCATTCGATTGTGGGTCGTGGAGCAGAAGTTGTGAGTAATACCATTAGCGTCACAAAAAGCTCCGAATTGCACTTCATTATCGAATCCCTGATCCGTCCTAATAGCCACTATGGGACTTCCTAGTTGTCTTTGGATCTTTTTGCTTAATATTTCAAAATAGTTAAAGGTTTCCGTTTTGTTCTTTAAAAATTTTGTCCATGTATACCTAGAGTAGTCATCCACTATTACCAAAGTGTAGTAGTTGCCTCCATAACTTTGGATAGCGGATGGACCAAATAAATCCATATGTAGTAATTCTAGACACCTAGTTGTGGACACCATGTTTTTAGCTTTATGACTCGATTGAGCTTGTTTTCCTACATTACAAGCATCACAAAAATGATGTTCATATTTTAACTTAGGTAGATCTCTTACTAGATCTTTGGATGATAGCGATTGAAGAAGTCGCATGTTGGCGTGACCCATCTTGATGCCATAAGGTTGAAGCATCATCCATAGAGGTAAGACATAGTTTGTCTTTAGGTTCATTACCGATTTTAATGACATAGACTCCATGTTTCCTAATTCCTCTTCCTATGGTTATGCCATTTTAAGTATCTTACTACCGGTTTTGGTAAAAAGTACATTGCACTTTTTATCACATATTTGTCCTATACTTAAGAGATTAAAGTTTAGGTTTTCTACGTGACACATCGTTAATGGTTAGAGATTTGTTAGAAATCGTACCTTTACCGATGATTCTACTTTTGCTATTTCCAAACACCACATTACCTCCATTTATGGATTCATATGTGGAGAATAGATCCCTATTGCCGTCATGTGCCTCGTGCATCCGCTATCCTTGACCCATTCATGGGGTCTAGGTGCGACCTTTACAACACCTAAAACAATAAAAAACTCAAAAGTTTGGTCCCCATTTGTTCATGGGTCCATTAGTGTTAAACATTCCATTCATGTTAGACATGTATGGATAAGATGAGTATGCATTCCATGGAGCAAAGTTTTAAAAGGAAAACCGTTTTGCATGTTTTGATTCCATCCCATTTGATGGTTACTTTTAGGTAGCGTTATTAGGTCTCCTAAATGAATTAGGTTTTGAAAAGATGGAGCTTTGTTTCTTGCAAAAGTAGGATTATATTTTGGAGGTGGTTGTCTAGTGGTGACATGATTTGGTTTCTTCCTATTAACTATAACAAACTCAGTTCTAGATGAAGAAGCTACACGTTATTGCTCTTGTTTGCTACAGCAGATCCACGGATCCTTTCGTACACTAGCCGGTTCCACTTTTTAGTGGATCCGTGGGATCCGCCAACAATTAATTTGGTTTTTCTAGTTCCTAGACAAATTTTGTTTCTTTACTTTCACTAGTTGATGGATCAAGTTGTTGACTACCTAAACCCTTTTGATTGTTACCGGTTTTAACACTATCGAGTATTGTATCTAAAGTGTTTGTGCTCATTCTAGCAATTTTAGAATCTAAGTGATCCTCTAGTGTTTGAAGTTGAACGCAAAGTTCACATTCACCACTTGCTATTTTACCCTTTTCTAAACGTTTTAGTTTTGCTTTTAATTCTATGACTTCTTTATCTAAGCGTTGGTTTTGACTTTTTAAAAGCTTGTTTTTGTTAATTAGTTTTAAGCTAATATTGCATAGTTTGTCATATTCATTATGCAATGAGTTGTCATCAAGTGATGAGCTACTATAGTATTCGTGACGTACCTCGTCATTTGCCATGAGACAAATTTCTTCGTCCTCCTCGTCGCTCATTCCCCACGTGACGCTCACGAACGCCTTTTGATCATCCCGTTTGGGACACTTACTAATAAAGTGGTTTGGGTCCCCACATTTAAAGCAAGTCACGATCATCCTTGGCTTCTCGTCCTCTTTGCTTTTCCGAAAGCCTTTCTTATCATCATACGGTTGTTTGACGTATCTTCCCTTTCTTCTAAAGAACTTTTTAAAGTCCCTTACCGCCATAGCGTACTCTTCGTCGTCACTACTCGAGGAGGATTTCTCCTCATCGCTCGAAGCCTTTTTGGCTTTAAGGGCAAGAGATTTGTGTTTCTCTTTCACCTTTGAGGCTTGAGAATCTTTAGCAAGGACAAGCTCGTAGACTTTTAGGTTGCCTATGAGTTCATCGAGGGTGAGGATTGTCAAATCTTTTGACTCTTGATTCCGGTCCTTGGATCTCCACTTCGATGGAAGTGCCCTTAGATATCTCCTAACATGGTTACGACTAGAAAAGGATTCATCAAGTGCTTGTAAAGATGTAATAATAGTATTAAAGTTAGCAAATGAATGATCTATAGTTTCCTCATCCGATATGGAAAATTGTTCATATTGTTGAACAAATAAATCAATTTTATTATTTTTAACTTGTTGGTTGCCTTGATGAGTTACAACTAAAAATTCCAAATTTCTTTAGAGGTTTTAAGCATAGAAATTCTTTCAATTCCTTTTTTAGGTAAAGCATTATATAAAACCATTTTGCTTCACTATTTTTAGAAAGCTTTTTCTTCATTTCATCGTTTAGTTTATCATGAGGTATGTGAACTAAATTTCCTTTATCATCATTTGAGGTAGCCTCAAAATCACCTTCAACAATAATGTACCAAAGATCAATATCTTTAGACTTCACATATGTTTTGAATCTATTTTTCCAATATATAAAACCATTAGTTTCAAGTAGTGGTGGTCGTTGCATAGATTGCCCTTCCTTATAATTTTGAGAACCCATAGTGATCGAAAAGTTTTTAAAATACAATTTTATTTTAAAACTTTTATAAACTTAGCTCTTGATGCCAATTGTGGAAAACTAGAAGGGGGTTGAATAGTTTTGCCGATTTTAAGTTGATTTCAAAAACTTTAGATTCGATATTATGTGAAATCGTATGGATGGAAGCGTATAGATCTAATGACAATGCAAGCAAATAAATAAAGTTAAGGGATAGAAAAGACACAACCGATTTATAGTGGTTCGCTACAAGGTCACCTTCCTTGCCCTACTCCACTCCCAGAGTCACCTACTCGAGAGTTCAAGCACTATGTCAACAAACTCCTTCACTTGGCGGAGAAGCCTTCACAGCGTTGCTTACACTTTTTCCGGTACAAAGCTAGATACCAGTCCAGTAGCACGGTGGACCAAAACCAACACAACTATTACACAACAAATATGTGAAATATCAAATACAAGATCTTCGCTCAGAAATCTTGCGGAGTGACAAATCAATCAAGGACCCCTTGCTTGGATGACTTGTAGAATGCTCGTGATCTCGCCTTAGAGAAGGACCTATATGAGGATCACAAATAGAAAGAAATAAGAACAACTCTCTAGATCAAGTGATCTATATGTTAGAACAGAATGAGAGTGTATGAGAGATTTAGTAAGAAGAGGGGTGAGTTAGAATGAAGAAATGGCTCTCTATTTATAGGTAAATTTCTCCCTCGTTCCAGGATCCCTTCCACTTGGGATCCGTCTAGTGTGATCCTAGGGATCCGTGGTACGGTCCTCTTTGCCCATGGGTTTTTTGGTTATGGGTCATGGGTTATGGGTTGGTCCATGGGTTTTCTTTTAGATTCAATGTATCTAAGTATACATTGTATCTAGTCTTCTTTGGTATAGGTTAAGATCCATAGGTTATGGTCCATGGGTTATGGTTTTTACCCATCCTAATAAACTATTACAACAAATGCTTAATTATTACATTTTTGTATTTAAATGGCTATATGTAAATGCTTTACAAAAATAACATGTATCCTTATAATTATACTTAAGATAACATTACATTTGTTATCAACAAAACACAAAGAGATCGCAAAATATTAATAAACGTTTTTACGGTTTATTTGTATTAACAAAATCTGTTAGTTAAAGTGTCGGTCACCTCAAGTATATGTATTTGTTAGAAAGCTCGTAGTCGTAGTCAAGTTATGGTAATAAGTAGTTTGTTTAGTAACACCGGTGGAGGAATTGAGACGGGTCTTTACCTTACGTATGCACGATCCACGGCTACGTAGGTGAAGCGTTTATGTAAGATACTATAAATACTCTCTACCTCCCAATGTAGAGGGTTGGAGCTCATAATAATACGTTTACTTTCTCTCACTAAGTTTCCAAACCTCTAAACTTTCTCTCTCTAAAAACCACATAGTATACGCCCATATTTGATCATGCTTTGATGTGATTGTGAAATCCAATATGTTCTGAGGATTTACATTGTGTGACTTGTATCATACCATAAAGGGTAACCAGTTCACCATGTCTTACACACATCAAGAACTGACTAGTCCAGACCAAGTGGTTTCCGGTAAAGACTAATCAAATCCATTTATGGCTGATAGTTTGCCAAAAACTATATGGTTTTCAACCTGGCATGCTTCCGCGGTAAAAAGAGTTGGCTAGTCGAGGAACAAACGGCTCTTGGTAAAGACACATCAAATCAATTGATAGTTGGTAGTTTGCTAAAAACTATAATTTTGGTTAAGTATGGGCAGTACTATCTTCAAAGAGTATGGGCAGTATTATTTTAAATATTTTTTAAGTAAATACTGATTAGTCAAATTTTGTTCAAAAGTTAGTCTTTGCCATGCCAAGTTTATCTTGCTAATTATAAAACTTTTAGTCTTGCTATATAGCCATTGGTCTTGTTGAGTTTAAGCGTTTTACAAAATTAGCCGTTGAGTAATTTTCGCTCCCTTACCATACTTATAGGGTTAATATCTTTGATACTTATCTACTTTCCAACTCTCAAATATTTTATCTTCTCGTATAAGTTATCATACTCGCAATATTCTCAAACCCTAACAGTTGGTGCTAAAACTCAATTGGCTTTCAGAAACAGTTAATTCAACCTTAACCGATCATACTGCTATCTTCTAATAACACCTATAATGGCTGACCTAAAGTTTATAAGAACCACGGGAACACTAAACTTGGCTATCTGGCATGCTCTAAAGTGTATGTTTGAGCTAGATGCAAGTGATCACTGGTGGGATGA
>OU343224.1:190624652-190721852 GCA_910596185.1 Chrysanthemum makinoi | reverse complement strand
ATACTATTAACTGCTCGATATCTTTTTTTTCAACAGCAATTTTTTCTCACACATTATACCACCTATCTCACATTATATCTCATAAATGCCTCCAGTAATGCTTGAACCCACAACCTATAAGTTAGTAAGCAACTCATATATCATTAGACCGAAGGCCTTGGGTTAAATGCTCGATATCTCCTATATATGCGAAAAATGTGAGATCATGAATGTATGATGTATCACACAACTTATTTCTCATCAATTTAGTATATAGGCAATATATTCAAAATCTCATAGTTTACATGTCTATGGTGGCAAGTATTTTTGTTAAGTTATGTTTAAATTCTTCATTTAGTATTAAATAATATTTCTACAAGAAGAAAGTAAAACCAAAGATATGGTGTTGTGTTGGTAGTGATAGTGGTGAATGATGGTGTAGGTTAGGATTCTTATTCCTTCAACTTTATATGAAATGGAATGTTTAACCGGCAAGCAAATGCCAATCATCTTGAAAAGAAAAAATGCACACCATACCCACATCATCATTCACCCTTTACACTCTTCCATTACCTTTTTTCATGTCGATTGGCTTGGAATTGGATACACTTTAGCATGGTCCATAGCTACCTTTGACAAGATATTAACAAAAATATGATCAGGTTTTGAGTCTTGTTATGGTAAAAGTAAAAGACTAAAAGTAGAGCCGTGCTCATTTAACGATGTGTGGGTGACCATATAAGGCCTCAAACCTTTTTGGTCACAAAATTTGTTAGTGCAAATATGAAGATATTTAAACTAAACGGACTCTTATGTTTTATTAATAACCATATAAGGCCTCAAACCAATTTGGCCATGCTATATTCTTAGGGCATCTTAATCGTCATTCAATTTCCTAACCAAAAAAAAAAAAAAAAAAAGTCGATTTGCTATATAGTGGTCCTGAATCATGATGACCGTGATAACACACTTCAGGTTTTCTTCTCTTTGAGATCCTTGGTATCGACATCTTAGATCTTTTCAATTCACAATGTTCATGCATAGTCGTCGTTTTCACGTTATACATACAAAGTTACAAACTAAGGGGTGTCCCTTCTTGTACTCGAACATATATCTTGTTAACGTTGAGCGTTAGATATAGTTACACAACATCAATTGTTCGTTTGAGATGTAAAAAAAAATTGTTACTCCCTCCGTCCCTAAATAAATGTCCAGTTTGACTTTTCAGAGTCAAACTGGTTTAACTTTGACCGTAAATATTTTTTTTTTTTTTTTTTTGTTATATAATACTTGATGAAAAGCTATACCAATGAAAAATACACTTAAAACCCAATCCATTTATATATTTTTCATCAAGTATTATATAACACCTATAAAAATAGATAAGGTCAAAGTTGATCCAGTTTGACTCTGAAAAGTCAAACTAGACACTTATTTAGGGACAGAGTTAGTATTTAGGTTAGGATTCCTATTATCTCATGCATCTTTATGAAATGGAATGTTTAACCGGCAAGCAAATGCCAATCATTTTGAAAAGAAAACGCACACCACACCCACATCATCATTCAACCTTTACACTCTTCCAATCTTTTTCTTTGTCTCTTGGTTTGCATTTGTACTTTGGACCCACTTAATTAGCATGGTCATAGCCAACACACTAGACATGGACAAAAAGACCACGATTCGAGGCTCGGTGTGGTCAGATAGAGACCAATATGGTTTAGATATCTAGGTAGAACCTCAATATAAGCAGGGCCAGGCCGAGGGGTGTTCCTAGAGGTGCACGAGAACCCCATACTTTTTTTTCGTTATGTAAATTTATGTCAAATATACTGATTTTTCTAAAATGTACATGGTCTCTGAGTTTTAAGTTAAGATTATTATGTACTTTGGATAAAGTATCAAATCAAGGCAAGTGAAGTGAAGGTTAAGAAAACTTTTTGTTTGAGATGTGTAGGAAAGTATATCTCAACATAGTATGTAACATATTACTATGTAAGAATGTAAAAAAGTAAGAAAGCAAGATAAGATATAGTAAAGAAAAGTAGTAAATGGTTGCACTTTTGAGGTCACACTCCTTTGCTTTTGTATCCTAAAAGTGTTGGCATACCTCGACACTTTGGATATTTTAATGAATTTTAATGATTAAATGTTTGGGTTTTAAGTTAGTTTATCTATATTCTGTCCGACCATTATGTCCTACTTTTCTTACATTCGAGAGTCGTTATTATTATTGTAGTAGTATCATATTTCTTATGAGGTTATGAAAGCTTGTTTTGAGACGATGCGTAGCTCAACTGGTAAAGGGTGAGGACGTATTTGCACCGGTTATTAACTTTTTGCACCTGAAATATCAAGATTTACTCCTTTCGTCTTAAAATAAATGTTTACATTACCATTTTAGTTTTTTCTAACGCAAGTACTCACTTTCAAATTATCATCAATCAAAATATTTCTAGAGAAAAAAGTAAGTATTTAATAGGTTAGCAATAAATTCTTTGTATCTTGATAAATTGTGTTACTACTAAAGTGGACGTTTTTATTTTTAGGACGAAGAGAAATCTTTTTTTTTTTCTTCCTGCTGATATGCTTAGTAGTAAAATTTTATAATAATTCAACCAAATAAATTTCAGCTCACATAATACATTAGACCCCAACTCATTTGACTCGCTTATTAGACCTTTCGGATGCATCAATTTTGCTTTGATACTAGAGCGGTATCCTAAGGTTTTCGGTATACATTGGTGCATCGAAATGTATTTGGCATATAGATAGAAAATAATACGTTCGATTTGAAATGGTGCAACAGGAAAAGGAAAGGCAACTTGGACTAGCTTCATTCATGTAATGAATGATTCTTTACTTGCTTTCAAACCTTCATTTTCCATTCACATGTTTGAACCTTCATCTCCATAAACTGGCTAATACATTTTACTCCGATTATCGTTTTTGTTTAGGAAAGTTTATTAAACATTGGCATTAAAGTTAATAAATCAATTTAAATCTTAAAGCTATATCTTTGTTTATATTGAGATATTACTAATCCAGATAGAGATGACAAGAGGTTATTTGCATGCCATAGTGAGCTAGGTGCAACGGTATTGGCGTGTCACATTAGCATCCATCTAATAACACCACAATAACTAAAACACCCTATTTAGCTATAACTTTTATAAACTCAAATGGGTCCCATAACACACTACCAAAAATATACTCCACTTACTCACAAAAAAGAAAAAGAAAAAAAGATACCAACCTCGCCTGTTAATGGGTTGACGACTGTACAAATGGCACCAACCATGATACAGTATGGCGTGTTGTTGGGTGCAAAAAATCCCAATGGCATGCCATTGGGTCTCTACACCGTGCACTCTTATCTTTACTACCTTATAATGCATTTGGGACTATTCCATTATTAGCAAGGCTTAAAATTCACTCTTAACCTTGCTTGTTATGGAAATGTTGTCTTTTGATAGTCATCAATATCATTATAACATTGTAACAGCCTATTTAAATCTTCATTGTAACCGCTAAAAATCATTACTATCAATATTGGTTATTAAAAATATGTAACCGCATCCACCATATAAATTTACAAAAACCATTTCCTATCTCTCACACACAAAAATAGTATCTCAATATACCCTCACTTTCACTCCTCAACTCTTACAGGCACTTTTTTTTGCAGAGATTATTTATATGTTTGTTAGAAAAACATTTAACCCAATAACATTTGCTCGCCGAAAAATATAGTCACAGGGTACCCGCCGCCGCATTGCGCGGATACCCTGCTAGTACTTAGTAATGGATATTCGCATTACTTAATTTTTTTAAGAGATCAAATGCTACGAAAGTCATTAAATAAAAAGAAATATTGCATTGAGTTTTAAATGTAAATGAAATTGGCACAATTACAGACCATAAATAAAATTATTCATCTCAACCCAAACCCGAACCAGAAATATCTTGCTACTCAAAGTGTCGATTACACTGAATGGTGCATAATACCATAAGTCAAGCTATGGAACAGATAAGTAGCACAGTGATCATATAATCATAATCAAATTCCCCCTGATTGAAGCCAAATTAAATGCATGAGACTATAACCGGTACTCATGAATCAAACAAAATTCCAACATGGATTATTACAAACTACAAAAGTATGTAACATAATAAGAGATCCTTAATTCAGGCAATCTCTCCGTTTACTAGTTAGAATAGTGAACAAACCAAATGAATTTGATCTTGCCATAAGCAAAAAAATGTCTGAACAGAATAATTTCTTTTTTTATATATAAATCTAACGTATTTGGAGAAGTAGTGTTCTCACTTGTAAGTCTGTGAAACCTCCCAAACAAGCTTGTCCATGTATTGGCATTTTTTGTCAAATCCCCATCTTGGGTTGCTCTGCATTTAAATATATTGCCAGATAAGATTAAAACAATAATGAAATGCACATATCAACTCACGTATATCATCCTAAAACGATCATGGAAAAGCTACATCTGATAACTAACAGAAAAAATAATTACTTAGGGGATTGTAAACACTTCGGTATACTTTAGACACTTTTTAAACTATTCGACCCATTTCTTTTTCTGCTATATCTTCTAGTCCCACCCGTCTTCCTTTGTAAATGCAACAGATTAAGCAAATTGGCTAGTTTCACATAGATGATTGATAACACTATTAATGCATTTAAGTACAAAAAAAGTTAGTACGAAAATATTCTTGTTTAAAAGAAGCATGCCATGTAAAGAGAACTTCAACCCGTTCATAAGAAAACTTGTCAATTTGGGTTATACATTTACACATAAGGTGTCAAACGAGTAAATTTTAAAATAAAATAAAAACGCTATAAAAAATCAGTTTGAACGTATCAAAAATCGCCAAAAGTGTCTACAACCTAATATTAGAAAGGTGAATCATTATTTAAATTAAATAGATTTTATAAACTATTTAATATATTAAAGATTGACGAAACTAAATTAGAAGAATGGACCAAAAAGCCTCAACAAATTCAACTTGACCTATTATCCAACCTATCTATTTGCAACCTATAGTGCCATACAAGGTTCATAAACGTATAATCAGGTCAACATAGAGTAAAAGTCAAACCTTGAGAGAGAGAACAGCTCGGTCAGTGAAGCGCTCTACAGATGCAGGTGCACTTGCAGGCAGAGTTTTTGCAACTCTTTCAAGCTCCTCCCCTTGTTGTTTAGCGGTTACCCTGTTAGGTCCACTATAGTAATCCACAAGTTCTTTCATTAGAGGGACATTCTTCATTGTTGCATCCACAACTTCCTGAAAAGTACGTTGGATTCACAAGTTACATTAATGAAATAATAATAATCTCTAGAGAAGTCAATTTCAACCCATTTATTGCATACTCACCTTTTCACCTATCTCGTTCTAGTCATTGTACTTTTTTTACATACGAGTCGCTGAAAGATGGTTTTGCGTCCCTTTCAGTCATGTTTAAATCCGTTATCTTAACATTTTTATACATAAACTAAACGTTTTTAGATAAAGAAAATTATTCTTGAAAGCCACTTTTTTTTTTTTTGTTTGTTACAAAAGGACTTAAATGGGACATAAACGTCTTTTGATGACTCATATGAACCAGAAAAGGTACATCTATACTACTATATAAAGCATTTAAGTTGTGGGCTCCACAAAAAATTAAGATAAGGAGCTCCAATCATTGAGTGACATGTGTCACTTCTCTAACTAAAAATAACAAAAAGGGAGGAGCTCTAACAAACTAAAATAAAGAGCTCCAATAATGGGATGACACATGTTATTTCTTAACTAATTAATCACCTTTATTTTAAAATTTAAATATCTTTTAATTCATTTAATTTTTTTATGATCTACTTTCACCATATTTTTTAAAACTTTGTGCTCTTTAATTCAACATCCATTTTGAAATATTTTTATGAGTTTTTAGTTTTTACATTTTTAGTAGGTTTATTTTATTTTGATTCAAATTTTTATAACTTTAACCTTTATTTCAATCAATACAAACTTTATTTATCCAAATCATTTACTTTTAGGAAAGTGTTTGACGGGTAAGAGATTGTGAAGGTCTTTTTATATGCGGGAATAATGATGTCACGGGAAAGATACGGAAAACCCAAACAAACACATATACATTTGGAGTGTTGTGAAATGAATTCACTAAGCGGGTAGGGAATTGCGAGGAGAGTTGGGTTAGCAATTCATTTACTATATTTATTATATAACTATATTTATCGCCGCTGCTGTGCGCGGGTATCCAACTAGTTGACTAAAATGGGACAATGAAAAACTATGTTGGTATTTTATTCAAACATAAAAGGCATTTAAGATTGGTAAAAATATATGTGAATCAAACTGCCCCAAATTAAAAATCTGTTTCTTTCAATCCAAACCCATTATGACCCTTTACCCATCCTATCTCACCCACCTATCATGTCACCTCTACTACTTTCATCGCTTACCCACGTTCTTATAACAATATAGCAACAAACTTTATTTCGTTCACACCTAACGTTGTGACGCTGTGTTATGAGTTACTAAACATGTATACAGTAGTTCTACCAGCTGAAAGCTAAACATAACATCCTTTCGTAAAGAACAACTCAAAGGACAACCATTCGTCAAACTACCTACCAACTCTTCACCAAATTAGTAAAGATACAAACTGCAACCACTATTTAAACCAGAAATAAGAACGCAGTATGTTAATAAGTCTGTCAAGACTGAGATAAAAATTGTGACTTACCTGCCATTCTTTTTCGCTTTGAATATTTTCATAAGCCATTAAGAAAGGTTTCATTTTCTCAAGAGCTTCTTCAAGAGGCATGGGAGGCTTCTCGTCAATGTCAGGATTAGAACTAAAATCAGCCATTAAGTACTCTGGCTCACACTCCAACTGCAGCGATGATTAAATAGTAAATACATTAAATATGTTACCTAGAGTTAAAATTTTTGACCCATCGACTTATAAACCAATATATTTGGGTCGGGTTTTATCTCGACTGGTCAGTTAGGTCATTCATAAAACAGCTAAAGTGAACGGGGTCAAGTATGTCAATCAATTTTAACACGTTATAAGTCACCCAAGATCTATGGGTATGCGGATTATCATCATCATAATAATATTATCATTGTAATATGATTAACTGATGATTATATTTGATATTGAACAAAAAGAGTGTAGGTTAACCCAACACAGCCCGTTATGACCCGTACTAAATAGTGACCCGTTTAAAACCAACCCAATTTTTAACTGTTACCCAACCCGCCCTCTTTCCATTTGTGATGTTATCATACAATTTTGAATGATTATAAGAAAGTCAATACCAAAAGATTGGTATGCATTGCATCCACATGGTCCTCTTCTTCTTTCGAAGGCAACACATTCGCACCAGCTTCTTCAAACGCTTGAACCAAAATGTCCATTTTTTCAGGGCCAAGATATTTAGCAAGCTTATCAGCATTAGCTTTATCAGCCTCCGTGTCTTGCTCGTCATCCTCATCATCATCTTCATCGCGGTATGACATTCCTCTTCCCCTACCCCTTCCCCTACCCCTTCCACCCCTAGCACCGCCTCTAGCCCCTCTTCCACCAAAACCACCTCTTGTCCCCATCTGGGACCCACTTCCAACCTCTTCAGCACTATCTCTACCCCTTGAGAGAATACTCTTTGCTTTGTTTATTGCATCCTCTTGACTCATCTTTGGTGGCGCGGGCCCAGCCTGCACACGTTGCTGTTGTTGTGGTGGTGGTTGTTTAGGTTTGATATGTCTGTTTACTTCCTCAACCTTTTCATTAGCAACAAATGTTGGTGATTGAGTAGGCTTCCCACGACCCGCACCAGAGAAAACTGACAAAATACTTTTAGGGAGAATCCAATCTTGGTTTGGGGGTAAATCTTCGTCCTTGCGAATAAATATAGGTGTTCTAGGTTTTGCATTTTCCTCGAATATAGGTTTTTCTTGAAATTGAGGAGATTGAACAGTGCCACGACCAGCAGCGGGACCACTATTGCTGGGTGGGGCTTGAGAAGAAGAGAATTGGGGAGTTTTTGGAGGGGGTGGAAAAGGTTTGCCCCGACCATGACCGAGTGGGGACGGGATTGATGTTTGATCTCCAGGACTGTTTGGCTCATTCTTGCTAGGAATGGAATCTACGAAACTGAATTTGGGGGAATCAGAGCCTCGACCCCGACCTCTACCACCACCATTTCCAGCAGAAGATGAGAAAAGGGCTTGTCTGCTTGTTTGTCCAATAGCTGGATGTGAAAGCTTTCCCAAGCTTCGTCTCATGATTGATTAAATGCAGATTCTGGAACAAGTTCAAAAAACATAAATTAAACAGCAGTGATGCCAAAAAAAACAGCCAAAAAGATATATAGCTTCCAAAAACATCAAAATCTCAAATTAGTAAAGAGATGTATCATAATCGTCGCGAAAATTAACATAAAGAAGTGTTATATAAACAAATGAACATTCTAATAAATTGCAGGGTTAAAATCAAATTTACTGTTCCTAAAACGAAAATCCCAATTTTTTAGAGAATCTCAAAGATGATTTCTTTTTTCTTGCTGCAAAAATTATCAATCGCCGATAAATTTAAATTACACACATCCTTATATATGAAGTTACGATGAATCGAGATTTCCTAGAGCGAATGTCAGGAAGAGTTATAATTTATGTTTAACAAAGTTCACTAATCACAAAACATACTGTTGGACGTTGGAACACTTTTATGAAAGTCCCAAAGGACCATACAACCAAGACTTTAAGCTACAATCCAACACCTTTATTATGATGAAAGCCATGAAAAGCAAAAAAATCTTCACTTCAAGGATGGCAATGCACGACCAATATCAAATTAGCATGTCTTTGGTTGTTAACACAGTGACTAAATAATGACTAAAACTTACTATTTGAATCTTAGCGACGACCGAGTGGATAGGGTATCCGAAGCTTTACCCACTGAAATTCTACAGAATGTGTGGTTGTGGTTGATTTGCTATACGCTACCAAGTTGACCTATAAATGATCTAAAATGAGCTCTTATTGCGAGTCACGGTCCATAAACATATTATGAAACGTAAACTTAAAACATGTAGAGATGCATGAGCCTGTTTCCTATGCTCGGAATAAAACAAAGTAGCAAACTATTAAACGAACTTAGTACAAAGTGCTGGATAAACGATACCCCTCTCATGAGCTGCGCCGGTATTCAACTCTTCATTAGAACTGTTTTAAGTTACACTGGTGTTCATAACAACTAAATAGTCAAATTCCCACAAATCGGTAAACCAATCAAAGTTATAGTCATGTATAAATTACGTAACAGCTAGTCTAACATGTGTTGAATCTTGGGTATGGGTTCACTATAAAAGACTAAGTCAGTGCAAGTTTACCTACAAAAACACAAAGAAAATCAAATAAAGTAGCTCATCAAATAGTAAAATTCCATTCTTTCATTTGGAACTAGCTCATAAAAAACAAAGGGTCGTATTCACATAAACAATCATACACATCAAAGTTGTAATCACATAAAGCAACCGTCAGTTAATCTAACAAGGGTTTACTCTAGGGTATATCACTATACGAAAATAACTCACTGTAGTTTTGACATATACAATAGTGTAGCACTAATATTTATATGGTTTATCCCATTGGGGCGTTGCCTCAGTGGAACAATCCCCCACCGTCAAGGAGGGCTTTAAAGAATAGGTATCGGGTTCACTCCCAACAAACAACTGCTCATTGCCTGATGCTAATTCTCTGGAGAATGGTCAGTCAGCATCCAGAAACGGCGCACGGGTTTATGAAGAAGCATCATAAAACAGCAAAAAACACATGAAATCGGATAGTAACGCCCGCCATATACCATAAAAACATACATAAATTCAAAATGACTGAAAGTGGTATCAAAAAATTGATTGGGCATTTCATCGAACAGTTGGTGGGCATAAAATACAATAGGGTCAAAATCACATAACACCGTCAAATAAGTCCAAATTTATAGTCATGTAGATCAATTAACAGTTAATCTAATAAAGGGTATAATTTAAGGTATGGATTCACTTAAGTGGAACATTTATAGGGTTCATGAAGACATATAATTAAAAAGAAAAAGATAAAATGTAAAGGGGTTTAGCGAGTGAAAGGTTACCAGTGAGAGTGAGTGATTGGAGAAATGTATGTAAGAAAGATCTTTGGGTTCAAGTTTTAGAGGTGCAGCGCCATTGTTGTGAGTTTGACTGCTGGGATGCAAGGTTTTTTGTTTTGGGCTAAATCTTACCAAAATGTTGCTGCTCATTTTTTTTAGAGTAAATTACATATATGGTCCCTGATTTTTTATATGATTCTATACGTTTTTATCCGTTTATGTTTTTGTCCGTTTTCTTACATTTTCATACGTTTTTGTACGTTTTCTTACGTTTTTATCCGTTTTCGTCCGATTTTCTTACGTTTTTATTAGTTTTCGTCCGTTTTTATATATTTTTTACCGTTTTCATTCATTTTTATCCATTTTTATACGGACGAAAACGTATAAAAACGGATAAAATATATGAAATTGTAAGAAAACGGATAAAAACATATGAAAATGTAAGAAAACGTATAGCCGAACGAAAATGGACAAAAACGTAGAAAACGTACAAAGACGTATGAAAATGTAATAAAAAGGCGAAAACGTCTAAAAATGGATGAAAACATATATAAACGGGCGAAAACGTATAAAAACGAACGTATGAAAACTTTAGATTATAAACGGTCGTTATTATTAAGGATAGACGATACAATGGTCTTTAACCAAATGGGCTAATGTGTAAATGATAACGGAACTAACTTAACACCAATTAAACTAAAGGATCGGGTGTGTTATTTGTTTCAAAATTAAGGACTACCAATGCAACTCCAAATGTCGAGGGACGAAAGTTGTTACTTTTGACATACCACATAGACCATCCATTTTTTGTGAGATATGTTTTTGTTTATGATCGAAGTCGTTTTACTACGACCATTTAGTCATGCATTTGATCTTTGAAAGAGAAACTGAAGTTGCGCTGTCAAAGGCATTTGGCCACCCTTAAGGTCACTATATCTACTACTTATCTTTACTTCTTTACTACATAAAATGAAAAAAGGGTCAAAGTTGAAAGTTGAAAGTCAAGGTTAAATGTTAAAATGAATTGTTGGAAGTTGAAACCTTTTGGCGTTTGGAAAGTATTGAAAAACTAAAGTTAGCCCCTTGTGTCGTTTGGAAAGGATTGCAGGGACTTGAAAGGTTTGGCGTTTGGAAAGTATTGCAGGAAAGTTTGACAATGTTTAAAATTAAAAGGCTGGAAATTTAATGCATGAAAGTATTGATTCTGCGTAGAAACTAAAGCAGGAAAGTATTGCCGGAAACACATATCTCTTTGCTTTTTTTCTTTACAAACACACACAACACAAAAACACATACCCTACAAACTCTCATCTCCACCACCAAAACTCTCGCCACCACCACAGATCTTAACACCACCGGACGTCAAAACCATCAGAGTCACCACCACCGGACGTCACCTCCACCAGACGTCACCACCACCGAGAACCCAATGACCGCAACCCACAGCCACCAAAAGAGTTTTTTATGTTCTAAGGTATTTTTTTAGTTTTAATAGATCTATGACTACTAATTAAGTTTTGAGTGTTTTTTTTCTTTTTTTTTTCTTTTTTTGTAGATATGTATTTTTTATTTGTAGATATGAGTTTTAATAAATAAAAAAATATATGTTTTTTAACAGTTGTCACTTGCCGAAAAAAGCTACAGTCTTTTTGGAAAATACCGTTGTCGCCTTTGTCTCGCCCGAAAACTGCGGACGCTGAAATTCGTGACAATCTTATATCCATATGATTTTCTTTAGATCCATATGATATTCTTTACAGATTTGAGTTCTTAAAAATTTTGTGACAATCTTTTATAGGATTTCCTGGAGCTACTGCCATCGCCACCATCGAGACCCACCACGTACGAGTCTAACCACCACAACAACCCCACTACCGGAACCTCTATAGATTTATGTATTTAGTTTTAAAGTTGTTTTTTGATCTATGTTGCTATCACATTTTTTCGGTCGCCGCTTTCGACGGAATATCTCTGCGTTGCCGGAATTTGCATAGCAGCCGACAGAAGGTGTTGTTGTCACTGTCGCGGGAACCTTATCTATGGTCGGACATTGTTTGGTAACTTTTTAATATTTGTGGGTAAATTTTGTTATAAGTTTATGTAAATATTGATATTAACTTTTATGTAAAAAAAATTTATAAAATTTATAAATTGTTTGTTATAAAGTTTATGTAAAGTTTTTTATTTTTTTATCTACATCTATTTGTTTAGTTTGGTGTGTATATTTGTTAGTTTTATTGAATTTATTGGTACTTTTTTTTAGATTGTTAGATTTTCAGTTTTTGTGTATTTTGGTTTGGTGAACTATAATGTTTAGACCTGTTTTAGGTTTAGTGATTTGGATGGTGCTTGGATTTCACCGAATCCCTGTTATTTCATATTTGGATCTTTAGTGGTTTCAGTAGTGTTTGGATTTCATAACTATAATATTATCGCAAACTTGAATGTCAATGATTTGAAAAAGATCTTATATATTTGGAATTGTAAAGTCTTATCTGTAACAAGCCTTGCACAAACCCCAACATACAAAGGAATTCTTGATATTTCAGCTAAATTCATATTCATTTTCATATTCTACCCATTAGTTAATTCAAATTCAAATTGGCGTGTAGACAAGCTAAAAGTAAGTTGTCAAAATATTGGAAAAGTATAGGCTACTTTGTACTTGTGGTATGCTATGTCATAGTCATGACACTATAGTAGAAAAAAAGATAGTCAATGAAAAAAACATCAAATCAATAAATGATGATTTGGTGTACGAGTACTCACTGGAGCCCCATAAGTTTAAAACACTACTATTTTTTAAGGTAATGAAAATCTTAATTATAACAACACAAAAGAATAAGATATTGCTACAATTTATGAAGTTTTTAACAGCTCAAAACTCGAAAGATGTATTTTTAATAAACATTGTTGGGAAGTGACTTTGGTGACATCAAAAGTTCATTCATATTGTGGTCAATTGTTTATAGAAATTTTTTCTTCGACTAACCTTTATAAATCTTATTAAGAGCTATGTAAAAATATTATTAACCATGTAACCAAAATATCACTATAACTATTCGTTGCTAGAAAATCCCGTTGTTATAAAAAAAAAATAATAATAATGGTCAACGTGAGAAAGTGAAAAGTTTTCAAAGTGAAAAAACTTAAAATGTAAACAAACTTAAATCTAAACAAATCAAGGAAACTATTGTAATTGTAATGCAAATAAACCAAAAAAGTTGAAAAGGAGGAAAATATGAAATGGGAAATTCCGTAAGTCTGACTTCCTACTCATCTAGGACTTGAAAGTGAGGAAATTCTAAAATGGTTTTAACGTGCATTAATGAAATCGGGGTCTATATGGGGTAACGTTGTAAGAGCATTATAAAAAAGATGAACATTAATATGTCATCCTAATCTAGGCAAACAAGTTTCAAAATTCATTACAAGTATATGACAATAAACTACAAATCATTTTACAATATACATTTAGGCATTTTAAACTATGTTTTTAATTGGGTCAACTTTCTGAAATCATGCCACTAAACAAATCAATGTCAGTTGTGCCAATTCAAAACTTTCGTTGCAAACCAGTCGTTTTGTTTGACATGAATTGGATAACAATCTTCTATTATAACTAAGGCAATAATGTGTATTCTAATAAAGGTTGTTTGTCATACAAGCAACCACTTAACATGTTCACTATTTAGCATTATGGTCTTTATTCATCTTAACATTAATTGAGATGAGATTGCATGCGACTATTTTTTTCTTCGTTTAAATATTTTAAACATTACACGAAATACTTATCACAATATCGCATATCGTTAATTGTTTGCCGCGAAAAACCACTGCCGCTAAGCGCAGGTACTCGCTTAGTAAAACAAATTTGCTTGTTTTTGAAAAATTAAAATCTTTTAAAAATAAGTAAAGTTGATTTCCTATTATACTTCTCCTAATATACATCTTATTAATAAATGTACCTTGAAAATGAATTTAAACTTACAAAAACACGGTTGGCATCTTTTTTAACGACAAAAAATTGAATTTTACAATTATAATGTGACAGCTAAATTAAGTCTTGCATCATAATCTGAACATCATATATTTCTTTATTAATTGGCTTACAAAACGATGTTTGCGCAGGTACTCGGATGCAACCGATTCCATTAATTTTAAAAAAATAAACAAAAAAAGAAAAGAAAGAAAAAATCAAACGGTTGCATCAAAGGTTATACCAGAATCACAAGTTATTAAGTATAATTATTTGTCGCTATACATCGTCGCTTTGAGCGAATATAAATTTAAATTCTTCATATTTTATTATTTTCTCTTAGAGCAAACACATCAATAACTTGTGTTAAAGTTTAACATCGTCTACGTCAGCGCCACATCAGCTTTAACATTTCACCTTAACATCCCCAAAAAACACCCACAACAATAACATCCCAAGTTAAACTTTAACACTTCATATTTTTAATTTCAACCCCTAAACTAAAACAAACACTTCATTTATTAAAATAAACATATCATTACTTTTGAAAACATATTACAATACAAAATTAAAAAAAAAATACAACGAAATAAAAAAACACACTGCAAATTAAACGTTACAACATAAAGGAAATGACGATAATACAATTTAATGACGAGGTTGCAAGTTATATTTTTTGATGATTCGGTCTTTTTCCTTATTGATCCAAGCCACGACATTTGGATCTTTGCCTTCAGTATCAATCATCAAAAACTTTTTCTCTTCCAACCTTGTTATTGTTTCATCTTTTTTCTTGTTGGGCCCGATACGCCACTTGGGCGGTTTCACGTTTGATATGATACTCGTTTGCCATAGTTTCGATGAAATAACTTGACGAGCTCGTTCCTCCAGTGCTCGCTCCCCCAGTACTTGTCGTGCTCTCGGATCTTGCTTTCTTGGTAGCACGTTTCTTTCCCATGGGGCGTGGTTGTTCATCATGACCAAACAAAGCCTCGTTTGTTTGGCTTGAGACCCAACCCTCAGAACTTGAAGGTGAATTAAACTCGCCATTAAAGAGCCGAGTCTCCATTATGTCGAAGTAGTTATCTTGAAGATACTGAGCTTCCCTTGCTTCTTGCTCACGACAAGCAGCTTCCTCGCGTGCCTGCTCTTCCATAATCTCCCTACCGTTTTCAATATCTTCTTCTAGTTGACGAAGGGAAGCCTCACTTAACCCGTGGGGGTTGTTTTGAAGATCCACCTCTGGACTGTTCACACGTGGAGTTGGAACAATTGGATTGTTCACAGGTGGAGAGTTTAAAAATACATTTTCCGGTTGGAAAACCGGAAAGACATATTCAGGTGGTGTTGAGTAAACTTCAAACTCTGGTAGAGTTGGAAAGCTGGTTTTTTCCGAACAAGATTTGGAGTTGGAAAGCGGTTTCCGCAACTTTTCGGACTTGGGAATTGCTGAGAAAAATCTTTATGAGACATTTTTTTGTGTGTGAGTTGTGTGTGTAACTTGTGTGTATTGTGTGTTCTAAACAACTCTGGTAGAGTTGTATATATAGGCAGAGTTGATTTTGAGTTTGAATAAATCCCGCTCATATTTGATTTTTAAATTTCAAATTTGAATTTGAATTTATCCCTCCCAGAATTAACCAGTATAATTTAAATTTTAATTTGAATAGGTTGAGGGGGTATAAGTGAAAATTTATTTGAAATAATTTGAGGGGGTGAAATGTTTTTTTTTTTTTTCACATTTAACTAAATGGGCTTAACTTGAACCACTTAACGCTGTTATAACGCGGCCCTCCCATCAATTTAACGCCATATAACGCCCACCTTTTTCAATTTAACGTCGGTTGGGCGTTATTAATGTAACTGCTCTTAGAGCATCTCCAATGCATGATGCAATATGAAGTTCAGTACATTGTCACTTTACCATCACATTAGCATCTAATTATTTTATATAAACGCTTACAATGCATTAAACTTTACACAACTTAATGCATTTTCACATCACCATAATTTTAGTCATTTTTTAATATTACATTAACATAAAAATAAATGACAAGTTACATAGAAATTAAAAAGATATAAATTAGTAACATGACTAGAAACTACCATAATCTAAAATTATCATACGACAATAAAGTAAACTACAAATTATAATTTTTCTTTAATCTCCATACAACGGTTTATTCAAAGTCTTTCGTGCAAAATCCTCAATTTTGTTAGGATCTTTAAACAAGATTGCAATCTCTTTATTTTTTGCTTTAATGGCTTCGGACTTTAGCTTCTCAACTTCAACTTTAATATTTTTTTCTTTCAACATGTGATGTCGGTTGATTGCCTTTTAGTTCTCTTCAACATGTTTTTCAAGTATCTGATCAAGTCGGCTTTTTGAAGATGGAGTAGTAGATTTTCCTTTGCAGTCTTTTTAAGCTGTTTTTGTACATGTGGGACATACTATATCTTCAATATCGTCCAGCTTTATAGGAGTTTGTGAATCATATGAAACTTTAGATGTCTAAGATGTTGTGTTCCCAAGTATCCATTTCTATTAATGTTTAACCAATTTCCAAACATGTTTGTGTCTGAAACTAGAACCATAAATGGTTTTATATTTATCTTGAGTGCCACTTCTGAAATCTTCCTCGGACCATCCACTAACACTTTGTTCTCAAGTCAAATTTTTAAATAATGGAATGGGATGGGATGAGAAAGGGGAAAGTAAGGAATGACATTGTGAAAAAAGTGGTTATTTGTATTTGTGTTCTTGAGTTTTTATTTTAAGTTGAAAGGAAAGGAAATAAAGCTACCCAAATTATGAATATACTCTCAAAACATAATTACTGGTTTGGAATTCATGTTTGGACATGTACGTTATCGAACTACTGTTGTTGGCTTCAATTCATGTTTGGACATGTACGTTATCGAACTACTGTTGGCTTCAATTCAGGTGTTTGTGGAAACACTTGCGACCCTATGTTTGTAAAGATAATTTTTAAATTTAATAGTAAGTCGCTATCCTTGGCAAGTTGACCTTTTACATTCCTCAAATAACTACAAATGGTAGTGGATTTCAAAATCATAATACAAGTATGTCATTTGATACGAACAGTAACAGTTTTAAACCATTCAAGCTTTATCGAGTTCTAGCCCGTGCCTAAGCTCAATAAACCGATTCGAAACACATAACGATTGTAAACCATTCAAGCTTTATCGAGTTCTAGCCCGTGCCTAAGCTCAATAAACCGATTCGAAACACATAACGAGTTGAGCTCGAGCTTTTAGTAAGTTTAGTCTGAGTTTTTGTAGAGCTTTTCAAGTCTTTATTCAGATATATGTTCACTTCGTTTTCGAATATGTTTAGTTATATTTGTTTAGCAGCAATGTTATTGTATTCTTTTGATATCTTTTACTATTATCTAAACTTGTGAAAGTCGTAACATATAAACCTCATTTGTAAGACCCACATTGTTGTAGACTTGTAGTATGTCTTAAGAAAAACAAAGTGCCAAACTAATCAGTAGCATCGCATTTCTACATTAAAGAATGAAAAACAACCAAACCGTGAAAACACGCTCGTGATTAATTACTCAAGCTTCTCATGAATAAGCTATTTTTATCATGAGTACTCGTGCATAACAACATGATTTTATAGCGTCATATAGTTATAATGATATTTTAGTTAAGTGTTTTGTGTAAAGTTTTATGTGACCAAAATATCACTATAACTATCTGTCGCTAGAAAATCTCGTTGCTATGCACGGTACTGCCTATATACTACATAAAATGTAAAAATGGTCAAATAGTCAAGAAGTGGAAAGTTGAAAATTTGAAATTGAAAGAGTTGAAAGAAATGAAACAATGAAACGTGAATGAATCTGTATATGGCAAGAATGAAACGTAATTATTTTCTTTAAAGACAACGACTTAGTCAAAAACTCATGCATGTAACCATATTAGTCAAACTTTACTATTTGTCAAACTAATCATGCACGTAAATAACTCGCATAAATGTTTGCACATTTTTCGTTTATCTCAAAAGAATTCTTGTTTGATATACCTATAATGTATAGTTGTCAAGTTAACTATAGCAATGATTTGTATATATCATTCAAATATACCTATAACGTATAGTTGTCAAGTTAACTATAGCAATCATTTGTATATATCATTCAAATATACCTATAATGTATAGTTGTCAAGTTAACTATAACAATGATTTGTATATATCATAAAAAAAATGAATTCACGCCTATATAAGTAGTCCAAAGTATTACAAAGGCTGGTAAAATTTCGTCCCTTATCTGGAAGGCATTGTACGAATTACATAAAATGGACTCCACCGATTCTCATGTTGTTGAACCTATTAACGGCGTATCTTCAGCAGCCGAGGTTTACGTTGTACCTATTTTTTTTAGCTATCATATATGTTTGCTACATTGTTCTCTAATTTATGCCTTATTTGTACTTGTTTGATTGAATCTCAAATACTTAGCGCTTTCGTTCCTATGGATGTTGATCAAGGTTTCAACCCTGCTGTTTCCGATCTTGAGAATGAGGTAATTGCAATTGTTTATAATAGATGTAGTAAACTATGGCCGATTGATGTACTAATTGCATTTGTTATTCCAAACGCATTAATCGAACCAGTAGGGTAACTATCCATATAGTTACTAACATGCTATGACAAGTATTACATGTAGGAAGCTTTAGTTGTTCTATGTCATTAGGTTCGATGAGTGTGGATTTTAGAACCTCCTCTTTATAATTTGAATAATTTATATCTTGACCTTTACTTCGTAACTTTACTACAGTCATTCTATAACTAATGATATATACCAATCTTTTAATGATATGAAACTTTGGGTAACAGTGAACTTAACATTGAACAAAGTTTGTACAATATTAAAGTTTAAAAGAAAATAGTCATAATTAAAATGCAAAAGATATGCTTGTAAACATACTAGATATAGGAGAAGTTGATATGCGATGGTGATGGCACAAGGAAATCTATTAGTTTTCTTTCATCACTCTTGGACTATTTTGCAGATGTTACAACCAAATTTAGCTTGGATGATGACACAAGACAAATTGGAATTCTTTTAGAAGACTTTAGCTTGAATGGTGTTACAACCTACTTAGGTTGAGCATTTTTGTATGGAAATGATGTATTAGAAACTTATAGAATTGATTTTTTTTTCTTACTTTTATGCGTCTAATACAAGAGAACTATGTTTGCATCTATCTTAAAATCTATCAGAATACAATTGAGACGTCTCTAGCATGACCAAATAGGTCACTATTGATGTTTTTTAATTGTCTAAATATAACTGAAAAGTTAGTAGATATGAAGGTTGTCATAAGAAACTTATTAAGACACTTTGCGTTGTTGCATATAAAAGAAGTGTGTTATGATATCACTTATTTGGACACGAATGATATCAGTTATGTTTATGGGACTAAAGGTACCATTGTATTAGATGCTCAATTCTTTTACAACACCATATTTGGTCCTAACAAAACACCTTTGTATTAGGACCCTTTACAAAAGTGATATGCAAACGTTTTGATCTTAATGTCATCGGTCTTGAGATTGTTGTGGGACAACACGCTGGAGTTAGAGTGCTCTTGCCAAGAATTCCTCTTGCTTCATCTGAAGACGACATGTTTCCTTTTAAACTAAAGAGAACACAATTCCCGTGCGACTTAGCTTGCGATGACTATTAATAAAGCTCAGAGCCAAATAATTCTAAATGTGGGTGTCTATTTGCCAGATTCTGTTTTCTCTCATGGCCAGCTTTATGTGGAATTTTCTAGAGGGATATCTCGTAGAACAACAAAGGTATTGGTTAAACCAGTCAAAGAGTTCCGTCAAGCAGGAATCTATACAACAAATGTCGTGTATCAAGAAGTTTTACGCGACGAGTAACGTGTGTTGTTAGTTAATATTTCATAATTCATGTAATGTTTTATTTTAAGTTTCATTAAATATTTTTATATGTCGTTTGATACATGTTAAGAATTTTTTCTAAAGTTGAATTATCACATGTTACAACCGTTTGTAATTACATTTTGATATTTTCACGTTCTATTTTGAACGTTATACTAAACACTTACCACAATATCGTATATCGTTAATTGTCTGCCGCTAGAAACCGATGCCGCTAGGCACGGGTACTCGCCTAGTTAATGTAAATGCTCTTAAATAACTCACCTCTATTTAAAAATAAATAAATAAATAAATAAAAATCTTTTTGGTCATTTAAATTTACATAAGCCTTAACCAAACACACCCATAATACTCCCCAAATTCAGACAATTCTCATGTTTCTCCAAAAATAAGTGCTCCTCAAGCTACCGTCAACTTCTCAATCTTACAACTCAATCATTAACCAAACAAACGGTACCAAATATTCATCTCACACAATCATTTCATCATTTTAAGCTGCTAATACAATACTCTACCTACATTATATACATTTCACCCAACTATAACGTACTTTTAGGTTAAAAATAACACTCCTATTATTCATAAAATCGCTAGTTTATGCTTAAAAACCTGATTATTTACTGTTTGTGTAACTAAAAATGAAATCCGTAGCATTATCGGTTATTGACATTTTTTTCGCGGATAAAAATGAGAGTTTATGACTCGTTTAATGGTTGATATTGTTAATATGTTAGTAGATATGCTTAAAAAGATGATTGTTTACTGTTTGTGTAACTAAAAATGAAATCCGTAGCGTTATCGGTTATTGACGTTTTTGTATTGGATAAAAATGAGAGTTTATGACTCGTTTAATGGTTGATATTGTTAGTAGATATGCTAAAAAGCTAACTGTTTACTGTTTGTGTAACTAAAAATGTGTGGCGCGTTTTTGCGGATAAAAATGAGAGCTTATGACTTGTTTAATAGTTGATATTGTTAATCCGCTAGTAGATTTGCTTAAAAAGATGATTGTTTACTGTTTGTGGAACTGAAAATGAAATGCGTAGCGTTATCGGTTATTGACGTTTCTTTTGGATAAAAATGAGAGTTTATGACTAGTTTAATGGTTGATAATGTTAATATGTTAGTAGATATGCTAAAAAGCTAACTGTTTACTGTTTGTGACTTTATGTAACTAAAATTGCGTAGCGCGTTTTTGCGGATAAAATTGAGAGCTTATGACTTGTTTAACGGTTGATATTGTTAATCCGCTAGTAGATATGTTTAAAAAGATGATTGTTTACTGTTTGTGAAAGTAAAACTGAAATACGTAGCGTTATCGGTTATCGATGTTTTTTTCGGATAAAATGAGTGTTTATGACTTGTTTAACGGTTGATATTGTTAATCCGTTGGTAGAGTTACTTAAAATGTTGATTGTTTAACGGTTGATATTGTTAATCCGTTGGTAGAGTTACTTAAAATGTTGATTGTTTACTGTTTGTGTAACTAGAAATGAGATGCGTAGCGTTACTGGTTATTGACGTTTAGTATCTTAATGGTGGTGTAATTAGTGATTTTAGTAATGAATTTGATATTGTTACTATATTAGGCTAATTTGTGGTTTGTGGAATGGTTACTTGTACTGTACAAGTGAATAGTTTTGTAAATGAATGAATTTGTTACTTTAGATTTCAATTTGATGATACACGGTTAGGTCACCTGATTACAGGACTTACGCACGTGATTAAGTGTGGTTTTAATTCGAAATTGTGTTAAAATTAGGGCGAAACAGTGATTGATATGGAAATGTGATTAATGTTTTATTTAATGGCTCTATTATCTAGTTTGAGATTAAGCGTGATTAGAGAAATGGATTATGTTTTCGGTTGACTGATTTGGTGTGTGTTTGTTTGTTTTGATTTTGTAGAAGAGAGAGCTGTTTCAAGACTTGCGCCTTTGTTGTGGAATTCCTTTGGTACTATTGCAGCATTGTTTACAGGTATGAGACATTGTGACTGAATCACTGAAATGATACGTTACGTGTACTGATGTATAGTGTGTATAGGCTTGTTTTTGTAGCAATGAGTAGTTTTGTACTTGTTCGTTGTTATTACTTATTACTAACAGATGGGAAATAAATGAATGGTGAATAGGAAATAGAATTAATGCTATTTGGGACGTCACTATAATAAGGATTTTATAAAATGCTAAGAGTCTAGCTGAGTGTGCAATGTCTGTTATTTGTGTTATTATCGGTTTGACAAAACTTTGTTGAGGGCTGAGTTTACTCGGACAGTATGTCCTTATTACGTTAGGGTGACGTGGCCTGGACTATAGAATTATAGTTACGTTAAATCCACTTTTAGTACAGATGATGAGTTCAATTACTGTCATGTTTAACCCCAGTTGTAATTGGTAAGATCTGATCCTTATAGAAGTGCCATTACAGACGATGAGTTTGTTAAATCCACTTTTAGCTGTTTTAGAATAGCAAGTTCGATTTTAATAATGAATTTGCTACTAGGCTAATTTGTGGTTTGTGGAATGGTTACTTGGACTGTACAAGTGAGTAATGCATAATGGGGAAAAAGTTTGGGAATTTGATGAATAAATTATGAATTTCAATGTAATGTTTGGTATTGCTTATTAGGATATTTTATAAGCACGAGCACATAATGAGTCTGATAATCTATTGAATTATGGACTTATGGTTGATTTGTGCAGCGATCAGTTGTAAAGTACAAATGGGTAATGCATAATGTCGACACTAGATTTTATTAATTAGATTGTGATATTGATGTGATATTGCTTTATATGATGACTTCTAAGTTTGTTAAGTGGAAATTAGCTTATTTAAAGCAGCTTATTTTGTATCGGAGACTAAAGTTTTCGGAGTCCACAAAGAATTATTAGTTGGAAATAAGTAATGTCAAACAGCTTATTGCATATAACTAATTTCATCCCAAAGTAAGCTGATTATTGATAAGCTTAGGCGCTTCTGTTTATCGAAATACCTATAATAGGTGCTTATTTGATTATAATAAATGGAGCAAGTAAATAAGCTATATCCTAAACACCAATTTATGTTTTGTACTTGTAATCGTCTTATTTTGTAATTCCATATTTTACGAATAGTGATTCCGTTTTTATTAATTCTGAAATTGCTTCTTTGACAGATTCTTATTTGCTGAAGAGTGGGCCAGTGGGGTATCCTGCAAGTTGGGGACAGATGGTTAGTTTGTTACTTTGTGCTATTTATTTTCTCTAAATGATGTTCATGGGGGCTGGTGGTCCTGTACACATGAAATACAATTGGGACTTACAAAATAAATCTACTCGGAAACTGAGAAAACATAGCAGAAACATGCTGAACATGCATTCTTGTGTTTTAGACTTTGGTAGTTGCTTAATCTGTTGTTGACGTGCGTAATTAGAGTATCCCATTATGAATGATCATATATGCATTTCCTGTTACTTGTGAGTCTTACGGCGTAGCTACTGATTTGTAAAACTTAGTTGACAATATTTAGCTTTTTTTGCAATTGGCTTCTATAACGGAAGTAACTTAATTTTGGAAGTAACTTAATTTTGCCTCCTAAAGTCATCTGTTCTTGCTTTTGCTCAAATAATATGATTTTATCCAGTTGCGTTTCTTGCGTTTCATAACATGTATATAGTTGCAAAGCAATTGTTGCCTGCATATGTGTCTTTCTAAAGGATATATCTTGATGCAGGCGGACAATCATTATAATGAAGGAAGTAATGGTATTGACTGGACTTCAGAGGACGATCGTGAAATTGATAATTACTCATCACCTTCCTCATTTGCAATGAGTACAACTGCAGCCGTTGCATTCGAGCATGGGGAGGTACTTCAACACAACACTAACAGTCTGTTTCTTATTAGCTGTAATTGAACCATATGATTGCTGTTAACGTGTGTTTTATTCTTTCTATTCGGTGAATGCAGTCTAGTTCTACGAGAAAATCTCGCTCCAAGATAGTGTTAGATTTTATACAAATGGGATTTCCTGAATGTGTGGTTACCGAAATCATAGCAGAAACTGGTACTACATGCAGTTTTAGTTTCTTTATACGAATACATGTTTGTCCCTTTACATAACTTATGTTTAATAAATGTTGATTTATTTCCAGGCGAAGATGATTATAATGCCATACTTGAAGCCATTCTTACGTATACTGTGAGTTCTTCTCTTGCCTCGTCATCTTTCCAATTTAGTTACATTACATTAGCATCTTCTTTGATAAATTCTGCTCCCATACTCCAGTTCGATATCTTCTTATAGATATCAGTTAGATGTGGCAATTTCCGCTCAATTAGGCAATTACTTATGTATGGGTTGATTTTGGTTTTGTTTTATTTAAAATGGTTCAAATGGTCATTTAATCTTTTTTAAACAGTAGGGGAATGGGTCTAACAAGTTGAAACTCACCCAGAGCCTATTTTTAATGCAGCCACGACACAACCTTTTAAATTTCAGTGGTTCAGTTCAACAAATAAGAAAAAACTATTGTACTTGTATTGTTTTTTAAATCAACATCAATGCTTTGGTTGTATCAGCCCGGTCTAATCCGTATCAGCCCTTAACAGAAATGACCCGTTTTCACTAACTAGTCTATCTTGCCACTGATATATTGGTTTGTACACCCTTCATCAAAGAAATGTATTGTTTCTAACTGAAGGTTATGCAGGCTATTAATGGGATCCCGAACCAAGATACTGAACTCAGTGGTCCATCTTCAAGGTCTGAAAGCAATCTCGAGCTTAGTTTCTCTGATATTGACAGCGATTTAAGTGATGTAAGTTCTGATCTCTTGTATGCATAACTTTAAAGTATATTCATATCCAGACATGAAGATTTCTTAAGTTTATAGACTTTTTCATGGAAAGCACAAACCGATACTTTGTCTGCATCTTTTTCACATAGAAGCGAAAATCTGAACTCCTATACTTTTAGGTTTATTTTCTTGTTCTCGAGTATATCTATTAAAAAAAAATATTTACAGTATTTCATAACTAATGTTTCTGTTTTCCAGGAAGATGAATCTGAGGACAATGCTGACCACTTTGTGAATTTGATGGATATGGGATACACTCTTGAAGAAGTTTGTGTCGCGATTGATACATGTGGTATGTACAGTTATTTCCATCAGCTTTTGTGCTTAAAAAGAGCTGCCTGTGATTACTTGCATATCAGTATCGTTCATTCTAATTTTGTGAATCATCTTCATTTCATGTACATAAACGTGACCTGTAAATATAAACTGTTTTTGAATTTGTAGGAAAAGATGAAGCCTTATTTGTGCTGATAGATTTTATTGAAGCTGCTCGTGTATCAAAAGAAGAGGATGCAGAAATGGACAACGCACTTGGTTCTCACTCACACCTACTGGTTTGTAAATTCTTCAGTTCTTTTACTTCCATAATTCAGAAACTTGTTGGGTTTAGTGCTAAAGTTTTTACCTTTATTTTGAACGTCAAAACTGACATTGAAGCAGTGTGACGTAAGATAAGTGTTTTGGGTTGTTGAATCCGGAACTACTGTTTACACTGTTGAGATAAATGCTATACACTCACAACACGAAAACGTGAAATCAATAAAAGATTACTTGTTTCATTATTAAACTGGATACTTAATTGGATTTCAAAATTGAAATTGCAGAAAGATTGTCTGTCTACATAAGATCCTCTGTACTTTAAGCTATGACCAACAGCGGTTAACACTAGCCCCTTTGAGATAGATGTTTTACTTATGAAGTAGTATCACTTTAGTACTTTAAATAGACTTTTTAGTTCCTACTCTTATTATGAGCTACTTTTCTGTAAGATTTATAAGGATTAAAGTGTCATTTATCAGTGCCAATATGTTTCATGTACAAAATCACTTTTTACCAACTTTGTTCACTGTTCTCTTTGCCTTTAAATAACTTTCTTTTTGTTTGGAAAGACAAAGGATAAGAAAAGGAAGCTGCAAGGAGATACAATTCAGTGTAAAAACAGAAAACCCGACAGAAATAGAAGAGATGACGATGATGAGGTCCTTCATCTCCCGAACCCAATGATTGGGTATGGGGTCCCACGCAAATCATTTCCGGTTGTTGCCCGAGAGCTTCCAGAAATAGCTATGGGGCCACCATACTTCTTTTATGAGAATGTGGCACAAACACCAAAAGGTGTATGGAACAAGATTAAAAGCGCTCTTTTTGAAATTGAACCAGAGTTTGTGGACTCAAAGTTCTTTTGTGCTGCACAACGAAAGCGAGGGTATGTACACAATTTGCCACTAGAAAACCGTATCCCAATTCTACCAATTCCACCACTAACGGTCTTTGAGGCTCTTCCGGAAACGAGAGAATGGTGGCCAGTTTGGGACAAAAGACAGCAACTCAACTGCATATTAACTTGCCAAGGAAGTGCCCCGGTGACTGATAGGATAAGATCAGCTCTTGAGAATTCAAACAGCGATGAGCCTTGTGAAGAGATTAAACAGTATATCATGAAGCAATGCAAAACATGGAATATGGTTTGGACCGGGAAAAATACCGTTGCACCCCTGGAGCTGGATGAGATTGAGCAGATTATGGGTTACCCGCGCTCCCATACTAGAGGTCCTAGCAGGAGTGAACGACTCAAAGGGCTCGGCAATTCATTTCAGGTTTCAATCTTAAATGTTTCCCACTTTTATTACAAGTTGGCAGAGATGCACAAATGGGCCGGAGACTGGTCCAAGGCCTGAAGGATGTAATCAGTCCTAATATTTTTTCTGAGAAAGCCTGGTTTGGCCTGGTCTGTTAAGTCCAGTACATAATGTTGTTTCTCTCAAAATCTAAATGCAAACGTAAATGTATATATGTTTTAGCTTTATAAAACTATTTTGTTGAAAAGTCTAATTTCTAAGAATATAAGAAAATCTTATTTTTAAATTTTAACTAAAACAAATATCCGATTACAATTTGAAACGAAGCTTTTGAATAATAAGTTTTAAATGAGACAACTTTAGTACCAGGTCAGGATCGACAGGCCCATTTAAGTCCCATATTCCAAGCTTAAGGACCGGGCCATACCTTTGTGCAATTCGCACTCCAGTTTAAAGCTAGAGACGGAATTTACATTTAAATGGTCGACAGGGGCCATAATTCATCTGTAACAGGTCAAATGGGTAAAAAAAATTAAGTTCACATTTGATATCTATAAGATTATGTCAAAAGGGTGAAAATTTCATATTTCTGTTAATCTGAATTTAATGTTTTTTTGTTTATCTTGATGCTTTGATAAGGATGGGTCAGACACGTGATATATTCAACCTCTTTTCTTTAATCTTAACAAAAATGAGCTGGTCAAACAAGTCGAAAGTTATCGTTTTGTTCAGACTGATAGATATTCTTGAAATAATATAATTCTTGTACTCACCTGTATAGACCCGAAAGTAGTCTGACCTGTTAAGCAACAACCTATGTGCCATGCAAGGTTTCCCCTCACTTTTCGTTTCGGTTATTTGTGTTATGTAGACGGCTTAAGTGATTAACATTTCAATTAATGATTTTATATTTTAGGTGCATACAATTGCTTACCAATTGTCGGTCCTTAAGAATCTATACCCTCGAGGTATAAATGTTCTATCCTTATTCTCCGGGATTGGTGGGGCAGAAGTAGCATTACACCGGATCGGAATTCCTATGAAAAACGTTGTTTGTGTCGAAATCAACCATGTCTGCAAACAAATCATTCAGGGTTGGTGGAACAAAACGTATCAAAAGGGAAATTTGGTTCACGTATCCGATGTACGTGAAGTCACAGAAGAAAAATTGGTCAGTTGGATCAGTTTGTTCGGCGGATTTGACTTGGTGATTGGGGGAAGCCCCTGCAATAACTTAGCGGGTGGAAATAGGAGGACACGAGATGGTCTTGATGGGGAACATTCGTCATTATTTTATGAGTATGTTCGGATTCTTACAGCAGTGAGACGTCTTATGGGAAGGTAGCGGCAGACGTCTTGATTCACTTGGTATAATCTTTATTTTCATTTATTACAAATCCCAAAATTGTATCTTTATTTTCCGGGATCTATAATGAATACATGTATATGGCGAAAATGAAAGAGACCTTGTTATATGGTGCTACATATCAGATGTATAGATGTTTGATTCAAAACATTATGTGAACTGCTGCAATATGAGGTCTTTTCGGTTTTAGCTATTTTTTTTACTGAACTCTCTTTTTAAGCTAAGACTGATTGCTTAAAGTTAATGGCTTTTTTAAACTTAAGTTGTTATTTCTGTTAACCATAAGCAAGGGATACATCATTTTTTATCTACAGTTCTGTGGTGGCAGTGACTTACTGATACGTCTAGCAGGTTACTCATATTTAGCTGATTTAGGAATTTAGCAATCTTGATGTGGTGAGTTGGTGCTTGAAATTCTTTACACTGACTATCCGTTTTAGTAACTTTGCATGCTTGAGATATGTTTGGGTAAATCTTATTTGTCATAACCTATGATGCTTATGAAATGTTGGGGTAAGTAACATGAAGTCTAAAATACAAAATCTCACAGATTCCACTTCCTTATGAGGATGATAATTTCCGCATTCAAACTTATTTTGTTGGCGCAGGTCGTTTACTTGATGTTGCAAGTACTAATAATTTTTGTTTCTTCATTTGCCACACGTACAGCTAACAGCTTGAACCAGATATGCAATTTCAAACACCTCATTATTCAGTGTTTGGATGAAAGTGCTTATTTCATGATGGTGATTATCATGTTTACAAGTAGCAGACAGATAATCAAGTATTCAGATGAAACCATTCATTTTTGTGTAAGGGGGTGTTTGGGATTGCTAATATAATTTTCAATTGCAGAAAATAAACTGATATTTCATTCCAAATTGAAATTACAAAGATAATCAACAAGATCTAAACATAACTAACACGCAAAAGACAGTACCCTAACAATAACAACGAACCCTAACCCCCAAACCCATAGAGAGTCCTGCCTTGTCTTTTCAAAGCATAAACAACATCCATAGCAGTAACAGTCTTCCTTCTCGCATGCTCAGTGTAGGTAACAGCATCACGAATCACATTCTCCAAAAAGATCTTCAACACGCCACGTGTCTCTTCGTAAATCAACCCGCTTATCCTCTTCACTCCACCACGACGAGCTAACCTTCTGATAGCAGGCTTAGTGATTCCCTGGATGTTATCTCGAAGCACCTTACGATGTCGTTTCGCTCCTCCTTTGCCTAATCCTTTCCCTCCCTTTCCTCTTCCTGACATTTTTGTTTCTTTTTGGTGTGTGTTTTTGGATGAAATTGGTTGGGTTTATATAGTGGTGGGTGGGATTTGTGTTTGTTGAAGGGATGTTTGTGGTCGTTGGATTGTGAGAGTGTGGGTTAACAAGAGGCGTTGGATTATGATCCGTGTGAAGTGTTGTGATTGGTGGAGTGGTGTAGGTACGGATTAGTAAAGCATGTGAAACTATATCATACACTTGTTAATAATAGCATCATAATTTACCTTTTCATTTTTTATCTTTATAAAAAGTACATTTATGAAGAAATAAAATAATACTCCCTCCGTCTCAAAATTATTGTTAGGAGATAAAAATCACCGAGTTTAATAAAAGTGGGACCACAACAATTTTCAACCACTCATATAGAATATTCTCCCACTAAATTCCCTATTTATTACTAAAAAGGGAAAGTGAACAATCTTTTTGAGACATCCCAAAAAAGAAATATGGACTATTAATTTGAGACGGATGGAGTAATAAATAAATTTCACATAACTAGAAAGAGACGGTCTATTGCTTTTTGATCTTAGAGCATCTTCAATGCATGATTCGGTATGAAGTTCAGTACACTGTCACCTTACCATCATATTACCATCAACCTTCTACTTCTTATTCTCAACCCTCGGGTTCTAGTACTCTTCCGAGTAATACGATTCCTAATCCGAGAGGTGACATGAAAGCGATCACTACCCGAAGTGGTGTTGCTTATGATGGACCCACGGCTCCTACCACTATTTCTTCTTCTCCTGCCTGGTAGACCGTGAGACCGGGGTGACAAAGGACCCGGTGCTTCCTACTAATAAGGGGGGTACCAAGAATGTCCAACCTACGGTTGTCCAAGATGATGAGCCCGAAGATGCTCCCGTTAATGTGAAGAAAGCTAATCCGAAACCGTCTATCCCATATCCGTCTCGTCTTAAAGATCAAACTCTTCGTGAAAAGTCGAACCATCAAATGGAAACGTTTTTCCAAATCTTCAAAGACTTGAATGTGGAGATCAGTTTCGCGGATGCCCTTCTCTTGATGCCTAAACTTGCTTCTACGATTAAGGGATTGCTTACGAACAAGGAGAAACTATATGAGCTTGCTACGACATCTCTGAATGAGAATTGTTCGGTGGTTATCCTCAAGAAACTTCCCGAAAAGTTAGGTGACCCCGGGAAATTCCTCATTCCGTGTGATTTTCAAGGAATTATTCAATGCTCCGCCTTGGCCGATCTTGGTGCGAGTATAAATTTGATGCCAAAATCAATATATGAAAAGCTTTCATTGCCCCCACTTACCCCAACGTGTATGACCCTCGAGCTAGCCGACCGTACTACTACGAAACCAATTGGTATAGCCGAGGATGTTTTTGTTAAAGTGGGGGAGTTCGATTTCCCCGCGGATTTTGTTGTCGTTGATTTTGATGCCGACCCTCGTGTGCCTATTATTCTCGGAAGATGCTTCTTAAGGACGGGCCATGCTTTGGCTGATGTGTATGAAGGAAAAATCACTTTACGAGTAGGAAAAGAAGCCGTCACATTTAACGTTAACCATACTTCTCAATCTCTAACCAACCAATATGATGTGGCCAAAATTAATGACACCGAGGTGACAAAGGACCCGGGAATTCCTACTAATAACGGAAATACCAAAAACGTCCAACCTCCGGTGGTTCAAAAAGTTGAGCCTAAACCATCGAGAATTGAACCGAGTCTTTCACGTTTCACGGTTAAGAGTTTGTCTACGATACGTGCTGAGCAAAAGAAGAAATTAGAAAAGGAGACTACAACGGTAGTGGTGGAAAATGCTAGCTCTAAGAGCACACCACTTGTCCCACCTCCGTTTTCTGTGTATCGAATTGATCTTGTTCCTAAGAACGTTGAGATTTCTTTGACTGGCAATCCCACTCCTTCTTCTGAAATTATGGAACCTTCTGATTCTTCTCCCTCTCTTACTCTGTTTGAGGGAGAAGACTTCTTTTTGAAAGAGATCGATGAGTTTCTTGCTATTGATGAATCGATTCCACCAGGAATTGATGATGGTTTTTATGATTCGGAGGGAGATATCCTTTATCTTGAACAATTGTTGAATGAAGATCCATCACCATCACTCCCTCCGAAAGAAATCACGATTGAAGAAATCAAATAAGTACAAACGTCTGATGAAATCCCTCCGGAACCCGAGCTTAAGGATTTTTTTATCGATTTACTTCTCGAGGAGTTCACCGATGAACTCGCTCCTACCGATTCAATTCCTTTCGTAAATGAATACGATGATCCATTTTATCCGAAGAAAGAAAAGGAAGTGAATATTTTGACTGATGAGCTTGTTGATACTGAGATCCTCCATTATTTTTTATCCGAGAGTGATCCCATTTCTCGTGAGGATTTTCATGTAGATGATACTTTGATTTCCTTCCTCTCCGAGGACAAGATTTTTAACCCTGGGATACTCATCGAAGAGTACATTCTTATCACAAAAGTTAACCGGAAAAAGGATCCTATCTTGGATGCCTTCATTGTTGTGACTTCAAGAAACACCTTTCTGTACCATGGACTCCCTTCTTCTATGGAGCTGTTTCTCTTTGATCCGTCATCCCGATGTCCGCCCGCAAATCCACCGGATGATGGATCACTCTTTCTTGATAAACCTTGTGTAAGATTGGGAGGATTTAACCTTTATGTGCTGGAGCCCAACATTTTCTTTCCCTCCCAACCCACCCGTTCTCTTTCCCTCCGGAGTGAGGATACCATCTTTGATCCGGGTATCCTTCCCGCTTGCTTCCCCAAGGACAAATGAATTCGGGGACGAGTCAGGCTAGCGACTCGGTGATAAAAAACAGTAGCGTTTCGTGGGAGGCAACCCCATGCTTATCTTCTATCTTCTTTCTATTTTCTCTAATAAGTGACGTGAAGGGGTTAGCCTCTTCGATTTCTCGTGTTTGGTTGTTTGTGATGTTGTGTTTAGGATGTTCCCGATATGAAGACTCTCGTGCTCGAAGTTTGTTTTTTCTCCACTCGAGTTTCATGTTCGATGCTGATGGAAATCCTATATCCGAAATCTTATCGACTAACGTTTATCTTTGAGCATACTTAATAAATGGCTTTTAGATTTTCGTTGATACCATTGCCTTTAAACATTGAGGACAATGTTTCGTTTTAGTCTGGGGTAGGGTAATATTCGATTTGATTTGACCGCACTTGCTTATTCTTTGTCGTGTTTCTCTCGCAACCCCGTTTTTCCTTAAAGAATGAATAAAAATTGTGCAAAAATGAGAAAATTTAAAATTTTTTGTAAGCTTTTGCTAGTTTTATGATTGAAAAGTCCTTGCTAGTTTCTTAGAAGTTTCTTTAAATATGCGTTTTCTTGAAATAGCCTTTGCTAATTACTTAGACAAGAGGTTATAAAATGCGATTCTAGCTCACAAGGCCAAGGATTTGCAAGTCTCCCTAAGTAATTTTAAATATGCGAAGCTTAAACAAGAATTTGCTAGTTTCTTATAAGTGACTTTAAAAATGCGAGACTTGAGATTATTTTACGAAGCATTAGCTAAGTTAATATATGTTTTGACACCTTGTTGACTTTCCGCTGGTGAGAGTAGGAATAGAATTCTGACTTGACCGGGCGTGTTGAGCCCTAGCTTGTTCCCTTAACCATAGATAATCTAAAAATTATCGGCTAAGCATCCGCGGATCTCATTATTTGGGATTTTAAATTTGCGGAGATCGAAGAATGATAGAGTTACTTATGAGTTTAGATGCTAAGCGTAGAGTAGATGGTTCTCTTTAGAGCCCATCGAAGGTACTTATGGCTTTTTA
Organism: Chrysanthemum makinoi; assembly: GCA_910596185.1. Taxonomy (NCBI): domain Eukaryota; kingdom Viridiplantae; phylum Streptophyta; class Magnoliopsida; order Asterales; family Asteraceae; genus Chrysanthemum; species Chrysanthemum makinoi. The sequence continues at coordinate 190,688,680 of OU343224.1, read as the reverse complement.
TTCCCACAAAATTGTTTCACCCCATATATGTGAATAAACAATTAGAGATGTTGAGTTTTTGGCGATAATTAGTTCTTTATCTTCTTAAAAGAATATTTGTTTTAAAATTTGGGTACACATCAAGGATTCGTAATAAGTAATAAGTAATAAATAAAGTTATGTGCTGCGGTTCGAGATCGGACCCTTGGATCTCTAGCCGGGATTGGGTGAGGTCTTGGTCTAACCCACTGGGATCCTCATTTCATGAAGCCTAGAGTCTTGGAATTACCCCGTGAAGCTCCGTAGTTCATAGCTCATATAAGTAAAAAGTATAAGTGCAAAAAAAAAAAAAAAAAAAAATGATGATGAAAATTAAAAAAAAAAAATGTTGAAAAAGTTAAAAATATAAGTGAATAAAAAATTCCTTGATGTGGAACTCATTTTTGAGACAATGGTTCTTGAGAGAAGATGGATAACTAATTATCGACTTAGCTTCATATCTTTATCGGAATAAAAATTATCGAAACGAGAAATTTGAAGAAATTCATTTCTCACAAAAATAAAAAAATCTAGAGGAAAATAGGAAAATGGGAACAAACGGTAATTACACAAGTAGCTTCCATGGGTAGTGTTAGCATCTAAAGTCATTCTTAACAATGATTTTGATTTTATGCTTAGTTTGGGGGCTTGTGAAAAATCAGGGACGATGTATTCTATCCGTATGGTCACTTCACGCTGTGTTGTGTTTCCTATTCTGTGATCCTAACGTGTCGTTTGAAAAATGTTGGAGTTATTGATCGACATGAAAGTTCAACAAACCGTCACTCATAATCGGAATGTGCTTAATCGTAATATCTATATGTGAATTAAAAGGTAAACGGGCGTTTTTAGAATTAAGGATTCTTAATCTCTTTTGAGGAATCTTTGCTACTTCTTCATAGGTTTAGTAGAAAGAGATTGAAATCCTTAGTTTTAGAAGCGTGAGTTGATTGCATTGCGGGGGGACACGACAATCGACTAGTCTGGGGTATTTTGATATGTGCTAAAACACATATCATTTCTTTATCAAATATAGACCCAAAATAACCAAGAAAGAGCCGTTTATTGCTAATATTTGCTGTTTTCTTGAGTTTTTGTATGTGCAGGTACGGATATGTCAAAACACGCAAAAGATAGCCAAATCTGACAAAAACCCGAGCACGAGAGATAAAGAGTGCTAAAGCTGAGCCGGAAGGTCAGAATTGAGTATCTGTGAAGATTTTCATGATGAGAGGATGATTTGTGAAAGATAGTATCAACTTTGAAGAAATTTCAGAATCAGCCCCTCAACTTTGAGATATTGGCAGAAAATACCCTGAAGTTTCAGAATTTGCAAATTCAGTCCCTGGATTATTTGAAGATTGACAAGAAAGGCCCTTGGATCATTTTCAGAAGTTACAGCATTGGTCCCTTAAAAATCAGCTTGTGCAATTTAAGTCCTTATATTAGCACTTGGGTCCATTATATATCCTAAGTCCAAAACCATTTTAAGCCTATCTTAAGCCCAAAACCATCATACCCGGTTTACCAAACCCAGCTGACCCATCCCATACCCGGTTTTAATTATCAACCCGTATAACCCAAGTCAACCCTCACTTTACCCGGTAAAAGCATTAAAAAGTAATAAAAAATTACCTTTGAATTACCCGCGCCCCTTTTCCCCAATTAACCCAGGAACCATGAACCCTAAAAATCCCGTTTAATTAATTCCCCAAATTAAACTCAAATTCAATGGAAATTCGTACTAAATTCTGACACGTGACTGACACACGGATGCCACGCTGGCAATCCGTGTGTCATATCACAACATTCCTTGCATTTGATTGGCTGTGAGGACGTGGGCACGTGATCCAAGTGTGGAAATTGATGGATGATTGATGGGATTCAATCCAAAGGCTGAAAGACACTGAGAGAAAGCACATAAACTTCTTCTGGATCCTTCCAAGAGCTCAGCTGAGCCTATAAATACCACCTTCATTCACTTGTTGTAGATACACTTTCTTTCAGTAGCTTATTGTATTTTCAATTCAGTTTTAATGTTTTTATGTTAATTTCAGCTTTGTAATCTGCTCTTGTACTCAGTTTTTTTTTATAAAATTTCTATTTTACTCTTCAAATTATTGTTTCAGTTCTTAATGCGTTTAATCTCAATCTATTAGTTGTTGTGAGTGAATCTCAGCTTATTTTAAAAGTGTTTACAGTTAGTTCTCATTCATAATCAAAAATCCAAAAAAAATAAGAAAAAAAAAACAAATAAAAAAAAATATATATTTCAATCCTTCTTAAAAGCTTCTTATAAGCTCTCAATAAGCTAAGCTACTGTTTGATAATCCTTTTTAAGCTTCTGAATAGCTTATTGAAGGATTATTTCTCTTTTATCTTAATTCACAAACAAAATTCAATATTAGTCAAAATCAGTTAAAATTGAAGATGCAAATGGGTAGGTTATCTGATCTGAGCTAGAATCTGGATTGGTGATGGTTTAATAGAATCTGGTGATTGGTTTTAGTTAGCTTGTGCAAGCCATAGTGGCTGGACCTCATGTGAGTACTATTGACCTCAGTTTCATACTAGTTTTCATAGCTGTCTTGTGTAATAATTGGTTTTACTCAAATTTGTTAGTTATTTGAATTATATTTGCATTAGTTAGTTTAAATTTGGATAATAGATCATTGATTATTGCTGTTATAGAGTAGCATTAAGATTTAGATAAAATTAATTGCATTTTAGTAGTATTAAGTAGTGTTTGACATAAACTGATTATTTGTGTTTGAGGTTAGTTATAGGGATAAGTTGACTAGATTTAGGTTCATTTAGGTATATTACATTCATATCAGTCCTTATTTTTGCATCTGTTTTCACTATAAGTCAAAATCAGAAGTTTCCTGATCTCATATGCATATCGGTTAGCATCAGTTAGTGGATACTTGCATTCTAGGCTTAGATCATGTTAGTTTAGCTTAATTGAGTCAAGATACATCTAAATTCATTATACACAATCAGATTTTGATGATTTAAACTCATTTTGGTCAACATTTCCAAATCTGTCAAATAAAGTCAAAAAGTAAAAAAGCAGTTTTTACAAAAGTTTGTGAAATTTTCATTGATTCATTATTGGTTCAAAGCTATTGAAATTTTGTGATAAGTAATTTCAATTGGTCAAGTTTTCAAAAGTGATTTTTGTGGAATTTTTGGAAATCAAATTAAGCTCTTAATAAGCTTGGCTTTTAGGCACCTAATGCCCTGTGCACACTCTCATTCTTAACTGAGTGTGTACAGGGACTTTGCAGTCAACATAACTTGCTCATCTTAGTTGGTAATCGGCTCAAAATTAGTTCACATACTCTTTGGTTGATAGTCTTGAGTTCCCTATTTCTGGTTTTCAGTTTAGCTTATTTGATAAGCAGTTACAATAGCTTTAAGTAGGTGAGTAAAAGGTGTTTGCATTTTAAAATGCAATCAAATCAAATCATTGTAGTTTGCATCTTAGAGGTTTAGACTAGTTGAAATAGGCTTGTTTTAAGTTGATTTAGCAAAACTTAGGTGATGTGATCCTTTGGTGTACTTTAGAAGCTTTTAGCTTATTTAGTAGTGCTTAATTTTAAGCAGTTTTACTACAACCCCTTATTCGTGCACACTAGCATAGGATTTCTCATTTTCCCTAGATTTAGAATAATATTTTAGAATTTACCTGAATTTTTCATAATTTTCTGCCACTGTTTACTATTTTTCTTATTTTAAACTAGTTTTTAATCATTTTTAATTACTTTTTAATACAAATAAATCTGAAAAGCTTCAAAGAATTAATTTTTCAATTTTCCTAGATTAAGTAAAATCTAAAAAGCAAAAAAAAAAAATCCAGATTTTTCCTAGTTAAATTTATAATTTTTAGCATTTAATTTAGTTTTAAATAGTTTTTAATTCATAGAAATTTGAAAAATCATCAGAAAAATACAAAATCAGTTTTTAAAAGTCTTTTTAGTTATTTTAGATTTTTGAAAAATAGTTTCATAATTTTCCCCTTTGTTTTCATAATTTTTAGCATTTTAGATTAGTTTTAAAAGTTTAAAATTAGTTTTTAATTCAAATAAATAAAATAAAAATCATAAAAATTAGTTTTAAATCATAATTAATTTTCAAATATCATTTTTAGAATAAAAGTAATTTTAGATCATTTTTAGGACTTAGTTTAGACTTAGTTGCATTTAATTTGCGTTTCTTTAATTACGTTTTAGAATAATTTGCATAATTAGGATTCCCCGTAGTATAATTTCCCTTTTATGCTTTCCCATTTCCCGTAGTTTAGATAAAAACAAAATCTACAATCTAAAACATCGAGCATTTTAATAACAAACCAATAACGACGTTGCCCATTCACACCTCGTTGGGACACGACTCGGATTTCCTAATCCGTATCACTATCACTCACGGGATTTGATTCACTATCCTTTTTCCTAAAGGGATTTTAAATCATTCCTTGTGGTTATTTTTGATATCGATTTTGAAGATTTTATCCATACACACACATCACCCTAAACCTACAACGAATCACATTTGTACCACCATACCCCATGGTCTTAGTAGAAAAGAATTTAAAAAAAAATAAAATAAATGAATAAATAAATAGGAGAGTCCCGAGAGGAACAACACACAAACCAACAAAAATCTAACCATTGGCTCACTTACTTTTGTTGTTTTAAGAAGGGAAAATTGCATATTTGGGTAACATTCTTTGCACCCTTTTCATTTTGGGTAACATTCTTTCGATTTCATCAATTAGAGAATTATTCCCTTGTTTTTCATTTTAGTCAACATGAACCGTAAAAATACAAGATAAATCAATTTTTACCCGGTTTAAAATTTTTATTGTATACATGTCAGCATATTTTCCAGCTCATTAGTCCAAGTGGTAATGTAAATACAAGTGTAATTTCCACATGTACAAGAACCTTTTTATCTCCCTCCCTTCAAACACAATAGACGATTCACTACAAACCCTTAACGCCCAAATCATGTATGGTATGCGACGAACCCTAAACCCCAAATTAAACTAGGTTTCAAACCATCTTAAACGAAGTTGGTATAAAGGTTAGTAATTATATGGTGTCATCTTATCTAATACTACCCTTACATTTATGTGTGTTTATCTAATGTTGTTTATATGTCTACCAGATGGCTTCTTCTTCAAAAGCTTCATCCATAACCATAAACTTGCATAATTCTGGTAATTTCTTAAAAATCCCTCTTTTATATGGTAATGGGTCTACGATTGTTATGCATAATGTTTGTTTAAGCGGTTCGGGCTTGATTGAACTTTTCGCAATGTTGGAAAGTATGACTAAAAGTCTAATAACAGATGTGTATTATTGTCCCCCCTGAGATTGAATTAGCACATGGGTGGGTGTTAGATGATGATGATATAATGAAAATTGTTAGGCTTGCAACAAAACACAATAACATAATGAATGTGTATCTAGACCATGAACAAACTGATTTGAAAGAGTATTGGAAGGTCAATAATGATAAAGATGATAATGATTCACAATATGAAGAAAGTGTTTATGTGAATGTGAATGTCGAAGATGATTTTGGTCACACTTCAGATGATGAGGACGAGGTTGCATCATTAGATCACATATCAAAAGGAGAACAAGAGTTATATGAGGTTAAGGGTGAATAAACAACAAAGAACACCATTAAATGCCACTGCCACTACTAATAAACCCGTTGGTGCTGCACCCACCACCACTACTAATAAACTAGCTACTATTGCACCTACCACTCATGCACCCTCCACTCAGTCACCCCATCAGTAATGCACCAACCAATAGGCCATCTATTGATGAAAATGCCCATGATCCATTTCTAACAGCCCTGTGTGATGGGTTTAAGTTTGAAAATTTTGTTGAAAAGGAGATAGGATCTGAGGATGAAATAGTGGAATCAGAAGATGATGGTGAGGTGAAAGTTGAATACCCTATACATAATCAAAATTTGCAATGGGATTGCATGAAGCCTAGTTTCGGTGAAAAGTATGAAAGTACAAAGCATTTAAAAAATTGTTTGATCAACTACGGTCTTGCAAATGGCCATAAAATTGTTTTCGAAAAGTTGACTTCTAAAAAATTACTTGCAAGATGTGGCCAAAAAGGTAAAAATAAGGGATGTCCTTGGAGGCTATGGGCTTCAAACATGAATGAAGATGTTACTATCCAAGTGAAAAGCATGGTAGATAAGCACAGATGTTGTAGGAACTTCAAGTTAGGTTCTATGATAACTTCAAGTTGGATAGCTAAAACATACGAAATCATAATTAAGCAACAACCAGATATTAAGGTTAGTGATCTACAAGCTTCAATACTAGAAACATACAAATGTAGAGTTTCAACTGGTGTTTGTTATAGGGCTAAAGCAAAGGTTCTTGCACTATTTGAGGTTGGATTAATAGAGCATTATGGTAGGTTATGGGATTATGCTCAAGAAATTAGGAGTTCTAACCCGGGGACCACTGTTTTAATGGAAACAAACCCAATGGCAGATGGTGTTAATTATTTTAGCCAGTTCTATGTATGCTTTAAGGGATTGAAAGATGCTTGGCTCATAGGTTGTAGGAGAGTACTAGGGCTAGATTGATGTTTCCTTAAGTCAACGTGTAAAGGCGAGTTATTGGCAGCTGGTGGTAGAGATGGCAACAACCAAATATTTCTTGTTGCATGGGCTGTTGTGAATATAGAGAACAAAGACAACTAGGTATGGTTTATGGAGTGTTTTGTAAGCGATTTAGGGATGCAACGAGGATATGGGCTTACAATCATATGAGATCAACACAAGGTACACATTTGTATCATTTTAATTGAAAGAAAAATTATCGCTTGTTCTTATTTGTTTTTTAACGCAAGGCCTTATTGAAGCTGCAAAAGAAGTTATGCCCATGGCTGAACATAGATAGTGTGCAAGACACATCTATCAAAATTTCAAAAAAAGCCATACGGGCTTACACTTTAGAAATTTGTTCTGGAAGTGTTGGGAATTATGTGAAGTAGGATTTCTGTTGTCATTACTGCCGAAGGTTTCTGCTGAAGTAGAAGCAGAATCTGCTGAAGAAGTGATTCTACTGAAGAGTACAAGCATTGCCGTGTTACTGCTGAAGGGTGAAAGCTGACTAGGATCAGCATGCGCTTACTGTATTAAATGCTAACTCATTATTATCTTTGAACGGCCCGGAGTTAGCATGGGTTTTATTGTACTGCTCAATATAGTTTAGTGTATTAGTCATTAAATGCATGCTTGCATATTTAGTCGATTGGGTAGTAAGAGATTAGGGTTCCTTGTTTATAAAAGGAACCATATAGTTTGTAATAGATGACATCTAAACATAGAGTTTCAAGTGAATAAAAAGATCCATAGAGGATCTAAGTGTTCTTAGTAATAACAACCTGTGTTTACATTCCGCTTTAGAACACGAGTTGTAGAGATTTTCTATTAGTTTGCTTATGATTACATAGGCAACACTAACGATCCACGAGTGCTAGATCTTTCAAGGTCTGAGTGTGTGCAACGTATGTAAAGAGTTTAACAAGTGGTATCAGAGCCTCGGGAGAGTCTCTACGATACTGAGAACCTTATTTTACTCACCCAAATACAACCAAACACTTATTCACAATGCCTGGAACTGATGATGAATCAGATGTCACAAACACCAACAACAACAACATCATCAAAAACACCACCTCTATGCAAAAACTTAGTCTCTCCAACAGTAATGGCAAGTTTCCTTATCTGAAGAAGGAAGAATATGATCTGTGGACAATGAAGATGCAGAACTCGATCTCCAATATTGATTGGAATCTATGGGAGATAGTAAAAAATGGCAACAGCCTAAAGAAGACCATCCCGGATCTTGATGGTAAGTTCACCATTGCTCCTCCCAAAACTGCTGAAGAGGTTTTGGCTGTGCAAAGAGAGCACAAGGTAAGAACCATCCTCCTTCAATCTATTCCTGAAGATCACCTAGGTGATTTTCACCACATGGTTGATGCAAAGGACATCTGGATGGCTCTTAAAGCTAGGTTTGGTGGTAATGAAGAGTCCAGAAGAATGAGGAAGTCCATGCTTAGACAACACTTCCAAGAGTTCAATATTTCTGAAGAAGAGGGTATCCACAAGGGATACGACAGGTTTCACAAGATTATGAGTCAGCTAAACCAAATGAATGCAAAGCCTGACAGTGATGATAGCAACTCTAAGTTCCTTCGATCTTTGCCTCCATCTTGGTTGCATGTGAGTATAGCCCTGAAAGCTAAAGGTGGGCTGGACATGCTCACTTTTGACGAGCTATACAACAAACTCAGATCTCTTGAACCCGATGTCAGATCTCCCTACCGTGCAACCTCCTCTGGTCATTCAGCCTTTGTTGGGACATCCCACTCGAATATGATGTTGCTTCAAGTCCATCTTATTTACCATCATCATCCTATCGTCCCACTCCTTCACATCCTCAAGCTAAGACTGGAAGTATATTGGAGGATGTCCTTCACTCCTTTGTTGTTGATTATGACACTCAGCAAAGATCCGGTATATGAAGACTTCGACCAAGTGGACCCACTTGAGATGGAGGAGATGAAGCTGAAATGGCAAGTGGCCATGCTTTCAGTGGATATCAAGAGGTTTGAAGAGAAGGCGGGAAGGAAGTTTGGATTCAAGGGAAAGGATCCAACTCAATTTGACAGGAGAAAGGTCAAGTGTTTCTCTTGCCACCAGATGGGTCATTTCTCAAGGGAATGCAAAGACAGGAAGAGTGGAGAGAGTACCAGCTACAATACCTTCAAGAAAATCGAAGGGAGCTAGCACTTCAGAAGCTCTAGTCACCTTGGATGAACAGGTCAACTGGGTTGCTCATGAACCTGTGAAAGTGGAAGTCAGCCGATACGTAGAAGCTTGGTCTGCTTGCAAGGTGCACTTCAGAAGATAGGCATGATCAGTTTGCCTTCATGGGTCTTTCTCAGGATCATCCCCTTAAACATAAAGATATTGGTATTGTTGATAGTGGCTGTTCAAGAAGTATGTCTGGTAATAGAGATATGATGCACAATTTTGTTCCTATTGAAGAAGGAGGGAATGTGACCTTTGGTGGAAGTGATGGTAGAATTACTGGAAAAGGCACAATCAAGACACCACTTCTGAACTTTGAGAATGTGTACTATGTTAGGAGCTTAGAACTTCAACTTGTTCTTAGTTTCACAAATTTGTGACACCAAGAACAAGGTACTCTTCTCTGAAAATGAATGTCTTGTACTTTCTAAAGAGTTCAAGCTTCCAGAAGATACCTCAATTCTGCTGAGAGTCCCTCGAACTCACAATCTATACACATTTAATCTCAATGAAGTTCACCCTGATGGTGACCTCACCTGTTTGCTGGCTAAAGCATCATTGGATGAGTCCAATAAATGGCATAGGAGAATGGCTCATGTGAATTTCAAAACCATAAACACTCTCTCCAAAAGGGGTCTTGTCGAAGGTCTTCCCACCAAAGTGTTCTCCAATGATCATAATTGTGTTGCATGCAACAAAGGGAAGCAACACAGAGCATCCTACAAAGCTGTCACTACAGTGAGCATCATCTCTAAACCTCTTCAGCTGTTACATATGGATCTATTTGGTCCAACTCAAGTCAGAAGCATTGATCACAAGTTCTATTGTTTGGTCATCACTGATGGTTATAGCATATTTTGCTGGGTGTTCTTTCTAAGAACTAAAGATGAAACAACTCCAGTACTGAAAGACTTCATCACCCTCGTTGAAAATCAGTTGAACAAGAAGGTTAAGGGAATTCGGTGTGATAATGGGACAGAGTTCAAGAATGCCATTATTATAGAACTCTGTAGGTCTAAAGGGATAAAGAGGGACTATAGAAATCCAAGAACCCCACAACAAAATGGGGTGGCTGAAAGAAAGAATAGGACCTTGATTGAGGCTGCAAGATCTATGCTTGCACTCCAAACTGCCACTATGTTTGGATCGAAGCTGTACACAAACTTGCTATGTGCTTAACAGGGTCTCCATTACTAGAACTCACCTCAAGACACCATATGAACTTCTCTTTGGGAAGGTTCATGTCATTCATTACCTCAAACCTTTTGGTTGTCAAGTGACCATTCTAAACACCAGTAATCCGTTGGGGAAGTTCGATGAGAAGGCCGATGATGGCTATATTGTGGGTTATTCAGCTAATAGCAAGGCTTATAGAGTGTACAACTTATCTGCCAAGAAGATTGAGGAGACGTTGAACCCGAGATACCGGAGGATAAGCCCAATGTTCAAGGAAAGGGTCATGTGTGGTCTTTTGACCTCGACTACCTAACTGATTATCCGGGTATACTAGACATATGGCTAACCAAAGTGCAGGCTCTCAAGAATATCCCACTAACAATGCAGTACCTGGATGCCGACTGGAAGTGAATTTGAAGATGATGAACATCCCATACTTGTGCCTTCTTTCTCCCCTAACAATGTTGCAGGTAACTCTTCAAGAGATACTTCACTGAGCTGCGTGAAGATGAATCACACTATGCTTGAGGACCTTGCTAGGCTTCGGACTCAAGAATTTGCAGCTAAGCTTGAAGTGAAAAGGTGACCGGGAGCTTGCAAATGAGGTTGTCGTGGAAACCATTTTTCTGCCGACACTGATGCTTTCTCCCATCGTCATCAAATCTGCCGAAAGCTCGTCTCATACTACTCCTACTCCTTTTAGAGTGTCCACAGACTTTGGGGAACCGTATACTCGCTTTCCAAGTCCTTCAGATCTTGGAAATCATCAACCCAAATCTGGCATTTTCTCCTCACCTTCCTATGACACAACTTTTGTACCAACTGTGTCAAATCTTGAACCTACCATTGAAGTCAACCCCATCGCTACTAAAAGAATCAACCTTACTCACCCTCAATCCAATATCATTGGAGACATTCTAGCTCCTATTAGAACTCGAAAGGCTATCTCTAGCCCTAAATTTGGACAGGTTGCTTTTCTTTCCTATGTCTCAAATCAGCAAAGAGACAATCACACAGACTACAAGCATTGTCTGTTTGCATGTTTTCTTTCCCAAGTAGAACCAACAAGTGTCTCTCAAGCTCTTGAAGACTCAAGCTGGATTGAGGCAATGCAAGACGAAATGCAACAGTTTCAGAACCAACAAGTTTGGATCTTGGTACCTTTACCAGATGGGAAATATGCTATTGGAACTAAATGGATTCTGAAAATCAAAAGAGATGCACGGGGTGTGGTGATTAAGAACAAAGTAAGATTAGTAGCTCAAGGTTACAGGCAAGAGGAAGGGATTGACTATGATGAAGTGTTTGCACTGCTGCAAGAGTAGAGGCTATTCGAATTTTCTTGGCATATGCCTCTTACATGGGCTTCATGTTATATCAGATGGATGTTAAAGGTGCATTTCTGTATGGAGAGATTGAAGAGGAAGTTTATGTCACACAACCCAAAGGATTTGAAGACCCAGATCATCCTAATCATGTTTACAAAGTCGTTAAAGCTCTCTATGGACTTCATCAGGCACCAAGGGCCTGGTATGCTAGGCTTTCATCATTTCTGCCAAGCATGGCTACGTAAGAGGTGCCATTGATAAAACTCTTTTCTCAAGAAGAACTCATGATATCATACTTGTGCAACTGTATGTGGATGACATTATTTTCGGATCCACTAAAGAAGCTTGGTGTAGGGAATTCGAGGATCTAATGAAGGGAGAATTTCAGATGAGTGCCATGGGGGAGCTCACTTTCTTTTTAGGTCTCCAAGTTCAGCAGAAACAGGATGGGATATTTATCAGTCAGGATAAATATGTGAGGGACATGTTGAAGAAATTCGACATGGAAGGTATCAGGACTGCCACAACACCTTATGAAGCTCCAAAAACAAAAGCCAACAATGATCCGAGATCTACTGTGAATGTTCATTTATACATATCTATGATTGGTTCATTAATGTATCTAACAGCTTCAAGGCCTGATATTACCTTTGCTCGTAAGTGTGCTCTCGACATCAAATCACTCCACTTACTTCCCATCTCAATGCTGTCAAGAAGATCTTTAAGTACCTCAAAGGCCAACCTCTTTTGGGCCTTTGGTACCCAAAAGAGTCTCCTTTTAAGTTGGAAGCATATAGTGACAGTGATTATGCTGGTGCAAATCTGGATAGGAGATCCACAACCGAGGCTGTCAATTCCTTGAAAGAGATTGATCTCGTGGCAAGTAAGAAACAAACCGTTGTGGCTACCTCAACTACTGGCAGTAGTATGTTGCTGCCGCAAACCGCTTTGGGCAAGTACTATAGATCCAAAACCAGTTGCTGGACTATGGGTATAGCTTCATGAACACAACTCTTTATTGATAATCGAGTACCATATGCATTGTCAAAAATCCAGTTTTTCACAATAGAACCAAACATATTGAAATCAGACACCACTTTATAAGAGATGCATATGAAAAACATTTGATAAATGTGGCTAAAATTCATACAGATGATAATGTGGCAGATCTGTTAACTAAAGCTTATGATGGACCAAGGTTTCAACACCTAGTGGTCAATATTGGGATGCTTAACCCTTAACTGCCTAGTTTAAGGGGAGGCATAGGCCTCAGGGGAGGCATATGCCTCAAGAGAGAGTTATATTTGGTCTTATTTGTTTACTTTGTTTTGGTTTGTATTGTTAATTTCTTAGTAATAAAAAAAAAAAAAAAAAAAAAACAAACTTTCTTTTACAGTTTTATTGTATTTCGTTGATGGTGTTTAACTCACCAGATATACCTTGTGTGTATCAAAGAGTTGGCTAGTCCAAAGGGTACAGCTTTGGTAAAGACATGTCAAATCTGTTGATAGCTGTAATGGTTTGCTCAAAATCATAGGGTCTGCAACCACCCATGCTTAATTGCGAGAGTTGTATGGTCCTCAATTCACCATGGTCTATTCCTTTTGGAATCCAAGAATTGGCTAGCCCACACGTATATGGATTGTGGTAAAGGCAACTATCTCCATATTTGGTTATCAATTCACCAATTCTAAGAATTGACTAGTCTTGAGCAAACGGCTACAGGTAAAGACACCTCAAATCCGTTTATATAGTTGCTGATTTGCTCATAAATCAGATGGTTATCAATGTACCATAGTTTACGAACTTAAACATCCGGCTACTCCAGCAGTAATGGCTACTGGTAAAGAGACATCAAATCCATTATTTTCAATGATTCACCACTCGATGTTAACACACGGATGTGATGAGAATACTATGCAACTGATAAGTATTGATGTACATTATGTCATGTGTTGCTGCAAAGACCTGAAGTTTCAAAGGTTGATCATCATAGAGATGAGTTTGTTATTGGTTCTTTGCTACCGATGTGTGAAAACAATCCTCTAGTACTGAAGTCTCAAAGATCTTTCAAGGTCAAGAAACTGGAACTTAACCAAGTCAAATTCCAGTTTAGGGGAGGATTGTTGGGAATTATGTGAAGTAGGATTTCTGCCATTACACGAAGGTTTCTGGAAGTAGAAGCGAATCTGGCCAAGAAGTGATTCTACTGAAGAGTACAAGCATTGTCGTGTTATCTGAAGGGGTGAAAGTCGACTAGGATCAGATGCGCTTACTGTATTAAATGCTAACTCATTATTATCTTTGAACAGCCCGAGGTTAGCATGGGTTTTATTGTATGCCAATATAGTTTAGTGTATTAGTCATTAAATGCATGCTTGCATATTTAGTCGATTGGGTAGTAAGAGATTAGGGTTACTTGTTTATAAAAGGAACCATATAGTTTGTAATAGACAGACATCTGAAACATAGAGTTTCAGTGAATAAAAAGATCCATAGAGGATCTAAGTGTTCTTAGTAATAACAACCTGTGTTTACATTCCGCTTTAGAACACGAGTTGTAGAGATTTTCTATTAGTTTGCTTATGATTACATAGGCAACACTAACGATCCACGAGTGTTAGATCTTTCAAGGTCTGAGTGTGTGCAACGTGTCTAAAACGTTCAACAGGAAGGCTTCAAAGGCTACTTATCCACAAAAGTTTGAAGAGGCTATGACAAAAATTAGAACATTAGACAATGAAGCACATCAATACCTCATGAAAACAAACCCAAAGAGTTGGAGTAGGGCATTTTTCACCACTGGCAGAGCATGTGAGCAGTTGAAAATGGTATTAGTGAATGTTTTAACTCTTTAATTAGAGATGCAAGAAGAAAACCCATAATCACCATGCTAGAAGAAATTAAAGTATGCTTAAAACTGAGGCTAAATGAAATGAAGAAGAAAGCAACAAACTGTAATGATCAAATATGTCCTACTATTAGGAAAAAGTTAGAGGTTCAAAAGGAGTTACATAGGTAAGTTTACCAATACAAAAATATGTGTTAAGTACTTATTCTAAACTTGCTTGATTCCAAACTTTAAACTACTTAACTCTTGTAGGTTCTGGTTTGTAGTTCCATGTGGGGATGGTAAGTATGAAGTGAAGCATGTGATTGAAGCATATAAGGTTGATGAAACTAACAGGACTTGTTCATGTAGATTGTGGGAACTTTCTGGTATTCCTTGTTAACATGTTGTGGTTGCTATATTATTCTTGAACCATGATCCAGATGTGTATGTATCAGAATGGTACAAGCTTCCTATGTTGAATGAGACTTACAACCATCATATGTTACCGGTACATGGCAGCAACATATGGGACAAAATGCCTTATATTAAACCAATGCCGCCACTAGCAAGAAGAATGCCAGGTAGGCCACCTGTAAAGAGAAAAAGGGATGCATATGAAGCAAATCCTTCTAAAGTTAGTCAAAAAGGTAGAAAATTTAAAGTGTAACAGAATTGGGCACAACGTAAGAAGCTGCCAAAGTCCAGAAATTGCAGACCCGGGTAGAAGGCGTGAGAGGGACGGGAGAGGTAGAGGAGATGAAGGTACAAATGCGAACTCAAGAACATCAAAGAATGCACATTTAAAAAGTAGAAGAGAAGAAAAGAGTTATGTACTTGGTATGGGGGTCACATATGATAATGAAACAGGAGCAGCCATGTTGGGGGTATTTTATTTTTATTTTTATTTTTTATTTTTATTTTTTTAATCTTGTTTACTTGATTGTTGGTGCATCTTTATATGACTAATACAAAATCATTTACATTATGTAGAGCTCAAATGGGTTGCCATTACCAGTATGGCCACCAAAATCAACCCTTACTATCTGCAACAGAAGCTAACAAGTCAAAAAGATTTGTTTTGGGAAATCAAGAAAGTCAAGTTTGTGGTGAGAAAGCAAGTTAAGTTTCAAAGGCTGTGATGAAAGTAAAAAAGAATCATGCAAATACAAAAAGTTTGACTTAGAAAGTCAAAAAAATTCTTAACTTTTTGTCACAATTTGATGATACTAATATGATAGTTTGACTTAAAAAGTCAAAAAGTTTCTTAATTTTTTGTCACAATTTGATGATACTAATATGATGAAGTGATGATTCATATTTTTGTTAATGGTTGGCAATGGCTATATTATGACCAAGTGTAAAGAACTAAAGATATCGAGCTCATGTAATTCTAGCCCAAGTTTCAGTAGTTGATAGTTCATTAAGCCATCATAATTTGTTTTAGTATGTTATTTAGCATTCTAAAGTGTAACATGTATGTACTATTGATACTATTAGCATCCTAGTTACTTTGGTTGTGTGCTTACTGTAATGAGTTATTGGCCAAAGTTCTGAAATTTCTATTTGTGTTGTATTTCTTTAAATAGGCTGAAAAAATTGTAATTGTTGGCTATAAAGATGGGTCCAATTGGCTAAAAGGCCTAAAGTGACTTCTGGTCATATGCTACGCCTAGATGGAAAAACAATTTACCCCCATTATATGTTATAGACAAATGCATATGCTTGGCGTGATGAGGTGGAAAGAAAACAATGACGTGGACAACAAGAGATGTAAATAGGGTAAAAATTAGAAAAAAAAAATATAATTTTACCATTCATATTGACATAATTAAAGAAACAAGTGAATAATATTCCCGCAATTGATGTAATTGAAAGAATGTTACCCAAATTAGAAAAGAGTGCAAAAAATGTTACCCAAATATGCAATTTTCTCTTTTAAGAAAGAGTAACCATTACTTTATTATGTTGCGAGTAATTATTTATGTTTGAGTTTTTAAATGATAAAAATATGAAGAAAAAAAATTAATGGAATAGAGGGTTATATAATGTTGAAGAAAAGTTGAAAAACAAAATTTTAGAGAGAGAAAAAGCTAATGTGAAACTGTCGTGGCGAGTAAACCTATGACCACACCCTCCACACTTAGAGCATCTCCAACCCATAGTGCAATACAATATTTAATATACTTCTGCATCATCGACACATCAACATATCAACTTTTACATAAAATCTTTGCAATGCATTGAACTTAACATAGTTTAATAAAATAACACATCATTCAACTTTTATTTAATAACCAAATTTTGATAAGCTAAAAAAAATAAAAACCAAATATTAAAAAATTACTTTGCATCAAAAGATGAACATTCAATGCATGGGTCCACCTAAAAATAATAAAATTATGCATCTTAAAATGGAATGATACATGCTTTTGAAGTTGGGCCTTACCTCCGTACTATTTCAACGGTGTGTTTAGAGCCATACGAACATTCAATGCACGGTTCCACCAAGAATTTCACAATGCATTAATTAATGAGTTAACACTCAGAATTTCACAATGCATTAACTGATGAGTGAGCACTCATTGATCGATCAAAAGGTATCCATTGTGGATGCCCTTATGCTTTGTGAGCAAATTCTGGAAGCTATATAAATTAAAAAGAGAACAAATGTATTGTCTATAAAGTAAACATGGAGAAGATGCAAAACGAGCATCAAAATATGCAACTTGTTGTATAACATTCCAGTAGGTAGCTAAAGGCCTTTGGTCTAGTGGTATGTGAGTTGCCCACCAACTTATAAGTTGTGGGTTAAAGTCTCGCTGGAAGCATTTGTGAGATGTATTGTGAGATATGTGGTATAGGATGTGAAAAAATTGTCATTCAAAAATAAAACATACTAGTAGGTGAAGCCGTCAAATGTTTGAAAAATTGCAATCACATTATTGTTCATATATATATATATATATATGTCAAACTTGAGCAAGTTGAGGAAATATGAGTAAACAATACTTTCAGCTGCTCCTTTATAGGTCTTTTAACATCATTTGCTTCTCTAGACCTCAGAAGTACATCATATGGCTGTCCGTCACCGCAAATCATTCGAGGTAGCTAAATGCATCCTATCTTAATTATTGACTTGGTGGTTTTCATGGCGTGGCAAAGGCAGATTATGAACTTCTTTCTTTTAACACAAAAAGTAACTCATTATCATTGTGATTCAAATTTACTCGAAATTTGTAAACTTGTGGCCTCTTCATGTTCTTGTGAAAAGGCTAGACATTTTGCTACAGGGTAACATGATTATGGTCCTAATTTTTAATTTGAGAAAATGACCACGGAAACCATTTAAATTGAGGAAATTTAATTATTAATGTATTCAAACTATAGAGAGAAATACATGAGCTTCTTTCTTCACATTAAAACTTAAGTGGTTCCCCCAAGTTTATATATAAAATTTTCATGTTCTATGCATCAAACATATAGGCCTGTGTCACTGGCATGCCATTTTGATTGCTCATAGAAGGTGAGTTCATTAGTAGTATGGGTAATGCTAGTTATTTCCTCACAATTTGCGATCCCACAATTTCTGCAGTGCACATAATTGGCTCTAACTAACACATGATCTTTAACTTATAACAACTTTTCATCCTTTTTTTTCCTATAGGCTAATGCATAATGAGTTGGGTATAATAAATAGAATGAGTAAATATATGAGAACAAATCAATATGTAAAACTCCTCAAAGACTAAAATGGATATATCATTCACGTTCCGGTTACACTTTGATCACAGATACTTTCACGTTCATCTCTGCAGTTGGGCCTCAAAGGTCTAAGAAACCAATTACAAACTTCAAATCATGGAAGGTTGTTTGAGGTAAAACTCTAATGCAACGCGCAGGGTGATATCGACTCATTATGTATAAAGTGAAAAAAGTATAATAAAGGAAAGATTGGCTTTAGAACAACTTTGAACATCATCCTCTTTAGAAGCTAACTCTTACTCAATACCAATCCATTTAACATATTTTAGAAGTGGTTCCAGCAAGTAAAGCGATAAAGGCATAAAACCTTTTTGACTTTGATCCCTCTGTTTAGGTATTAAACTTTGATAATCTAAGGGATAGGGTCATGGTGACTTAGAAACGTGTTATAAAAATGGTGTAAGATTTGTTATACGTTACCAACAAGCATTTTACTCCAAACCATGCCTTACCAAGAATTAATTGCTTGCTCAATATAGGAATTTGGAATACGAAAACATGGAAATAACAAGAGAAAGCTAGCTAGGCTCGTACGTGATATAAGGTATTAAAAAACATGAAAAATTTACGAAGTGTTGGGTGAGAGTACTTACTACACCACAAATGGGTGGGAATATCTCGATGGTGAGACTAGTCCTTGACGTATAGGATTTGTAGCTCGTTAGACCACCTAGCAAGGAATCGTGAGTGACCCTTTAAGGACTTGGTCACGTATTCTAACCCTTTGAAACTTGGCTCTTCCTCTCGTACATATCACAGGAGAAAAGGACTTGGAAAGTTTTTGATGGTGATATTTGTGATTGTACGTATAGAATTTTGAGGTGCATGGTACTTATACTAAGTTTTGATACAAGTTGGGTTGATGTGATCTCAAAGGTAGTGGGATAAGGAGGTTTGGGAAGTGTAAGCTAAGACTAGGTGTACTTGAGTGAGTTTTGCAAGTTGTTTGCAATGTGTTAAGGTATGAATCGGGTTTAGGGGGTGAGTAAGCATTTTAACCGACCTTGTGTTTTATTCGTGTGTCTTTAGGTCTAAGCAAGGACCATGACATTGTCTTATAACATGTTTCAAGTGTACATAGTGTGTTTGAGAGTCTTAGATCGCACCCATGCTCGAGTAGAACACCTCATAAGCTCGTTTGGTTTACTAGGTCTCGAATAGGTCCAAATGACAATTTAACGGGACCAAATGTGTTAGGGGAGCACATTTGAGTCGAGCACAACATGTGAGGTCAAGTAAAATGAGTTGGAAACCCTTTTGAGTAATAAGAAACACTTTAGAATAAGTTTTAATTATTTTTGGAACTTTAGACATGTTAAGTTTAGGTGTCGAATGTGTTTAGCTTTAAGGTTCATTTATCTATTAAATCTTGGAGTTAGGTTTATATCTTTGGCGTTCCTAATTCCTTGACATGAGTGAAATCGTGTCATGTGGTTTATAACATAGCTTGTGTGTCGAGATTTTGAGTAAACAAGGCAAAGTGATAGGGAGTTGAGGCGTTTGTAAACTAAGTTAGGCTTATTGGATTTGGTTATTGGGCTAAGCCTTGGATTAGGCCCAATTACAATTCATTAAGGGTCCGATTGGATTTATGGGCCCAATTCGTGAAAAGGAGATGAGGGGGGTTGTGAGTTATATATGGTGTTTTTGTGATAATTGGAAATATCGGGGTACGTGTGTGAGCTCGTCCCAAAGAAATGTAATCCCGCATAGTTATATTGTTTCTTGTCACAATATAAAAAATAATTTTATACGTAAAAATGGTTAAGTGAACGTAATGAAGTAGCTTTTCATTATTTTTCGACACTAGTTCTAAACAGGGCAACATACAACAATATGTATAAGTCCTAGTCAAATATTAAATTTCTTACCTTAAGTGAAGAAAAACATTAGTCATATTGTTATGTGTTGTACCTTGCACACAATTTAGATTTCTCCCACTTGTGCACGGTACAAGATCATTCAAGTATACAAACAACACTACACTTGTTTGTTTGTATGAACAATATGACAGTGTCACATATAAAAAATGATTTAAGTCAAACTCAAAACACATTCGCATTACAAATATATATATAATTTTATAGATAACAATTTGATAAGGGACATCAGAAAATTGACACGTTATCATATAAAATAATACGTAATGATTCTTATAAAACTATGATGCTTCATATGTGGAAAGTAATGTATTATTTCACTACAAGCTAGAAATAAAACGGGTCACTTACAAGGTGAGAATCTCATAGCTCCCACTGAATTAGACAACATTACAAGTATGTCATCTAAAAAATAAACGCATTGCTCCTACTGGATTAGACAACATTATGAGTGTTTCTTCACCAATGAAGGCAAGTAGTGATTTATTTACTTTCCCATTCTCTTTGAATGTTCAATAATCTGAGTCTCATGGACTAGTAAACATGTACTTAGATATCTAAAGAAGTGTGTCAAGTTCTACTATATAGATGATGGACAGGGCCGGATTTCGGCATGTGCGGGATGATCGATGCACAGGGCCTTCATATTCTTAGGGGCACCACGATCTTAGACACATGGGATGATTTAATTTGATTTCGAGCATAAAACTGATAATAATTTGTTAAAGATCGTATTATTATTTAATTTTTACAAACATAATTGTTAAGAATCATGTAATACCAGAAAGAAAAAAAATGGCGTACAAGTGTTGCAGAGGGATATGAATTGGGTGAGAAGGATGATTACTTTAAGTTGTTTATATTTCTGATCCTCAAAGTTCTTATTGTTTACATTTCACCCCTAATGTTTCTAAAGTTTTTAAAGCTTTTAAAGCTATATCTTTAAATAAAGGCAAGTAGGTTACAAAATTACCGGTTTTAACCCTTGTCTAAGAACCTTTATTTTTTTCCGATATGGTTTTACGAATGATAACATGCTTGAATTGGTTTATATGAAAGCTATGTGCGTATCTTTCCATATTTTTTACTAGTAATTTTTTTTAAACAAGTAGTCCAATTGAAATATTGTCACTAATTTAATGGCCACTATTGTTTTGATGTTTAAACTTTGATTTTACTTGTTTGCTAGATTTATATCCGTTTACACATCTTAGCCATTTTCGTTTTCAAGAGGCCCTTGGTTTGATTATTGCACAGGGCCTTTGAAATTCACGGGACGGCCCTGATGATGGACTAGTCATCTTTGCCATTCTTTAACTTGAAAATGGCATGCAATTCCTTCATAATTCGTATACTTTACTTCAAGGGTGTGTAGCACTTTAGTGGATTTGTTGAGGCAACATAGTTAAACATGCTAGTAATTGCATTTCGCTTTTGCTGTTTTTTTGATGTTTCAAATAATAATAATTAAAACTCATATAATGTTTGACGTTTCAAGGTGTTATCATTTTGGTAACTATTTATGACACAGGAAGGGTTCGAATATAATAGAGAGAAACTTAATCTCTTTGTGGCCACAGAGGTTCACCTGCGCCAACTCTAAGCTATTCAAAAAGGTAGTCGTTCTAAAATTATTCAACTTACAATGTCGAATCGAAAACTCAAATAAATAAAAATTGTATTTAACCCTAATCAAATTCTCAATAAGTTTGTAACACATTCTATAAACTTAAACAAACATTTCATTTTAGTTAACAAAAACATTTCATTTTGTAACACATTCTATTTATTTGTCTATTATCAAAAATAGTTATAGAAATTTGATCGAGTTTCTATATTACTTTTAGTTGAAATTAATAATACTGTACAAGCTTTAAAAAAAAACATTATTGCATGAGTTAAAGGTAAAACTGTTAATCTGTAAAAAATAATAAAGATAAAACAATATAATTATGTTTTTATTAAATTGTATGTTTTTTATTGGGCGGGGATTATTTTAAAATGGAAAAAGTAAAATAAAATCATTTAATGTACTATTTTTATCCCTCACAAAAGCACCGAGTATATATATACATCCAAACGAAAATGAAAACACTAGTTTTAACTCACAAACTCCACCACAACCACCGTTAACTAACTAATTAACATCCCCAACCGCCGCCGGAAAATGCAGTCAGCCGAACAACTAGTCCTCGATCTGAGCAGCCCCGATCTCCGTGAAAACGCACTTCTCGAACTCTCTAAGGTCTTCTTCATTCCCTTCATCTTATCTTTCAGTTCGATGATGACGTCATCTCAAATACTTATAATCCGTCAAATAATTGCATTGATTTGTTAATTTTCTAATAAGTTAGGTTACATACACTTTATGTTCACTTTCATTTTGTATATATCTAATTCAATCAAATAGTTTAGGTTTCAGTGAGGAAATTGTGTTCAAATTAGGGCAAATTATAGGTGATTATAATTTATGACTAAATATTCATTTAATAAAGTTTTTTTTTTTTTTTTCTGAAATGTTTGGTGAAGATAAGGTTTTGTGAAGGTGAATGTCGAGATATCGTTTTTTTGTTAGTTACTGATTGTTGTGGTTTCGATTGTTTGTTTTGTGCTTTTTAGAAGAGAGAGCTGTTTCAAGACTTGGCGCCGTTGTTGTGGAATTCCTTTGGTACTATTGCCGCTTTGTTACAGGTATTACTACGCCTTTTACTTTTACTACATGTGAGTAGTTTTTAATTACTGTATGTATCTATGTTATTTTAGCTGTAATGCTCGCCTCAGTATTCAATGAGTAGTAAGTGATGTATATACAGTGTGATATGAGGAATAAACGAAATACGAGTAAATGATTTTAATGCGATTTGGGACGTGAGTATAACGCTAAGAGTCTAGTTGAGTGTGTGTCATCTATTGCTTGTGTTATTATTAGTTGGGCAAGAGTTTGTTGTGTGTCGAGTTGACCAGAACTATGGACTTACAGTTATGTGCTTTATATGATATATATGTCTGGTCCACAATTAAATAAAAACTTTATTTGATTGGCAAACGCACTCTGTCCCTAAACTCCTAGTAATAGGAAATGTTTTGAGGCAATTTCTTCGTTTGCTATATTGATTTTTGTTATCCGGTTTTACTCGTCTGTGTGATATTTTTTTCTTGTCATACTGGACAAATGGCTGGATCACAATATTTATCTATTTAATTTATATATGTATGGTCCATAATGTTGTGTTATGATATCGGGACCAAAATCTTATTCAAGTGGGTATGGTTTTGTTACTGGTATGATTGATCAATGTGACTTATACGGCGCGTTACATGAACTTGATGTGCAGTATAGATATTTATGGATTTGCCATTTGTTTGTTTCACAGTAGTTAGTAGTAACTAGTGTGTCTTTAAATGTACCTTTCTACGCTCGCGTTCATATTAATGAGTAGTAGTGTTTTGTTTTGGAAGGTAAATATAATGACATTGCATGCTAAGAGTCTAGTTAACTTCACGTCATTCATTATTTGTGTTGTTCTCAGTTGGGCAATACTTTGTTGAGTGTTGTGTTTACTTGGATCCTATGTCTGTTGTACTATTAAGGGTGACATGGATGGAATCCCAAATCTACAGTTCTGGTCTCTATATGATGCATGTCTGGTTAATACTGTATTATCGTTATGCTGTTATAATATTTTACCAAACTATTATTTACGTGGGTATGGTTTTCAATTCGACACTTGTAGTCTTAAGAATTTTACAAGTTGTGATTTTACTGTACTTCTTTTTCCAGTATATCTTTTTCTTAATTTATGTGAGTATATCGATGTATCTTTTGTTCTGTCCTATCATTAACTCTGTTCCCTGTCTATCCTTTGTTCATAGTTTTTTTTATCTTATTTTAGTTATTGGGTATACTTTACCGGTTTGAGTCTGTGGCGGTGGGCTCAAACCCTGTGGATTAGTCGGCCAAAAGGTCAGAAATCATGGTTACCAAAAAAATAAATAATAAATAAATAAATAAATAAAATCATTATCAACCAAAGTGTTTAGATTTATCATTTATGTGATTTGTAGTTCGTTAAAGCTCCATTGCCATTGGCTTCATTATTTTGGTTTCTTCTTTTAGTGTACATAAATGATTTGTTAAATGTTGCTGTTGCCACGTCCTATGATACAACTGATGCCGAGTCTTGAATACTTGCAGGAGATAGTCTCAATATATCCCTTTCTGTCACCACCCAATTTGACTCCAGCTCAATCAAACAGAGTTTGCAATGCACTTGCCCTCCTTCAGGTGAACCTCCGTAATTATTAATCAAACTTGTGTTAATATAGTTTCATGCTCTTATATTTAAATGGTCTTGTTTGAATGGTAAATCCCAGCTGTCTTTATTCAATTATAATGGCGTGAATCATGTTATGTGATCTTCCAGTATTACCATTTTAGCAGTTCAGCTATAATCATTGCTATATTGACGAATGATGAGTCATACCTTGTTATTTTTCATCTAATATTGAGCACACATAGACATAGTTACTGATTTATGCGCTTTAGTTTGTTTCAAGTCAGATTAGGAGCATGTCTTGTTGTTTTCCTTCTCATCCTTAAAAGTCTATTTCTGAATTTCTTATATTATTTTACGAAGTTCTGCATTTGGCATGAACAATGCATAGCTTTTAGCAACTGCCATTCATGGTTTTGGTGTCTCTCATAAGCGTTGTTCTTGATTCTTGGTAATGTCATGAACATAAATATATTAGTATTCGCATTAAGAACACTAAAGAGTACATACTCCATTTAGTGGGTTGCTGCTTAATAAGAAGGCAAATTTCTCAGAAAATTGGAAAACAATACGTGTCAAATGAAAATACAAGTATGTTGTAATTGGTAAGATATGATCCTTATTGAAGTCCCTTTACAGACGATGAGTTTGTTAAATCCACTTTTAGCTGCTTTAGAGTAGCAAGTTTTATTTTAAACATATGCAAGCTTAATTACTGTAGTATTTAGTTAGAACCCAGTTAAAAACTTGCTCAGTATTCTAATTTGGATGATCATTAACCCGTGTAGTAATGCTCTTTTCCTATATCTTTTGCAGTGCGTAGCTTCGCATCCAGACACAAGAATGCTGTTCCTGAATGGTAACTTCTGAGTTCAAACAAATTACATTGTTTCCAAATAAAATTTGTGGTCAAATATGTATTACCAATTCCACTTGTATCCTTATGAAATGCAAACCAATTTAGATACACTCTTTGAGGGTTCTTTTGCTAATCAATCTAGTAAATTAGTGAATCAATGGGTAACTATTCTTTGTCTAAATCACACGAAGTAATGGTTTACCTATGACACTTGAGAAGAAAACATACATGAGAAATGATTTTCTTTTTTTCCTTTTTTATTACTTGGTATCTGTCACGACGTGAAATTATTACTACCGATTTTAGTTAGAATTATAAATTGGAGACAAAATATCTTTTACTATTATTTCACCGGGAACCAAAAATGTTGTATATCCATTTTTTTTTCTTATCATTATCTCCCACTAAAAAAGATATACCAATAGCATGTGGATAAGAACTACACTAGTATCTTACCAGATTTAGCTTTTTTATTTGCCACAAAGTGTTGCTATATATGTCGTGCTGGATATAATTGTTAGCAGTGCGAACTCCCTTCTCTATAGAAGTACTGTCATTTCTTTGTTGTATCAAGACAACTTTGTTCGTAAGATTTCTTACATTTATCATCGGAGCCTTATATGTAACATATTGCATAAGTACAAGCTTAAACTATACCACATACCAAAAACGCATACATAATAAGGCAGAAAACCCAAGGTGTCACCTACCTGTACAACACCCTTATCCACACCTCCTCAAGCCAAATGGTTCTATAAGTTAGTTAACATTGGTTAATTTCTGTTTGCAGCTCACATTCCATTATACTTGTACCCTTTTCTCAACACAACAAGCAAATCGAGGCCATTTGAATATTTGAGGCTTACTAGCTTAGGTGTCATTGGTGCCCTGGTGAAGGTACTTCGTTTTTTTCTGACTGTTGTAAGCATTCCATGTATACGAAATGAATAAATGAAGTTTGACATGTAACTTCGTTTTTTCCAGGTTGATGACACAGAAGTTATCAGTTTTCTGCTTTCAACAGAGATAATCCCCTTGTGTCTGCGCACGATGGAAATGGGTAGTGAATTGTCAAAAACGGTTAGTTTTAGCTATCCTTCTGTTGCTACGCAGAAATTTTGTTCCAGTAATCTATTTAAACTGTGGCAATTTTGTACCATTTGCCTATGAATGGGTTGACGTGGGTTATCTTTTATCTCAGACAGGTCAATTGGTCAAATAAAAAAAATGTTAATTGACAAGGGAGTGTGCCAAGTGGTTCAGTTAGCTTAAACATGCCAAAGTGTTAATGCATAAAGCTTTTTTAAAACCCTTAAAAACTTATAATAATATAGGTATATTAAAACATATATAATGCATTTCTTATCCCTAAAATTCTGATAATAACTAACAAAAAAATTATAGTAGGTTAATAACGCAAGTACTCTTTTCCTTTGTCATCTGGTATTAATTTTTTGATTAAATACTTATCAATACACCCATTAATTTCTGAAAATGTAGTGGTAACTAGAAAATAAATGAATTCTGACTCGCTAGTTTTCCCGTAAAATATTTAATTCTGTGTTGCTGATATTTTTTCATAAAGTGAAGAACTCTAATCACTTTTCAGTCTACAATTCATATTTCGGGTCCCAGAATTTGTGGATTTTTTTTCAATTGTCATGATGAATGTACCTCTTTGCCTTTCTAGAAGTCTGATTAAAGGTTCCATGATCATAGGTTGCAACATTCATAGTTCAAAAGATCTTGTTGGATGATGTGGGGTTGGACTACATATGCACCACTGCCGAACGGTTCTTTGCGGTTGGTAGAGTTCTCGGTAATATGGTTGCTGCACTTGCTGAACAACCCTCGTCACGCCTCTTGAAACACATTATCCGATGTTACCTTCGTTTGTCAGATAATCCAAGGTTAGTCACTAAAAACTATCTTTTGTAAGTCATAGCATCTGAAAATAGTCAAAACGTAATTGTTGGCGGCAGTCAGCTGGTGATGGTAGTGATGGTTGTAGAAAAATAATATATTAATTTTCAAATATTTAAATGGGTTGATCCTGACGATTCTTGGGTCAACCCAAGATAATGATCCACTTGATATGATATAAGCTCTTTATGTGAATAATGCAGGGCTTGTGATGCATTAAGGAGCTGTCTTCCAGATATGCTACGAGATGCTACTTTTAGCAGTTGCCTTCGTGTAAGTATTTTGTCTTAGTTAGGTGTCAATTTTACCCATTCAATTACACATACGTTGATCTATGCTGTACTTTATAAGGAGTCAATTGAAAACAATTTAGCTAAGGTGGAATGGGTTGAACGTCGAAAGTTGTGCAAAGTCTTCGCTTTAATCCATACAACCTCTTCAATCATTTCATTGGTTGACCAACTTGGCTTAACCTGTACTTTTTTTGACATTCGTCAATGCCAACCCGTTATACAACTGGCCCACATCTTGCCACGTCTATTATTGTTATAGTTGGTAATATGAGCGTGTTGGGTAACAGGTTAACCAGGTAATTTGGTAGGGGTTAAGCTAGGTTTGGTTGCATTGACCTGCTAATGCTTTTTTAAATTTGTAAACAGTTTTGTATGAAATACATCTACAGAAACTATAAAAATATTTAACTCATTTGATTCATTGGAAATATAATATAACAATACACGTCTAGATAAACGGATCGAAATTCCACCTCTAAATCTGTTTGTTTGTATTTTTTTTCTGGATATGCAAGATTTTTTATACTTGGTATTGTATCTCAGGAGGATCCGACAACTAGGAGGTGGCTACAACAGCTGGTTCATAATGTTCAAGGACCTCGTGTTGGTCTTCAGGGAGGTGGAGGTTTCGATCACATGCTCGTTAACTAAATGTTGGGTTTCGACTGATGGTTTAGTCAAAAGAAGTTTGGTTATGGGGAACTGCTCTTTATTTCGACAATTATTAGACTCGTTTTTTTAACTTATTCAACCATGTTCAGCTTGTTTATATTCTAGCTATAGCCGCAAACAGTGTGTCACTGTCATGTGTATATTAAAGCTAAATTGATAAATTTAATGTTTTTTATAATTGAATTAGGAATTTCTGGTTGAGGTTTTGTTGTGAGTTTGGTCAAGGGAAAACAAGCAAGGAACTTGTTTTCGGAAGGTCAAAACTCATATAATCACTCAAAAGACGCAGTTGTGATGTCAAGGGTTGTCATGGCTGGTTGTGACCAAGATATAGCCACCCGACACAAGTGGTTATATTGTTGCTTTGGAAATAAGACTAGCTAACTGTGCCCTGGCACTTGCGATAATGTTTTCTAATTGTTGATTTTCATGATATGCACGAGTTGAGTTGAACTTTTGGTACTCAAATTATTAAAAGCTTGTCTTTGCGCGCGTTAGTAATGATACTGAACAAAGTTAAACTTGAAACTATTATATTCGAGGGTACCATTCTAAGAGATTCTATATAAAAAGAAAGTGCCCATTTGATATAAAAGCAAAACGAGTATCGAACAACTTCAGTGACTTTAGGAGCTTTGATTTCACAAGCTTTACCCGAAGGAAAAGTAGGCCGATCCTTTTACTTTGAACAAGAATCCTGATACAAATTGCTATTTACTCTTGTACGTTAAGGATTGAAAGGTAAAAGCTTTACTGGAGGGAACCAATAATAGTCGAAATAAAACCTTGTACCATTTACAAAGAAAACGCATGATACATAAATTTATGTTTGAGGCTTTAATCGATATTCTGGTCAGCTGACTTGCATTAAGCTTCATCAAGTTATGCGTGAATACAAAATAAGTTTGAAATATACGAGTCACTTAAATATCAGACACAACTCCAATTCATATCTTTTGACCAGTGGTTGTGTGCCTGTGTAAATGCCCTATAATCTGGTTCTGAGTTCAAGTCAAACTTGATTAGTAAGGTTTTGCTTGGAGTTTTTTCATTGTTACTTACTTTTAACATACCTGCTTATTTCCTAAATAAGATGGCAATTAGAATATTTCTTGTCAATATATGCATAAGACAAACAAGAGTCAAAATAAAATAACTAAAAAAATGTAACCACAAATAATTTGAAGGCTTTGTGTAATCAATTAACTTCCAGAATAAAGTGTCTTGTCACACACTACATTAGTCATCCAGGGAAGCGTTTTGCAAATGGGTTTGAATATACGGGGAGAGACCATCTTTGAGTTATCAAAGAAGCTATGTTATCTTCAGGGTCTCCTAAACGATCTTCGAGCTGATAAGAGTTTAATGAAGTACTATGTTGACAGTTTCATGATAAAGGCCATCACTATTCCCAGAAGAGCACCTGCTGCAACCTGTGCACCAAACCCATAAAAAGATTAATGTTTTGAAGAGTTCTTGAAAAATCTTGGCTTCTAGCCTTCTACTAACAAGCGGAAAGTTTTTAGCTTCATGTATATGTAAAATTGTAAAAAAATTTAAGCCTTATTGACAATTCATTGAAATGACATGAATGAAAATCGATGTTTATGCTTTCCCTCAAAATCCCACTGCACAATTTACTTCTTGTAACCAAAGATAGCAAGGAAGCTTCCTTTGTTCTATTTTAGGCAACTAATTTAAAAAATATGAATGGCTACTGTCCACTATTTTTTTTACGAGATATAACAACCTAGATAATATGCAACATTTCCCTTTTTGGTCAGGTTTAAACTCAAAACTGCCTACTGCAAGTGTCTTTTTTTATCCACAAGATTCCTCCACAAAAAGCCATTCTTGCTGTTTTAAGTCATCCCCTTTTCTTTATAATCTGTTATTTGATTTCTTTATAATCAAGCCAGGATTATAGTGTTTGTTCATGCTCTTCTCCAGCAATCTTTGTATGTGACTTTCCGGTATTGCGCTTCTATATTTTCTCTTTATGTAATTTACGGGCTGAAGTACAGAAATGGTCTATCTATTTGAGGTCATCTTACAACATTGGTTCTCACTGGTTCAAATTAGACGATACAGCTCCTTGACTGAGTTATATAACTACATGTACTCATTAGTTAGTGATAGTCCAACACAAATTAACTTATTAAGTTTCATTATGTAAACAAATGTGTACTTAACAAACTTTGCCGGGATAGTGCATATCTAAGTTATAACTCGTAGATCTGCTTTACTGTCATAAAGCTAGCATTCAAGTATTTTACAATCACAAATACCCACTGATGAATAAGCACAAAACACCAGCAAGGATAAACAGTGATCATTAAGCCAATTCACATGATGGGTAAGTGTAAGCATATGCCAGTTTATGGGCATGACATATCAGAGTAAGTTTCATACTGTAAAGCAAGAAGCATGCAAAGATTTAAATTGAAAGCACACCTGGAATGGAGTGTGACCAAGCGAGTCTCGTAGAGGCCTAACATTGGAAAGTGGATGTTCCGGAGGCAGCTCACAAACAATTTGATTCAGTAACTGCATACATAATATAATGATTTCTCGCTATTAATATAAGCATGCATAAGCTAAAGCACAGGCTTGTAAAAATAGCTCTAAAATTTGCCAAGAAGAAATGTTTCTTATTATACAACCAAAATTGTTTACAACTTCCCCTATTGTGAATAGATGTCAAAGATTATTATTTATAGCAATATCCTCGCCACATGCCAACCATAAGATATACAATTTATTATACAAATTGTATGAAATGCTCAAGAAAAAGGTCAAAGTTAATGACTTTCGACAAACGTAGAGGCGTATACCTCAGCTTGCCGACCAGCATGAAGTCTAACACCAGTTGCATCATACATTACCTGTCACAGAAAAAGTAACCAACTAATGTAAAGAGTATTTTATGAATACATGATCATTTCTTAAACTTAGCTGAGAAAGTATCAGGATTATCAATTATGACATAATTCAATGAGTAATGTGGACATCTAAACAAATAAAGATTATACTTGTACTGCCCGCATTACCTAGTATGGTCACAATAGACTCTCATATTACTCGATCATATTAGCTTGAAATCGTTAAACTAGTCACACTAATTTGACCACTATAAAACTAAACTGTCAATGTGAAATCAGGCCAATACACTCATAATATCTCAGTGAAAGACAAAAGATCCTGGTCACGCCTTTCACGATTGCCAACCGTCAGTTAAAATCTTCAATAGAAAATGAAGTCTCAAACAATGACATTGATCAAACAAAGCAACACAAAAAACCGCTCCATTGTGTAACAAAAAGGTAAGCATATATGAGTAGAAATTTAATCAAACTAGAAATGTGGCTTGTGTTATTTGTTTATCAGCTAGAATAGTTTAAATATTTTCTAAAACTCTTAGTATGTTTTCTCTTGTAATTCTGCATATTAGTAAAGTACATATAAAAGCTAGTTTTTTTTGGGTAAAGGTTCGATACCCGGTGAATTGATATATAAAAGCTAGTTAATGAAAATTGGGTATTATGAGTAGTACCACACATGCCAAAACCACTGCAATGGCAAACGCTGATGAACCAGTGCCCTCTTGTAAACCGATGCACGCGGCAAGAGCTGTAACAGTTGAAGAATGTGATGATGGCATGCCACCTGAGCTAAGCATCCTTCTAGTGTCCCATTTCCTCTCTTTATACCTGCAAATCCAAAGTACCAAACTAAAGTTCCAAGAAACATAATACTAATCACAATTTATACACACGTAAAAGAGTCATTTATAAAATAAGAAGATATCTAAATCTCCAAAGATAACGCTAGCCACCTCACTAGTCATGTGATAATTGAAGATGTTGATATCATGGTGCAAAAACTAACATATGTTTCACTTCTCAATGTACACAGCTAGAAACCCACAACAGTCTCCTACATACCAAATCAATTTACAGTTTCCACAAAGTCCTAGTGCAAATTTAGGACATATTTTACGTCAAAAGTAACAAGAGCAACTATAGTCAGTCTCAAAGTAAGAGCTAGGTGGGTAGCATTAAGTAACCTTTCCTCATTTCCAATTTGTTGAGCGAAAAACCAAGATGATCTCCTATAGTCCTGATCAAACTCCAAAAGCAACATATTTCTAAAACTATAAAGTTGACAATGATAAAAGACTTAAGGGTGTTTAGATTGTATTTGGAAAAGCTCATAAGTCCACTTTTATGAGCTTATCAACCTAACTATGGTTGGGATCATTGCATTCCTAAAGATCTGATTGGGTGATCACTGATCAGCTAACATCTATGTACGTGCTGCAAGAAACGCATGCTGGTAATATGCTAGTGATTGATCATTACAAGAATAGGAAAGTCTACGTCTCAAATCATATCACTACAACTTTACAACGAAACGCATCGTCACGTAGCGATATATACAATCACGGACGGAACTAAGACACGGAGAGACTAGGTGCACTTAGAATAAACTAAACAATACTACAAACACAGCTTTCAGGGACCGGGTGCATTTAAGAAAAATAGAGGTTTTTTTAACAAAATAACACTACGACACAAAAATGAAAAATCCATGGGTTCGTCACTTTATACAATTTAAACTAAACAACGTAAGTACATACCCAACCGCGCAAATCAATCAAATAAAGATCACAAGTTCAACATTTCAAAATTACGAAATTGACCCCAAATCCTAAATAAAAAAAAGGCCCAATAATTTACCAGTGAGTAAAGACTTTAAGAAACTGGGCAATAAAAAGCGATAAAAAAGCAGTCAAAAGAGGCAAATTCGCCGGTAGAGCTGATGACGTGTCAGATGAGTATGAACGTAGACTTGATGACGCATCTGCTGACGTAATCACCTCCTCCATTGTAGTATCAATAGATCTTCTTCCAAAACCCTTAACACATCAATTGAATTGGTTGGTGGTTAAAATGAAGTACGATTGAAATGATTTGACCGTTGCCGGAAAAAGTGGTTAGCCGGTGACGGTGACCGGAGAAATATGGTTCAAGGAATTATGAATGTGGTCATGTGGTGAAATTAGTTTGGGCTTTATATTAGTAGTAGCACCTAACTTGTGATGAATGTTGGGCCAAGTTTGATGAATTGAGAAGCCCGTTACTCATTGAAATAGTGTGGCATTGTTCATAGGTTCGGTTATCGGGTTGTTCGGTTACTTTGGTGAAGTTTTTTTCTAAGTAAAACCGAAAATTGAAACAAAAAAAATTCAAATGTAGATTAAACCGAACAAAAAATCAAACTTGAATTTAGTCCAAAATACACCGTTGGTCCCTAAACTTGTCCAAAACCATTACCATTGCCCAAAACTTGGGATTTTAGTCACCAGTAGTCCAAACCTTGGGATTTTGAGGCCAAAATGGTACCTTGACCCGCTTTTCCGCTGGTCAACGCCAATTTTATTTTTTCTAAATCCCGTTATAAAGTCATCCATCTTCTTTTCCTCACATTTCTCACACACTTCATCTCCAACCTCTCAACTTCATCTCTCTCTCTCTCTCTCTCTCACACACACACACACACACATATCTTCAAACACCATGTTTTATCACAATGTTGGTTATCTACTCATTCATAGATCCATTTACAAAAAGATTTTTTGTATTTGAAGAAAGTGAGCTCACAAACTAATTAAACCGCAATCAAAACCAAGATTAGGTTGCTCTTCAACCACAAAACCAAACAGCCCTATGCTTGATGTTACGTCACTCTCAAGAACTTTCAGTTATAAGAAAGATTAATCTTTACATCGAATAGTCAGCCGTGATGGTTGTTAACTAATTATTACCCCGTATTTTATTTTAATTATTTAAGTAAATATCAGCATTCCTAAATTTGCAAATAAGTGGACATGAAAATCCTCCCCATTCTTATAAAACATATAGTCCCTGTTCACAATCCACCGCAACCAGTCACCACACCACCGAAACTATCCACTGTAATTATCATCAGCCTCTCACAAAGATGTGCCTTCAAATATCCATGTTAGATCCGGTCAAACCCAATAGATCCGCCTCTAATCGTATTGAGTTTGTGAAATTTTTGGCTTGTGGAATGAATATACGAGGGGCTTGGTTGTTAATGAAGGTGAGATTTGTGTACTTGATCCTAAATCAGTATATTCATCTAAGGTGGGAATGAATATATGAGGGCACTTGTGATTTTATGTTCAGATTCTATTGTGTATATGAACAGTTTAATGATGTAAGGTTTCATGGATCATGTACTTTATTTTCTTTATAATGGCGAGGTTACGATTCAGGAGCCACTTTGAGGGCTTAGTGGGACTTGAGACGAGTTTAAGAAGGTCATGGGTGATGCGGACTAGAGTATTTTGGTTATGTTCAGCGGCTATAAACACAATGGCATAACTAAGCGATATAAAATCTTCCAATTAGTTTTATGGTCAACCTTGAGGTTTTAACATCATTTATATTCATAATTTTTGACTTGCAGCTTGCTTACTATATACAAACTTATGATTTTTGAATTTGCTAAAAGCCATGAAATGATATTATTATTCTGAGTGGATGTTTGCTTGTGGATATGATCAGTTTTGGTTCATATTAGTTGCTATGTGTGAAGTCTTGGCTCGTCATCGCTAGGAAGTCAAAGAAACATGAGATAATGCGGACTCTGGTGGATAAACTTTCTTTTACTTTTAACAAAATGTAACCTCAAAGGTTATTTTGTGTTTAAAAAGGCATACCATTAACACTGCTTTGAATAATGGAAACAAAGTTATTATGGATGATCTTGATGATCTTTATTAGGCCAATAATCTTAGTGGTGGTGTGAGTGGCTTTGTTTTGGTCTAAATATGTAAATGGCACTCTTAACCATCATATATATGTAGTCAATTATAGAAAAAGGTTATCGCAGAAAAAGAATATCTCCATTCAAGAATATGTCGGTAAAAAAGAAAAGAAAAGATATTAATAATTATGGTGGGTGGTGGTGATGGTTGTAATGGCAGCCGGAAGTGGTGGCCGGTATATGGGTTTTAAGATGATGATTGCGGTAGAAATGACTGAGATAATGGTGCTGTTAGTGATGGTAGTGTGGGTGAGTGGGGTGATAGTGTTGATTTTTTAAGTAAATACATCGTTCGTCCCTAAGGTTGTACAACCAAAATAACTAACAAAAGTGGAAATGTCTATTATGCCCTTTTGCGAAAAAGTAAAACAGACGTTGATCAACGGAAAACGGGTCAGGGACCATTTGGCCTCAAAATCCCAAGGTTTGGACTACCGGTGACTAAAATCCCAAGTTTTGGCAAATGGTGATGGTTTTGGACAAGTTTAGGGACCAACGGTGTACTTTTGTCATGTATATATCATTTAATTATATAGATTTAGCATCAGTGAAAATTTTAAGCTTAAAAAATGTTGTTTCTAAAAGTTTTTTTAATATAAATAAAAAAATATATATTTATATGAATTCGATTTTCTATTCGGCTCGGTTTTTATTTTGTCAAAACCATATCAAAATCGAAGATCAAATATGTAATTCGGTTGGGTTCGATTTTCGCAAATTTGGCTTGGTTTTAAATTTGGTTAGGTTCAGTTTCGGTTTTCGGTTCCTACAGGTATTACCCGATCTATGAACACCCTTAATTTCTTTCAAAAACCAATAATGGCTTGTCTAGTTTATCAACGAAGGTTGCGTTTGTTTTCTCAGTTGATTTATGTTTGATTTGCTAAGCTATATTTACGAGAGAAAAGGAGGATATAAAGTTATTAAGATACAAGAAGTAATAAATAGACAAAAAAATCTATAAAATTGAATAAGAAAAAAGTTATTTTCGTCTCTTATGTTTAAAAATAAACAAATACATTTTTTTTCTTCTCGTTTGCAGACAAACGTAATTCTTAAAGAAAATAAACAATGCCTTGTTGATGCCAGCACACATATTATGCCATCTCATTTGGTGTATTATTTGATAGCTTTTCCTAGTCCATCAATAACTTGAAGAACACTTGCTCACACCAAGTATTTCAATAACAAAAATACATATATAGTTTTTGCAAATTTATTTTGCATTATAATAAAAAGACTAAAATACACCGTTGGTCCCTAAACTTGGCATGGTGCATCGCGATGGGACAAAACTCGCCTTTTTCATCGCCATAGGTCCAAACCTTGGCCATTAAATGCCAGATTAGTCCTTTGACTAAGTCAAAGTTTGATTTTTGTTTTGTAATCGAGGGTATTTTAGTCCATACACATTTATACTTTTATAACACATTTATATTTTACCCCTTCATCTTTCATCCTTGTCATCATCTCCCCAAATCATTCATCTCCCCAAATCATCATCTCCCCAACATCAACCAGAAGATTCAGCATTGGGTTAAATTCTTAAGCAGTTGGTTAGGTTTTTCTTCATCATTCTATATATCCGTAAACTTTTTCTGAATGAATGATGACGTTTTTATCTACTCTAAGTGTGTTTTGCAACAACTATTTACTTCTTTACTAGTTACCAAGATACTAATTAATTGCATTTTCCTAAACTGTGTGTTGAAACTTACTTTGGGACGTAGGTAGTATTTATTAAGAGTTCTTTGCAGGTCCTTGATGGCAACCTCAAAGCTACATAAAGCGATATAAGAACTTGGGTTGGTTGGCTGGAGGATTCAATCGTGCTATTGATGGTGATTTCCCAGAAGTGGAGGGACCGGAGAAGTTGCAGTATGCCACCATTGGAGGTGCATCTTATTACTTCCTTAAGATCCTTATTTTGTTACAAGCTGTTGGCAAGAGTAATTCATAATTTAAATGTCCATGGAAGGTGAAAAATATGCAGCATTCTGGGAGTTATTTAAATATATTTAACAATGGTCTTATCATTCTTGACCAAATGGATTGCGAAAGTTTTCCAGAATATTTACTGCTATAAAAAAAGCAAATTTTGGAGGAATGGACTACTGTAATAAGGAGTATTTATTAATCTTTTTTACATTGCATAACAAAAGAAACTTCCTTTTTGTACTCAACAAGCATATCACATGGGTTTGCCAGTTTATTCTGTTTATTGTAGGCATTAATAATACGTAAGTTTTCATTTTAATTTTTAGTTTTTCATAAATTAACAAATGATCACACCTTTTACAAACTCAATCGTGATAATACTAAGTAGTTATATAAAATCAAAACGCATAAGGAGCTTCACAGATTTGTATTCCAACCTGAATCAGATAAATGACTTATGAATTATGATCACTCTCCGAGTCATGATACTTCGCTACGAGATATTAAAAGGTAGGAATGGTTGTCAACCTTGACATAGAAATCTGGTGGTGAATAAACATCAAAATGTGTTCTTTTGAAATCCAAATGCCACCCATCCCCCATATATACTTTCACCTTGAGAGTCTTTTTCACGGGAAGTGTTCTTTTAGGATCGAACAATTCCTTGTCATCTTTAATAAATAAATCTGGTTTCTTCACATAACCACAACCTCCATTGGCTCTGAACATTCCTTGCATCAACCACAAAGCGCTTCCCATGGGTTTATTTTCAAGAATTAAAAATAATTAGCGTTAAACGCATACTAAAACTGAACTGAAATCACGAGGGATTCAATTTACCTGCATGTTTAAGGCAACCATTTGAGCCCCATGAGTCCATCCGATAAATGGATTGTAGTTTGAAGAGTCAACTCGTGATCCTTTAGGAAACACCCTCAACAAGTTCCTCTGGGTAAACCTTCAACAATTTAACGAAACCAATAAGTCAAAATGTGCTCAGGTCAAAGCTATAATAACTTTGTTAACAAACACTTTTTTTAAGAATTTTGAGTTAATTAGAAAAAGTTTACCGATATAGAATGATGAAGAAAAACCTAACCAACCGCTAAGAATTTAACCCAATGATGAATCTTCCGTTGATGTTGGGGAGATGGATGATGTTGGGGAGATGATGATTTGGGGAGATGAATGATTTGGGGAGATGATGACAAGGATGAAAGATGAAGGGGTAAAATATAAATGTGTTATAAAAGTATAAATGTGTATGGACTAAAATACCCTCAATACAAAACAAAATCGACTTTGACTTAGTCAAAGGACTAATCTGGCATTTAGTGGCCAAGGTTTGGACCTATGGCGATGAAAAGGGCGAGTTTTGTCCCATCGCGATGCACCATGCCAAGTTTAGGGACCAACGGTGTATTTTAGTCTAATAAAAATAGACATTGTATGCAGAAAGTTGTAGAAAGATGATTGGCAAGGAAAAAAGGTATTAATAGCTAACTATAATGGGGATGCTTTTATAGTTAATTTATCTATTCTTGTTTCAACCTTTATATTTTTCATGTGTTTTTCATGGATATAAGGTGAAATGTAGACAAATCATACTCTATCCTAAAATAAACCCAATAGTTGAACTTGGTATTGGAAAAATTAGGCTTCGATTTCTATTTAGTTTCATAATATCTTCATTAAATCACCACAAATCACATTTTTTTCAATCAAATTCAAGGTTCATTAAGTTAGAAAAAAAAAAACACTGAATTAGAGTCAAAATGAAAATTCTATGACGATTCTTGATCAATAAACCCTAAATTAACACCAATTTTGTATATTTTTTATTTTCTAAATTATCAAAAAAAAAAACTCACGTGTTCATGAAAATACTCATAAGGTATTTGATAAAATGTCTTAATGAAGTAATTTTATTATTTTCAGAGTTTGAAAGTGTTCATTAAAATATATATACTTTAGTAATTTAATAAAGCTTCAATATATGACGAAAAATCTAAGTATATTTGACTGATGATGTTTTTAGGAATGATGAATAATGTTTATATGTGATAAATAAAACATTGAATGCGTATTTGTTCATCACAAGAATGCTCATAAAGTAAGTGTTCATGATAGAATGTTCATAAAAAAATATTGAGGAAACAAAATTTTGAATTAGCAAATTCATCATAGAATGTTCATCAATTACGTGTTCACCAAATTATGTTGAGGAAGCAAAATTGTTTATTAAATAAATTTTCATAAAAAAAACAAAATGTTTGTTATGGTCGTCAATAAAAATTGTTAATCAATTTTTTAATAAAAATTGTTAATCAATTTTTTTATGTTCATCAATACTCTTCTCAAAAGTTCATCAATAAAAAATGTTAATCAATACAAAATGTTCATTATTACAAAGTATTTATAATTTTTTTTACGTTCGTCAATATAAAATGTCCATCTATACTCTTGTAATCACCCGCATTTTTAGGTTACTTTTCATTTTCGAGAATTTACTATTCACTTTTACTATACACATTCACTATTCATCTCGTAAAATTTTTAATCCACATTCTCGTAAGATAAATTATTTTAGTAATAACCTGAGAGTTCGACCATCGTTAGATCATTTTCACAAAAGTTATTAAGTAAACATCGTTTTAAAGTTTCGTTTTAGACGGTCCAACCGCTTAAACATCACGCGCATAACTAAAATCAACTCGACAATTTTTCTCGCATCAAATAAATTTTTAGATCACTCATGATTAATTTGAGAATTTTTAAGATTTAGTATTTTTAATATTACCAAATAAGCCCAACGCAGAACAAAACTAAACTTACGTTTTAAACAATTCTACTTACATCCGTGCTTAACGATTCCTCGACCGTGTTTCTAATATGTTTTTGACACTTTTACATTTTTTTGGAAATATCAAACATATTTCCCTCCTCCTTTGACCATAAAGGAATTAACCTTATATGTTCTATATTTTGCATAAATCGCAGAACTTTTAAACTTCACAAATAATGTTAAGTCACGCCGTATGAAGAAAACCAAATTTTGACATCTCATATCACTTTTAGACTAATTTTAGTCTACTCTAAATAAATTCACGGTCGCTTTCCCGAATTTCGTTCTTTTTCCGATAAACCGCGAATTACGCTGCTTTTTGACCGTATTTCCACTTTTAAGCAGCTTTTGCACCCAATGAGACTTATCACCCATTTTATATTTTTAGATAAAGTATAATGATGAGTCTCATCATTCCTACAAGTTTCAGATTTTTACGATACCCGCTATTTTACGCTTTATGGCTTAACGACTTACTTGGCATTTAACGAACCAAATCATGCTCTAAACTCAAGATAAGATCATAACTATCCACCTAAGTCATCTTATCACTATATGGCCGACTTAGGGGGGGAGTCATCATTTTGGTGGCAAAATCCTAACCATGGTTCCTTTAGATCATTACAAGTGTCATAACCTAACCATGGTTAATATTTAACCCAATATATGGTTAACCAAACTTACCCTCCTATAAATAGGAAGTGAAATACATCCTAAGAACCCTAAAATTCTGTTTTAGGTCGTTCATAGCATAAATCCTTCACATCTTCCATCATTTGATCTATAAACTCCAAGTTTATGCAAGGAAGTTCCAAAGATCAAGCTACTACATCAAATCTCTAGCAAGTTTAAGTGATCTTCTTGAGTTTAGATCCACTCAAGTCACTTAGTACTTCATCACCAACTCTTCAAGTTTGCAAGGGTGCCAAGGTGTAGAAAGCTAGCTCAATCCAAAGTCTTAAGCGATCAATCAATGTCCGATCCTTACTAAGTTACTCCTTTCTTATTGAAAGCCAAAAGTTGTAAGCAACTTATCACCACCATCATCTCATCTTTATTATTCATAATATTAACTATTTCATGCTATATATATAGTTACTATGTTGATTCATGATGTACATATACTCAATCACTTGTTTTAATTCACATATTGTCATAAAAGTAACAAACTAGTAAACTAGTCATATTCTACACATATGAGACCATTAAAAACAGTAACATAAGGACTTTCTAACTTACATAATATGGTAGACAAGATAAAAAGGTAAACATATCAATTTGAATCACCCGAAACGGACAAACGAGTCAAAAGTTATAAGCAAAAGAAGTTAGCAAAACCTAAACGCCAAAACTGCCATGTATAAGCTGTTAAGAGTTCTCGCTGCTTTTAAAGTGATACTTCTGCTCCGAATCATCAAAAAGTTAAAACACGAAAGTTGTCCGGAACGACGTTTTCCTTCAGTTCCAAAGAAGCCCGTACCTTGAAAACGCATAAATAGGCCATAATCTTTCAAAAACAGAAACTTCCGTAAATATAGTCTCATAACTATACTTTTGTCACAACTAAAAGCAAACAAGAGGCCTAATGGCCATAAGCCAAGACCACGGCTACGGCTAAGGCCAAAGTTAAGTCTCAAGACCATGGTAGTCAAGACCAAAGTCATGTATCTCCCGAATAATGAACCATTAATCACTTGCGGGTGAACGCGAATAATGTGGATAGATCTATCGGGATTGACGAATCCCGTTTGTTTGACCAAGTGCGGTAAACAAACGCACTCTATTTGAAGAACCATAGGTTAATTAGCAAATTACCTATTAGGGCAACTGTTTGACCAATGACCTGGCAAACTATTATATCAATTTCTATTGACAAGTTGTTAATGTTTTCGGTATCATGAGCTTAGTGCAATAATATCTCTTTTGGTTTTCAAACCATTGGTGTGAATTTATAACTCACACTACAAACATTATGTGTTCAACTGATTTCTTAAACTTTATGAATTTCACTCAACCTTTGTGTTGACAGTTTTAAGCATGTATTTCAGTCCATAATGCCTGTCGGCACGGAAGAGCAAGGATACTGAAGAAGGCTATAAATTTAATTATCATTCGAAAACTCATTTAATGTATTTTGTAAACAATGGAACCAACTGGGACCTCATTTTTGTAAACTCTGATATTTATATAAATCGAATGATAAATATTTTAAAACGACTCCATTAGAGTTCGTTTTCTATTGTTATGATCAGTTAGCCACGTAAGAACACCTTTGGCCAATTCTGCCTGACACGAAATTAGGGGTGTTACAACTCTGCCCAAAACTTTTTTCAATAAAAAATGTTCAACAATACTCAATATATTCATCGATACTCTAAAAATAGACATTTGTCATGATCCTATGACTTTTTAGACTTATAAGGAGGGGCCCTAATTTTTTATTTGATCATCTACCTATTATTTTATGAGTAATAATTTGGTTTTAGGTTGTTGCCTTATAAATAATCAGATGACAAAAGTTCTATATGGAACAATATTTATCTAAAGAACAATTCATGCAAATTTAGCCATCCATTTTTTTTTATCAAATATAAAAACTCATTTTCATCATTTATCTATATCTCGCAAACCATTAATCTATAAATATGCACTTCTATATACTTCTCACAAACGTTATTTTTCAAAATTTTCGCCGAAAATCACATGTGATTCTGAAAAATCACATATGATTTATTACTTTAAAGATCACATGTGCCTTGTGAAGAATAAAAAATCATAAGTGATTTTACAAATCAGAAAAATAACAAATCACAAGTGATTTTCTGGGCGAAAATTTTACAAATCAGAAAAATAAAAAATCACAAATGATTTTTACAAATCACATGTGATTTTTCCTAGGAAATTTTGAAAAAAAAGTTCGTCGAAAGTATATAGAAGTGCATATCTTTTAGTATATAGAAGTGCATATCTTTTTTTTGAACTGCAAGTTAGTACAATACTATAGTTAGTGATTCGATTCTACAGTATTTACCCAGGAGGTAGTCCCTGTCAGCCTCGAATCGACGCATCTATGGGGCAGAACCACCACAAATCTCACCTAGGTGGAAAACCCTCAACGCAGAGACTCGAACCTAAGACGTCTCGCATGTGGTACCACCTCTTGACCAACCCTGCTAGGCAGAAGTGCATATCTATGAATATCTAATTTAATTCTCGTCGCGATGGTGAATTTTTCATAGCTTGAAAATTTATCGTTTGTAAAATATGTTGTTTTAAAAGAAAGGTGAAAAATGAATGAAAGCTAAATAAAGTGACACGATTGTTTGGTTTGTTCTTTAAATAATTGGTGATTATTACGAATCTCACCTCATAGGGAAATAGATATGAAAAACAGTTTGTAAAACATTATACGGTTACCATCAAAACTTAAAATCACGGTATTTTGGAAATTACACTACTCGTATCCGCGATAAAGTGTAGTTTTCATTCTGGGACATCATCGCATGTGTATATTTTTGTCTATGAACATGACAAGTTAGTAAATAATCTTTATTAAACATTAAATCCGACTGTCCCTTTATTTTTGTGTGATAGCAATATAGTCATATAGATACGAACAAATACGAAGTTGGACACCGAAATGAAAACCAATCCTCGATTTACAATGGACATTTGTGGACTACAAGCTCTAAGGACCCGTGTTGATGACAATGGGTCATTGTTGGAATTTTCATTTGAGCTATATTACTACACTAGTGCAATTTTACCGACTTTTAGCTTCAAAAGGTGTAAATCGAGAACACCCTGATCCCATGAATCTTATGATGTCAACCGGATCCTTCCCTAAAAATCAGCCCCGACAATGAGCTCCAGTTTCAGCGACCTAATTAGACAAGAGTTGGGTTTGAACCCTAGTCATTCTCCGAAAACCCTCTATGACCGGTCAATTAAACGTTTGCGAAGAAGAAATGGTACCACTGGAGGGTCTGGAGCAGCCCAAGTTGGTTTACTGACTTCTAGCTAACTTATGAGTTATGAGCACTTACAAGCAACCTTATGCATCCATAATATATCTATTACGTCAATAAAGATGATTAAAGTTTGTCATCTACTGATTAAGATAGATTAAAGTTAATTAAAAAAAAAAGAACAAAGAAAAGAAAAAGTGTTTTATATCTAACTCAGAATGGGCTCAAAAAGGGTTGATAGCATGTAGCATGCTATTTTGTGGTGGACAAAACACAAAACATGTTGACGAATATGCGTAGAATATGTTTTTAGTTGGTTCACAAATAAAAATACAACGATTCAATTGGTCCATAAAAGACAGCAAGTCAATTCAAAGAAGATAATTGCATGATATCGTCCACATGTGTGTGTGAGGGTCCTATCTAACTGTGGTCCAAAACAAAAAAGAAATTTTATGCAGGAATGTGTGGCCGTAAAAGCTCAGATTTTATAGCTTTTGTGATGGATTGAAACGTTGAATTGATTATTGATAATAAGTTGACCCATTTATATGTTTTAACATGATAGGATACTACGGAGTACATTACTAATCAATATTTAATTTTGTTGTTGTTTCAATTGCACACAAGGACATGTATTATTAATCGTGTAGTTCTATTGATGTTATGGATTTTGATCACATTAGTTGAATGCAAGTTGTAGGTTTTATTACTTTTTAATGATCTTTTTTGTTGTTTAAGAAATGAATTAATTAAATTAGTTGTGCGTAATATGATTGACGAAAGTGATATTTATTTATTTAACAGAATTGTATATCGTTGGGGACGACGTCGTTTGTTGAAAAAGAAAAAAAAAACCACCCTCCCAAACTATGCGAAATATTATAAAATTACCTTGCACTTTAGCTATTAACTATGTTTATCAAATATCTAACGATTTCTTTATAAAAAAATACTGATGAAAACGTCTCTAAATTCCAAACAAAATAAGTCAAATATTGCAATATTTTTTAGTTAGGTTCATTTTTTATAGAAAATGTTGAGCTTTATTTATACAAATATATATTTTTTGCAAAAAAAAAAGATAAAAAAAAAATAATAAAATAAAAAAATCAAAACACATAATTAAGCTATACAATAACTTCATAAATTACACTAAGTTTGTTTAAATATAAACTCAATAAGAAAATTTAAAAACACACTCATAAACTACCTATAACTTTTACTTTTTACAACTTTATTTATAACAAAATTTATTGAT
The DNA here is from genome assembly GCA_910596185.1 of Chrysanthemum makinoi. Taxonomy (NCBI): domain Eukaryota; kingdom Viridiplantae; phylum Streptophyta; class Magnoliopsida; order Asterales; family Asteraceae; genus Chrysanthemum; species Chrysanthemum makinoi. Next base: position 190,643,924 of record OU343224.1, on the reverse strand, counting down.
TAAATATCTAATAAATATTAGCACTTTTCTTGTAAAAAATTTCAATTAAAACATTTTTCGATTTCAAATTAAATGAGTCAAACATTGCAATTCTTTTGACTTACATATGACTTGACTAAAAAGTTATTAAAATTCTAAATCAACTTTTTATTTTTCGGTAATATGTCAAAATTTAGTACTTTTGTTATAAAAAATATACCAATAACAAAGTCTTTAAATTTCAAATAAAATGACCCCAATATTGCAATACTTTTAACTTGCATCTTATAAAATATAAGGATTAAAAACTTAAAATCAACTTCTAATTTTTTCGTTAATAAGTCAAAATGATTGCAAGTATTTGAATGATATAGACAATAGACTCAATATAATAATCAATATTAGTTTATGAAAGAGTTTTTATATACGTTTTACTTTTAGAATATAAACTATTTAGTTAAAAGAAATTAATGGTATAATAATTGAACTTTTATGTTTTTGCAATTACGTCAGGTTAATAAGTAAAAAATACGAATCACATTACATAATTTAGTTATATGATAACGCATCAATATCAAATAATATAGATATATGCAATGTAGTTTGTGCAAAAAAGCAAAGTAATTAAACGATTTTAAGTGAACGTATAATAAAAGTTTTATTAAATAATACACTGCTTCAACGCACGAACATTTATTTCCCATTTAGACAGCATTTGATATCATATTTAAACATCAAAAGTCTACTTTTCATCTTATTGGAAGTGGTCAACTTTGGCAGATCGATTCATCTGTTCGTCAATTTAACCGAAACGACTCAATAAGATATACATGATCCTCTCAAACAAAACATTTATAGTTAGTGCCATCTCATTAACCACAAATTTGCAATAGAAGTAGCATCTCCTGAAAGAATATGTGACAATTACATAACTTTCGTGTAACTTGATAAACTTACTATGTGCCAACTAACGGTATGATATACGGGAGAAACCCTTATCCTCCTTCATGTATTTAGTTTACACCAATATCTCAAACGGGTATCCGTCACAAAATATAACGATGGATACACTATCAGGTTTTACAAACAGAATGCTTACGACAATCATAATTTATATCTTTTAATGTTTTACTATGGATGAATGGGGAGGATCTCATCCAAAAATACAAATATAAAATCATTCACCAAGCAACTCTTTATAAGAAGAAAGCATACAATTGTTGTTAATTAGGTGAAATTAAATTGGTGTGAATTCACTGGTTGTTATAGAACATGAACTTTGCATTATTTTAGTTAGTTATTTCAAAAGTGGATCATGAAAAATGAACTAGTCCATTTATAAAACTTGTAGCGTTTTGGTTTAATTTTGACTACTTTCTTAAAATCTATCTCTGCTATGCTATTGATATTTCTGGAATCAAAAGCTCAAGATAAAATGCAACGTTACTATTTTGTACTATTCTAACACTTTTGAAACAAAAGACTAATGTAAAGTGTAACAATTTTATATTATGCCCATGTACATAATGCATAACATATATCTAACGGACCTTTGATGACCATCCAAAATAGGGACTAAGCATATGCATCGCTTCCAAGTGGACCATGGATATAAATTCTCAAACTTGGTGACCATGTGGTAAAACGATTATAACGATCATCACTAAAATATGAGATACCTATAGTTTGAATCATATTTGATGCAAACAACTTTATAGTGGCTCATGTCAAATTTGCAAAAAAAGGGAGTGTACACAAACTAAGCTGTGTGTGGTGATAAGCTTAAACCTTTTGGGTTTCGAGCCGAGCTGTATGAGGCACAAAACTTGTCGAACGCATGGATGCCAAACTCATTGTTCTCGAGTTTGAGCCACGACACCTCTATTATTACATCAAACAATAATTGAATTGGGATCAAAGAAGTAAGGGATTATATTCAAGTCTATACAAAAGCTCAAGTATTTTTGGCTTCCGTTCCACCTCTATACCTATGGGGAAGAGCTCAAAGTAGGTAAATGCCCTTGCCCTAAGCTTTGTCAGGATTTACGGTTGGCATTTAACGGAACCAAATCATGCTCTAAACTCAAGATAAGATCATAACTATCCACCTAAGTCATCTTATCACTATATGGCCGACTTAGGGGGGGGAGTCATCATTTTGGTGGCAAAATCCTAACCATGGTTCCTTTAGATCATTACAAGTGTCCTAACCTAACCATGGTTAATATTTAACCCAATATATGGTTAACCAAACTTACCCTCCTATAAATAGAAAGTGAAATACATCCTAAGAACCCTAAAATTCTGTTTTAGGTCGTTCATAGCATAAATCCTTCACATCTTCCATCATTTGATCTATAAACTCCAAGTTTATGCAAGGAAGTTCCAAAGATCAAGCTACTACATCAAATCTCTAGCAAGTTTAAGTGATCTTCTTGAGTTTAGATCCACTCAAGTCACTTAGTACTTCATCACCAACTCTTCAAGTTTGCAAGGGTGCCAAGGTGTAGAAAGCTAGCTCAATCCAAAGTCTTAAGCGATCAATCAATGTCCGATCCTTACTAAGTTACTCCTTTCTTATTGAAAGCCAAAAGTTGTAAGCAACTTATCACCACCATCATCTCATATTTATTATTGATAATCTTAACTATTTCATGATATATATATATAGTTACTATGTTGATTCATGATGTACATATACTCAATCACTTGTTTTAATTCACATATTGTCATAAAAGTAACAAACTAGTAAACTAGTCATATTCTACACATATGAGACCATTAAAAACAGTAACATAAGGACTTTCTAACTTACATAATATGGTAGACAAGATAAAAAGTTAAACATAGCAATTTGAATCACCCAAACTAACAAACGAGTCAAAAGTTATAAGCAAAAGAAGTTAGCTTAAACCTAAACGCCAAAACTGTCATGTATAAGCCGTTAAGAGTTCTCTGCTTTTAAAGTGATACTTGGTCCGAATCATCAAAAGTTAAAACACGAAGTTGTCCGAACGACGCTTTTATTCCAAAGAAGCTCGGACCTTGAAAACGCATAAATAGGCCATAATCTTTCAAAAACAGAAACTGCCGTAAATATAGTCTCATAACTATACTTTTGTCACAACTAAAAGCAAACCAAGAGGCCTAATGGCCATAAGCCAAGACCACGGCTACGGCTAAGGCCAAAGTTAAGTCTCAAGACCATGGTAGTCAAGACCAAAGTCACGACAAGGCCATGGCTAAAGCCTTAACGCTTGTTTACCCAAGACCGTTAATTAAGGTGATCATATTTATGAAAACGACGAGAACTTGTAAAAACTAGATACTTATTAAAAACATGATAAACTTTAGAGTAAACTACACCATTCGTCCTTGTGTAATACGTTGACCATCAAGTTTCGTCCTTTGACCAAAAAAATTGCACCGTCGGTCCTTAATCACAACGTTATCGGCCAAGTTGGTCCCTCACCCTAACTGGTGTGACTAACGGGCGTTAAGCCTATTTAAATGAAGGGTATATTTGTCTTTTCCACACATTTTTAATTAGTTAATTGCTCCACCTCCACTGACAGGGACAGTGATTCAGTCAAACCATGAACTTTCTAATTCAAGACCACGTTCTTTGTCTTTGTTATATTATTCCTTTTTAAAAACAAATGCGTTAGTTAATTGCCATGATCATGTTATTTTACCACCACCACCACGTTCTTTTGTCTTTGTTATACCACCACCACCAGTTACTACTCATCCTCTTCTCTCATCCTACAGCCGCCGGCTGTCATTTCCGGCCAACCCTCCGGCCACGCCGCCACCCTCCTGGCCACTACCATCTCCAAATACCACTCCTCTCACCACTCACACGCCGCAGCCAGCCTTCAGCCACCACTTTTTTTTTTGATGATAAGAAGAGCGCCGCCACCATCCTGGCCACTACCATCTCCATCTTCAACTTCATTTGCATCCACAACTCGCACCACCTCCGGCCACCTTCACAAGCCCCCAAATCAACACCCTAAAATACTACTAGCTCAAAACCCACAAAAATCGATACCCCATTTTAGTAGATAACACCGCTACTACATTTGCCTACCAACAATCCACTACCTCCACCCACCAACACCGTCGCTAACAAACCTCGAACCATCCGCCTTACATCACTATTCAAATCTGAAACCCTTCACCAAACTCGCCGGAGCTGACCCAGAAGACGATGATGAAGTGGAAACCTTATTCAAATCTGAAACCCTTCAGTCAATTGAGTCATATTTTGCAACACATCAATTGTACCATTCAGCTTACTCCTGCTATCACACCATTTAACCACAAACTTTGTATCGAAGAACCCGAAAATGAGTTCGGCAAACCCCCTTCTAGATAATGAAAAGACAAGATTCATAACAATAGTGTTATGATCTTTCCTTAATTCGTTCCAAGACCAACAAGAATCCAACAAACACCTACCTTAGACCTTTGGAAAGATCTTGAAGCCTTCTTGATTCATGTCTTTTTGTGATTCGATGTTACATAAAAGAGTAGTGTGATTGTCTTCGGTTTTTCAAAGGAGTAGAGGTTGGATTTGCTTTTGGAGATTATGGTGGAGATGTCTTGTCTGCGTTTTTTTTTGTGATGGGAAACTGAGATAAGGTTGCGTTTGATTATGTGGTATGAGAGAAGCAGATATGTGATAATTAGAGAAGCAGATAAGGAGGCGTTTGGTAAAGATGATATGTATAAAGAAGATGAAGTGTGAAAAGACATAAATACCCTCCACTTACCAAGGCTTAACGCCCGTTAGTCCAACCAGTTAGTGTGAGGGACCAACGATGACTAACGTTTCGCAGTTAAGGACCAACGATGCAATTTTTTTGGTCAAAGGACGAAACTTGATGGTCAACGTATTACACAAGGACGAATGGTGTAGTTTACTCTAAACTTTATGTTATAACAATCTTCACTCAAAACATATGTTGTATCTACTAAGTGCTACAAAAGTAGGGAGCTTCATGTGAGGGGTTTCATTTGAGTAAAACGACGACGAAGTTTTATTTACGATTTAAAGTGTCCTAGCTTTCTAACGCGTTACTGCATGACCTCCAATTATGATGGCCCGAATGGTAGTAATGATATCTATAAACTAAACATGTTTTCACAACTAGACCATTTCTATAAACAACATACACAAAACCATGTACTACATCATGATCAACATAGAGACGTATATAGGATGGTCTATGTTTTCCTAAACATTATTCCAAACCTAAGTCGCAAATATCTATTTTAGGTTGCTCGTAGAAGTTCTCACAGCATATCCATCATTCTCATTATACATGTGATATCATTTATTAAGGTGAGTTCATAGCCCACTTTCTATTACTTAATTGTTTTACAAACCCTTGGGGGAGATACATGCTTTATTTTTAAACCAAACACATTGCTTTGAAACCAGTATGCTTATCTCAATGTATTATGTGCACTAAGTATCACTATTGCCAAACTTAAGTCCCTATTATCATGAACCATTAATCACTTGCGGGTGAACGCGAATAATGTGGATAGATCTATCGGGATTGACGAATCCCGTTTGTTTGACCAAGTCCGGTAAACAAACGCACTCTATTTGAAGAACTATAGGTTAATTGGCAAATTACCTATTAGGGCAACTGTTTGACCAATGACCTGGCAAACTATTATATCAATTTCTATTGGCAAGCTGTTAATGTTTTCGGTATCATGAGCTTAGTGCAATAATATCTCTTTTGGTTTTCAAACCATTGGTGGGAATTTATAACTCACACTACAAACATTATGTGTTCAACTGATTTCCTAAACTCTATGAATTTCACTCAACCTTTGTGTTGACAGTTTTAAGCATGTATTTCAGGTCCATAATGTCTAAGTCCGCAACGGAAGAGCAAGGATATCAAGAAGGTTATAAATTTTATTATCATTCGAAAACCTATTTAATGTATTTTGTAAACAATGGAACCAACCTGACCTCATTTTTGTAAGCTCTGATATTTATATAAATCGAATGATAAATCTTTTAAAACGACTCCATTAGAGTTCGCTTATCATTATGACCGTGTTACATACGTAAGAACACCTGGCCAATTCCGCATATCACATCAAATGTAAATACAACTCTGCCCAAAACTTTTTTCAATAAAAAATGTTCAACAATACTCAATATATTCATCGATACTCTAAAAATAGACATTTGTCATGATCCTATGACTTTTTAGACTTATAAGGAGGGGCCCTAATTTTTTTATTTGATCATCTACCTATTATTTTATGAGTAATAATTTGGTTTTAGGTTGTTGCCTTATAAATAATCAGATGACAAAAGTTCTATATGGAACAATATTTATCTAAAGAACAATTCATGCAAATTTAGCCATCCATTTTTTTTTATCAAATATAAAAACTCATTTTCATCATTTATCTATATCTCGCAAACCATTAATCTATAAATATGCACTTCTATATACTTCTCACAAACGTTATTTTTCAAAATTTTCGCTCAGAAAAATCACATGTGATTCTGAAAAATCACATATGATTTATTACTTTAAAGATCACATGTGCCTTGTGAAGAATAAAAAATCATAAGTGATTTTACAAATCAGAAAAATAACAAATCACAAGTGATTTTCTGGGCGAAAATTTTACAAATCAGAAAAATAAAAACTCACAAATGATTTTTACAAATCACATGTGATTTTTCTGGGCGGAAATTTTGAAAAAAAAGTTCGTCGAAAGTATATAGAAGTGCATATCTTTTTTTTGAACTGCAAGTTAGTACAATACTATAGTTAGTGATTCGATTCTACAGTATTTACCCAGGAGGTAGTCCCTGTCAGCCTCGAATCGACGCATCTATGGGGCAGAACCACCACAAATCTCACCTAGGTGGAAAACCCTCAACGCAGAGACTCGAACCTAAGACGTCTCGCATGTGGTACCACCTCTTGACCAACCCTGCTAGGCAGAAGTGCATATCTATGAATATCTAATTTAATTCTCGTCGCGATGGTGAATTTTTCATAGCTTGAAAATTTATCGTTTGTAAAATATGTTGTTTTAAAAGAAAGGTGAAAAATGAATGAAAGCTAAATAAAGTGACACGATTGTTTGGTTTGTTCTTTAAATAATTGGTGATTATTACGAATCTCACCTCATAGGGAAATAGATATGAAAAACAGTTTGTAAAACATTATACGGTTACCATCAAAACTTAAAATCACGGTATTTTGGAAATTACACTACTCGTATCCGCGATAAAGTGTAGTTTTCATTCTGGGACATCATCGCATGTGTATATTTTTGTCTATGAACATGACAAGTTAGTAAATAATCTTTATTAAACATAAAATCCGACTGTCCCTTTATTTTTGTGTGATAGCAATATAGTCATATAGATACGAACAAATACGAAGTTGGACACCGAAATGAAAACCAATCCTCGATTTACAATGGACATTTGTGGACTACAAGCTCTAAGGACCCGTGTTGATGACAATGGGTCATTGTTGGAATTTTCATTTGAGCTATATTACTACACTAGTGCAATTTTACCGACTTTTAGCTTCAAAAGGTGTAAATCGAGAACACCCTGATCCCATGAATCTTATGATGTCAACCGGATCCTTCCCTAAAAATCAGCCCAATGAGCCTCCGCCAAATGACCTAATTAGACAAGAGTTGGGTTTGAACCCTAGTCATTCTCCGAAAACCCTCTATGACCGGTCAATTAAACGTTTGCGAAGAAGAAATGGTACCACTGGAGGGTCTGGAGCAGCCCAAGTTGGTTTACTGACTTCTAGCTAACTTATGAGTTATGAGCACTTACAAGCAACCTTATGCATCCATAATATATCTATTACGTCAATAAAGATGATTAAAGTTTGTCATCTACTGATTAAGATAGATTAAAGTTAATTAAAAAAAAAAGAACAAAGAAAAGAAAAAGTGTTTTATATCTAACTCAGAATGGGCTCAAAAAGGGTTGATAGCATGTAGCATGCTATTTTGTGGTGGACAAAACACAAAACATGTTGACGAATATGCGTAGAATATGTTTTTAGTTGGTTCACAAATAAAAATACAACGATTCAATTGGTCCATAAAAGACAGCAAGTCAATTCAAAGAAGATAATTGCATGATATCGTCCACATGTGTGTGTGAGGGTCCTATCTAACTGTGGTCCAAAACAAAAAAGAAATTTTATGCAGGAATGTGTGGCCGTAAAAGCTCAGATTTTATAGCTTTTGTGATGGATTGAAACGTTGAATTGATTATTGATAATAAGTTGACCCATTTATATGTTTTAACATGATAGGATACTACGGAGTACATTACTAATCAATATTTAATTTTGTTGTTGTTTCAATTGCACACAAGGACATGTATTATTAATCGTGTAGTTCTATTGATGTTATGGATTTTGATCACATTAGTTGAATGCAAGTTGTAGGTTTTATTACTTTTTAATGATCTTTTTTGTTGTTTAAGAAATGAATTAATTAAATTAGTTGTGCGTAATATGATTGACGAAAGTGATATTTATTTATTTAACAGAATTGTATATCGCTTAGACGACGTCGTTTGTTGAAAAAGAAAAAAAAAAAACCACCCTCCCAAACTATGCGAAATATTATAAAATTACCTTGCACTTTAGCTATTAACTATGTTTATCAAATATCTAACGATTTCTTTATAAAAAAATACTGATGAAAACGTCTCTAAATTCCAAACAAAATAAGTCAAATATTGCAATATTTTTTAGTTAGGTTCATTTTTTATAGAAAATGTTGAGCTTTATTTATACAAATATATATTTTTTGCAAAAAAAAAAGATAAAAAAAAAATAATAAAATAAAAAAATCAAAACACATAATTAAGCTATACAATAACTTCATAAATTACACTAAGTTTGTTTAAATATAAACTCAATAAGAAAATTTAAAAACACACTCGTAAACTACCTATAACTTTTACTTTTTACAACTTTATTTATAACAAAATTTATTTATTAAATATCTAATAAATATTAGCACTTTTCTTGTAAAAAATTTCAATTAAAACATTTTTCGATTTCAAATTAAATGAGTCAAACATTGCAATTCTTTTGACTTACATATGACTTGACTAAAAAGTTATTAAAATTCTAAATCAACTTTTTATTTTTCGGTAATATGTCAAAATTTAGTACTTTTGTTATAAAAAATATACCAATAACAAAGTCTTTAAATTTCAAATAAAATGACCCCAATATTGCAATACTTTTAACTTGCATCTTATAAAATATAAGGATTAAAAACTTAAAATCAACTTCTAATTTTTTCGTTAATAAGTCAAAATGATTGCAAGTATTTGAATGATATAGACAATAGACTCAATATAATAATCAATATTAGTTTATGAAAGAGTTTTTATATACGTTTTACTTTTAGAATATAAACTATTTAGTTAAAAGAAATTAATGGTATAATAATTGAACTTTTATGTTTTTGCAATTACGTCAGGTTAATAAGTAAAAAATACGAATCACATTACATAATTTAGTTATATGATAACGCATCAATATCAAATAATATAGATATATGCAATGTAGTTTGTGCAAAAAAGCAAAGTAATTAAACGATTTTAAGTGAACATATAATAAAAGTTTTATTAAATAATACACTGCTTCAACGCACGAACATTTATTTCCCATTTAGACAGCATTTGATATCATATTTAAACATCAAAAGTCTACTTTTCATCTTATTGGAAGTGGTCAACTTTGGCAGATCGATTCATCTGTTCGTCAATTTAACCGAAACGACTCAATAAGATATACATGATCCTCTCAAACAAAACATTTATAGTTAGTGCCATCTCATTAACCACAAATTTGCAATAGAAGTAGCATCTCCTGAAAGAATATGTGACAATTACATAACTTTCGTGTAACTTGATAAACTTACTATGTGCCAACTAACGGTATGATATACGGGAGAAACCCTTATCCTCCTTCATGTATTTAGTTTACACCAATATCTCAAACTGGTATCCGTCACAAAATATAACGATGGATACACTATCAGGTTTTACAAACAGAATGCTTACGACAATCATAATTTATATCTTTTAATGTTTTACTATGGATGAATGGGGAGGATCTCATCCAAAAATACAAATATAAAATCATTCACCAAGCAACTCTTTATAAGAAGAAAGCATACAATTGTTGTTAATTAGGTGAAATTAAATTGGTGTGAATTCACTGGTTGTTATAGAACATGAACTTTGCATTATTTTAGTTAGTTATTTCAAAAGTGGATCATGAAAAATGAACTAGTCCATTTATAAAACTTGTAGCGTTTTGGTTTAATTTTGACTACTTTCTTAAAATCTATCTCTGCTATGCTATTGATATTTCTGGAATCAAAAGCTCAAGATAAAATGCAACGTTACTATTTTGTACTATTCTAACACTTTTGAAACAAAAGACTAATGTAAAGTGTAACAATTTTATATTATGCCCATGTACATAATGCATAACATATATCTAACGGACCTTTGATGACCATCCAAAATAGGGACTAAGCATATGCATCGCTTCCAAGTGGACCATGGATATAAATTCTCAAACTTGGTGACCATGTGGTAAAACGATTATAACGATCATCACTAAAATATGAGATACCTATAGTTTGAATCATATTTGATGCAAACAACTTTATAGTGGCTCATGTCAAATTTGCAAAAAAAAGGGAGTGTGTTACCAAACTAAGCTGTGTGTGGTGATAAGCTTAAACCTTTTGGGTTTCGAGCCGAGCTGTATGAGGCACAAAACTTGTCGAACGTACAGTTCGGATGCCAAACTCATTGTTCTCAGAGTTTGAGCCTACTGACACCTCTATTATTACATCAAACAATAATTGAATTGGGATCAAAGAAGTAAGGGATTAGATTCGAATCCGTCTATACAAAAGCTCAAGTTTTTTGGCTTCCGTTCCACCTCTATACCTATGGGGAAGAGCTCAAAGTAGGTAAATGCCCTTGCCCTAAGCTTTGTCAGGATTTATGTTCAGGAGCTATATGAAGAGGCTATTTTATGAGTGGCTTATCGTTGAGATAAGAGCTTTGAAACCAAACATCAAGTTTTGGGCCGCTCATGTGGTTAGTTTAGCTATCACTGTCTTTCATTGGCCTAATTCCCCACCTCGCATGATAGTAACTAGAATTTCAAAGAAAAACTTCACCAGTTGCATTCTTCTGTTCAAGACGAAGACTTGGAATACATAAGCTTTGGATCCTAAAAAGTATGCTTAAGCGATTTTTCTTTCGCTAAACACAAGAGAATAAAGAAGACCTTAGCCACATAAGAAGCTTTATGACCAATAGCTACATAAACGCATATTACATTTTGACCTTGCTGATTGATCTGTTGCTACTATTGTGTGAATATGTGATAAGAAAACCATAGTATTAAGAGAGGTGGGTGCGTGGGCACCTATAAATTTTATAGGCGCCGTCAGGTCAATATGCACTCTATAACAAATCTTTTAATATAAACACCCTCCTCATAAATTTTTTAAAACACACCACTAAAAATACCCACTCACTCATTAGAAAAAAAAAAAAAAAAAAAAAAAAAACGGGATAATAAATGTGATGCGAATGGCTATAAGACGGAAGTCATGTGGGAGGGGTGGAGTTTGAGATGCGATGAGTAAAAAAGACCTATGACATGCCATAAAGCTTTGCAACTTGCTTTTTAAGGTTGTAAAAGAAGAGCATTGCTAGAATCACAAAGGTTTAACAAAATAAAATTCACAAAAAGAGGTGCCCATGTGTAATTAGTGAATTTTGATATATTTTCTCTTTGGTTTTTTTGCTACAACCAAACACATGAACATCTCCTTTTTATAAATTTTATTTTGCAAAGTTGTTGTGGTTCTAGCAATGCTCGTAAAAGAAAAGGACAAAAGTAAAATTACATTCACACGATACTTGTGGTACTCATCTCATTTACGTGCAATCCTCTTGTTACATGCAACTTGACTCCAACAAATTTAACCTACACTTTTTAAAAAAAAGAAGAAAAAACTCAAATTTACTTTAGACTCAGAGACGGTGAGTATGTGTTCTTTTCCTCACCTTAAATTTACTTGACAAACAATTAAACACCAAACCAAAATCACTCAAAACCACTAAAAATACAAATTGCTTCATCACCACTCATTATCCATCATACCCACCTTATATATTACAACAACAAACCCTGCTCATTCAATACCATCAAACCATCTTCCAAGCTAGCTAGCTATTGTTGTTTTTTTCATATATTCATTCTCACTGTTATTTGGGGTAATACCCTTGTTGATCAAGTTGTAGACATCACGGCTATACACGTGTCACCGCGGTTACTCTTACATGCACAATATTCACTTAACCACATAACCATTGAAAGTAATAACCCTTGTACGCACGGTGGTCGTGGGGCTTTGCCGTCTGAAGGCGGTAGTCCTTCTGACTTGTTGTCTTTATCTGGTGGTGGTTGTTTAAGGGTTGTTGAATTTGTTAGTGTTTAGATTTAGTTTTAGTTTTGGTTATTTTTTTATAAAAAAAGAAAGAAAGATATGTTGAAGATTAAGAGGGTGCCTACTATTCTATCGAATTATCAGAAGGATGAGGTGGAGGAAAGTGGTGGTAATAATGGGTGTGGCAGGAACTGCATGAGGGAATGTTGCCTACCAGGTACATAGTACTCTACTTGTTTATATGATACTGTTTGTTTTTAGTTAGGGTTAATAAACTATGTTTGGACATGTATGTTGTTTCAGTTAAGGTACTTTTTGGACTAGTTTATTTGAAATTAAGTGCTAATACAATTTAACACTGTTTATGGAAACCAATAAGCTAATTAGATACTACATCCGATCCAAAATAAATGTCGAGTTTGACTTTTTGAAGTATTTCTTTTTCAACTTTGATTTTAACTATTTTTTTTGTGTTATATAATGATGCAAAATATATGAATGGATCGGATTTTAAATGTATTTTTATTGGTATAATTTTCATCAAGTATTATATAACATAAATAAAAATATTTAAGATCAAACTTAAGAAAAAAAACTTCAAAAAGTCAAACTAGACACTTATTATAGGACGGAATGAGTATTATTATAAGAGCATCTCCAATGGATTTATAGGGAATGTCTATGGTGACATGGAGTCATGGAGCCTACGTGGAGTTTACGTAAATGAATTTTTACATGAGCACAAATTTATAGAGAATAGATTAAAACAAGCTCATGTGTATAAACTAAAGAGAGAAAATTTAGCGGGCCAAACCATAAATTTAATCAATTATGAGTATTACTCTAGAGATGTTGGAGGGAAATATTTATACACTTTTGGAGAATGAAATTTTTACTAGTAGTGGTTTATAAAAGTATGATGTGGTGGTGCTATGGACTTGGTCAAGTCCGTAGTATTGGAGAGGCTCTAAGCAGGCATCACTTGTTCAAATAAGCTTTCTTAGAAACGCGTAATACCCGCACTAGCTATATAATCCAGAAGCATGGAGCATTAGTGATTTACCAGGATACATAGTAGAGTGTGTGAAAGTAGTCCACTGAAGAGTCTTATTAACAGAAATAGTTGAATAATTTTGTGTGTTTACATACATAGATTATCCTTTTTTTAATAGTTATCTGTGGACTAATTATAAGTAGTTTATATAACTTTGGGGTTTGGTTTGGTGCAGGTTCAAAGCTACCTTTGTATGCTTTTCAAAGATTCAAAAATGTTGAATCTGGCGACAAAAAGGAGCCTCCTTTTGCTTTCTTGGATTCCCTCCTCCTTGGAGAGGTAATAATCAAATTTCAATACCTAATATTTTAAATTTTTGGGTGTTTGATTATCGCTTTAAGCTAATATTGTTGGCCTTTTATACAGTGGGAGGATCGTGTTGAGAGAGGGCTTTTTCGCTATGATGTTACTGCCTGTGAAACTAAGGTAACATTAATTTCTTGGTATTCTGTTGATCGGGAAGTCTATATGTGTTGCATATTAGCTGTTACTTACCTAAGTATATATGTGATTAAACAGGTGATTCCGGGGGATTATGGGTTTGTTGCTCAACTAAACGAGGGTCGTCACCTCAAGAAGCGTCCCACTGAATTTCGTGTGGATAAAGTTCTTCAGCCGTTTGATGGGAGCAAGTTCAACTTCACGAAAGTTGGACAGGAAGAGATCCTCTTCCAGTTTGAATCAAGTGATGATGGTGAAGTCAAATTCTATCCAAGCACTCCTATTGACGCAGAAAAGTCCCCTAGCGTTGTTGCCATCAATGTAAGTTACCTTGATGTTTATTCTCATAGTCGTGTGTATGAGCAACCTGTAGATTAAGTATGTTAATAAATATTTTGTTGTTTATATCAACAGGTCAGTCCAATTGAATATGGACATGTGCTTCTGATTCCTCGAATTCTTGAGTGTTTGCCGCAAAGGATTGACAATGAGAGCTTCTTGCTTGCACTGTACATGGCAGCAGAAGCTGGGAATCCATACTTCCGTTTGGGTTACAATAGTCTTGGCGCTTTTGCTACTATCAATCACCTTCACTTCCAGGTACATATCTATCTTGATCTGATCATACCATTACTCTCTTATAATTTTGAATATGCGTTATCACTTATTACTTTATTAGAACACGTAGTATGCTCCCCTTCAATGCCAAGGTTGAAATGTGTTTTCGAGGTGATTATTGCAACTTCAAGAATCAGATAATTAGTTGATCAAACATAAGATATATTTTTGGCTTTGTATTTTAATCTCAAGAATCAGATAATGTGATGAAATGTAGCTAATTTAGATTATTTTTATTCCATTTACATTTCAGGCTTACTATCTCGCTGTACCCTTCCCAATTGAGAAAGCTCCTACTAGAAAGATCACTGACTTCCATGGCGGAGTCGTAATTTCTGAGATCCGTAACTACCCGGTTAGAGGGCTTGTCTTTGAGGGTGGATATTCACTTGAAGATTTGTCGAATGCTGTCTCTGACTCATGCATGTGCCTCCAAGACAACAATATACCTTACAATGTCCTTATCTCAGATTCTGGAAGACGCGTCTTTCTCCTCCCGCAGGTAGATTTGCGAAGCATTTACTAGTTTTCTCTTCACCATTATATATTTTTTCGCTGGTTTCTAAGAGGTCAAATGGGTAAAAATTATATAATAAAACATAAAAGGAAACATATCAAATTGGCCGGTGAACTTTGTTTTTGTAAGGGTCGATGCTGATTATGCTTTAAAAATCTACACAAAAGGTGTTTTACCCAACCCGTTTGGACGTGACTAAAAGTTACCCTTTTGACCCCGAACCCATAAAGACCCGCCCAACTTACCAACCCGTTTGCCATTTGACCCATTTTACCATATTGAAAACATTAATTAACTGTTCAAAAATTTATTAAACGGACAAAAGTGGGTTAGGTTAACCTGACCTGGTCTGACATTTGACCCATTTTACCATAGCTCTTGCTTCAGGATCATCTAACATTTTTACATGGTAATTGAATGGAAAAACAGTGTTACGCTGAGAAACAGGCTCTTGGAGAAGTGAGTGTCGAGCTTCTAGACACTCAAGTGAATCCAGCTGTTTGGGAGATAAGTGGACACATGGTGTTGAAACGTAAAGAAGACTTTGATGGTGCAACCGAGGCAAATGCTTGGAGACTTCTTGCAGAGGTTTCACTTTCTGAGGAAAGGTTCCTGGAAGTGATAGCCATCATCTTTGAAGCCATATCATGTGTGGTTACTGAAACAACAAGCTTGCCTGATGAGGATGAACAAGATGATGTTGAAGACGTTGATGCCCTTAGCAATGGGTCCCACCAAGCAGCCATTGTGGCTGGGAAGCAAGAATGCCTAGTGCAACACTAGGCGTATTTTCGTAATCCGGACTAGTACCTAGTGTCGTAAAGTTTATGTTACGCCTTAAATAACACATATATGGGCTTGTTTACGACTTGAGTCAGGTTTATGTGTGGACTTCGAGGTATGTTTTGTATAAAATATTTGAATTGTGTTAAGGTTTTTTGATGTCTGCTCATTTACTTTTGTGTTATGACTTGTGATGCACCTTTTTTCACGAAAAAAAACGCCATTGGGTTACGTGGTGTTTCTAAATCACCTGAAGTACTTAAGAAAATAAGAGCATAAGCTTGTCTTGAAGGGTGCATCGTCAGTTTACCCACAGGGTGGCTAAAAACCTCCCATGCGGTGTATTAGTTTGTAATTTTGTATCAGAAGATGTACGCCCTTTCCAAATCCGGGACTAGCCGAATACCTCTGGATTCCGAATAAGAAACCTGATGGAATGCATTAGTTAGAGTGTTAGGCTAGCCAATACCTATGGATTCCAACTAAGGACCATATCCTCTTAAAGGGTACATCAGGCCAAAGGTCACATATTCGTCCAGTGAATTGTATTTTGCCGTTCGCTCATAAACGTCACTATGTCAAATTCATGGAGATGTATACATGACGATAATGGTGCTTTCACGGTTAAAAAAACTTAGCAAGTTGTTACACCCCGTGAACGACACGACTTAAAATCATTGAAATTTGAACTTTTACCCGGAAACGACCCAACTTTAACGGATATTCTGTTACTCTTTTGACCATTAACAAAAATCTATAAACATTCAGACTTTCATACTATTTTTTAAATGAAACTAGACTCAATTACCTTCGAAACGCTGGGTGGGGTGACTCGTGACGACTTACCGTTTTAAAGATACGATTTTTTGAAAACAGACTCCGACTAGTTCTCTAACTAGTTCTCCACTAGTTCTCCAACTAGTTCTCCACTAGTTCTCCAAGAAATGCTAGATGACAAGATCCTAAATCAAATGGTGCTCAAGAGACAAAATGGTGCAAGATCATCCCAAGAAAAGTATGCATTTTTATTTGGCGTCTACAACAAAAAGATTACTGGTTTAACTTGGCTCGAACATCTTGGTATTGATCTTAACTCAACTCTTTGTTCGCATTGTGGAAATGATATTGAAATGGTGGATCATTGCTTCTTAGGGTGCTCTGGAGTAATAGATTCTTGGGCTAAACTCTTTTAAGTGGTGGAATATGGGTACATTTAATATTAGGTCACTTCAAGATATTATTGAACACAAAGGCTTGCCAAATTTTCATAAAAAACAAAGAACTGTTTGGCAAGCGGTTTGTTGGGTGATGTTATATATGATTTGGAACGCTAGAAATTAGAGTCTTTGAAAATAGAGTTTCAAATATGTCAACAATTTGTGATGAGGTACAAGTTCTCTCATTTCATTGGATCTCTAATAGAGCAAAGGAAACTATTTCCTCATGAATAGAGTGGTATTCGGACCCGATCAAGGCTTGCAAATTCTAGTTTTCATAAATTGTTTACCATGGTTGTTGTATGGGTGTGTGGCACAGCGGACGGGTTGACATAGTGATATGCAGGTTTCATGGGTGTTTGGCACAGTGGCTCAACATTCTGTCTGCATTCTTTGTTTCTCTGTGCTTTCATGTTGACATTGTGCTATTGGGTTGTTTTGGTCTTTATTACTCGTGGGTCCATTTTGGTTGTGAATTTGTGATAGTGGGGGCTGCCAGGGATAGCATTTGGTGGTCGGTCCTTGTGTCCACTATCCTTAATCTCCTCGTTAATACAGTGGATGACTTAGTTTGTATTTGGTTTTATTGGTTGAAATAAATTGCCTTTCAATAAAAAATAAAAAATAAATCATTTTTATTTGTAATAACTTCTTATCATATAATCATGCAAGTTAGCATCTTTGATTGGACTTTCTTTAGTCAAAACAAAAATCATTTAAAAATCTAGAACAAGTACGTAGCATGCTCAAACCTTGACAATTTCAAAGTAAACCAAATTTAACGATGTCAACTTAGGTACCAAGTCAGATTTCCATTCCTCATATCCACTTTCTCATGTTCACATATCGTACACTATAAATCCACCTTTAGAATCCACTAAGCATATCACACAAACCACAATGAAAACTTTCTTAACCCTCTTCATATCTGGACTACTTTTCGCTAGTATCACAACTGCCCAGAACTGCGGCTGCAGCCCAGACTTGTGCTGCAGCCGGTTCGGTTTTTGTGGTAGCGATGAGCAATACTGTGGCACTGGGTGCCAACAAGGGCCATGTTTCTCCCCTCCACCTACTAATGATGTATCAGTTGAAAGTATCGTGACAGATGCATTCTTTAATGGGATAAAGGATCAATCGGATGCGAGTTGTGAAGGGAGAGAGTTTTATACACGTGCCGCATTTCTTGAAGCTCTTGGTAACTATCAACAATTTGGTAGAGTTGGTTCGGAAGATGATTCCAGACGGGAGATTGCTGCTTTCTTTGCACATGTAACTCATGAAACTGGACGTAAGTACTTTCTATATATATATATATATATATATATATAGAATTTATATTATTTATGTAAAATACAACTATAAGAAAATTTTCATATTAGTATATATACTTTAAATGAATTAACTACTGATAGTAATACTACACTTTATGAATAATAGATATAAAATGATTAATCAGCTAAATTAATTTTTTTCCATGAGCAGATTTTTGCTACATTGAGGAAATAAACGGTCCTTCAAGGGACTATTGTGATGAAAACAATACACAATATCCATGTAATCCTAACAAGGGTTACTATGGGAGAGGTCCAATCCAACTATCATGGAATTACAACTACGGTCCAGCTGGGAGCAGCATCGGGTTTGACGGACTAAACAATCCTGAAACTGTGGCCACCGATCCAATCATCTCCTTCCGAACAGCATTATGGTTTTGGATGAATAATGTCCACTCAGTCATAATTTCGGGCCAAGGATTTGGAGCAACTATCCGAGCTATCAATGGAATGGAATGCGACGGTGGAAATCCTGATACTGTAACTGCTCGTGTCGGTTACTACAATCAATACTGCAGCCAGCTTGGGGTTGCACCTGGAGATAACTTACGATGTTAGACTAGTTTCCCTACTGGGAACTTGCTTTTGGGGCGTAAGATCAAAATTGAAGATCCAACTTTATGTATCTAATTTGATACTTGGCATTTGTATTATTTATTATTCAATTCTGTTAACTTAAAAACAACCCAGATGGGTTTCAGTTTGTATTAGAATGAAACTTCCTTTTCATAGCCGACTAGCAATTCTACTAAAACCACATCACCATTTCCACCCTAATAGCTACGGATG
>OU343224.1:190578081-190624552 GCA_910596185.1 Chrysanthemum makinoi | reverse complement strand
ATTGCTTAAGGAAGCTGAGGTTAAAAAGACTGCGTGACTTGACGGCAAACGAGTGGCCCGTGGACGTCCGTGGCTAGGTACGGTGGCGGAGGAGCGTGACGATAACGGACCCCTTTGCCACTCCATTGTAGGTTGAGAGATAGAATGAGGGTTTAAGTTATGTTTGTTTATAGGCATTGTATGTGTATATATAGTAAAATGAAAATGATAATAGCATGTTGCTATTTTACGTAATGTTTAATGTAACGTAATATTCTTTGCAAAACCTTTAATCATTGGGCATACAAAAGTGTTTCAACCTCATGAGTCATGACTTTTGATTGGTGGATCTGGAATATAAATTCAGAACATTCTGAGTAGTTTTATGTTTTTTAAAACAATATAATAGTTAATCCAAGAGCATACGAAGATGTCGTACGTCTGATCGTTACAGACATCAAAATTTTAAGGATATGAAAATGTAAACCTCATTGTATATACGGGCCTCAAAATTTACTACCCACAAAAAATGTAATAATATATGATTTTATGTTCTATATATTTGTTAAAATTGAAGCTAAATTACCGTCATATTCAGTTGCAACATAAGCTTTTGAACAGGGCTTCCGAAATCTCAGCTACTGACATTGTACTAAGGTATATCGTCACCTTGAGTCACTGAATTTTCATGTTAGAGTTTGTTACAATTGGCAAATAGTTAGTTTGTTAGAATAGGTTAATAGCTAGTTTGTTCTACTTATATTGATATTGTATAAAACATTTTTCTCTTCATTTTTGGCTTCCCGATATATGAGTGATCGGTTAATCAAAAGGCTGTATGTTTGAATCTCACCTAAGCTTTATGTGAAATAGTGTGACATTTTACAAATAATTTACTTTTCAAAGGAACAAAATTGCTATTCAAATAATGAAAATATCTTACAAATTCAAAACATTCGATGTGTAAAGATTATAGAAACCAAAGTAATAACATATAACTCAATTATATCTAGCTTCACAAATTCTTATTTTTGGTTAAGTTTAGTTAAATTTTTGTCGCATCATAAAAAACCAAACACTCGTTAAAAATATTTTGGTTCGGTTTTAACTCAAATCATACACCAATTAAAAGTTTTGTTCGGTTTATTCGGTTCGGACTTGCTTACTTTTCAGTTTATTGGTGTCAAACACCGATTGGATTGTGACGAAGGGGTAGGGTGGAGCGTTTCTCTAGAAAAAATTGCGGTGTAATTTTTTTTTAATATCTTGCTATTTTTGTAATTTGTCTTTCTAATGAACTGATTTGTGGGGTATTTTTCAAAATTTTATCAAAATTTTGACTCTCGATCATAACTTTCTGTCTTCACGTCTCATAACGGTGAGTTGTGATTAGATCACGTGCAAAACATGAAGGAGGAGCTTCTTGGGTTAGATGGGGCGGCAGTTGCTTTGCTTAAAATAAAGCCAAAAAGCCAATCACGTGAGACTCAAGCTATTCCTTTTCTTTGGCTCCTGTTTTTGTTTTCGTTTTGCACTAATTACAAGTTATACATTGCCGCAGATTTAACTGTCCCAATTCATCAACTTCCTGATTTGCACTTTAATTACATATTGGATCGCATAAGATAGTTAAAGTTAGAGTCTTAAAATGTCTTAAACAAAAGATTGGTTAAATGAATGAAATTTTTAAGATTTTGAATACATTAGCCTCTTCCTTTTTGAAATGAAGCACATATAGCGTGAAAACTTAAATGGGCGTAACGGTAGCATTTTTTTCTCAATTGTAAACATTACGATTGTTTTAAAGATTTTTTCACGTAATATGTTTAAGTTTTTAATATAAATAAGATATTACGTTTAAGGAATTTATTTAAATCGTTTAGGTCTTTTATTAGCGATTTGTATAACGTAATGCGTTTGGCGCGTGCCGTTTAGCCGTGCCCGTTTAAGCTCGTGCCCGTATAGCCGTGCGTTTAGCCCGTGCGCGTGCCGCCCGGCCCGCCCGTTTTGCCACCTCTAGTTAAAGTATTACCAAATGGCCTGTAGCCTCTAGGTATCTCATGTGGTGTGAGAATATCTTTGTGGGTTCAAGTTCTCGTTTGTGACATGTGTGATATATTTCTGATGTATATAGTGTGAGAGAGTTAGTTTGTCATGTAAAAAAAATATGAACGATGAAGGAAAATTAGTTGAGATTTTATTACTTGTATGTAACGTTTGTAAACCCAAACATATGTTGTTATCATCAAATATGTGTCGAGTCGTGGATAGGCAACAACAAACAATGAAGCGTGAGGCATCATGCATGTTGTTTCGCTTGTTTTTTTGTTCAACGAAATTTAAACACATGTTATTCATTTCGGTTTTTATTTCTCTCAAACATTTTCTGTGAGATTACTTAGAGTTTTGTTCTTGATAAAGCCCTTTGTTGAACCAAAACACATATACATGAAGGTCAAGTTATATGAGTTGAGATCAATATGAACTCATATTTGATAAACAAATAAGCCTCATTGTTTTATCTAAATTAATACAAAATCATTTTCCATTTTTAAAACAACATATCTTACAAAGCGTAAATCTTTAAAATACAAAAATACATTTGGGAATTAAATTATCTTTATAGATATGCACTTTTACATATTTTTACAAACATTTTTCAAAATTCGTCGAAAAAATCATATATGATTTTCACGAATGTATATGATTTTTAAAAATCATGTATGATTCGATTTTTCTGATCATATATGATTTTACAATCATATATGATTCTCAATCATATGTGATTACATAAAAATCGAATCATATATGATTTTCACAAATCATATATGATTTTTGTTGACCGAAATTTAAAAAAAAAAATGTTAAAAATATATAGTAGTCATATCTATGAAAAATATTTAATCTCGTCCATAATATAATTTTATAAATAACGATTAACGGTTTTGCGAGATATTTAATTTTAAAAGGGTGAAAGTTATCTAAAAAATGAATGACTATTATTGGTTGATTGGATCTATGGTAAATTTTGGTTCTATATTGAACTTTTGCCAGTTCTATATATACTATTAACTGCTCGATATCTTTTTTTTCAACAGCAATTTTTTCTCACACATTATACCACCTATCTCACATTATATCTCATAAATGCCTAGTAAGGCTTTGACATAACCATAAGTTAGTAAGCAACTCATATATCATTAGACCGAAGGCCTTGGGTTAAATGCTCGATATCTCCTATATATGCGAAAAATGTGAGATCATGAATGTATGATGTATCACACAACTTATTTCTCATCAATTTAGTATATAGGCAATATATTCAAAATCTCATAGTTTACATGTCTATGGTGGCAAGTATTTTTGTTAAGTTATGTTTAAATTCTTCATTTAGTATTAAATAATATTTCTACAAGAAGAAAGTAAAACCAAAGATATGGTGTTGTGTTGGTAGTGATAGTGGTGAATGATGGTGTAGGTTAGGATTCTTATTCCTTCAACTTTATATGAAATGGAATGTTTAACCGGCAAGCAAATGCCAATCATCTTGAAAAGAAAAAATGCACACCATACCCACATCATCATTCACCCTTTACACTCTTCCATTACCTTTTTTCATGTCGATTGGCTTGGAATTGGATACACTTTAGCATGGTCCATAGCTACCTTTGACAAGATATTAACACAAATATGATCAGGTTTTGAGTCTTGTTATGGTAAAAGTAAAAGACTAAAAGTAGAGCCGTGCTCATTTACCGATGTGTGGGTGACCATATAAGGCCTCAAACCTTTTTGGTCACAAAATTTGTTAGTGCAAATATGAAGATATTTAAACTAAACGGACTCTTATGTTTTATTAATAACCATATAAGGCCTCAAACCAATTTGGCCATGCTATATTCTTAGGGCATCTTAATCGTCATTCAATTTCCTAACCAAAAAAAAAGTCGATTTGCTATATAGTGGTCACGAATCATGATGACCGTGATAACACACTTCAGGTTTTCTTCTCTTTGAGATCCTTGGTATCGACATCTTAGATCTTTTCAATTCACAATGTTCATGCATAGTCGTCGTTTTCACGTTATACATACAAAGTTACAAACTAAGGGGTGTCCCTTCTTGTACTCGAACATATATCTTGTGCGTTGAGCGTTAGATATAGTTACACAACATCAATTGTTCGTTTGAGATGTAAAAAAAAATTGTTACTCCCTCCGTCCCTAAATAAATGTCGGTTTGACTTTTCAGAGTCAAACTGGTTTAACTTTGACCGTAAATATTTTTTTTTTTTTTTTTTTGTTATATAATACTTGATGAAAAGCTATACCAATGAAAAATACACTTAAAACCCAATTCATTTATATATTTTTCATCAAGTATTATATAACACCTACAAAAATAGATAAGGTCAAAGTTGATCCAGTTTGACTCTGAAAAGTCAAACTAGACACTTATTTAGGGACAGAGTTAGTATTTAGGTTAGGATTCCTATTATCTCATGCATCTTTATGAAATGGAATGTTTAACCGGCAAGCAAATGCCAATCATTTTGAAAAGAAAACGCACACCACACCCACATCATCATTCAACCTTTACACTCTTCCAATCTTTTTCTTTGTCTCTTGGTTTGCATTTGTACTTTGGACCCACTTAATTAGCATGGTCATAGCCAACACACTAGACATGGACAAAAAGACCACGATTCGAGGCTCGGTGTGGTCAGATAGAGACCAATATGGTTTAGATATCTAGGTAGAACCTCAATATAAGCGAGGGCCGGGCGGTGTTCCTAGAGGTGCACGAGAACCCCATACTTTTTTTTCGTTATGTAAATTTATGTCAAATATCTTGATTTTTCTAAAATGTACATGGTCTCTGAGTTTTAAGTTAAGATTATTATGTACTTTGGATAAAGTATCAAATCAAGGCAAGTGAAGTGAAGGTTAAAGAAAACTTTTGTTTGAGATGTGTAGGAAAGTATATCTCAACATAGTATGTAACATATTACTATGTAAGAATGTAAAAAAGTAAGAAAGCAAGATAAGATATAGTAAAGAAAAGTAGTAAATGGTTGCACTTTTGAGGTCACACTCCTTTGCTTTTGTATCCTAAAAGTGTTGGCATACCTCGACACTTTGGATATTTTAATGAATTTTAATGATTAAATGTTTGGGTTTTAAGTTAGTTTATCTATATTCTGTCCGACCATTATGTCCTACTTTTCTTACATTCGAGAGTCGTTATTATTATTGTAGTAGTATCATATTTCTTATGAGGTTATGAAAGCTTGTTTTGAGACGATGCGTAGCTCAACTGGTAAAGGGTGAGGACGTATTTGCACCGGTTATTAACTTTTGCACCTGAAATATCAAGATTTACTCCTTTCGTCTTAAAATAAATGTTTACATTACCATTTTAGTTTTTCTACGCAAGTACTCACTTTCAAATTATCATCAATCAAAATATTTCTAGAGAAAAAAGTAAGTATTTAATAGGTTAGCAATAAATTCTTTGTATCTTGATAAATTGTGTTACTACTAAAGTGGACGTTTTTATTTTTAGGACGAAGAGAAATCTTTTTTTTTTCTTCCTGCTGATATGCTTAGTAGTAAAATTTTATAATAATTCAACCAAATAAATTTCAGCTCACATAATACATTAGACCCCAACTCATTTGACTCGCTTATTAGACCTTTCGGATGCATCAATTTTGCTTTGATACTAGAGCGGTATCCTAAGGTTTTCGGTATACATTGGTGCATCGAAATGTATTTGGCATATAGATAGAAAATAATACGTTCAATTTGAAATGGTGCAACAGGAAAAGGAAAGGCAACTTGGACTAGCTTCATTCATGGAATGAATGATTCTTTACTTGCTTTCAAACCTTCAGTTTCCATTCACATGTTCGAACCTTCATCTCCATAAACTGGCTAATACATTTTACTCTGATTATCGTTTTTGTTTAGGAATGTTTATTAAACATTGGCATAAAAGTTAATAAATCATTTTAAATCTTAAAGCTATATCTTTGTTTATATTGAGATATTACTAATCCAGATAGAGATGACAAGAGGTTATTTGCATGCCATAGTGAGCTAGGTGCAACGGTATTGGCGTGTCACATTAGCATCCATCTAATAACACCACAATAACTAAAACACCCTATTTAGCTATAACTTTTATAAACTCAAATGGGTCCCATACACACTACCAAAATATACTCCACTTACTCACAAAAAGAAAAAGAAAAAAGATACCAACCACGCCATTAATGGGTTGGCGTACAAATGGCACCAACCATGATACGATGTATGCGTGTTGTTGGTGCAAAAAATCCCATGGCATGCCATTGGGTCTCTACATACTCTTATCTTTACTACCTTATAATGCATTTGGGACTATTCCATTATTAGCAAGGCTTAAAATTCACTCTTAAACTTGCTTGTTATGGAAATGTTGTCTTTTGATAGTCATCAATATCATTATAACATTGTATGACCCTTTAAATCTTCATTGTAACCGCTAAAATCATTACTATCAATATTGGTTATTAAAAATATGTAACGCATCCACCATATAAATTCTAAAAATTTCCTATCTCTCACACACAAAAATAGTATCTCAATATACCCTCACTTTCACTCCTCAACTCTTACAGGCACTTTTTTTTCGAGAGATTATTTATATGTTTGTTAGAAAAACATTTAACCCAATAACATTTCTCGCGAAAAAATATAGTCCGCGAGAACCCGTAGCCGCGTTCTTGGATACCTGCTAGTACTAGTAATGGATATTCGCATTACTTAATTTTTTTAAGAGATCAAATTCTACGAAAGTCATTAAATAAAAAGAAATATTGCATTGAGTTTTAAATGTAAATGAAATTGGCACAATTACAGACCATAAATAAAATTATTCATCTCAACCCAAACCCGAACCAGAAATATCTTGCTACTCAAAGTGTCGATTACACTGAATGGTGCATAATACCATAAGTCAAGCTATGGAACAGATAAGTAGCACAGTGATCATATAATCATAATCAAATTCCCCCTGATTGAAGCCAAATTAAATGCATGAGACTATAACCGGTACTCATGAATCAAACAAAATTCCAACATGGATTATTACAAACTACAAAAGTATGTAACATAATAAGAGATCCTTAATTCAGGCAATCTCTCCGTTTACTAGTTAGAATAGTGAACAAACCAAATGAATTTGATCTTGCCATAAGCAAAAAAATGTCTGAACAGAATAATTTCTTTTTTTTATATAAATCTAGCGTATTTGGAGAAGTAGTGTTCTCACTTGTAAGTCTGTGAAACCTCCCAAACAAGCTTGTCCATGTATTGGCATTTTTTGTCAAATCCCCATCTTGGGTTGCTCTGCATTTAAATATATTGCCAGATAAGATTAAAACAATAATGAAATGCACATATCAACTCACGTATATCATCCTAAAACGATCATGGAAAAGCTACATCTGATAACTAACAGAAAAAATAATTACTTAGGGGATTGTAAACACTTCGGTATACTTTAGACACTTTTTAAACTATTCGACCCATTTCTTTTTCTGCTATATCTTCTAGTCCCACCCGTCTTCCTTTGTAAATGCAACAGATTAAGCAAATTGGCTAGTTTCACATAGATGATTGATAACATTATTAATGCATTTAAGTACAAAAAAAGTTAGTACGAAGATATTCTTGTTTAAAAGAAGCATGCCATGTAAAGAGAACTTCAACCCGTTCATAAGAAAACTTGTCAATTTGGGTTATACATTTACACATAAGGTGTCAAACGAGTAAATTTTAAAATAAAATAAAGCGCTATAAAAATCAGTTTGAGCGTATCAAAAATCGCCAAAAGTGTCTACAACCTAATATTAGAAAGGTGAATCATTATTTAAATTAAATAGATTTTATAAACTATTTAATATATTAAAGATTGTGAAACTAAATTAGAAGAATGGACCAAAAAGCCTCAACAAATTCAACTTGACCTATTATCCAACCTATCTATTTGCAACCTATAGTGCCATACAAGGTTCATAAACGTATAATCAGGTCAACATAGAGTAAAAGTCAAACCTTGAGAGAGAGAACAGCTCGGTCAGTGAAGCGCTCTACAGATGCAGGTGCACTTGCAGGCAGAGTTTTTGCAACTCTTTCAAGCTCCTCCCCTTGTTGTTTAGCGGTTACCCTGTTAGGTCCACTATAGTAATCCACAAGTTCTTTCATTAGAGGGACATTCTTCATTGTTGCATCCACAACTTCCTGAAAAGTACGTTGGATTCACAAGTTACATTAATGAAATAATAATAATCTCTAGAGAAGTCAATTTCAACCCATTTATTGCATACTCACCTTTTCACCTATCTCGTTCTAGTCATTGTACTTTTTTTACATACGAGTCGCTGAAAGATGGTTTTGCGTCCCTTTCAGTCATGTTTAAATCCGTTATCTTAACATTTTTATACATAAACTAAGCGTTTTAGATAAAGAAAATTATTCTTGAAAGCCACTTTTTTTTTTTTTGTTTGTTACAAAAGGACTTAAATGGGACATAAACGTCTTTTGATGACTCATATGAACCAGAAAAGGTACATCTATACTACTATATAAAGCATTTAAGTTGTGGGCTCCACAAAAAATTAAGATAAGGAGCTCCCATCATTGAGTGACATGTGTCACTTCTCTAACTAAAAAATAACAAAAAGGGAGGAGCTCTAACAAACTAAAATAAGGAGCTCAAATAATGGGATGAAACATGTTATTTCTTAACTAATTAATCACCTTTATTTTAAAATTTAAATATCTTTTAATTCATTTAATTTTTTTATGATCTACTTTCACCATATTTTTTAAAACTTTGTGCTCTTTAATTCAACATCCATTTTGAAATATTTTTATGAGTTTTTAGTTTTTACATTTTTAGTAGGTTTATTTTATTTTGATTCAAATTTTTATAACTTTAACCTTTATTTCAATCAATACAAACTTTATTTATCCAAATCATTTACTTTTAGGAAAGTGTTTGACGGGTAAGAGATTGTGAAGGTCTTTTTATATGCGGGAATAATGATGCAACGGGAAAGATACGAAAACCCAAACAAACACATATACATTTGGAGTGTTGTGAAATGAATTCACTAAGCGGGTAGAGAATTGCGAGGAGAGTTGGGTTAGCAATTCATTTACTATATTTATAATATAACTATATTTATCGCATTTGCGTGCGGGTATCCAACTAGTTGACTAAAATGGGACAATGAAAAACTATGTTGGTATTTTATTCAAACATAAAAGGCATTTAAGATTGGTAAAAATATATGTGAATCAAACTGCCCCAAATTAAAAATCTGTTTCTTTCAATCCAAACCCATTATGACCCTTTACCCATCCTATCTCACCCACCTATCATGTCACCTCTACTACTTTCATCGCTTACCCACGTTCTTATAACAATATAGCAACAAACTTTATTTAGTTTCACACCTAACGTTGTGACGCTGTGTTATGAGTTACTAAACATGTATACAGTAGTTCTACCAGCTGAAAGCTAAACATAACATCCTTTAAGTAAGAACAACTCAAAGGACAACCATTCGTCAAACTACCTACCAACTCTTCACCAAATTAGTAAAGATACAAACTGCAACCACTATTTAAACCAGAAATAAGAACGCAGTATGTTAATAAGTCTGTCAAGACTGAGATAAAAATTGTGACTTACCTGCCATTCTTTTTACTTTGAATATTTTCATAAGCCATTAAGAAAGGTTTCATTTTCTCAAGAGCTTCTTCAAGAGGCATGGGAGGCTTCTCGTCAATGTCAGGATTAGAACTAAAATCAGCCATTAAGTACTCTGGCTCACACTCCAACTGCAGCGATGATTAAATAGTAAATACATTAAATATGTTACCTAGAGTTAAAATTTTTGACCCATCGACTTATAAACCAATATATTTGGGTCGGGTTTTATCTCGACTGGTCAGTTAGGTCATTCATAAAACAGCTAAAGTGAACGGGGTCAAGTATGTCAATCAATTTTAACACGTTATAAGTCACCCAAGATCTATGGGTATGCGGATTATCATCATCATAATAATATTATCATTGTAATATGATTAACTGATGATTATATTTGATATTGAACAAAAAGAGTGTAGGTTAACCCAACACAGCCCGTTATGACCCGTACTAAATAGTGACCCGTTTAAAACCAACCCAATTTTTAACTGTTACCCAACCCGCCCTCTTTCCATTTGTGATGTTATCATACAATTTTGAATGATTATAAGAAAGTCAATACCAAAAGATTGGTATGCATTGCATCCACATGGTCCTCTTCTTCTTTCGAAGGCAACACATTCGCACCAGCTTCTTCAAACGCTTGAACCAAAATGTCCATTTTTTCAGGGCCAAGATATTTAGCAAGTTTATCAGCATTAGCTTTATCAGCCTCCGTGTCTTGCTCGTCATCCTCATCATCATCTTCATCGCGGTATGACATTCCTCTTCCCCTACCCCTTCCACCCCTAGCACCGCCTCTAGCCCCTCTTCCACCAAAACCACCTCTTGTCCCCATCTGGGACCCACTTCCAACCTCTTCAGCACTATCTCTACCCCTTGAGAGAATACTCTTTGCTTTGTTTATTGCATCCTCTTGACTCATCTTTGGTGGCGCGGGCCCAGCCTGCACACGTTGCTGTTGTTGTGGTGGTGGTTGTTTAGGTTTGATATGTCTGTTTACTTCCTCAACCTTTTCATTAGCAACAAATGTTGGTGATTGAGTAGGCTTCCCACGACCCGCACCAGATAAAACTGACAAAATACTTTTAGGGAGAATCCAATCTTGGTTTGGGGGTAAATCTTCGTCCTTGCGAATAAATATAGGTGTTCTAGGTTTTGCATTTTCCTCGAATATAGGTTTTTCTTGAAATTGAGGAGATTGAACAGTGCCACGACCAGCAGCGGGACCACTATTGCTGGGTGGGGCTTGAAGAAGAAATTGGGGAGTTTTTGGAGGGGTGGAAAAGGTTTGCCCGACCATGACGAGTGGGGGCGGGATTGATGTTTGATCTCCAGGACTGTTTGGCTCATTCTTGCTAGGAATGGAATCTCTGAAACTGAATTTGGGGAATCAGAGCCTCGACCCCGACCTCTACCACCACCATTTCCAGCAGAAGATGAGAAAAGGGCTTGTCTGCTTGTTTGTCCAATAGCTGGATGTGAAAGCTTTCCCAAGCTTCGTCTCATGATTGATTAAATGCAGATTCTGGAACAAGTTCAAAAAACATAAATTAAACAGCAGTGATGCCAAAAAAAACAGCCAAAAAGATATATAGCTTCCAAAAACATCAAAATCTCAAATTAGTAAAGAGATGTATCATAATCGTCGCGAAAATTAACATAAAGAAGTGTTATATAAACAAATGAACATTCTAATAAATTGCAGGGTTAAAATCAAATTTACTGTTCCTAAAACGAAAATCCCAATTTTTTAGAGAATCTCAAAGATGATTTCTTTTTCTTGCTGCAAAATTATCAATCGCCGATAAATTTAAATTACACACATCCTTATATATGAAGTTACGATGAATCGAGATTTCCTAGAGCGAATGTCAGGAAGAGTTATAATTTATGTTTAACAAAGTTCACTAATCACAAAACATACTGTTGGACGTTGGAACACTTTTATGAAAGTCCCAAAGGACCATACAACCAAGACTTTAAGCTACAATCCAACACCTTTATTATGATGAAAGCCATGAAAAGCAAAAAAATCTTCACTTCAAGGATGGCAATGCACGACCAATATCAAATTAGCATGTCTTTGGTTGTTAACACAGTGACTAAATAATGACTAAAACTTACTATTTGAATCTTAGCGACGACCGAGTGGATAGGGTATCCGAAGCTTTACCCACTGAAATTCTACAGAATGTGTGGTTGTGGTTGATTTGCTATACGCTACCAAGTTGACCTATAAATGATCTAAAATGAGCTCTTATTGCGAGTCACGGTCCATAAACATATTATGAAACGTAAACTTAAAACATGTAGAGATGCATGAGCCTGTTTCCTATGCTCGGAATAAAACAAAGTAGCAAACTATTAAACGAACTTAGTACAAAGTGCTGGATAAGCGATACCCTCTCATGAGCTGCGCCGGTATTCAACTCTTCATTAGAACTGTTTTAAGTTACACTGGTGTTCATAACAACTAAATAGTCAAATTCCCACAAATCGGTAAACCAATCAAAGTTATAGTCATGTATAAATTACGTAACAGCTAGTCTAACATGTGTTGAATCTTGGGTATGGGTTCACTATAAAAGACTAAGTCAGTGCAAGTTTACCTACAAAAACACAAAGAAAATCAAATAAAGTAGCTCATCAAATAGTAAAATTCCATTCTTTCATTTGGAACTAGCTCATAAAAAACAAAGGGTCGTATTCACATAAACAATCATACACATCAAAGTTGTAATCACATAAAGCAACCGTCAGTTAATCTAACAAGGGTTTACTCTAGGGTATATCACTATACGAAAATAACTCACTGTAGTTTTGACATATACAATAGTGTAGCACTAATATTTATATGGTTTATCCCATTGGGGCGTTGCCTCAGTGGAACAATCCCCCACCGTCAAGGAGGGCTTTAAAGAATAGGTATCGGGTTCACTCCCAACAAACAACTGCTCATTGCCTGATGCTAATTCTCTGGAGAATGGTCAGTCAGCATCCAGAAACGGCGCACGGGTTTATGAAGAAGCATCATAAAACAGCAAAAAACACATGAAATCGGATAGTAACGCCCGCCATATACCATAAAAACATACATAAATTCAAAATGACTGAAAGTGGTATCAAAAAATTGATTGGGCATTTCATCGAACAGTTGGTGGGCATAAAATACAATAGGGTCAAAATCACATAACACCGTCAAATAAGTCCAAATTTATAGTCATGTAGATCAATTAACAGTTAATCTAATAAAGGGTATAATTTAAGGTATGGATTCACTTAAGTGGAACATTTATAGGGTTCATGAAGACATATAATTAAAAAGAAAAAGATAAAATGTAAAGGGGTTTAGCGAGTGAAAGGTTACCAGTGAGAGTGAGTGATTGGAGAAATGTATGTAAGAAAGATCTTTGGGTTCAAGTTTTAGAGGTGCAGCGCCATTGTTGTGAGTTTGACTGCTGGGATGCAAGGTTTTTTGTTTTGGGCTAAATCTTACCAAAATGTTGCTGCTCATTTTTTTTTAGAGTAAATTACATATATGGTCCCTGATTTTTATATGATTCTATACGTTTTTATCCGTTTATGTTTTTGTCGTTTCTTTACATTTTAAATACGTTTTTCGTTTTTCTTACGTTTTATCGTTTTCGTCCGATTTTCTTACGTTTTTATTAGTTTTCGTCCGTTTTTATATATTTTTTACCGTTTTCATTCATTTTTATCCATTTTTATACGGACGAAAATGTATAAAAACGGATAAAATATATGACATTGTAAGAAAACGGATAAAACATATGAAAATGTAAGAAAAGCTAAAGAAACGGACAAAAGCGTAAGCGTACAAAGGCGTATGAAAATGTAATAAAAAGCAAAATAAAAAGCGGTGAAAACATATATAGCGGTAGCGTATAAAAGCGAGCGTATGAAAACTTTAGATTATAAACGGTCGTTATATGGGATAGAGCGATACAATGGTCTTTAACCAAATGGGCTAATGTGTAAATGATAACGGAACTAACTTAACACCAATTAAACTAAAGGATCGGGTGTGTTATTTGTTTCAAAATTAAGGACTACCAATGCAACTCCAAATGTCGAGGGACGAAAGTTGTTACTTTGACATACCGATAGACCATCCATTTTTGTGAGATATGTTTTTGTTTAGGATTTACATATATCTACAACTTCAATAATTATATTTCAAATCATGTTTTAATAGCATTGTACATCATGCATGAAAACGTGTTTTGAAATATGTAATTATGTTTCCTTGGGTATATATGAAATTCCCCCTTTTGTTTATGATCGAAGTCGTTTTACTACAACCATTTAGTCATGCATTTGATCTTTGAAAGAGAAACTGAAGTTGCGCTGTCAAAGGCATTTGGCCACCTTTAAGGTCACTATATCTACTACTTATCTTTACTTCTTTACTACATAAAATGAAAAAAGGGTCAAAGTTGAAAGTTGAAAGTCAAGGTTAAATGTTAGAATGAATTGTTGGAAGTTGAAACCTTTTGGCGTTTGGAAAGTATTGAAAAACTAAAATTAGCCCCTTGTGTCGTTTGGAAAGTATTGCAGGAAAGTTTGACAATGTTTAAAATTAAAAGGCTGGAAATTTAATGCATGAAAGTATTGATTCTGCGTAGAAACTAAAGCAGGAAAGTATTGCCGGAAACACATATCTCTTTGCTTTTTTTCTTTACAAACACACACAACACAAAAACACATACCCTACAAACTCTCATCTCCACCACCAAAACTCTCGCCACCACCCGCATCTTAACACCAGGACGTCAAAACCATCGAGTCACCACACCAGGACGTCACCTCCACCGGCGTCACCACCAGAACCCAATGACCGCAACCCACGGCCACCAAAAGAGTTTTTATGTTCTAAGGTATTTTTTTAGTTTTAATAGATCTATGACTACTAATTAAGTTTTGAGTGTTTTTTTTTTTTTTTTTTTTTTTTTGTAGATATGTATTTTTTATTTGTAGATATGAGTTTTAATAAATAAAAAAATATATGTTTTACAGATTGTCACTTGCGAAAAAAGCTACTGATCTTTTGGAAAATACCGTTGTCGCCTTTGTCTCGCCGAAACTTGATTGCTGAAATTAAGTGACAATCTTAGATCCATATGATTTTCTTTAGATCCATATGATATTCTTTACAGATTTGAGTTCTTAAAAATTTTGTGACAATCTTTTATAGGATTTCCTGGAGCTACTGCCATCGCCACCATCGAGACCCACCACGTACGAGTCTAACCACCACAACAACCCCACTACCGGAACCTCTATAGATTTATGTATTTAGTTTTAAAGTTGTTTTTTGATCTATGTTGCTATCACATTTTTTCGGTCGCCGCTTTCTACGGAATATCTCTGTTTTAGAATTTGCATAGTAGCCAAATGAGAAGGTGTTGTTGTCCTTTATGCGGGAACCTTATCTATGGTCGGACATTGTTTGGTTAAGTTTTAATATTTGTTGGTAAATTTTGTTATAAGTTTATGTAAATATTGATATTAACTTTTATGTAAAAAAAATTTATAAAATTTATAAATTGTTTGTTATAAAGTTTATGTAAAGTTTTTTATTTTTTTTATCTACATCTATTTGTTTAGTTTGGTGTGTATATTTGTTAGTTTTATTGAATTTATTGGTACTTTTTTTTTAGATTGTTAGATTTTCAGTTTTTGTGTGTTTTGGTTTGGTGAACTATAATGTTTAGACCTGTTTTAGGTTTAGTGATTTGGATGGTGCTTGGATTTCACCGAATCCCTGTTATTTCATATTTGGATCTTTAGTGGTTTCAGTAGTGTTTGGATTTCATAACTATAATATTATCGCAAACTTGAATGTCAATGATTTGAAAAAGATCTTATATATTTGGAATTGTAAAGTCTTATCTGTAACAAGCCTTGCACAAACCCCAACATACAAAGGAATTCTTGATATTTCAGCTAAATTCATATTCATTTTCATATTCTACCCATTAGTTAATTCAAATTCAAATTGGCGTGTAGACAAGCTAAAAGTAAGTTGTCAAAATATTGGAAAAGTATAGGCTACTTTGTACTTGTGGTATGCTATGTCATAGTCATGACACTATAGTAGAAAAAAAGATAGTCAATGAAAAAAATCAAATCAATTAATGGTGATTTGGTGTACGAGTACTCACTGGAGCCCCATAAGTTTAAAACACTACTATTTTTTAAGGTAATGAAAATCTTAATTATAACAACACAAAAGAATAAGATACTGCTACAATTTATGAAGTTTTTAACAGCTCAAAACTCGAAAGATGTATTTTTAATAAACATTGTTGGGAGGTGACTTTGGTAACATCAAAAGTTCATTCATATTGTGGTCAATTGTTTATAGAAATTTTTTCTTCGACTAACCTTTATAAATCTTATTAAGAGCTATGTAAAAATATTATTAACCATGTAACCAAAATATCACTATAACTATTCGTTGCTAGAAAATCCCGTTGTTATAAAAAAAAAGAATGGTCAACGTGAGAAAGTGAAAAGTTTTCAAAGTGAAAAAACTTAAAATGTAAACAAACTTAAATCTAAGCAAATCAAAGAAACTATTGTAATTGTAATGCAAATAAACCAAAAAAGTTGAAAGGGAGGAAAATATGAAATGGGAAATTCCGTAAGTCTGACTTCCTACTCATCTAGGACTTGAAAGTGAGGAAATTCTAAAATGGTTTTAACGTGCATTAATGAAATCGGGGTCTATATGGGGTAACGTTGTAAGAGCATCATAAAAAAGATGAACATTAATATGTCATCCTAATCTAGGCAAACAAGTTTCAAAATTCATTACAAGTATATGACAATAAACTACAAATCATTTTACAATATACATTTAGGCATTTTAAACTATGTTTTTAATTGGGTCAACTTTAGAAATCATGCCACTAAACAAATCAATGTCGGTTGTGCCAATTCAAAACTTTCGTTGCAAACCGATCGTTTTGTTTGACATGAATTGGATAACAATCTTCTATTATAACTAAGGCAATAATGTGTATTCTAATAAAGGTTGTTTGTCATACAAGCAACCACTTAACATGTTCACTATTTAGCATTATGGTCTTTATTCATCTTAACATTAATTGAGATGAGATTGCATGCGACTATTTTTTTCTTCGTTTAAATATTTTAAACATTACACGAAATACTTATCACAATATCGCATATCGTTAATTGTTTGCCGAAAAACCAACAAAGCGCGTGCTAAACAGTAAAACAAATTTGCTTGTTTTTGAAAAATTAAAATCTTTTAAAAATAAGTAAAGTTGATTTCCTATTATACTTCTCCTAATATACATCTTATTAATAAATGTACCTTGAAAATGAATTTAAACTTACAAAAACACGGTTGGCATCTTTTTTAACGACAAAAAATTGAATTTTACAATTATAATGTGACAGCTAAATTAAGTCTTGCATCATAATCTGAACATCATATATTTCTTTATTAATTGGCTTACAAAACGATGTTTTGCTTGTGGTACTTCGGATGCAACCGATTCCATTAATTTTAAAAAATAAACAAAAAAGAAAAGAAAGAAAAAATCAAACGGTTGCATCAAAGGTTATACCAGAATCACAAGTTATTAAGTATAATTATTTGTCGCTATATATCGCTTTGGCGAATATAAATTTAAATTCTTCATATTTTATTATTTTCTCTTAGAGCAAACACATCAATAACTTGTGTTAAAGTTTAACATCGTCTACGTCGGTAGCACATCACTTTAACATTTCACTTAACATCCCAAAAACACCCACAACAATAACATCCCAAGTTAAACTTTAACACTTCATATTTTTAATTTCAACCCCTAAACTAAAACAAACACTTCATTTATTAAAATAAACATATCATTACTTTTGAAAACATATTACAATACAAAATTAAAAAAAAAATACAACGAAATAAAAACACACACGCAAATTAAACGTTACAACATAAAGGAAATGACGATAATACAATTTAATGACGAGGTTGCAAGTTATATTTTTTGATGATTCGGTCTTTTTCCTTATTGATCCAAGCCACGACATTTGGATCTTTGCCTTCAGTATCAATCATCAAAAACTTTTTCTCTTCCAACCTTGTTATTGTTTCATTTTTTTCTTGTTGGGCCCGATCACGCCACTTGGCGGTTTCGTTTGATATGATACTCGTTTTGCATAGTTTCGATGAAATAACTTGACGAGCTCGTTCCTCCGGTGCTCGCTCCCCGTGCAATGGGTGCTCTCGGATCTTGCTTTCTTGGTAGCACGTTTCTTTCCCATGGGGCGTGGTTGTTCATCATGACCAAACAAAGCCTCGTTTTTTGGCTTGGGGTGCTTTGGTTTCCTCATGGGGCGTGGTTGCGTCATCGAGAGCAAGCGGTCTGCTGGTTTCCTCCGATACCATTGCTTTGCCGTTCATCACATCCATATCTTTCCCGCTTCGTTGTTCCGTTCAGCGCGTTTGTAAAAGATTTGAACTTTGTGCCGGCGATTCGCGTTTTCACTCGCTTGACATCATATCCTTGTTGCGCCGTTGAAAGGTGAGTCTAATGAACTCATTTGTGACCCGATGCAAAGCGTATTGGGTTGTACCCATGACTTTCGGATCCTCCGTAATGGCTATGTAACACCTTGCAAGTAATTCTTCCTCTGTTTGAGTCCAACGCCCGATGGAATTCTTCTTCATCATCATCGATTGGTTCGGGCTCGGGGTCTTTGGATTATTTTGACTTTCGTTTAACGACCTTTGGATTTTGGAGGAGACGAGGGTGTCAGGGGAATATCATGTGTTCGGTTTGTGAATGTTGTGAGTGTTGTGAAATTGTAGATTTTGAATTGGAGTTTAAGGTGCTTTGTTGGCTTTGTTGTTGCCAATAGAGATATTGTTGATGTTGTTGCCACATTTCTTGGCTCGAGAAGCCTAGTGGGTTGGGAAGAGACATGTTTGGGTTTGAAGATGAACTCGCGTTCGGGTTAGATGATGAACCCGGTTTGAGTATTTCACCCACCACAGAAGATTCAAGAATGTATCATCGTTGCCTCCGACATTTTTTTTTTTTGAATGAAAGATTGAAGATTGAGAGGATTAAGTAGTGGAAGTGTGAAAAAATGGTGTTTTAGTTGGGTATTTATAGTGGTAAAAAAATGTTTTTGATTTTTTTTAAAATAAAACCCGTTAGAATTTGTTTGTAAATATTTTTAAACTCAAGCGGCTTACAGGGGGTGTTTTGTAAATTTTTGATTTTTTAAGCCTTTTAATTGATGTTGTAACGCATGGGGACTAACGTTGCAATAACGCCGGAGGTCTAACGGCTTAACGCCGTTATTTGCCCACTAACGCCCGTTATGGCGTTATCTCTACTATCTTAAATGGAAAAAGGGTCAAAGGGGAATTGTGAAAAGTTGAAAATTGAAATGAAATTCATTTTTTAAACCAAGTGAAAAACAATTTTAATTTAGGC
Source organism: Chrysanthemum makinoi (assembly GCA_910596185.1). Classification (NCBI taxonomy): domain Eukaryota; kingdom Viridiplantae; phylum Streptophyta; class Magnoliopsida; order Asterales; family Asteraceae; genus Chrysanthemum; species Chrysanthemum makinoi. Next base: position 190,605,302 of record OU343224.1, on the reverse strand, counting down.
ACTTCAAAAAAAATGGGAACATTGAAAGTTTTAATGTATATGTCAAGTTGATTCCTATTATTGGCAACAAAACTACACATTCATGGTTGACTTTATGAAACTTATGAAATACACTCTTACACGGCTGACTTTATATGATTTTGAAAGTTATGAAACACAACACACAAACACAACCTACTAACTCCCTCTATTTCTCTCTCTACAAAACATAAAAACCTCCTTCCAACCACCAACTTCCGACTCCCTCATCTGAATCTTACCACCACAAACATTTACTTGCCATCAACTAAATCGCCACCAACCTTCTTGGGTCTTGCTAACAGTGGTGTTTGAGTTTAGGTGGTTTCGTTGATTTTTATTATGTGGTTTAGGTGGGGTTTAGTGGTGTTTTCGGATTGCTTTGTGTGGTTTTTTTGACATGCCGGATCTGGTTTCTTTAGTTTGGTTATGTTGTGTTGATTTTGGTTTATGTGTGTATAGGATTTTGGTTTTGGTTTCTTTTGTTTAGGATCTGGTTTCCTTTATTTGATTCATGACATTTTAGGCCATTTGTTTTGCAACCTTATGTTGTGTTGGGTTTTAGGCCATTTAGTGGTTTGGTGGTTTATCTTGTGTTGCTAATGTTTTCGTTTGCATTATATGTGAATAGTAAAGGATTGTTTATATCTACTTAATCATAGTATGCAATTATATACTTCGTGTAATAGTATTTTCAAGCATAGTTAAACTAACACACAATCTTTACTAGAATATTTCAAGATTACGGACTAAAAGTAAATTTTGTTAAACGTGCCTAATGTTATAAAAAATTCATGTTTGGACATTTACGTTATCGAACTACTGTTGTTGGCTTCAATTCATGTTTGGACATGTACGTTATCGAACTCTTGTTGGCTTCATCAATTTGTTTGTGGAAACACTTGCGACCCTATGTTTGTAAAGATAATTTTTAAATTTAATAGTAAGTCGCTATCCTTGGCAAGTTGACCTTTTACATTCCTCAAATAACTACAAATGGTAGTGGATTTCAAAATCATAATACAAGTATGTCATTTGATCTGAAACGATACTTGATTTGTAAACCATTCAAGCTTTATCGAGTTCTAGCCCGTGCCTAAGCTCAATAAACCGATTCGAAACACATAACGAGTTGAGCTCGAGCTTTTAGTAAGTTTAGTCTGAGTTTTTGTAGAGCTTTTCAAGTCTTTATTCAGATATATGTTCACCGTTTCGAATATGTTTAGTTATATTTGTTTAGCAGCAATGTTATTGTATTCTTTTGATATCTTTTACTATTATCTAAACTTGTGAAAGTCGTAACATATAAACCTCATTTATAAGACCCACATTGTTGTAGACTTGTAGTATGTCTTAAGAAAAACAAAGTGCCAAACTAATCGGTAGCATCAATTTCTACATTAAAGAATGAAAAACAACCATCGTGAAAACACGCCGTGATTAATTACTCAAGCTTCTCATGAATAAGCTATTTTTATCATGAGTACTCGTGCATAACAACATGATTTTATAGCGTCATATAGTTATAATGATATTTTAGTTAAGTGTTTTGTGTAAAGTTTTATGTGACCAAAATATCACTATAACTATCTGTCGCTAGAAAATCTCGTTTATATACTGCGTACCGCTATATACTACATAAAATGTAAAAATGGTCAAATAGTCAAGAAGTGGAAAGTTGAAAAATTGAAATTGAAAGAGTTGAAAGAAATGAAACAATGAAACGTGAATGAATCTGTATATGGCAAGAATGAAACGTAATTATTTTCTTTAAAGAAACATGACATATAGTCAAACTCATGTAACCATATTAGTCAAACTTTACTATTTGTCAAACTAATCATGCACGTAAATAACTCGCATAAATGTTTGCACATTTTTCGTTTATCTCAAAAGAATTCTTGTTTGATATACCTATAATGTATAGTTGTCAAGTTAACTATAGCAATGATTTGTATATATCATTCAAATATACCTATAACGTATAGTTGTCAAGTTAACTATAGCAATCATTTGTATATATCATTCAAATATACCTATAATGTATAGTTGTCAAGTTAACTATAACAATGATTTGTATATATCATTAAAAAAATGAATTCACGCCTATATAAGTAGTCCAAAGTATTACAAAGGTTGGTAAAATTTCGTCCCTTATCTGGAAGGCATTGTACGAATTACATAAAATGGACTCCACCGATTCTCATGTTGTTGAACCTATTAACGGCGTATCTTCGCAGGGTTTACGTTATACCTATTTTTTTAGCTATCATATATGTTTGCTACATTGTTCTCTAATTTATGCCTTATTTGTACTTGTTTGATTGAATCTCAAATACTTAGCGCTTTCGTTCCTATGGATGTTGATCAAGGTTTCAACCTGCTTTTCGATCTTGAGAATGAGGTAATTGCAATTGTTTATAATTGATGTAGTAAACTATGGCCGATTGATGTACTAATTGCATTTGTTATTCCAAACGCATTAATCGAACCCGATAGGGTAACTATCCATATAGTTACTAACATGCTATGACAAGTATTACATGTAGGAAGCTTTAGTTGTTCTATGTCATTAGGTTCGATGAGTGTGGATTTTAGAACCTCCTCTTTATAATTTGAATAATTTATATCTTGACCTTTACTTCGTAACTTTACTACAGTCATTCTATAACTAATGATATATACCAATCTTTTAATGATATGAAACTTTGGGTAAGAGTGAACTTAACATTGAACAAAGTTTGTACAATATTAAAGTTTAAAAGAAAATAGTCATAATTAAAATGCAAATGATATGCATGTAAACATACTAGATATAGGAGAAGTTGATATGCGATGGTGATGGCACAAGGAAATCTATTAGTTTTCTTTCATCACTCTTGGACTATTTTGCAGATGTTACAACCAAATTTAGCTTGGATGATGACACAAGACAAATTGGAATTCTTTTAGAAGACTTTAGCTTGAATGGTGTTACAACCTACTTAGGTTGAGCATTTTTGTATGGAAATGATGTATTAGAAACTTATAGAATTGATTTTTTTTCTTACTTTTATGCGTCTAATACAAGAGAACTATGTTTGCATCTATCTTAAAATCTATCAGAATACAAATGAGACGTCTCTAGCATGACCAAATAGGTCACTATTGATGTTTTTTAATTGTCTAAATAGAACTGAAAAGTTAGTAGATATGAAGGTTGTCATAAGAAACTTATTAAGACACTTTGCGTTGTTGCATATAAAAAGTGTGTGTTATGATATCACTTATTTGGACACGAATGATATCAGTTATGTTTATGGGACTAAAGGTACCATTGTATTAGATGCTCAATTCTTTTACAACACCATATTTGGTCCTAACAAAACACCTTTGTATTAGGACCCTTTACAAAAGTGATATGCAAACGTTTTGATCTTAATGTCATCAGTGTTGAGATTGTTGTGGGACAACACGCTGGAGTTAGAGTGCTCTTGCCAAGAATTCCTCTTGCTTCATCTGAAGACGACATGTTTCCTTTTAAACTAAAGAGAACACAATTCCCGTCGTCTTAGCTGCGATGACTATTAATAAAGCTCGAGCCAAATAATTCCAAATGTGGGTGTCTATTTGCCGATTCTTTTCTTCTCATGGCGGCTTATGTGGAATTTTCTAGAGGGATATCTCATAGAACAACAAAGGTATTGGTTAAACCAGTCAAAGAGTTCCGTCAAGCAGGAATCTATACAACAAATGTCGGTATCAAGAAGTTTTACGCGACGAGTAACGTGTGTTGTTAGTTAATATTTCATAATTCATGTAATGTTTTATTTTAAGTTTCATTAAATATTTCTATATGTCGTTTGATACATGTTAAGAAATTTTTCTAAAGTTGAATTATCACATGTTACAACCGTTTGTAATTACATTTTGATATTTTCACTATCTATTTTGAACGTTATCGACCACAATATCGTATATCATTAATTGTGCGCGCTAGAAACGATGCGCTAGGCCATTCGCTAGTTAATGTAAATGCTCTTAAATAACTCACCTCTATTTAAAAATAAATAAATAAATAAAAATCTTTTTGGTCATTTAAATTTACATAAGAGTGGAAGGTGTCATAACAAGGCTTAACGTCGTATGCTGTCGTTTTAAACTAACCACAACAAACCCTCACTCATAACAACCTCAACCTCTTCATTGGGGCCCCACCACTACTACTTTATTTTTTTTATTCAATTTTCATTTTCAAATAAACTAAATAAATTCATTTCATTCAAATTAAAAATACAATACATAAAAAAACAGCACTTAGTAATAAAACGATCTGAAAAAAAACGTAAAAAATACAACACACGGGTAAAAGTAAAAAAATACAATACTACTCGTCGATGATTTGATGATATTTCTTGACTAGACGTTCAGCCTTAAGGATGATTTCCTTTCAGTCGATTGGTACAGATCTATCATGAGAAAATCCATCTCGATCTTCTCTTAGCTTTTCCTTCTCCGCCTAACAAGCCCTTTGAGCATGGCTTTTGAGCATATATTTGGATATATGTCGAAAACTACTCGTTTGACTTCCAGTTGCGTTAAGTCTTCATTTCTTTATTATACATCTCTTTCACAGGTCGTTTGTCAATATCCTCGAGACATGTAATGTCAATAGGATCTAATCCCACTTGGGATAATTTTCAAAACGAACATTTTCATACAAAATCTCCCACAAACGATGCATAAAGTTAACTTTGGCATTCTCGACATGATCTTGGTCATTTTCAAAGATGTTTGTAAATAGCTTGAACTTAATCACCGTTAATCCTTGTCCATTTACCCGTTATCATGTTCTTGCCACGCTGGTTATCGGTTGTCTTAGAATTGAACATTTCGAGAATGTCGTTCCAAAAGTACTCCTCCGGACGGTCATTGCCCATATCTTTATCTTGGGAAATTTCTATCCAGCATATTAACATTTCTTCACTTGGTCCACTTCCTCTGTCGCTTGTGCTATGACTTCAACATCTTACATCGTCCCTGTAATCTAGTTTTTGCACTTTTTGCCCATGCTTGATTCACGTGCTTTGGAACTTGAATTGTGAACCGGCGGTTATTCCATTTGGGCCAATAACTAAAAGCGTGGAGGTTGTCATTAAACGAGGTGATTGAAATCGAGGGTAAGCTATGCTTGTTAAGCGATCTGTTGGTTAAGCATTATTTCTTGTGGAGCGGGTTGAATTGGTCAAGATAGATGGTTTGAAGAACCCCGTATTGTGGGTTTGAAAGTAGATTTGTGAAGTATCCTCCGTCATTTGGGTTTTGAGACATTGTGTAAAATGATATTGTTGGTTAAGAAAGATTTGTTATGTATTTTGGGTTTGAAGATGTGTAAAATGATGAAGATGATGATAGTTTATATAGAGTGTGGGTTTTTAAAAAAGCTAACGTTTAAAAAAAATACGTTAAATTTAAGTTCGTTATAACGTAAACTTTGCATTTGCTTTAAAAGAATGCATCGTCCCATTTTGTTGTTCACATACGAGGACGTCGGTGTGGCAACTCATAACTCAATAGCTCTGGCCTTAACCAAACACACCCATAATACTCCCCAAATTCAGACAATTCTCATGTTTCTCCAAAAATAAGTGCTCCTCAAGCTACCGTCAACTTCTCAATCTTACTCAATCATTAACCAAACAAACGGTACCAAATATTCATCTCACACAATCATTTCATCATTTTAAGCTGCTAATACAATACTCTACCTACATTATATACATTTCACCCAACTATAACGTACTTTTAGGTTAAAAATAACACTCCTATTATTCATAAAATCGCTAGTTTATGCTTAAAAACCTGATTATTTACTGTTTGTGTAACTAAAAATGAAATCCGTAGCATTATCGGTTATTGACATATTTTTCGCGGATAAAAATGAGAGTTTATGACTCGTTTAATGGTTGATATTGTTAATATGTTAGTAGATATGCTTAAAAAGATGATTGTTTACTGTTTGTGTAACTAAAAATGAAATCCGTAGCGTTATCGGTTATTGACGTTTTTGTATTGGATAAAAATGAGAGTTTATGACTCGTTTAATGGTTGATATTGTTAGTAGATATGCTAAAAAGCTAACTGTTTACTGTTTGTGTAACTAAAAATGTGTGGCGCGTTTTTGCGGATAAAAATGAGAGCTTATGACTTGTTTAATAGTTGATATTGTTAATCCGCTAGTAGATTTGCTTAAAAAGATGATTGTTTACTGTTTGTGGAACTGAAAATGAAATGCGTAGCGTTATCGGTTATTGACGTTTCTTTTGGATAAAAATGAGAGTTTATGACTAGTTTAATGGTTGATAATGTTAATATGTTAGTAGATATGCTAAAAAGCTAACTGTTTACTGTTTGTGACTTTATGTAACTAAAATTGCGTAGCGCGTTTTTGCGGATAAAATTGAGAGCTTATGACTTGTTTAACGGTTGATATTGTTAATCCGCTAGTAGATATGTTTAAAAAGATGATTGTTTACTGTTTGTGTAAGTAAAACTGAAATACGTAGCGTTATCGGTTATCGATGTTTTTTTCGGATAAAATGAGTGTTTATGACTTGTTTAACGGTTGATATTGTTAATCCGTTGGTAGAGTTACTTAAAATGTTGATTTTTTAACGGTTGATATTGTTAATCCGTTGGTAGAGTTACTTAAAATGTTGATTGTTTAACGGTTGATATTGTTAATCCGTTGGTAGAGTTACTTAAAATGTTGATTGTTTACTGTTTGTGTAACTAGAAATGAGATGCGTAGCGTTACTGGTTATTGACGTTTAGTATCTTAATGGTGGTGTAATTAGTGATTTTAGTAATGAATTTGATATTGTTACTATATTAGGCTAATTTGTGGTTTGTGGAATGGTTACTTGTACTGTACAAGTGAATAGTTTTGTAAATGAATGAATTTGTTAATTTGGATTTCAATTTGATGATACACGGTTAGGTCACCTGATTACAGGACTTACATACGTGATTAAGTGTGGTTTTAATTCGAAATTGTGTTAAAATTAGGGCGAAACAGTGATTGATATGGAAATGTGATTAATGTTTTATTTAATGGCTCTATTAGCTAGTTTGAGATTAAGCGTGATTAGAGAAATGGATTATGTTTTCGGTTGACTGATTTGGTGTGTGTTTGTTTGTTTTGATTTTGTAGAAGAGAGAGCTGTTTCAAGACTTGCGCCTTTGTTGTGGAATTCCTTTGGTACTATTGCAGCATTGTTTACAGGTATGAGACATTGTGACTGAATCACTGAAATGATACTTTACGTGTACTGATGTATAGTGTGTAAAGGCTTGTTTTTGTAGCAATGAGTAGTTTTGTACTTGTGCGTTGTTATTACTGACAGATGGGAAATAAATGAATGGTGAATAGGAAATAGAATTTAATGCGATTTGGGACGTCACTATAATAAGGATATTAAAACGCTAAGAGTCTAGCTGAGTGTGCAATGTCTGTTATTTGTGTTATTATCGGTTTGACAAAACTTTGTTGAGGGCTGAGTTTACTCGGACAGTATGTCCTTATTACATTAGGGTGACGTGGGCAGGACTATAGAATTATAGTTACGTTAAATCCACTTTTAGTACAGATGATGAGTTCAATTACTGTCATGTTTAACCCCAGTTGTAATTGGTAAGATCTGATCCTTATAGAAGTGCCATTACAGACGATGAGTTTGTTAAATCCACTTTTAGCTGTTTTAGAATAGCAAGTTCAATTTTAATAATGAATTTGCTACTAGGCTAATTTGTGGTTTGTGGAATGGTTACTTGGACTGTACAAGTGAGTAATGCATAATGGGGAAAATGTTGGGGATATTGTATATTGTGCCTAGATTTGATGAATAAATTATGAATTTCGATGTAATGTTTGGTATTGCTTATTAGGATATTTTATAAGCATGAGTAGATAATGAGTCTGATAATCTATTGAATTAAAGTTGATTTGTGCAGCGATCAGTTGTAAAGTACAAATGGGTAATGCATAATGTCGACATTAGATTGTGTTAATTAGATTGTGATATTGATGTGATATGGCTTTATATGATGACTTCTAAGTTTGTTAAGTGGAAATTAGCTTATTTAAAACAGCTTATTCCGTCTCGGAGACTAAAGTTTTCGAAAACACAAAGAATAATTAGTTGGAAATAAGTAATGTCAAACTGCTTATTGCATATAACTAATTTCATCCCAAAGTAAGCTGATTATTGATTAGTTTAAGCGCTTCTGTTTATCGAAATACCTATAGGTGCTTATTTGATTATAAGAAACGGAGTAAGTAAATAAGCTATAACCTAAACACCAGTTTATGTTTTGTACTTGTAACCGTCTTATTTTGTAACTCCATATTTGACGAATAGTGATTCCGTTTTTATTAATTCTGAAATTGCTTCTTTGACAGATTCTTATTTGCTGAAGAGTGGGATATCCTGCAAGTTGGGGGCAGATGGTTAGTTTGTGACTTTGTGCTATTTATTTCCTCTAAATGATGTTCAATGGGGGCGGGTGGTCCTGTACACATGAAATACGATTGGGACTTACAAAATAAATCTACTCGAAAACTGAGAAAACATAGCAGAAACATACAAACATGCATTCTTGTGTTCTAGACTTTGGTAGTTGCTTAATCTCTTGTTGACATGCGTAATTAGAGTTTCCCGTTATGAACGATCATATATACGTTTCCTGTTAGTTGTGAGTCTTAAGGCGTAACTACTGATTTGCAAAACTTAGTTGACAATATTTAGCTTTTTTTGCAACTGGCTTCTATAACGGAAGTAACTTAATTTTGCCTCCTAAAATCATCTGTTCTTGCTTATGCTCAAATGATATGATTTTATTCATTTGTGTTTCTGACGTTTCATAACATGTATATAGTTGCAGAGCAATTGTTGCCCGCATATGTGTCTTTCTGAAGGATATATCTTGATGCAGGCGGACAATCATTATGATGAAGGAAGTAATGGCATTGACTGGAATTCAGAGGACGATCGCGAAATTGATAATTACTCATCACCTTCCTCAGTTGCAATGAGTACAACGGCAGCAATTTCATTCCAACATGGGGAGGTACTTCAACACAACATAACAGTCTGTTTCTTATTAGCTGTAACTGAACCATATGATTGCTGTTAACGTGTGTTTTATTCTTTCTATTCGGTGAATGCAGTCTAGTTCTATGAGCAAATCTCGCTCCAAGATCGTGTTAGATTTTATACAAATGGGATTTCCTGAATGTGTGGTTACCGAAATCATAGCAGAAACTGGTACTACATGCAGTTTTGGTTTCTTTATACAGATACATGTTTTTCCCTTCAGATATCTTACGTTTAATAAATATTGATTTATATCCGGCGAAGATGATTATAATGCTATACTTGAAGCCATTCTTACGTATACTGTGAGTTCTTCTCTTGCCTTGTCATCTTTCCGATTTAGTTACATTACATTAGCATCTTCTTTGATAAATTCTGCTCCCATACTCCAGTTCTGTATCTTCTTATAGATATCAGTTAGATGTGGCAATTTCCGCTCAGTTAGGCAATTACTTATGTATCAGTTGATTTTGGTTTTGTTTTATTTAAAATGGTTCAAATGGTCATTTAATCTTTTTTAAACAGAAGGGGAATGGGTCTAACAAGTTGAAACTCACCCAGAGTCTATTTATAATGCAGGCACGACACAACCTTTCAAATTTCAGTGGTTCAGTTCAACAAATAAGAAAAAATTATTGTACTCGTATTGTTTTTTAAATCAACATCAATGCTTTGGTTGTATCAGCCCAGTCTAATCCGTATCAGCCCTTAACAGAACTGACCCCGTTTTCACTAACTAGTCTATCTTGCCACTGATATATTGGTTTGTACACCCTCCATCAAAGAAATGTATTGTTTCTAACTGAAGGTTATGCAGGCTATTAATGGGATCCCGGACCAAGATACTGAACTCAGTGGTCCATCTTCAAGGTCTGAAAGCAATCTCGAGCTTAGTTTCTCTGATATTGACAGCGATTTAAGTGATGTAAGTTCTGATCTCATCTTGTATGCATAACTTTAAAGTATATTCATATCCAGACATGTAGATTTTTTAAGTTTATAGACCTTTTCATGGAAAGCACAAACCGATACTTTGTCTCCATCTTTTTCACTTAGAAGCGAAAATCTGAACTCCTATACTTTACGTTTATTTTCTTGTTCTCGAGTATATTTATTAAAAAAATATATTTACAGTATTTCATAACTAATGTTTCTGTTTTCCAGGAAGATGAATCTGATGACAATGCTGACCACTTTGTGAATTTGATGGATATGGGATACACTCTTGAAGAAGTTTGTGTTGCCATTGATAAGTGTGGTACGTACAGTTATTTCCATCAGCTTTTGTGCTTAAAAAGAGCTGTCTGTGATTACTTGCATATCAGAATCGTTCATTCTAATTTTGTGAATCATCTTCATTTCATGTACATAAACGTGACCTGTAAATATAAACTGTTTTTGAATTTGTAGGAAAAGATGAAGCCTTATTTGTGCTGATAGATTTTATCGAAGCTGCTCGTGTATCAAAAGAAGAGGATGCGGAAATGGACAGCGCACTTGGTTCTCACTCACACCTACTGGTTTGTAAATTCTTCAGTTCTTTTACTTCCATATTTCAAAAACTTGTTGGGTTTAGTGCTAAAGTTTTTACTTTTATTTTGAACGTCAAAACTGACATTGATGTATTGTGATGTAAGATTAGTGTTTTGGGTTTGTTGAATCCGGAACTACTGTTTACACTGTTGAGATAAATGCTATACACTCACAACACGAAAACGTGAAATCAATAAAAGATTACTAGTTTCATTATTAAACTGGATACTTAATTGGATTTCAAAATTAAATATGCAGAAAGATTGTGTGTCTACGTAAGATCCTCTGTACTATAAGCTATGACCAACAACGGTTAACACAAGCCCCTTTGAGACAGATGTTTGACTTATGAAGTAGTATCACGTTAGTACTTTACATAGAATTTTTAGTTTCTACTCTTATTATGAGCTAATTTTCTGTAAGAACTTATAAGGATTAAAGTGTCACTTATCAGATGATGTTATTGTTTTATGTATATATGCCAATATGTTTCATGTACAAAGCCACTTTTTACCTACTTTGTTCACTGTTCTCTATGCCTTTAAATAACTTTCTTTTTGTTTGGATAGACAAAGGATAAGAAAAGGAAGCTGCAAGGAGATACAATTCAGTGTAAAAACAGAAAACCCGACAGAAATAGAAGAGATGACGATGATGAGGTCCTTCATCTCCCGAACCCAATGATTGGGTATGGGGTCCCACGCAAATCATTTCCGGTTGTTGCCCGAGAGCTTCCAGAAATAGCTATGGGGCCACCATACTTCTTTTATGAGAATGTGGCACAAACACCAAAAGGTGTATGGAACAAGATTAAAAGCGCTCTTTTTGAAATTGAACCAGAGTTTGTGGACTCAAAGTTCTTTTGTGCTGCACAACGAAAGCGAGGGTATGTACACAATTTGCCACTAGAAAACCGTATCCCAATTCTACCAATTCCACCACTAACGGTCTTTGAGGCTCTTCCGGAAACGAGAGAATGGTGGCCAGTTTGGGACAAAAGACAGCAACTAAACTGCATATTAACTTGCCAAGGAAGTGCCCCGGTGACTGATAGGATAAGATCAGCTCTTGAGAATTCAAACAGCGATGAGCCTTGTGAAGAGATTAAACAGTATATCATGAAGCAATGCAAAACATGGAATATGGTTTGGACCGGGAAAAATACCGTTGCACCCCTGGAGCTGGATGAGATTGAGCAGATTATGGGTTACCCGCGCTCCCATACTAGAGGTCCTAGCAGGAGTGAACGACTCAAAGGGCTCGGCAATTCATTTCAGGTTTCAATCTTAAATGTTTCCCACTTTTATTACAAGTTGGCAGAGATGCACAAATGGGCCGGAGACTGGTCCAAGGCCTGAAGGATGTAATCAGTCCTAATATTTTTTCTGAGAAAGCCTGGTTTGGCCTGGTCTGTTAAGTCCAGTACATAATGTTGTTTCTCTCAAAATCTAAATGCAAACGTAAATGTATATATGTTTTAGCTTTATAAAACTATTTTGTTGAAAAGTCTAATTTCTAAGAATATAAGAAAATCTTATTTTTAAATTTTAACTAAAACAAATATCCGATTACAATTTGAAACGAAGCTTTTGAATAATAAGTTTTAAATGAGACAACTTTAGTACCAGGTCAGGATCGACAGGCCCATTTAAGTCCCATATTCCAAGCTTAAGGACCGGGCCATACCTTTGTGCAATTCGCACTCCAGTTTAAAGCTAGAGACGGAATTTACATTTAAATGGTCGACAGGGGCCATAATTCATCTGTAACAGGTCAAATGGGTAAAAAAAATTAAGTTCACATTTGATATCTATAAGATTATGTCAAAAGGGTGAAAATTTCATATTTCTGTTAATCTGAATTTAATGTTTTTTTGTTTATCTTGATGCTTTGATAAGGATGGGTCAGAACCGTGATATATTCAACCTCTTTTCTTTAATCTTAACAAAAATGAGCTGGTCAAACAAGTCGAAAGTTATCGTTTTGTTCAGACTGATAGATATTCTTGAAATAATATAATTCTTGTACTCACCTGTATAGACCCGAAAGTAGTCTGACCTGTTAAGCAACAACCTATGTGCCATGCAAGGTTTCCCCTCACTTTTCGTTTCGGTTATTTGTGTTATGTAGACGGCTTAAGTGATTAACATTTCAATTAATGATTTTATATTTTAGGTGCATACAATTGCTTACCAATTGTCGGTCCTTAAGAATCTATACCCTCGAGGTATAAATGTTCTATCCTTATTCTCCGGGATTGGTGGGGCAGAAGTAGCATTACACCGGATCGGAATTCCTATGAAAAACGTTGTTTGTGTCGAAATCAACCATGTCTGCAAACAAATCATTCAGGGTTGGTGGAACAAAACGTATCAAAAGGGAAATTTGGTTCCGTTATCCGATGTGCGTGAAGTCACAGAAGAAAATTGGTCAGTTGGATCAGTTTGTTCGGGGTTTGACTTGGTGATTGGGGAAGCCCCTGCAATAACTTAGCGGGTGGAAATAGGAGGACACGAGATGGTCTTGATGGGGAACATTCGTCATTATTTTATGAGTATGTTCGGATTCTTACAGCAGTGAGACGTCTTATGGGAAGGTAGCGGCAGACGTCTTGATTCACTTGGTATAATCTTTATTTTCATTTATTACAAATCCCAAAATTGTATCTTTATTTTCCGGGATCTATAATGAATACATGTATATGGCGAAAATGAAAGAGACCTTGTTATATGGTGCTACATATCAGATGTATAGATGTTTGATTCAAAACATTATGTGAACTGCTGCAATATGAGGTCTTTTCGGTTTTAGTTATTGTTTTTACTGAACTCTCTTTTTAAGCTAAGACTGATTGCTTAAAGTTAATGGCTTTTTTAAACTTAAGTTGTTATTTCTGTTAACCATAAGCAAGGGATACATCATTTTTTATCTACAGTTCTGTGGTGGCAGTGACTTACTGATACGTCTAGCAGGTTACTCATATTTAGCTGATTTAGGAATTTAGCAATCTTGATGTGGTGAGTTGGTGCTTGAAATTCTTTACACTGACTATCCGTTTTAGTAACTTTGCATGCTTGAGATATGTTTGGGTAAATCTTATTTGTCATAACCTATGATGCTTATGAAATGTTGGGGTAAGTAACATGAAGTCTAAAATACAAAATCTCACAGATTCCACTTCCTTATGAGGATGATAATTTCCGCATTCAAACTTATTTTGTTGGCGCAGTCTTTACTTGATGTTGCAAGTACTAATAATTTTTGTTTCTTCATTTGCCACACGTACAGCTAACAGCTTGAACCAGATATGCAATTTCAAACACCTCATTATTCAGTGTTTGGATGAAAGTGCTTATTTCATGATGGTGATTATCATGTTTACAAGTAGCAGACAGATAATCAAGTATTCAGATGAAACAATTCATTTTTGTGAAACAATTTCAAATTGAAATTACAAAGATAATCAACAAGATCTAAACATAACTAACACCCAAAAGACAGTACCCTAACAATAACAACGAACCCTAACCCCCAAAGCCATAGAGAGTCCTGCCTTGTCTTTTCAAAGCATAAACAACATCCATAGCAGTAACAGTCTTCCTTCTCGCATGCTCAGTGTAGGTAACAGCATCACGAATCACATTCTCCAAAAAGATCTTCAACACGCCACGTGTCTCTTCGTAAATCAACCCGCTTATCCTCTTCACTCCACCACGACGAGCTAACCTTCTGATAGCAGGCTTAGTGATTCCCTGGATGTTATCTCGAAGCACCTTACGATGTCGTTTCGCTCCTCCTTTGCCTAATCCTTTCCCTCCCTTTCCTCTTCCTGACATTTTTGTTTCTTTTTGGTGTGTGTTTTTGGATGAAATTGGTTGGGTTTATATAGTGGTGGGTGGGATTTGTGTTTGTTGAAGGGATGTTTGTGGTCGTTGGATTGTGAGAGTGTGGGTTAACAAGAGGCGTTGGATTATGATCCGTGTGAAGTGTTGTGATTGGTGGAGTGGTGTAGGTACGGATTACATTTGGTAAAGCATGTGAAATATATCATACACTTGTTAATAATAGCATCATAATTTACCTTTTCATTTTTTATCTTTATAAAAAGTATATTTATGAAGAAATAAAATAATACTCCCTCCGTCTCAAAATTATTTTCAGGAGACAAAATCACGAGTTTAATAAAAGTGGGGCCACGATTTTACATTTCATATAGAATATTATCACTAAATTCCCTATTTATTACTAAAAGGGAAAGTGAGCAATCTTTTGAGGCATGTCAAAAGGAAATATGGGTATTAATTTGAGACGGAGCGAGTAATAAATAAATTTCACAGAACTAGAAAGAGACGGTCTATTGCTTTTTTATCTTAGAGCATCTTCAATGCATGATTCGGTATGAAGTTCAGTACACTGTCACCTTACCATCATATTAGCATCTTATTATTTTATACAAACGCTTATAGTCATTTAACTTTACATAGCTTAATGAATTTTCACATCACCATAATTTTAGTCATTTTTTAATATTACATTAATATAAAAATAAAAGACAAGTTACATAGAAATTAAAAAGACATAACTTAGTAACACGACTAGAAACTATCATAATCTAAAATTATCATACGACAATAAAGTAAACTACAAATTATACTTTTCTTTAATCTCCATACAACGGTTTCTCCAAAGTCTCTCGTGCAAAATCCTCCACTTTGTTAGGATCTTTAAACAAGATTGCAATCTCTTTATTTTTTGCTTTGATGGCTTCGACTTTTAGCTTCTCAACATCAACTTTAATCTTTTTTTCTTTCAACATGTGGTGTCGGTCGATTTTCTTTTAGTTCTCTTCAACATGTTTTTCAAGTATCTCATCAACCCGGCTTTTTGAAGATGAAGATGAAGCGGTAGATTTTCCTTTTCAGTCTTTTTAAGTTGTTTTTGTACATGTGGGACATACTATATCTTCAATATCGTCCAGGTTTATAGGAGTTTGTGAATCATAGAGGAGAGTTATTTTACATACCAAACTTTTCTTACATACCAAGGGACTCATCTCCACCATCCATATAAAAAGAAAATCAATGGTTGAGATTTAAAAGCATTTTATTATTTCACCCATTTTTATAATTTAAATATCTCTTAAACCGTTTATCATTAAGCGAAAATATTTACACCGTTCGACGGCATTTAATTATCTTTTCTATAGGCGGGCACTTTGATATACTTTTCGAAAAAAGAAAAAAATTCATTTTTAGCGTTTTTTCGTTTTCGTTTATTTTACGTTCTTGAAATTTAGTGAAAAAATCATATATGATAAAACACTAAATTGAATATCACATGTGATATTAGTGTTAAATCATATATGATATGTAATATCACATGTGATATCATATGTGATTTTACACTAATATCACATATGATATTACATATCATATATGATTTTACACTAATATCAAATTAGTGATATATCATATATGATTTTTAATGCAAATTTGATAACATAAAAAAAATGAAAAAACTAAAAAAAAACGTGAAAAATACGAAAAATTTTTTTGTCGAAAGTATATCAAAGTGCCTATCTATAGAAAGATAATTAAATGCTTCGTCATGATATATTTTTTTTTAAACTAACGATTAACGGTTTAAAAGTTATTAATATTTGGAAAAAAAGAATGAAAGTTGGTTTTTTATATTGTTGGGATTAATCTCATCCATTAGATCAAATAAAAATGGAGGGTGGAGATTGATCCCTTGGTATGTAAATAATCTTTTGTCCTCAAATGATCTTATATCGTGAATCATATGAAACTTTATATGTCTAAGATGTTGTGTTCCCAAGTATCCATTTCTATTAATGTTTAACCAATTTCCAAACATGTTCGTGTCTGAAACTAGAACCATAAATGGTTTTATATTTATCATTAGTGCCACTTATGAAATCTTCCTCGGGCCATCCACTAAGCTTTTGGCTTTCTAACACTAAATATTGATTGTTGAATGCAACAACAAGTGGATTCATTTAATGCCAATGGCCCTTGACTTTAGTAAGAGTTCTTGTAATGATGGAAGTGTTCCTACTTTCATAGTATTCGTAAATTCGTGGCCAAAAATCTTTCTCGCGTTGAGACTTGCCAGTGATGCTATATTGTGAAATGTGCAACCAACCTCTCGCTAACACTAAATCCTCTTCCTTTGTCCATTCGTTTTTTTACCTTTCAACTTTTTGTTAGTGGTATTTTCGTTTATAGTTGGATTTATATATGGATGACTGGGCATGGAGGGTTTGGGTAGATAAGATTTACGTACATATTATTTGGATATAGATTATTATATGGTTGATTGTTTGGACTTTCACGATCTTGGGAAGTCATCAAACTATTATTTGGTTGCATGGCAAGGTCAATTTACCCGAGGTGATCAAGGGTGCCCAACAATTATACTGGAGGCGGTTGCATCACAAGATCTTTAGATGTGGAATGCCTATTTCGACGTGGCGGGTTCTAACAATGACATCAAAATACTTAAATCAATATTCGTTGTTCAACGACTAATTACAAGGATGCGCTCCAGAGTGTAACTTCATTATCAATGGCAACTCCTTTGCGAAAAGATATTACCTTGTAGATGGTATATATCTTGAATGGGCTATAATGGTTAAAGGTTTTTCACATCCAGATGACCCAAAGAGTGCAAGTTAAAAGAAAAACAAAAGGCTGCAATAAAGGACGTTGAACAAGCTTTTGGTGTCCTCCAGTCTCTTTGGGCAATTGTACGAGGTCCGACAAGATCTTGGCATATAAAAACATAAAGGATATAATGCATGCATCATATTTCACAATATAATTGTAGAGGATGAGCAAAATTCGATTAGTGATTGGTCGGATGATATAGATCCTCCAATACGTGTTCATCGAGGACCAACACAAGAAACTCAAAATCAAATACAAAGGAATCCTCAACTTCGTGATCACACAACACATCAAGATTTGACCGAACATGTATGGGAACGCTTTTTGCAAGAAGGCAATAAAAATTAACGAGTATCTTTATTGCAAATTGTATTATGACACGATGAATTAAGTGTAACTTTAGTAGAATTTATTTTTGTTGTTTAATTTATTTGTGTTGTTTAAGTATAACTTAAGTTTTTTGTATCATGTATCATAATTTATCATGTCTCACAAGTTATGCAAAATAAACTGTAGAAAAATACATAACAATTATTCAAATAGAATTGAGATTTTATATTGTGTATAGAGTACATATACGTTTCCATGTATTAAATTTAAGTCAATGAAGACATTAATTTCATATATTAAATAGTGGAGGCATTAATTTCATATATTAAATTGAAGTGAGTGGAGAAAGATGGCCCACTTAAGAAATATAAACACGGTTCAATCAGATAGAATTGGTATTAATACCGTGTGAATATGTGTCACCTTCACAATGCATTGCATGTTTAAAGAACCAATTATTAGAAGTCTCACGGTTGAGCGTTGTGGAAGCCCTTACGCCAAAGGGTGTCGGCGGGAAACAAATGAAAGAAAAGGGCTTTCCCTTGCGGGACCCTTAAAATGACCACACCTTTGTTAGAGCATGCGGTGTCATAGCATGCCAAAACCTATTTTTTGGTGCTACCTCAACTCCATATCAACATCTTTACTTTTAACACTCACACACAAAAATACCCCTTCACTCAAGGCATCCACAATCAAGTGACATGGCATAGTACAATAGCTTTATTAGGTGCCAACTCATCATGCAATACCATTGTAAGATTCATAGGTTAAATAAGAGTTCTTTACTGAACACACCGTATTAATACTTAGTGGTGGGCCCTTTTATATAACCAATATCTACTGTCAAGTCCAGGTATTAAACTTTTAAAAGTTTAATGGGTTGTGAAGGTTTTGTATTCCACAGTTGAATGCTTATGTGGTGATGTATTGGACCATAAAAGATTTAATCCATTGGATATGGCCTCATAACATTTATTTCATATGCCATTTGGGACCCTTCATACCCAATTAAAACACACACTCAAAGAAAATCCCTAGTAAAAAAATCATTTTTTGTCCTTTTTCTCAAATTCACTCACGCTACTTGGTTGGCATTCAAATTGTCACAATAAGATGGTGGTATGGTAACATAAGGTTTGGCATGCCAAATGAGTTGCTACATATAGGGATGGCAAAAAAATCCGTACCCGATGGGGACCTGATCCCGAAACCCAATTTTGACTGGGGAATCCCCGAGTTGTAGGGGATGGGGAATCCCCAAAATATGAAATCGGAGATGGGGCGGGGATGGGAATAACATAAATCCCCGAACCCGACCCCGACTCCGATCTTTCTAGTGTATAAGTATTTAGAATTTATATGTTATATCCATACTCGATTAACTTGTATATGTATATGTATATATGTTTATGAGTATCGACATGTATATTTATATGTGTGTGTGATATTTATACAATCAAGTACCTTTAGAATTAGAAACATAAGCACCAACTACATATTATTTATTATTTTGTCCGAATAGACACGTGATACATATTGTTATTATATGTGATGTTACAATGTTGATGATGCTTTAAAGTTGAATTGAAATCGTAATAAATCCAACTATGTGTGATGTACGCACGTTTCTTGAAACACTTTATGAGTTAAAATTCTTTATATTTTCGATGAGTTGGTTGAAAATTTATGTTAGTTCATAAGGATTAAAAATCCCCGAATCCCCACGGGGATCCCCGATCCCCATTGGGGGCGGGGATGGGGATGTAAAGCAATTCCCCGATGGGGATGCGAACGGGGATGGGGATGGAGAGTGAAAACGGGGATGGGGACGGTGATAACGCTACACGCGTCGTTCGGGGTCAAAAGAACTTCCTTTTAAATTGAGCAAGTTTTCAACACCACTAGGAAGTGAACCTAATCGTTGTAGTGTAGTATTAGGGTAAGCCACGGAATTGATATCGGATTCTCTGGGGAATAGGAATGCTAGTGAGGAGTTACTACGCTAAGGTTGGGGTTGAGGAAGATTATTTTTATCTTTTTATGTTTTTTAGGAAATGGAAAGGCACGAATCTCGGGGTTTGGATTTGGGGGGTTGGTATTTCTACCGATTACTCTGCTTATCTAATTATCTAAACTAAGGTGTATGTAGTCTATGTCTAATTATTGTGTGCTCGTATGATGATTTAAAGATGTGTTTACTTAGGTTTTATTACTCCTTAATTATCTCCTATTGATGGTTGAATTGTCACGTCCTTATTCTTAATCGCGTTGTGTGTCTAAGGTCGTAGAGTATGCGTTTATCCCTAACTCTTTGAAACTACCAAAGGTTAATGCCTACAAAATCTCTAGGATTTATAAACTTAACGCTAAGGTACTCTTCGGATGGTTTAGCCTACAATGACTCTAGGTACTATAAGCTAAGGTTCACAAAGATTAATCAAGCATTAACTACACAACGGATGACATATCGCAATACTAGATCATTAACAATTAAGATAAGAGACAACCAATCAATATTCAATAATTAAGTTTCATATTCCCTAAGCAAACACACAAGTAAATTAGCCGGACATGGGAAACATGTAAGCATACACACAATTAATTGAAGACATAATTGAACTAATGAAGTAAAACACTTATCTTGATGTAAGATAGGGTATAGAACCCTAAAATCTTGTACAAGGCAGTCTTGGTTGGTTTAGGTTTTACTCCAAAGACTACACACCGAAAACTAAAAAATTGGATTCTATATATAAGAGTACACATGCGGCAGTCACCTTTGATTTGTGGCCGGAGTGGTCGCAGCATCATTAGGGTTTCGATCTTGCGCGCGTTAGTCTTGCGGCGGCGTCACCTTATGCTTGTGGCCGCGTCCCCTTCGATCTCGGCGTCGTGCGGATCAAATCTAGGCCGATGCGAGTTGCGGCCTACTCTTTTAAAACGATGCCGTCACTTGTAAATAAGCAATTTGGCTTACGGCCGTCACAAAAGTTGTCCGACGGCGTCACTATTTTATTTTTGTGACGCCGTCCCTTTAGTTCAGCGGCTGAGTGTCTCGATTCTTGTCTTTGGCCATTTTCTTACGTATATTAGCGTCTTTTCGTCCAGAATAAGTGTCATTCCAGCATTTTGCCTTCAAGATACCTAAAAAGTGAAAAGGAGCGATATTAAGTAATAACGGATACAAAAGTGATCAAATAAGGGCTTAAACCACCCCTCAAAAAGGTACATTTTAAAACCTTATCAAATATCCCTAAACTTGGTATTTGCCTGTCCTCAAGCAAATGTGCTTTTAGCCAATCAATTTATAAGTTAGGGGTCATGAAGCATTAGTTTAGAACCGCAAAAGTCATAACAAGCACGGAAATTACATACTAGCACCTCACATGGGGTGTTTGGATACTCACATATCTCGGGTGTATATGAAATATAACAAGTTGGAAATGGAAGATAAACACTCATTAACCGGTCCTAGTACATAGATTACCATAGGCTTGAGACTAGATCAAACCTCCATCGCTTTGGCGTAAGCACCTAGGAAAGACTATCCAAGAGGTCTTTTAAAGGGTTGTAATGATGGGCTTACGGTAGGGAAACAAAGGGTTTGGTGGGATAGGCTATTTAGTGGTGGCAAGTCAAAAATCTTTATGTTACAAGCATGCGAAGAATGGCATTGCTAAGCCAAGACTCGACACTTCTAGACTCTAGATAACTGAAACAAACAAACATAAATTAAAGATATATGTAGGATGGTAGCCCGTATGTTTTTTTTTCATACACTTTTACTCTACCATCCTCTACGAGAACATCAAAATGATAGGGATTTTTAGGCACATCCCTACACTTGAGTTTTTATTACTCTAACACTAATATGACCCGAATTGAAAAGATCAAAACACTTGGTGTATATTATTATGCAAATAAAGGGAATTTGAATTTAACGTTCCCTTCCCGTCATCTCATAAAATTTAACTTTTCCCATGAGTCCCAATCGTCCCAAAACTGTGCACAAAGGATATGACTCGACTTAGCAACTTATGCAAGCAACTAGATAATTGAACTAAGGGTTTAGGGTGATAACAATAATGCACTAAAAGTGAGTGCATACAAGGTAGGCTAAGGCGATTTGGGTGTACATTTGGGGGTGGGGTGTAAACAATGCTCTTCATTGATATTCCGGAAAACCGAAACATCACGAAAACCGCGAAAAGGATAGGCTCTGAGGGGTTAACTAGGGGTATCGTGTACTAAAGATGAGTACAATGCAAAGGTGTGGGGGAATTACTCAACCGATGTGGAAGAAGTAATTATATTACGGGTATCAAACAAGGTTTATCCCAATGCCTCTTATCATTTAGTTATTCCTAACTACACAAGTGTAGTCTTACTAGCGATCTCGGGATGCATCACAAAATAAGTTCTAGAATCTATTATACTACCGGTTCACACTCTAAGCATTAAAGATGAATTATTTAATTCCTACTAATCTAAGGGCGATCCTCACATTTTTTGTGGAATTTAAGTGGTAAAGGGTTTTTGTGCTAGTCATATAACTTCCTATCCATGAGACGCTTTATTAAGACTAATGGCCCACTCCTATATGTCATGAAAAATTAAAAATTTGGTGCCAAAAATTACCCTAACCGACATTTTCTCATGGTTTATTACACAAATGCAATTGGACAAAGCAAATAATCAAGGATAAGCATAGTTTCAAAGTTCCCGTTTTATTTTCCCTCCCTACACTGAACATTGTCCCCAATGTTCCCAGAAAGTATCAAAGTTATGATAATGGAAGGTAATAAAAATGAAAGAAACTAATACTCCCGATTAGCTTCGGTAGGATCCGTGTAAAGTGGTGGTTACATCTTTCTTCAAGAAGAGCGTTTGCGTGAAAAGCTCATTCTCATCTTATGTATCTTTTCTTGGTAAATTAAACACGCACACTTGAAAAAAACAAGCGAAACCTTAGCGTAAAATAAACGGTAATAATATATATAGGACTCTACTAAACTAGGATATAATGCTTGTGGAATGGATGTTTCTGAAATTTCGGAAAATTAAGACCGGGAAGAAAGCGAGAAAAAATGTCGGTGGTTTACGCTTCCTTCCGTCAGGTTGCGATCGGCGACCGTCGGTTATCTGACAAAAGCGGTCTGCGATTTTACGGAAAAAATTCGGAAAATTTACATCTTTAGAATCTGGAAAAATTTCATGCAAAACATCCATTATGACTCGATACAAGCATTTGACTCGAACAAACACACATGTATATCTTTTAATTAATTGAAATTCTCATGTTTACGTTTCTTTTGAAAACGTGTGTAATCCTCCCTACACTTATCCCTTATGTAAAATACCTTTATATGTAATTAAGACGAGGTTAAAGACAAAATAAAGCATTTTTACAAATTTAAACATGAGAATAAACAATCAATAAAAGATATACAACACAAACAAGCAAACAATTAAGCATGGGTTGCCTCCCACGAAGCGCTTTTCTTTATTTATGAATATTGTAGCTAGACTCCGAAGTGCGTGCCCTACGTGCAGATATAAGTAAGCCGATCCTCTAGAATGTCATAAGGATCAAACTTATCATTTAAGTTCCTAGTAGTACGTTTGGTTCGATATGCCTTTTCAAATTTCTCTCCATCGGGATCATAGATCGATATCATAATGTGCCACTCTCCATTACCATCACTAGGCGGTCTATCCCAATCCCACTTATGTTTAGGCTTATCGCTCTCAACTTTCCACTTATTCATGACAAGGTTGACGGGCAAGCTTCGTAGGAACTCAGTCATCTTCCTAAATACTAAGGCGTTCTCGAACGGGTTCACTTCCATATCCCTAGCCATTTCTTTTTCTTGAAAAGTTGCTTTACTAGCAAAGGCTTCATCTAGGTAGAAAGGTCGTTGGGGACCTATGAAGTTCTTATCTAACCAAGGTCCATATCTAGATGGCATTCTATCCAATCTAATCTCATGTGGGATTTCCTCTTCTTTGTAGTACGTATGCTTTTTGACATCGTAAATTGACCTAACATGTAACACCCCCAAAATACCACAGCGGAAGATTGTATCATTAGGGTGTTATTTCATAATACACAGTACAAGTTATAGAAAACGACCTCTAAATGAGACGTTTTGAAAAGTTACCATTCGATTAATGAAATCAGAGTTACAAATAATGAGGTCCCAAAGTATAGTATATAAATGTTTCGAATGGTAAATACGAATGTATAAAGTCTTCAAAACATGTCGTGCGACTCTAAGTTCCATGCAATAGCTATCGCCTTATTGACCTGAGATAAACATGCTAAAAAGTGTCAACACAATGGTTGGTGAGTTCATAGAGTTTGTTTTGAATAAGTTGAAAAGCCTTTAAAGAATGTTCACTCAGCAAAGGCATTGTAAATCCACTCAGTTGCAAATCCCGCCCATACAAAACTTGCAACATGTGTGTTACAACCTTTGCTAAAATATAGTACATTTTATAGTCAAGCACACATCTGATCATAATAGTTCACATTATTGCACTTAGTGTTGCTCATTAGCTAAGGAGACTTTCAAATTGGGTGCTCGCGTGTATGTTGGGAGACTTATCATGTGAGCAGGGGATTGCTCCGTGTATGTTGGGAGACTTATCATGCGACGAGGGGCGCTCGTGTATGTTGGGAGACTTATCATCCAAACGAGGGGACTGCTCCGTGTATGTTGGGAGACTTATCATCCGAACGAGGGGACTGCTCCGTGTATGTTGGGAAACTTATCATCCGTGTATAACACAATCAAGTATAACGCAATCAAGTATAATGCAATCAAGTATAATTTTTTTGAGTATTTGTAAAAGTAAAAGCAAGTAGTTGAGCATGTATCTCCCCCAAAGAGTTTGTAAAACAAGTATTAAAAGAGTAGGGGCTATGACTCACCTTAATAAATGTGATATCCAATGTATAACGAATCGATGGATAAGCCGAGAAACCTTTACGCGCAACCTAGAATATGTGTTGTGTCTTAGGTTCTAAAACAACGAAGTGAATATAAAAACATGCCTTATATAGTTATTACATTCATTATGCTTGGATACTTGATGTTTCTAAATTCGTATAAGTGTTTACGTTTCGTTTACTTAAGTTTTCCCCGTCTAAATCTTCCCGTTACTTCTAAACCGTAAATGATCACGACTCGATTTTTATGTCCTCGAAAAGGTAATTGATAGCACTAAACAGATTAGTGGGCCCTACTGCCCCAGAAATTATTTAATAAATGTGAAATTACCAATTTACCCTTGGATGTACTAGTTATTTCAATCAGCAGCAAACTGTCTCACGGTTTTGGTCATAAGTCGAGTTCTACAACTCCGTTTAATGCACGGTCAGCGGCCACGTTCAAGTTAGGGTGTTAGCTACAACTTTTATTCTTTGACCAACCGTTGGTTATATGCAAGTTTTATGAGTTTTACCCGTTTGAAATCTGTTACTCAGATTTGAACACGTTTAGCCGTTTTGGCTCTAGTTTATTCATCGGGATGAGTTACGGCACGAGCCACCCGGAAAAAAGACCACAAGACATCTATCTATAATCCTATGTTATTACCTAAGTTTCTCAGTCCACGAATTTTACCCAGTAACTACGTTTACAGCCCCTGTCCAGTTTATGTTTTGCAAAACTAGTCCTTTTGACGATTTCTAGTGGTTTAGTCCATTTATCCAAGCACAATCAACCATAATAAGCATATAAAAAATATTAAATACATGAAATACTAGTATTTACTGAAATCAAAGGTAAGTATAGTAGTTTTCTTACAATCCTTATGATGAAACAAATCAAGAACCAAGAACTAGGATACTAAAACCTAAATCCTTCCAATATGAACCCGAGCTTCCAAATCCTTAACACACCTTGCTAACCCTTGCTAGGCTTGATCTAACCTTGTAAGAACACTTCTAACTCAGCCCTTTTCACCTTGTATAGCTCCTAATCCAACCATGGAATAACCAAACAAACTCTTGAATCATGTAGGGAATAACTAGGCCTTGAACTTTGTAATGTAACTTGAAGTTTGGAAATCAAAGGAAGAGTGTTTGGTGTTTGTGTGACATGAAAGACTAAAAGAAGGTTCAAGGGGGTTTTATAGGACTTCTTGGTCATTGAGGAGGTGCTAGGAAGGTGACTAACCAATCTTGCTAACTAAGTCTTGGTTTAGATGAAGTAAACTTAAGGCCTAAGTTAACTTAGCTAGTTTTTTTTTTAACACATGTAACCATCCTAAGTGAACAAGGCTTATCACAAGCCAAAAAGGCTTGTGACACACCATAATACACGTTCATAAGGGATAAGGGGTGACTAGATGATCAAACTTGGTATTATCTAGTTTACGGAGTGAGTTTTGGACGTTAATTGCTAGCGTAGTCGTAAAGTCACGAAACTTAAAACCGGGTATCCTAAAAATATGAAACTTATAAAAATGTTAAAACATATTAATATAACCTATCTTAGCATATTAAATGATTGATAAGTTTGACGGAGCACGTAAACGCTGTTAAAACCTATAATGGTAAGATATTTAAGAAGAGAATTTCATTTTGACTTCTCTTAGTGAGATATTTTGTAGATATTTAGTTAGGTGTTATCTAAATAATATCTAGTTGATGACTAGGTTTATGACTTGGCAAGGTAAATTAAAATGTATTAGTCAAAAGGTTGTGTGGGTATCGGGAGTGAATAGTAAAAATTCAAAAAAATGGATAGAAATCCTAAAAATGCGAAATATTACATAGCACTCCCATCTCCTACCACTATTTTGGACATCTTACAGTCAATGATGGCACTAGCGGTAGCTAAGAATCCTCTTCCTACTAGCAATGGGCATGTCGGGTCCTTATTCATGTCTAGTACATGGAAATCCGCCAAAAGAGTCAATTCTCCTACGTGTACTACCATGTATTTTATTATCCCTACCGGATATGCAATACTACCGTCCGCTAGACCTAAGATGGTTTCCGTTGGTTCTATCTTACCTAAGTTAAGGCTTCTATGGAGGGACAACGGAACAAGATTAATGCATGATCCTAAGTCGGCTAGAGCATCGAGAGGTTTGGAAGTTCCAAGCCTACACGGAAGAGTAAATAACCCGGGATCGTTTAACTTCTTAGGTAGATTATTTCGCACAAAAGCGGACCCATGTTTTCCAAGTTTAAGTTCTAACTCATATTTTTCTTTTAAAGCATTATAATAAGGTGCATGAGCTAAGACTTCAAGAACCTGTTTTTCTTGATGGAGTTCCTTGTACTCCTCCTCTAGATTAGGTTTGGGTTCTTGGTTGACGGGTTTCTCAAGAGTAGGTTCTACCAATGGTGCGGGGCCTTGGTACCTCATTTTGGATTGCTTGGAACCCTTGTTGATAACATTCATCGAGTGAACCGTTTGGTGTGAGGGGCATGGATGTGCACTCTCCCGTGGTGAACGAGAACATGAAGTCGATGAAATCGAACTCACTTTTTGGTTCT